>CAJQUN010000301.1:0-702500 GCA_907163345.1 Haberlea rhodopensis
CCAATCTTTACAGATTGCAAGGCAGGGATATCAATTCCAATGAGAAGTATGTCATCTACATACAACACTATGAAGATAATTATGCTCCCACTGACGTTCTTATAGACACAATTCATCTACGTCTTGATGAAACCAAACTCTTTGATTGCATCATCAAAACGAAGATTCCAACTCCGAGAAGCTTGCTTCAATCCATAAATGGATCGTTGTAGCTTGCATATCTTTCCAGCATCATCATTTGGATCGACAAACCCTCGTTTGTGTCAGTACACATCCTCAAGTAAATTTTCATTAAGGAAAGCTGTTTTTGACATCCATCTGTCAGATTTCATAATCATGAAATGCAGCTATAGCAAGTAAGATCCTAATGGATTTAACCATGGCAACTGGCGAAAAAGTTTCATCATAGTCAATACCAGAATTTGTTTGAACCTTTAGCAACCAGTTGTCCTTTAAAGATTTGTACATTACCATCCATATCGGTCTTTTTCTTGAAAATCCATTTGCACCCTATGGGTCTTACCCCTTCAGGTGGGTCAACCAAAGTCCATACTTGGTTTACATACATGGATTCCATCTCAGATTTCATGGCCTCTTGCCATTTCTCAGAATCAGTCCCATTATAGCTTCTTGATAGGATGACGGCTCATCATCATCAATGAGTAGTAAGTCACCTTGTTGAGTCACGAGAATACATATCTCTGTGGCTCCCGGTGAACTCTTATAGACCTACGCCGGGCTTGTGTCTCTTGAGCAGGCATTTCATCCACAAACAACTTGTGGTGACTGTTTTCTTGTGGTTGAACTTCACTAAGTTCTATTTGTCTCCCACTGGTTCCTCTATAAATAAATTCTCTTTCAAGAAAGACACCTGTCCAAGCAACAACCACTTTGTTCTCGGTGGGATAATATAAATAGTATCATTTCGTTTCCTTAGGATACCCCACAAATATAAACACTTATCAGATTTGGGTCCAAGTTTATTGGAGGCGTGACGTCTCACGTAAGCCTCACAACCCCAAATCTTCATAAAAGACATACTAGGACGTTTCGTAGTCCATATCTTATATGGTGTCTTTTGAACTGATTTAGATGGAACACACGGTTCAGTATAAATATTGTTGTTCTAAAGCATGTCCCCAAAAGGAATCGGAAGATCTGCATGACTCATCATAGATCGAACCATGTCCAACAAAGTTCGATTCCTCCTTTCAGATACGTCATTCCATTGTGGAGTATATGGGAGGTGTGAGTTGTGGGACTATCCCAACACCTTTAGATAGTCATGAAAACTCTTGGTTTAAGTATTCACCTCCTCGATCTGATCGAAGGATTTTGATACTTTTGCCAAGCTGGTTTTGTACTTCATTCTTGAAATCCTTGAACTTTTCAAAGGTTTCATGTTTTATGTTTCATTAGGTACACATACACATATCTACTGAAGTCATCAGTAAATGTAAACGAAGTAGTATTGAATCACTTGCCCTTTCAACATGTCCCTTGAAAGGAGTTTAGTCCATCTTGCCCATTAAACAAGATTTACATGTTTTCATATGATTCCAAAATCAAATGAATCTAAAGCTCAATCCTTATGAAGTTTTGATATGCGATTTTCGTTTATATGGCCCAAGCGACAATGGCAGAGATAAGTTGGATTAGAATCATTATTTTTAATCCTTGTAGTATTTATGTTATAGACAAGCATATCAAGATTTAAAGCATAAAGACCATTAATCAATTGTGCACTAGCATAAAACATCTCATTCAAATAAATGGAGCAACATTTGTCCTTTATAATAAATGAAAAACCAATCTTGTCCAAACAAGAAATTGAAATAACGTTTCTAGTAATTGACGGCACAAAATAACAGTTTTGTAAATCTAATATTAAACCAAAAGGCAAAGTTAATGAATAATCTCATATAGCTAATGCAGCAACTCTTGCTCCATTTCCCACTCGGAGGTCAACTTCGTCTTTAGCCAACACTCTACTCCTTTTGAGATCCTGCACATTAACACAAATGTGAGAACCACATCCAGTATCTAATACCCATGATGAAGAAGTAGATAGATTGACTTCTATAACAAAATACCTGAAGTAGAAGTCACACTTCCCTTCGTCTTCTTAGGATCTTCCAAGTATAACTTGCAGTTTCTCTTCCAATGTCAGGTCTCACCACCGCAATGGAAGCAATTTCCTTCCTTAGCCACTCCTCCCTTTGGCTTAAGTGCAGTAGCATGAGGCTTAGGTTTGACAAAGACTTTCTTGTTCCTTTTAATGCCATTTTGCTTTAGCCTTTCCCTTGCCCTTATTCACAATAAGAACATTTGAGGGCTTAGAGCTCTTTTGAGTTTGCTTCGTAAGTTCTCAACATACCAAGCAATTGTGGTAGAGTCTTCTCAATTTCAATCATATTGTAATTCAGAATAAATTGACTGTAGCTATCAGGCAACGATTGCAAGATCACGTCAGTGGCCAACTCTTGGTCCAACGGAAAACCAAGTTTCTCAAGATTCTCTATGTATCCAATCATTTTGAGTACATGAGTTCCAACAAGGGTTCATTCTACCATTCTGCATTGAAATAACACTTTAGAGACGTTATACCTCTCTTGTCTAGCTTGTTGTTGGTAAAGTTGTTTTAGATGTTCAATCATATTAAACGCATCCATTTCCTCATGTTGCTTCTGAAGCTCAGAGTTCATGGTTGCTAGCATTAAACAACCAACATCAAGTGCGTCATTTTGATGCTTCTTGTAAGCTTCCTTATCGGCCCTCGCGGCTGTAACGGGAGGTTCCTCAGCAGGTAAGGATTCCTCGAGGACATATTGTTTTTTTCTCTTATTTGAGGACAATCCTCAGATTCCTATACCAGTCTACGAAATTTGTCCCATTTAATTTGTCCTTCTCAAGGACCGAACGCAATGAAAAGTGTACTAGTAACGTTGTTTGATGCCATGGATATCTACAATATAAATATGCAAAATAAGTTTATGATTTTAATCATTTAATAAGGTCTTATATTAAATGACACTCCCACTATTTAGTTAAAAATCATCAACCCTCAAAACTATTAGTGGGCCAAGATCCATATTTCACCTACCTTGAGTTAGCTTTGGCTAATCACAGAAGATTCGGTTATTTAGGTAGACAACACTTAGTCAATTACATCACATGTAACTCTTGGATGGTTGGGTGAACAATACTTTGTTCTACTTCATCTAATGGATTATTACCCAACCACATGCCTCTAGGTTCACAATCCTATTGAGATAAACGCTAGTTAAGTCGAACCCAATCTAAAGTAACACGAATTTCACTTTTACCCTATCGCGCCTTACTAAGATTATCACGGTACTTTGCTTTGGCAAACCCACACGCGATCAATCAAAGTCTTGACGAGTACTTTTAATTGGAAGGCATCTAGATTGACTTAATATTATAAGAATTATTTAAAGATCTCACGTTTTTATTAATATTGATAATGAAATATGTCTGCTACATATACATACATACATATCTACATATATGTATATCAACCATCAATATAAAATGATAAACATGCATCACGTACATTAACATAAAATAAACGTGACATGGCTATAGCCCCAACTATTGATTTTCTCAAGCCAATGAGAAAATCTAAAAGGTCAACCTAAGGGTAACTTCTCCAAGCACCTCTTTGGTTCTTTTGTGAATGGCCTCCTCGTACCGGCACCATGGTCCATCCATCAATAAAACTATTACTATACTATATAACAATTACATGATATAGAGAAGTCCTCGAGTTACATTCGAGGGGGTGCATGGGGGAGGGAATACATTCAGAAAATATAGAGAAGACACGACAGGCAGGCCGTATTTAAAACTACAATCATTCACAAAATTCTTATCCAATAGATCATAGGGCTATAACCATGCACCATGCTCTAACAACACATTAAACATGCTATGGCATCATAACAAATTATGAATTAAATTCTAAACATTTTAAAATTTAATTTTATGTCCATAAACTCTAAAATTAAAATTAGGAAAATTATCGCAAGTTTAGGACATCACATGCCTAGGACACTCGCACATGACATCAAATGTCTCGGACACGCGCCCATGCGAGGGGCGCGGACTCCCATCACATGGGCTCGGTCGCCCATTGGACAAGCATCGATCACCAGCCTCAAGCTCAAGCCACGAGCTCATTAGCTCGGTCGCCCGCCTCAAGCATGGCTCGGTCACCCATCCATGCTCAAGCCATGGTCTTCGGTCGCCCGTGCATGCTTGGCGGTCGCCCGTGCATGCTTGGCGGTCGCCTGCCTTGCGCGGCGCATTCGCGCGCATACATATGCATCTCATACACAAATATACGTTAATATATCATATATATATATTATGATGATTTCCACATGCTTGATTGTAACATATCATATATGTTATTACACTTTTTAATTAGCATGAAAGCAATTATTCAAAACATGATAAACAATTATCACATAACCCCGTATGAGCTACGTACACGGCTCTGATACCACTGTTAGGAATCCAACATGCATACAACACAGCGGAATAAAAAAAATTGGATTCCCCACCGAGGACCTATACGGAGTGTTCATATCGGCTGTATAGAATTTTACCTTTGACGCGTGCTTGAGCAGAATCCACGAAGCAGCACGTCCATTAGTCAGGAACAAAACTTTTCTAGTTTTGCCTCTACGATATCCACACGATCAAATCGAAAGGGTGTTGACGTTATAGAGTTGCTAGACTCGATATAACTTAACTGAACAAAGAACACCAGATGATCAAAGCCAGGTGACGACTGGTTTTTCTATGTTCGAAAATGTCTGCTAGGGTTTTTGGTTAATCAGTTTTTAACCTCTACCAGAACCAATATATATATATATATATATATGCTGAAGAGAGGCGGCTCACTTAAATCACAGGCTTACAAAACCCTCAGCCCAAAATCTCTTGTGTATATATCTAACCCTATTATATATATATATATATATATATATATATATATATATATATATATATATATATATTATGATTAAGACTCTTCCTAATCAAATTAATTCATCCAATGAATTTATCTTCCCTTTATCGATTTAATCTTTTGTGCGACCCGTTAGGATCTTGCAACGTTGGCAGTGACATAAAATCTGATTTTATGTCACAAGCAATGAGCGGTATCTAGCAACACATCAAGGCTACCCAAGTTACAAGAATGCCATTGACTCGACATAACCTTTGGCCTGTGATAATATTCACCATGTAACTTAATCACTTTGTCCTATGTGTTTAGATTAAACACGAGTCATGGAATAGTCATACTCGTATAGTTCAATCTTTTTATTTCTTGATCCCCAAGTAGCCTAGAATAAACGAATAAGCTCGATATCACATATCGACTCATTCGAGCATGGCCATGCATTTTAGTATCACTTGATCAAGGGCCCAAACACTTCTCCTGTTATATAGGAGGGACTAACCCTATTTTGATCATTCAACATCCCTCTACATAATTCGTGGCGTATCCAATGATTGTCTTTATAGTTTACCCTGTTATAGGTAACATTTGACAATATCAAGATACACGACTCCTTATGTTGGGATCTCTGGTGATCTCAAGTCGTAAGGCTTACATACATTATTATCACTATGAGAAATGCTTATGTAGGGTCTTCCTACCTTAACATCATACTAATAACGTATTATGGACTAAACATGCATTCATAACATCTTAGGGTACCGGTTGTAGCTTTGAGCTAATAAGATTACATGCCAAAAATAAAATTTCAAAGCTTAATAATTACATTCTCGATAATGAATGTTAAAGCTATAGATTTACACTACTCCTAGAGTATAGACTATCAAAATCCTGTATTCTATATTTTTTCATGCTTCTTTTAGCTCACTGCCTCAACCCGACCCTTAGCCCTTCAGTCCAAAAGTGTACCCACATGAACAACCCATCATGAGCATGTACATCATTGCTTAACATCATAAGGTAATGGCATGTAAATAAGTGCATGAAAATAATCGAAACATATATTTCCTGGTTAATCGCATTAACCCACTTTGGTTGTCCATGTTTCATAGTCATGCATATAATCATTAGTTCTTGACATAAATGATTAAAATCATACTTCACATATATGCTCATAATCAACAATGTTATTTAGAAATGGGGATGTTTCTGGCATTGTTATGTCCACGGAACAATTGGCCCCCTCGCTTCGACATATAGCGGTACTGTGATACCCCTCGCTATACCTTGATAGCGGATGTATCTCCTCGCTAGCTATGTCAGCGGTAAGTACCTTCCTCGCTTTCCCATGACAACCACCAGAACACTCAACCATTCTCAATAACATAGTTAAACATACATCATCATCATCATATCATAAACATCATCATCTTATAAACATCATCATCTTGTAAACATCATCATCTTGTAAACATCATCTTCTTGTAAACAACATCATCTTATAAACATCATCATCTTATCATAAACATCCTCATAAACATCATATCATATTTACTCATCATAAACTTACTTATCATAATCATCATCATAAACATCGTAAATACTTATGCAATCATTGTGTATTCATAGTATAGGAATGTGTTTTACCGTCCGATGCCCGTACGTTTCTTACGTACCTTAATTCCAAAAGTGGAGAAGTTGGAGAACTTTATCTCATTGAAGTTGTGGGTACCTGGGATGGTTCTACACAACCATACAAATCGATATTAGAAGCTAATTATAGTCCAATATCCAAAAATCCCACAAAATAATCAAAAAGACACAATTCTGTGTCTCGAGATCGATCACCGAGATGTCCCGATCGATCGCGAGATCACACTGCCCGTTGCCAATTTTTTGTGTCTTCGGCGATCGATCGCCACTTTTGGCGCGATCGATCGACAACCTCACCGATCGATCGCCCAAAAGTGGCGATCGATCGCCAAATGGTTCTGGAGCCTACTGCTGGCTCGCGATCGATCGCCAGAAACAGGCGATCGATCGCCGATCCCTGTACATCGAAAAATCACCATTTTTGAGCATTTTTCAAGCTCTACCTCATACCCTTCAAACCCAAACTTTCCAACAACACAAATATCATCATAACTCACTAAAACCCACATCAAACACTTCAAAAATCATACCCCAACAACATACAACACATACTCAAAACAAACCCACATAAAACACTTCAAAAATCATCCCATTTCAAAACCAAACATCATTAAAACTTTAGGAAGGGTTCCATACCTCTTGAGGACTCCAAATCCTACAACAAATCTCACAAACAAGACTTTTGTGAAGATTCCTCCTTCCTCCTTGGCCAAATTTCGAAAAATGGGAAGTGGTAGGGTTTGAGAGTGAATTTGGGGATTTTAGAGTGATGGGGAAAAGTGAGGTAAAAAGGAGGGTATAGTGGGGTTAAAAGGGGTTGTGTAGATTAATTAAAATTGTACCCCAAACTTAAGATGATGTATAAAATACCCCAACATGGTATTTTAAAAGCATTTTTTAAAAAATGCAACAAACTTCCACTAAATTCATATCTTCCTCATAATTAACAACCAATACAATTAAATCATGTTAACACCTCATTTTCTAACATGCATAACATGCACCCTGAAATGCAACCCCGGGTCACGCCTACCATGTGACTAAGCATTTCAACATGATAATTAATTTCCAACACATAAATCAATTACCATAATTAATCACATAAACATCATTAATGCCTAAATTGCATATAATTAATTTCGGGGCATCACAGCTTATGGCATTCATATAACTATCCATGTAGCATTCTCATGGTGGGTCTGTCCAGTACATTGTTCTCTAACATGTACCTGTGTGTTGATTTGATATCTCATATCCATGAACAGTTCATCAATCAATACATACTAGTCTCAATGCATTATCATTATCATAATTCATGATAATACTTGACTAGGGACAATCTTTAAGAATAATACAATATTATTCTAAGGACATTAACATATATATATATATATATATTCATATTACACAGACATTTGAATAATATATAATAATGAATTGCCTTTAATAAAATCATTTTACATTGTAGCCAAAATCAATCATCTAATGAGTTGTCTTATGGCATATCCCAACATATGTCACCTTGGGGAAATATAAGTGTTGTTCCTGAAGAAGAAAGATGGTATTATGAAGACGTGTATCATCTAAAGGAAGTTGAACTGGGCTATTGTCAATAATAAATACCCACTGCCTAGATCGAGAAGTATTTGATCAGTTGTAAGAAACTTTGAAGTATAAGAAGAATGATTTTAAATCTGGTTACCATCAATTTGAGTCCGAAGGGAAAATGTTCTCTAGGTAATTGGTCAAACCAGATACCAGCATTTGAATTTTTGGCAATGCCGTGTGGTCTGACATACCAGTAGAGTTTATGAATTTGATAGAATATCCGTAACTTTTTGGGCGGAATTGTAATAATTTCATCAGTGGTATACTAGTGTATTTGAGATCCAGAAGGAACCACACATAACATTTACAATTGGTTCTTCAGACGCTTCGTGAAGCTCAAATTGTATACCAAGTTATCGAAATGTAAATCTTGGTTGAATCGAATGTTGTTTTGAATAGGTGATACCAGCTCACCGGATACCTGCTGATCACATTAAAGTATAGGTAGTAATAATTTGGCCAAGACCAACCCATGTACTCGAGAGACGAAGTTTTATGAGTTTGGCCAGCTATTACAGGCTTTTATGGAAGAATATTCTAGGATAGCATGATCTATTAACCAGTTGACCAAAATACATCCCAGTACAAACTCCTTATAATGGTCCGACACTTAATAAAAGAGAAAATACTATAACAGTCCCGGTAAAAGCCCACATTTCCTTTTTTTCGTAATTTCCCTCTGGTCATGGCTCCGGTACTCATGTATCTGGAACTCACAATAAATAACAAGGAAAACAGATGTTAAGTCTTTGGGGACTTAGTGAGGGAATAACATTAGCTTTAATATCTATAATTATCAAACAGTGTAATGTATCAATATCATATGTCATGTAACAAAGATCTTGCAATCAAGTAATTGTCAATAATGAACAGTGACGAAATAGGATTTTAGAGTGAATATCGTGGGCTAAAGAGGTGGCTCCCACCGGACAGTTCGATGTAGCACTTTTCCCCACATATTCAGATAGAATCTGTACAATCGTTCATTTACGAGCCAATGTGAACCAACCGTGAAACGATGCGCGTTGTTCAGATGAACCATATACCCGGACTATCATCCGTTGTTTATTGGACTCACTTTCCGGGCCGAAGCCGCATTGTCCAGTGGATAAATATCCAGGGCTCCATTCATTCAGTCAAAGGATTCGTTCAATCAAATGATCGATTAGTAATCAATAACAAGATAATTAAACATGCAGATCAAGATGACCAATGGAACAGAGATAATGTACAATATGATGACAATATATAAAAAGTGAGATAAGGAATAACAAGTTACTGTAAATTCCAGGCCAAATGCCAAAAGGGCTATATAACAAGAATTCGGTAGTACACCTCACCTCACTATTTGATGTCTTACTGGATTGGCTCGATTTTGAATCCAGAAGTCAAATAAATTCCTATAAATATAATATAAGTAATTTATGTTGATTAGCATCCCAGATATGTTGTTGAATCTTCTTCAAATCATTTTTGTACACAACTTGTCCGGGTAATTTTGAATAAAACTTTAAAAATTCACGATAATTAAAACATAAGTCAAAAAATCACGAAACTTTCCAGAAATGCCTAAAATAATTCCACCAACGTTCGGCCATCGGAAAAATGGACATCGGGGAGGCGCGTGCATCACACGCGCCGCCGCGTGGTAGAGCTCCGTCAGCCACGCACGGCTGAAAATTTTAAGGGATGCTCGTCTCATCGTGATCTACAACATTTGTTCAGAATCCATTTTGAAATTCCCAAGCGATTTTGCCCAGAATCTGATGTTTCGAAATGATTAAGGGTGTTTTGGTCGCCGGAAATAAATACATACGGCGACCATTTGGGCGATCGGATGAGATACTCATAAACTTTAACACATTTTGAACAACTTTTGTTTAGATTCCAAGTTTAAAATATTTGATAAAGGCACCAAATCGAAGCTTGAAATTGATATCTTGAATTGGGTTTTCTTGAGCTTTGAACAGCTCACTGTTCTTCGCGTTATGAATTTTCTGGGCAAGTTCTCCTTTTGATTTTAACACCTCCCTTGTAGAACTCTTTCTGGTTGTATAAGGAGGGTTGTGTAAAATTTTCGGAATTTTGGACAAGGTTTGGAAATTTTTCTTAATTTTGACATATTTCTAGCCTATTTTCTACCTATTTCTTACACACTCTTTTCTCCTACTTGCTCTTGAATTTATGAGTTCAATCTGATGAAATTGGGGGTATTTATAGGGGTTTTGCATGGATTGAGGATTTAAGGAGCTGGCATGTGTTGGGGAAATTTTATTAACAAGTGTATATGCCAAATACTAATTAAATATTTTCTTTTATTAGTTAATATTATGAAATATAATTAAACAAAAATTCATAAATTATTATTATTATTATTATTTTAGGATGATTATTTTAGTATCATTGAAGATAGCTTCAAATTATTTTTGTCCAATTTTGTAATTGATATTTTTGGGGTGCTACATTGTAGCCAGTCTTGAAGATGTGACAACGTTATCTGAATGGCGAACGATTCATGATATACTCTGATTTTAGGAGTTTAAAATATCTATTATTCAGTCAGAGTTGAATATGAGATAGAAGCGATGACTAGATTTATTAAAGAATTTGACTCTGATAGTAAATATCAATCAGGGAAAGTGAAACTAGTACCAGATGCACTGAACCGAAAAGTGCAAGGTGCAATGGTAGCATCAATGTATACTTTGCAGTTTGAGTCACCTCTGATTTCGAAGATCAGAAAGACTCGAATGACATATCCATACAGATATTAATTGAAGAAATTGGTTATGTCACATCAACCAACTAGATTTTAGTATGTTGGGTTGCGATTGAACAATCAGTAAATAGCATCAAATCCTACCGATTCGAAAGAAGTATTACTGTAGAAAGCACACTATAGATGGCATATGTTATTCTGGGAATGATGTGATGTATCATTCTTGACATCCTATTTCTGATGGGATGGTATGAAAGAAAGAAATTTTGGAATTTTGTGGCAAATTGTTTGACATGCCAGCAGGCCAAGATAAAAAGACGAGATCTAATGGAATACTACATAATTTGTAAGTGCCACAATGAATTTGGGAAATTTGTAGCTTTGAGTTTTATAACTCAATTGTTTAGATCAAACAGAGATTGTGAAACAAGTTGAATCAGAGTTGAATGACTATTCAATACAAGATATTGATTTCATATGATTGTATGTATGCCTATGAGAAACTACATGTTTAATGTGGTTTAGTTACAGTGAATTTATGTAACAAGTGTATCTGATAGAGATTCAAGGATAATACCCGAATTCGAAAACTGTTTTCAGAATGTCATGGGTACTAAGTTAGCAATGAGTATTTCTAATCATACCCAGACTGATGGAGAAACTGAGAGAATTATCCAGAGTTTGGAAGTTATGTCCCAACCAATTGTGATGAATTTAGTGGGAATTGACAGAAATCATTATTCACTAGTAGAATTTTCCTCCAGACAATTATCGGGATGGCATCGGTTGAGGTTTTGTAGAGCCCAAATTGTCGATCACTGATATGATGAGATGAGATTGATAAGGAATATTTGGCACAACTTCAGATTGTTGAGGAAATGCAAGCAACGATAAATTTTCTACGAAAACGAATGAAATTGGCTTCAAGTAAGCAGGTTAGCTATGCCAACAAAGGAAATATATCGTTATAATTTCAAGTTGAGAACAAGGTAAATATGAAGATATTACCTTTACGATGATCGATACGATTCGTTCGGTGAGGTACGATGTTGCCTCGATATTTTGAACCTTGTGGAGTCATAGAGAAGTTTGGTTCAGTGGTATATTGTTGACACTGTCACAGCAGTTGTCACTGATACATGATGATTCTTATGTATATGTGAGATTGAGACATCTCATATGATTTAACTTGATGAGTTTGAAATAGACATTACTGTCAATCAAACTTTAGAACTATTACGATAAAGTATTGATAAGTGTGATTTTTACACTTAAATTGATATAAGATTATGGGCGTTTTTGTAGTGATTCCTGGAAAATATTACGCTTTTTGGTATATATTTGTATATTTCAGGAATCTAGGTCCAAATGCATAGAAGTGGAGGAAATAAGCTTAAAATGATGAAAAAGGACCAAACCGAGCATACACGGAAAAGGAGGGACGAAAGTGCAAAATGTTGAAAATCAAGTTCAGCGATCGATTGGTAATATCAGGCGATTGATCGCCTCAGAATTGTGCACATTCGTGATCGATCAGTAAAGATCAGCGATCGATCGCCGCTTTAGAAATTTTGAAATATAAAAATCAGAATAGTTTGGCGATCGATCGGCACATTGTAGCGATCGATTGCCAAACCAAAAAATCTCGAGATTTCTTTCCTTATCAAGCTATTTTGTGTCCAAAGAATTGAAAACTCATCTAACACAATATATAGAAGATTTTAGACGAAATTAGGGACTTTTTTTGCTCATAATAAACCCTACAAACTCAGCCACCATCATTTTCATTCATCCCCAACCATCCATACACCATAACCATTGAAGAAGAGACGCAACGGAAGAGACGGGATGACGGAGCAACGCAAGGAGTCAACGCCTCTCGTTATTTCCGTATTTCTAACTCTAGTTCTATATTTTCATTATATTTTAATGTTTAGAATGTTGTAAAACAAGTTTATGCATTGTTATTTGATGGAGATTGTTGGCTAGGTTTGTTATCAAGACTTAGGGGATCCTTTGTATGAACCCATGATTTAAATTGAATGTTTTGATTGATTCTTATATGTTTAAGTGCATAGATCATTGTTCTTCATGCTTTTAAGGATTTGGACATCCATGAATGAAAGTAAATTACAATTGAGATCGAGAGATAAAATTGTGATTCGAGATAGTGATCTATGCCATGGATTTCAGATTGATATCGAGAGATGAAGTCAAATACACATTTGATAGCTATAGATATCTATTAATCGAAAGCTAGAAGTTTTCATAGATCAACTTACAATATTAATTGTTAAATAAGGATATGGGAGTAGCTTATTGCAACGTTAGTATTTGATATTAGATTTGTTATAGCCGACCCAAAGTATAATAAGTGCTTTAGGAAAACTCGTCATCTTAGAATATTTGAATTCAATTATTAACTAATAGGCGAATTATGGGGGATTACATAGGTGAACCGAAAGTCTTGATAATTGTTTCTTTTGATTATTAATCTGTTTCACTACTGTTTGTTTGGGTTAATTATTGAGTTAATTTGTCACGTTAGTTTAATAATCACAACCAGTTATCGTAGACTAAATATAGTTAAACTAGTGGAGTTTGGTAATTATTTCCTAGTCCTCGTGAGATCGACAATCCATACTTTTCATATCATTATACTAAACTTGACACCGTGCACTTGCGATACGCAATCGCTACACTGAAAAATATTGTTTAAAATAATAGCGACCAAGTTTTTGGCGCCGTTGTCGGGGACTAGTATAATAATATCAAACGAGATTAGTTGACTGTAGTTTAGTCATTCATTTTTTATTTTCGATTTTTTCTCCCATTCTCTCTACACTTCTACTTTTTGTTTCTTGTGTGTATCTTTACAGGTTGTTATCTCTTGGTGCATGCTAAGGAGAAGCAAGCCTACACTTGAGCCTTTTGATCTCGAGATCGAGCGCACCTGTCAAAGGAAGCTAAGGCAAGCAAGAGCACACATGGCTAATAACGAGGAGATTCCAGTACCACCAGTTGCAAGCTCACTCATGGACTATGCCCACCCTGCATTCCATGGATCACTATCGAGTATCGCGAGACCAACCATCCAGGCTAACAATTTCGAGATCAAGTCTGCTATCATATAGATGATCCAACATTCGGTCCAGTTTAGGGGAGCTGCTACTGATGATCCCAACGCCCATATCTCCAACTTCTTGGAGATTTTTGATACCTTTAAAAATAATGACGTCACTGACGACGCCATCAGGTTACACTTGTTTCCCTTTTCTATACGTGAAAAAGCTAAATCTTGGTTAAGTGATGGCGCAGTTATTCTTATCCAAATTCTTTCCACCATCCAAGACGGCCAAGATGTGCAATGACATCACGAATTTTGCCCAATACGATCCTGAGACATTGTTTGAAGCATGGGAGCGCTTCAAGGATCTACTGCGAAGATGTCCACATAATGGCCTCCCTATCTGGCTACAGATAAAACGTTTTATAACGGTTTATTTGCTGATAACCGTTCTATGATTGATGCAGCATCAGGAAGTACTATGATGCGGAAGACGCCCGAGGAGGCTTATACGCTGTTGGAGGAGATGACTGCTAATAGATGTCAATGGCAGTACGAGAGGAACATGCCAAAGAAGCAAGACGGATTGCATCAAATGAGTGAAGTCACTGCCCTCGCTGCCCAGTTGGAAGCGCTGAACAAGAAGATGGATAGTTTGAGCTTGCATGCAATTCAAGTTCAAACTGTTACATGCGAACTTTGCCAAGGAGGACATCCGAGCACTGAATGCCAAGTAGGTAACCTTTTCATTACAACTAATGAAGCTGTTAACTTTGTAGGGAACCAACCACCACAGACCTACCCTTACTCGAATACGTACAATACAAGGCCGAGGAACTATCCCCAACCACCACCGGGTATGCACCAAAGCCAAGCATGGAGGAGCTACTAACCAAGTTCATATCGCCAACTGAAATGAGGATGAACAATCATGAGGCGTCGATAAAGAACTTGGAAGTCCAAGTGGGACAGTTAGCAAAAATCCTAGCCGTACGAGCACAAGGAGCACTACCTAGTGACACTGAGACGAACCCTAGGGAGCATGTGATGTCACTGAAATGATTAATTGCAATTAAGGCATTAATTATGTTAATATGATTAATTATGTGGATAATTGATTTACGTGTTGAAATTAATTATCACGATGAAATGCTTAGTCACATGATAGGTATAACCCGGGGGGGTTACGTTTCAAGGTGCATGTTATGCATGATAGTAAATGGGGTGTTAACATGATTTAATTGTGTTGATTGTTAATTATGAGGAAAGTATGGATTTAATGAAGTTTAGTGCATTTTGTCAAAATGCTTTTAAAATACCATGTTGGGGTGTTTTATGCATCATGTTAACTTTGGGGGATAATTTTAATATTAACCTTATAACCACCTTTTCTCCACTATACCCACTTACTTTACCAATCACTTTTAAAATCCCCAACTCATTCCTCAACCCAAAACCCTTCCCATTTTCGAAATCCCTCAAAGGAGGAAGAAGGAAGCTCCACAAAACCTTTGTTTTTGAGATCTTTGTTGAGATTTGGAGTCTTCAAGAGGTATGGAACCCTTCCTAAAGTTTTGATGATGTTTGGATTTGAAATGGGGTGATTTTGAAGTGATATAGGTGGGTTTGTTTTGGGTATATGTTGTATGTAGTTGGGGTATGATTTTTGAAGTGTTTTATGTGGGTTTTAGTGTGTTATGATGATGTTGATTTTGTAGAGAAGTTTGGGTTTAAAGGGTTTGAGTGGAGCTTGAAAAATGCTCATTAATGGCGATTTTTTGTGGTTCGGGACTCGGCGATCGATCGCCCGTTCTTGGCGATCGATCGCGAGCCAGCAGTGGGCGCCAGTAACATTTGGCGATCGATCGCCACCTTTGGGCGATCGATCGGCGAGGCTGGCGATCGATTGCGCCAAAAGTGGCGATCGATCGCCAAGGTGTGAAATTTTCACCTTCGTCTAGTATGATCTCGCGATCGATCGGGCCTGGGCGGCGATCGATCGCGAGATACAAAAATACGAGTTTTTGGATTTTTTTTTTGGGATTTTTGGATATTGGACTATAATTAGCTTCTAATATCGATTTGTATGGTTATGTAGAACCATCCCAGGTACCCACAACTTCAAGGAGATAAAGTTCTACAACTTCTCCATTTTTGGGATTAAGGTACGTAAGAAACGTACGGGCATCGGACGGTAACATATTCTTACACTATGTGTAAGGACCCTAGTTCCTTAAGTGCGGATTAAAGGCATAATTAGAGCTAACATAAATTATCAGAGTAAAATTATCGTGTTGAGACTATGAGCTTTAAGAATTACATGCCAAAAATTAGGACTATCAAAACATTCCCAATCAAATGATTGTATTTACTATAGCTTTACACTACTCCTAGAGTAGACACTATGCAAAAGTAATCATGTCCTTCATCTACCAAAAGTGTTCTCCACAAGCTCACCGTCTCAACCCGCTTTAGCCCTTTTATATCATGCCAAAAGTACCTACAAGGACAACCCCCAAACATGAGCAATAATATCATTCATATTCAACACAATATGAATATAAGGCGTAAATGCATAAATCACAATAAAGCACTTCCTGTTTTTCCCATGCATTTAAACGCTTCCAGTTTGGTTGTCCCTGTACCATAACTCATGAGTATAATCAATAGATTATTTAATGGTCTAGACATGTCATGACATAATACCATCTCATCAACACCAAATACCAATCACCAGTCCCTAGTCTGTCCATCACAATGTATGTTAATGCCCCTCGCTTATTTACATATAGGCGGCATAGAATAACCTCGCTTCAATGGACATGCGGCGCTCCCACCCCTCGCTTCACATTGAGAGGCAAATATTCTTTCCTCGCCCTATATGATAACCACGCTCAAATGTGACATGCGGCGCTCCCACCCCTCGCTTCACATTTAGCGGCAACAAACCAAATAGCGGCAAGCATTAAAATCATCAAGGGATGACCATGACTCATGGGATGTGCACCAATAACCATCATATGCATATACAATCATCATGCATAATTCAACATGTATTTGCATCCACAATGCATAATTCCACATATACTCGCATCCACAATGCATAAACAAAGAGTATATTAGATACATGTACCGTTGGGTGCCCGTACGTCTTCTGCGTACCTTTCCAAAAGTAGGATGTGGTAGGACCTCACTTCCTTGGCTGTGTTGCCACCTGGGATAGTTCTACATATTCACACAAATCAATATTAGAACCCAATTATAGTCCAATACCAAAAATCCTACAAAAATAATCAAAAACATCATATTTTGTGTCTCGCGATCGATCGCTGCAAAGGGCCGATCGATCGCGTGATCACACTGCCCGAAACCAAATTTTTATTCTTTCGGCGATCGATCGCCACATTTGGCGCGATCGATCGCCACCCTCGCCGATCGATCGCCCAAATGTGGCGATCGATCGCCATAAGCTTCTGGAGCGTACTGCCTCCTCGCGATCGATCGCCAAAAACGGGCGATCGATCGCCGAGCTCTGTGTCGCGAAAAATCGCCATTAATGCTCCAAAACTCCATTATTAAAATGCATTCCACAATACCATGGTGTATAAAACACCCCAACATGATATTTTAAACACATTTCTCCAAAATGCACCAAATCATAATTAAATGCATGTTTCACCAAATAAATGACTACCAACACATGTAAGTCATTAAAACACCCAATTACCCAACATGCATCACATGCACCCGAAATGCATTCCCGGTCACGCCTACCATGTGACTAAGCATTTCAACATGATAAATAAATCCAGCAAATAATTAATTACCACCATAATTAATCATATAAACACAATTAATGCCCAAATTGCAATCAATTATTTCGAGGATATCACATTACTCCCATACTTATAAGATTTCGTCCTCGAAATCACATGCACTTACCCCAAAATGAAACTAAACATAATCACATACCAGAGAATAGTTCCGGGTAGTGCTGCACCATATGCCGCTCCGTCTCCTACGTAGCCTCCTCGACACCCCTGCGATCCCACTGAACCTTGATCATAGGTATCACTTTGTTCCGAAGTCTACGGTCTGCTCGATCCAGAATTCTAAGAGGCCGTTCCACATAAGACACATCGGATTCTAACTGAACCTCGGAAGGCTGTAACACATGAGATGGATCCGGCTCATACTTCCGCAGCATAGACACATGAAACACATCATGTATACCCGATAAAGAAGGTGGCAGAGCTAGTCGGTAAGCCAAAGTGCCAATGCGCTGCAAAATCTCGTACGGTCCAACATACCTCGGAGACAGTTTCCCGCGCATCCCAAATCGCACAACGCCCCTGAAAGGCGAGATCTTCAAAAAGACCTTATCTCCCAACTGAAATTCCAACGGTCTCCGCCGTTTATTAGCATAAGCTGCCTGTCTGTCCTGGGCTACTTTCATTTTCTGCCTTATCATCTTTATCTTCTCTTCCATTTCTCGAACCAGTTCCGGTCCTCCGACCGATTTGCGGTCCAAGTCATCCCAACACAAGGGTGATCTACACCGTCTGCCATATAGGACTTCAAAAGGAGCCATCTGAATGCTCGCCTGGTAGATGTTATTATAGGAGAATTCTACCAAGGCCACTGAATCTTGCCAAGAAACATCGAACTCCAATACACAAGCCCTCAACATGTCCTCGAGCGTCTGGATAGTACGCTCGGTCTGGCCATCCGTCTGAGGATGATATGCAGTGCTCAATCTAACTTCAGTTCCCAAGGCCGACTGAAGGCCTTCCCAAAAATGAGACGTGAATCGTGGATCTCGATCCGACACTATGGAAATGGGGATCCCATGCAATCTCACCACATCTCGAATATACAATTGAGCCATCCTCAAAAAGGTGAAAGTCATGCTATAGGGGATGAAATGAGCTACCTTAGTCAATCGGTCCACAATCACCCAAATAGCATCAAAACCTGAAGTACTCCTCGGCAGGTGAGTCACGAAGTCCATGGAGATGTGTTCCCACTTCCACTTCGGTATCTCCAGGCTTTTCAATTCGCCGCCAGGTCTCTGCCTCTCTGCCTTAACCTGCTGACAGATCAAGCACCTCTTAACAAAAGCGACGACATCACTCTTCATCCTTTTCCACCAAAACTGACCACGCAGATCTTTATACATCTTCTTTCCGCCTGGGTGGATGCTAAGTCTGCTACTATGAGCTCGCTCCAAGATCCCTCTACGCAACTCCGGCGTACTCGGAACCACCCAACGGCTACCCAATCTCAAAGATCCGTCCTCAGCCACTCTGAACTTCGATGGCTGACCAAGATGTACTAAAGATAACCACCTCTGAACCTCATCATCTGACCTCTGAGCTCTCCTGATGTTCTCATAGATATCTGGCTCAGCTAACAAGGTCAATACATGCACTGGTGATGCATCTATGTCAAAATCATAGCCTAGATGGCAATAGGAGGTCATCATAGCCGACAATTGGATGACGTCCTCAGCAGTACTCCTCACTTTCCGGCTCAAGGCTTCTGCTGTCAAATTAGCCTTTCCAGGATGGTACTAAATCTCACAATCATAGTCCTTGAGTAAGTCCATCCACCTTCTCTGCCTCATGTTCAGCTCCGCCTGAGTGAATAAAAACTTGAGGCTCTCGTGATCCGTTTAAATGGTAAACGACGTACCATACAAATAATGCCTCCAAATCTTCAGGGCGAAGATGATAGCCGCCAATTCCAAGTCATGGACTGGGTATCTAGTCTCATGCGGCTTCAACTGCCTCGATGCATAAGCTACTACATGCTTATCTTGCATCAATACACACCCAAGGCCCTGAAGTGATGCATCGGTATACAAAACAAATCTGGAGTTTTCTGTAGGAATCACTAATACTGGCGTCGTCGTCAACCGGTGTTTCAACTCCTGGAAGCTCTCCTCACAAGCTTCTGACCAAAAGAATGGTACTCCCTTCTGGGTCAACTGTGTCAATGGCTTGGCGATCTTCAAAAATCCCTCGACAAAGCGTCGATAATAACAGGCCAAACCAAGGAAGCTCCGTATTTCAGGTACAGAAGTGGGTGCAGCCCACTCCATCACAGCTTCAATCTTCCTGGGATCCACAGATATCCCGCTGCTAGATATGACATGCCCCAGAAACACTACACTGCTCAACCAAAATTCACACTTGCTGAGCTTGGCATACAACTGGTGATCTCTGAGAATCTGGAGCACTGTCCTCAAGTGTTCCACGTGCTCTTCCTCGCTCCGGGAGTAGATGAGAATGTCGTCGATGAATACAATGACGAACTGATCAAGATAGGGTTGGAATACCCGATCCATTAAGCTCATAAAGACAACCGGGGCATTCGTCACACCGAACGGCATCACTAGAAACTCATAATGTCCATATCGAGTCCGAAACGCTGTCTTCTGCACATCCTCCTCTCTGACTCGAATCTGGTGATACCCGGACCTCAAGTCAATCTTGCTATAAAGTCTGGTACCTTGCAACGGATCAAACAAATCATCAATCCTTGGGAGAGGATACTTGTTCTTCACTGTGGCCTTATTCAGTTGCCGGTAATCGATGCATAACCTCATCGAACCATCCTTCTTCTTTACAAAAAGAACCGGTGCGCCCCATGGCGAGACGCTCGGGCGTATATATCCTTTGTCAAGGAGCTCCTGCAACTGCTCCTTCAACTCTCTCAACTCTGCCGGTGCCATCTTGTAAGGTGCACGAGAGATAGCGGATGTCCCCTGTAACAACTCGATCCCAAACTCAACTTCTCTAGCCGGTGGGAAACCTGGGATCTCTTCTGGGAATACATCAGCAAATTCTGCCACCACTGGTACATCCTCAACTCTCAATTCTTTATTCTTCCCAGACGTGTCCACGGCATAGATGAGATAGCCCGTGTGGCCACGTTCCAACAGTTGAGTCATCTTGATTGCTGAAATCAACGGAATCTTCGCACGAGAACCGTTGCCATAAAAAGTCCACGGAATTCCCAAATCAGATCTGAACCTCACTGTTCTCTGCCGGCAATCTACCACTGCCTGATATCTATTCAGAATGTCAATACCCACAATGCAGTCGAAGTCTGACATGCCCAACACAATCAAGTCTGCCTTCAACTCGTTGCCCTCAAAATAAATGAGGCAATCTGCCATAAACTGATCGGCAACGACATTTCTTCCAGTGGGTGTCGAGACCATGAGAGGCATGGGTAAAGAAGACGTGCGCATATGGTGTCTCTCCACAAAGCCCACAGATACAAAAGAGTGGGAGGCACCTGTATCTATCAAAATAAAAGAAGGGTACGTAAATAAATGACACGTACCGGCGATCACCTCCTCCGGGGCTGCATGCGCCTGCTCTCTGGTCAGTGCATACACCTGTCCCTGGGACGGTCCCACTGTCTGACCTCCCGATGGTCGAGGCACAAACTGCTGCCTCTGGTGTACTGTCCTGTTATCAAATCTCGGCCCGTTGCCCTGAAACTCTGACTGTCCTCCCCGGGTGGGGCAATACCGAGAGATGTGGCCCATCTTGCCACAGCTATAACAGGCAGGGCACTTACTCGAAGAATGTGGCCCTCCATAATTGTCGCACCTTGGCTCCCCCGATCTATTCCCTTGCACAGGCCCTCGGTTGGCCGACCAATTGTTCTTCTTATTCTCTTGCTTCTGACCATAAGATTTCTTTCCACTGAACCGTGAGGATGAAGAGGCACCACGAGGTTTAAATGACTCCCCTCGGGGCCTCAAGCTATCAGTAGCTTGCATCTGTTGTGACACCTGTGGGGGTACAGCACTTGGATAGGCTCAACTCCAATCTCCGCAAGCTCTGCTCTCGTGAGAGCATCATCAAAAGAAGTGGGGTTATTGGTGATAACCCGGTCAAAAAGCTCCGGTCGTAACCCCTTCATAAAGTTTCTCATCTTCGCATGTCCGTTGGTGGCAATGTGTGGAACATACCTCAGCAACGAGGAATAATGCATGGCATAGTCTGACACCGACATGCTCCCTTGTTTCAAGCTTGCAAACTCATCTTCCTTCGTCTGTCTCGCCGCCGCAGAGAAGTACCGGTTCAGAAACCGGGTTCTGAAGAGCGTCCAATCGATCACTGCACCATGTGCTCTCAGTTCCATTACCGTGCTCCTCCACCACATTAAAGGTTTCTTTGCCAACTGGAATTCCGCCAGCCTCAGCCATGCTGTGACAGCACAAGGAGCCGATACAAATATCTGTTCAAGCCTCTCTAGCCACTCTTCGGCCTCCTCCCCTGATTCTGTCCCCTCAAACCGGGGCAGGTGGTAAGACAGAAACTGAGTCAAGCTGATCTCACCAGGTAGTAATAACTGAGCCACTGGTTCCATGCCTACAGCTGGTGGAGGTAGAGGGTTTGCCTGACCAATACTAGCGTTCACGCTCCCAACATCACCGACCTCTTCATTAAGGTTCCCCGCATTCATAGCAGCCATGCTGTAACACAAAGGTTAACAACAATTCCAAAACAAATATATATGTTATGCCGTTAGATAACAGGAATGATAATAAGCATGTTAGTATAACAGTATATACAACAATATGCACCACATGCATAAACATGCTTCAAATGTAAGCACCTAGCCAATCATGCTAAGGCTACCCTTCACTCGTTCCCGGGTTCTCTAATCACTGCTCTGATACCACTAATGTAAGGACCCTAGTTCCTTAAGTGCGGATTAAAGGCATTATTAGAGCTAACATAAATTATCAGAGTAAAATGATCGTGTTGAGACTATGAGCTTTAAGAATTACATGCCAAAAATTAGGACTATCAAATGGATTAGTTACATTCCCAATCAAATGAATGTATTTACTATAGCTTTACACTACTCCTAGAGTAGACACTCAAAAGTAATCCTGTCCTTCATCTACCAAAAGTGTTCTCCACAAGCTCACCGCCTCAACCCGCTTTAGCCTTTTTATATCATGCCAAAAGTACCTACAAGGACAACCCCCAAACATGAGCAATAATATCATTCATATTCAACACAATATGAATATAAGGCGTAAATGCATAAATCACAATAAAACACTTCCTGTTTTTCCCATGCATTTAAACGCTTCCAGTTTGGTTGTCCCTGTACCATAACTCATGAGTATAATCAATAGATTATTTAATGGTCTAGACATGTCATGACATAATACCATCTCATCAACACCAAATATCAATCACCAATCCCTAGTCTGTCCATCACAATGTATTTTAATGCCCCTCGCTTATTTACATATAGGCGGCATAGAATAACCTCGCTTCAATGGACATGCGGCGCTCCCACCCCTTGCTTCACATTGAGCGGAAAATATTCTTTCCTCGCCCTATATGATAACCACGCTCAAATGGAGTCTTCAAGAGGTATGGAACCCTTCCTAAAGTTTTGATGATGTTTGGATTTGAAATGGGGTGATTTTGAAGTGATATAGGTGGGTTTGTTTTGGGTATATGTTGTATGTAGTTGGGGTATGATTTTTGAAGTGTTTTATGTGGGTTTTAGTGTGTTATGATGATGTTGATGTTGTAGAGAAGTTTGGGTTTAAAGGGTTTGAAGTGGAGCTTGAAAAATGCTCATTAATGGCGATTTTTCGTGGTTCAGGACTCGGCGATCGATCGCCCGTTCTTGGCGATCGATCGCGAGCCAGCAGTGGGCGCGAGTAACATTTGGCGATCGATCGCCACCTTTGGGCGATCGATCGGCGAGGCTGGCGATCGATCGCGCCAAAAGTGGCGATCGATCGCCAAGGTGTGAAATTTTCACCTTCGTCCAGTATGATCTCGCGATCGATCGGGCCTGGGCGGCGATCGATCGCGAGATACAAAAATACGAGTTTTTGGATTTTTTTGTGGGATTTTTGGATATTGGACTATAATTAGCTTCTAATATCGATTTGTATGGTTATGTAGAACCATCCCAGGTACCCACAACTTCAAGGAGATAAAGTTCTACAACTTCTCCATTTTTGGGATTAAGGTACGTAAGACGTGTACGGGCGTCGGACGGTAACATATTCTTACACTATGACTACGCAATAATCGTATAAGTATTTAAGATGTTTATGATGATGATGTTAATGATGAGTGAAGAGGATATGATGTTTATGATGATGATTATGATAATTAAGCTTATGATGATGATGTTTATGATGTCTATGATGATGATTATGATAAGTAAGTTTATGATGATGATGTTTATGATGTCTATGAGGATGATTATGATAAGTAACGATGATGTGTATATGATGTCTATATAATGATACGATGTTATGACGTGGTAAGATGCCACACGATGTTATGATATGGCAAGATGCCAAACGATTGGGTAAGACGCCCACGTGGTAAGATGCCACACGATGTTATGATATGGCAAGATGCCATACGATTGGGTAAGACGCCCACGTGGTAAGATGCCACACGATGTTATGATATGGTAAGATGCCATACGATGGGGTAAGATGCCCATATGCACGAATGTGAATCAGGGTCAACAAGAAGAAGCTGACGAATAACCAGCATGTTTACTTAACTAAGATTTCGTACATTTACTGTTATATTTTGTTATTATACCTATAAGATGATGATGTTATAAGATGATGATATTTATAAGATGATAATGCTTATACGATGATGATGTTATAAGATGATGATGTTATAAGATGATGATGCTTATATGATGATGTTATAAGATGATGATATTTATAAAATGATGATGCTTATATGATGATGATGTTATAAGATGATGATATTTATAAGATGATGATGCTTGTATGATGATGATGTTATAAGATGATGATATTTATAAGATGATGATTTTAAGCATTCATGTCAAGAATTAATGATTATATGTATGACTATGAAACATGGACAACCAAAGAGGGTTAATGCGATTAACCAGGAAGTATATGTTACCAATTATTTTCATGCATTTATTTATATGTCATTGCCTTATGATGTTAAGTAATGATGTACATGCTCATGATGGGTTGTTCCTGTAGGTACACTTTTGGACCGAAGGGCCTAAGGTTGGGTTGAGGCAGTGAGCTAAAAGAAGCAAGACGCTTATAGGATACATGATTTTGATAGTCTCTACTCTAGGAGTAGTGTAAATCTATAGCTTTAACGTTCATTATTGAGAATGAAATTAATTAGCTTGTGAAATTTTATTTTGGCCTGTAATTTTATTAGCTCAAAGCTACAACCAGAACCCTAAGACGTTATTAATGCATGTTTAGTCCATAATTTGTGTAATAAGATGATGTTAAGGTAGGAAGACCCTACAGAGCAAGTCCGTGCAATCATGTTGAGGAGCGGAAAGGAGGTCGCTGAGAAAAAGGATGCACACATTGAGTTGAAAGGCGGGGCGGACATCAAGAAAGAAGAAGATCAACCACGCGACAAAAATAAGTTTACTAAGATCAATACACCCATCACACCACCTGCTAAGGTAGATATCCCACCCCATTCCACGCTGCATATAAGAGAGCAAAGTTAGATGCTAAATTTGCTAAGTTTTTAGATTTGATAAAGAATCTCCATATTGAGATGCATTTCATTGATGCTATTCGGCACATGACGAATTATGCTAAGTTTTTAAAGGAGATTTTGTCAAAAAAGCGGAAACTGGGAGAGCATGAGTTGATAAACTTAACTGAGGAGTGTTCTGCCGTCATTCAAAATGATTCACCTCCAAAGTTAAAGGATCCAGGGAGTTTCACTATACCTTGCGAAACAAATTCTAAATCTTTTAATAAATCTTTATGTGATGTGGGGTCAAGTGTCAATTTAATGCCTTTGCTTTGTACAGGAAGCTAGGCTTAGGAGAACTCAAAGTGATCAATGTTTCACTGTAGATGGCGGACAAGTCCATCAAGCCCTCATGGGATAGTGGAGGATGTACCGGTCAAGGTTGATAAATTCACCATTCCGATGGACTTTATCGTGTTGGACCTAACTGAAGATGCATACATTCCTCTGATTCTAGGAAGACCGTTCCTAGCTACTGGAAAGGCATTGATTTATGTCCAAGAAGGGAAGTTGATCCTCCGAGTACGGGGGATCAAGTTACTTTTGACATGTTCAAAGCATTGAACACTACACGCACTGAGCACCGATGTTTTAGTATTAATACAATTGATACACTGTTTGTTGATGCGATGCAGGTCAAGAGCGATAAGAAGGTGGAGGTCACACCGAAGGCCCATCAAAGAGGAGGCAAATTCCGTGAAGGGGACTTAGTTCAAATGAATAGGAAAAAGATGCGACTATTTCCATGGAAGTCTGATGCACCATGGGCTGGACCGTTCAAAGTTGTCGATGTTCTACTAGTCGATACCTTCAAACTGAGAGATGACCACTGGGCACTATTCACTGTGAAAGAAAAGTGGTTACGATGTTACCACATGGCGGATGAAAAATCGTCCCACACTGGCCCTTACGGCACTTGAGCCTACATGGTAAAAATTCCAGCTTGGGACTATAAATCAAGAACTTTTTCTTATCATTTTGCTTTGTTTTTTGTTTGTTTTTGTTTTGCTTTTGTTTTTCTTTTGATTATGGTGAGAGACTCCATGCGTGCTGTGACGTGTTCCAACAATATGCCCCACTAGCTGATGAGGAATTGGACAACGATCACTGACGGTCGTTGTCAAAGGTAAATGCTTTGTCTCATTTTTCATGCCTATTACATTGAGGACAATGCATGAATTAAGTTTGGGGGAGTGTATTACTGTGTCATGCTTCTTATTTGGAAATTTATCGTTCTTTGAACACCAACAAAAAATTTTTCTTGAAAATGAGTTCAATTAGTAAGATAAGAATGAATCATAGTAATGGTCTCTATTCCATGATGATATTAGTCTCACTCGCATGTCAACTTGAGTTCTGATGATTGTAAGACTTATTTGTGAATTTTTTTGAGTAGCATGTCAAAGATGATGAATATTTTGAGCACATTTGAGTCATAATCTTGTGAATTGCATTTGGAGTAGTAATAATCTTTGTGAACTTGATGGATTGTTTTGAGCATCTTAGAGTACCTTAGAAACTATTTGATGATGATATTTTGAGGCGAAATTTTATAGTTATGAACTTGACTTGGAAATGATTTAGGCAATCTTTGGACCGTTTGAGCCTTTCAAGCTTACCGTGATATATATCAATCTCTAGTGTCTCATTTGAGCCTAATTGAAAAAGAATGGAGTATGTTTAACATACTATTAGCCCCCATTCAATATATTTTTTTTGGCAACTCATTATACCCACCTACTTTTGAGCTTAAATTGAAAAAAAAAATTATCCTTACCCTAAGGGAGTATAATGATTCTCATTAGATGCACATAAATTGCTATATTTTGATGAACTATTGTTGAAAAATTGATGAATGAGAAAAGAAAAAGATAGATAAAGCCTTGTGAAAAAAAAGTGACTAAATAAGACCCAAAGTGGCCAGGGCTAAAAGAAAAAGAAGAGAAGCTCAAATTTGTGCTAAAAATATGAACATTACATGCTTATACTCTCTTCTTTGTGCTATCCTATCTTCTTTGAAGCAAAACACCTAAGCCTAACATTACAAGCTTAAAAACACCTATTGATCCAAGTCTAGGGAATAACTACATTAGTGGAGAACTTGTTTGAAAATAGGTCTATGGACTGCTCAACGATAATCTTACTTTTCATTGACTAGCATGATTTGATCATGAAATTTGCATCGAACTTGAAAATGACATTAGCATACTCGCACGTTCTGATTTGGAGACATCTTGCTTGATCTAGAAGAAAACACAACATGTTGAACTTTCCGATTGATTTTTGTTTGTCTGTAAGTGAGATGTCTTGAGCTACATGATTGGCTATGAATTGGTTTATTTAAATCTTCAATATTGAACTCTACTTTGTGATCTTATTTCTTGTTCGAGACGATCAAGTTTAAGTTTTGGGGAGTTGATAAGTGTGATTTTTAGACTTAAATTGATATAAGATTAGGAGCGTTTTTGTAGTGATTCCTGGAAAATATTACGTTTTTTGGTATGTATTTGTATATTCAGGAATCTAGGTCCAAATGCATAAAAGTGGAGGAATTAAGCTTAAAATGATGAAAAATGACAAAACCGAGCACACACGGAAAAGGAGGGACGAAAGTGCAAAATGGTGAAAATCAAGATCAGCAATCGATCGGTAATATCAGGCGATCGATCGCCTCAGAAAAGTGCACATTCGCGATCGATCAGTAAAGATCAGCGATCAATCGCCGCTTTAGATTTGAAAAATAAAAATCAGAATAGTTTGGCGATTGATCGGCACATTGTAGCGATCGATCGCCAAACCCGAAAAACTCGAGATTTCTTTCCTTATCAAGCTATTTTGTGTCCAAAGAATTGAAGACTCCTCTAACACAATATATAGAAGATTTCAGACAAAATTAGGGACTTTTTGGCTCATAATAAACCCTACAAACTCAGCCACCATCACCTTCATTCATCCACAACCATCCATACACCATAACCATTGAAGAAGAGACGCATCGGAAGAGACGGGACGACGACAATGCAAGGAGTCAACGCCTCTCATTATTTCCGTATTTCTAACTCAAGAATGTTGCAAACCAAGTTTATGCATTGTTATTTGATGGAGATTATTGGCTAGGTTTGTAATCAAGACTTAGGGGATCCTTTGTATGAACCCATGATTTAAATTGAATGTTTTGATTGATTCTTATATATTTAAGTGCATAGATAAATGTTCTTCATGCTTTTAAGGGTTTGGCCATCCTTGAATGATAGTAAATTACAATTGAGATCAAGAGATAAAATTGTGATTCGATATAGTTATTTATGTCGTGTATTTCAGATTGATATCAAGAGATGAAGTCAAATACACGTGTGATAGCTATAGATATCTAGTAATCTAAAGCTAGAAGTTTTCATAGATTAACTTACAATATTAATTGTTCAATAAGGATACAGGAGTAGCTTATTACAACGTTAGTATTAGATTTGTTATAGCCGCACCAATGTATAATAAGTTCTTTAGGAAAACTCGTCACCTTAGAATGTTTGAATTCAATTATTAACTAATAGGCGAATTATGGGGGATTAAATAGGTGAACCGAAAGTCTTGATAATTGTTTCTTTTGATTATTAATCTTATTCACTGTTGTTTGTTTGGGTTAATTTTGAATTAATTTGTCACGTTAGGTTAATAATCACAACCAGTTATCGTAGATAAATATAGTTAAACAAGTAGAGTTTGGTAATTATTTCCCAGTCCTCGTGGGATCGACAATCCGTACTTTTCATATCATTATACTAAAACTTGACAAAGTGCACTTGCGATACGCAATCCCTACACTGAAAAATATTGTTTAAAATAATAGCGATCAAGTATTGAGCAAAACGAGATTATTTCCGTTAGTACTAGTTAATGGATTTGACATGGCACGGAAGAACGACATGGGAAAGGAGAGGCTACATTGAGACAAGAATGGCCTCATTGGTTTGAGATATTCGCGATATCTCATGCATAATAGTGATGATTACTAGTAACTTTTGTGAGCAGCCGAATGAGATATTTGTTGAGTTATACTCAGTTTTGCGATTTCGAGGATAAAATCATTTTAAGAGGAGAAGAAGTGTAAGTCCCGTTGCTAATTAATCATGATAATTAACGATTAAGCAAACCCGAATTAATAAAGGTTTAGAGTACGAATTAAGGTGTTCCGGATCACAACATCTTATTTTTAATTAAGATAAAATGCATCAAATTATACATGTATACATGCAAGGTGCATGCAAGAACATGCTTATTTTTATTTAAATGGACACATGGTGCACTCATTATTAAAAAATTAAATAAAAAATTGGTTGATGGCATTGGGGTTGTCGCCCCATCTCCCCTAAAAGCCAGCAATGTTTAATTATGTGTTTCTTCATCCTCCTAACCATTCCTCTCCACATTTTCGAAAAACACCACACAAATTTCCTAAGAGAAAGTTGGTCAAATCCTACATGCAAATACACATTTGACGAGGAATTGATATAAATCTCCTTTCATGAATTCTTCATTTGGATTTAGTTGTAAGGGTCGAAAAGCATGATTTTCAAGAAAACTTGCTGTCAAAATGAATCTGCAGATTTTATGTTGCATGCAGTAGATCGGTTTGAATTTTTTATTTACATAGAGTCCGAATCTGACATTGTGCAAAATATAAACGTTTTAGATATTTGTGTTTTCTTACGGTGGCTGAAATTTGAGACGGTTTGAACTTGAAATGAGTGAGATATGCTCATTTTACTAAGGTGTGCCAGATTGGGCTCAGCATGTACTGTAATTGCACATGCAGTGTAGAATTCCAAACTTTTGACCAATTTACCTTTCGAATTGATTACGGTCTTCAAATGAAAATTGTATATCTTTTAATTTTATTCAATTTTTTTTTTTAAAAAAAGAGGACTTATTTCGGACTCATATTGAAAGAGTTACAAAATTTATACTAAAAATGCTCATTCTGAACCCTGCATGTGGACGAAAATACTCATGTAGTGTGTTCTTCGGATTCCTGAGCATTTTTGGCTACGAATTCTGGAAACTGTCTCGAGTAGGAATTTGAGTACTTCCAGTTGGCTGTAATTTGCATTAAAATCACTCAATTTGGATTTGAAACGAAAAAGTTATAGTATTTTTACTAACACTGCTCAAGCTGAAAAACAGGTTTTTAAATACTACGTTTTTAGTGTTCAAACCCCTTTCAGATAAAGGAACCAGCTTGACATCATTATAGATGAAATGTAGTATTTTGAGTTTTTGAACTTTGAGCACTAGAATCAAGTCAATTTGATAACGTGTGAATTTATAGTGATTTTTCTACGAAAATGGGTCAAGCTGAAAAATTAAGAAAATCGCTAAGGGTCAATACTTAGAAGTTGAACACTTAGTGTCATTTTGGAATTTACATGACCAGCTTAATAGATTTTGGGGTTGATTCTAGGAGTACTCGATAGATTAGCTTTGGTCTGAGGTACGTTGAAATGAGTTTTATCTTGACGTCTGGCAAAGACGTGTAATGATACTAATGTATGATCTTATATGACATTACTGGATTTATATGAGATATTTGATTTATTATGTGGATTATATGAATTATATTGACTTTCACATGAGATTGCATGACATATTGAGTTCCATATGTCACATGATGCATAGATGATTCATTGGGCATATCATATTGGCTCTCTATTTCCTTGATACCTTTTGATTATGATTGAGATCTATAGTGTCATGGGAGGTGCTTCCAGGATTGAAGTACCGGAGCTGGTTGATTAAGTACGTAGCACCAGAGTTGAGATCGAGCGGTGCATGGGAGGTGCTTCCAGGATTGAAGTACCAGTAACCGTATTTGGTAGAGTATCTTATCCATTACATACACGCTTATTCATTGGGTGCTCTCATGTGAGCACGTTTTTACATGTATATGGAATGTATAATGGGCATGTCTTTTCTCTCTTCATTTATGGTCTGCATGCAATTAAATAAGGTATTGCTAAATGAACAGAGAGTATGTTAGTGTATTATTAGGGTGCATACTATGAAAGTGGTTTTGGTTTGGGAAGTTGAATATTATGGGGTCTCTAATGCAAGAAATTTTATAGATGGTATATGATGCTATGCTTGCATGTGGTTTCCTTCCCATGATAATATGATTGTATGCACTAAATGCATGGATTAATACACTAAAATGGGTTAAGGGTATGGGGGTCCTTACATTACTGGTATCAGAGCAGTGGTTTGATCTTTGGGGCTGTTGAGGGCCTAGGAACACGTTAATGGAATGGGAAGCACATATTATGCATGATGGTAGTTAGTGTTGTGTGGAACAACTATATTGCTTATGTGCGTTTATGATATGTGTTCATAATGGGAATATGTTGTTGCAACCATGGTGGTTGCAGGGTCATATGGGACATGGATTATGCATTACGGTTGCATATTAGAGTGATGAATTTTTATGCTTTGCCTCTAAATGTTGAAGCGATGGCGAATTCCGCATGTCACATTTGAAGCTAGGTGCATTAAAATACACTCTTAACGATGTATATTGGTATATGAGTTATGCATTGTGGTTGCATGGATGGCGTAGCGATGTAAATACTTGCCGCCTTCATGGCGTAGCGATGTGAATACTTGCCGCTGTCATACCGTAGCGATGAGAGAATATTTGCCGCTGACATGAAGCGAAGAACACGACTGCTGTCATATTATAGCGTGGGATATTATTTTCCGCTGGTATTGTCTAAGCGAGGGGTATTTCCGCTGTCATGTTAACGCGAGGGGTATTTCCACTGTCATGATTAAAACGAGGAGTAATTGTGACGCTGTCATACCGTAGCGATGAGAGAATATTTGCCCCTAATATGAAGCGAAGAACACGACCGCTGTCATATTATAGCGAGGGATATTATTTGCCGTTGGTATGTCGAAGCGAGGTAGCGATGAAGGATATTTGCAGCTCATATGAAGCGAAGAACGCGACCGCTGTCATATTATAGCGAGAGATATCATTCCGCTAGTTTATTGGCGATGGTTTATGCCGCCGGGTATTCATAGCGATGGTTTATTCCACTATTCTGTTGGCGATGGTTTATGCTGCCGGGTATTCATAGCGATGGTTTATTCCGCTATTCTGTTTGCGATGGTTTATGCCGCCGGGTATTCATAACGATGGTTTATTCTGTTATTCTGTTGGCGATGGTTTATGCCGTCGGGTATTCATAGCGATGGTTTATTGGGGTCTCTAATGCAAGAAATTTTATAGATAGTATATGATGATATGCTTGCATGTGGTTTCCTTCCCATAATAATATGAATGTATGCACTAAATGCATGGATTAATACACTAAAACGGGTTAAGGGCACGGGGGTCCTTACACGCTATGCCACCACCCTCTGCTCGAGCTTTATATTGATTGATGATACCTTCTTTTGGACTCCGATTTTGGTATCTTGATATTTGATTCTTTGTACCCATTCATGCATCGCATTATACATGGTATGCATTGCATGATACTTTGTTATTCTTGACGTGATTTTATTTATTTCTTGTACTGGGGTACTGACCCCCTTTGTGGGGGATGTCATGTCTTTTGTTGTTTGGGCATGACAGGTTTGCAGGAGAACAATGTTCTGATGCTTACACTAATGCATCTAGAGATAACCGAGCTCCGTGATGAGCGAGCTCAGTTTATGCATGGTTTTCATTTCCCGGTAGTATTACTCAGCTTTTTAGAAAATAAATTTACCGGGGTATGCCCGTGTATGTTGTATTTGACTTATAACATTTTCCAAGACTCTAAGTGTTATGTTGATTAATGAATGATGTATTGTCTGTGAATGGAATACATACATGTATATATATATATAAACGAAAAAGGCTATATAGAGCTTGTCTATATTTTTTTACCTTCTCTTGCTCCATTCCTTCGAAATATCCACCTCCAATGAAACATATTTTAAAAATTTTGGCCATCTTTTCCACAATTGCTTTAGTGACGCTCCAGCTAGAACTTCTTCCTTTGTACCTGGGACAGTGATTTCCCAGACAAGTTTGGCTGATCCTTCCAGACTCATATTAAGAAGTAATATGAATCCTTCTTTGTTTAGATCAAGCGTTTCTGCTGTGATTCTCATTGCTGAAGCCCATTCATCAATAAAAACTTCTCGATTTTTAAAAGAAAAAATATCCAGGTTAAGCATGAGCCCGTATGGATGTATCGAATCTAACTGAGATTTCTCATACGACGTCTGATGTAAATTCGGCCTGCGGGAATGACTCCTTGTTCCAACTGGGGGATCGTTGCTATGTGGTAAAACCTTCTTGGTGGGAGCATTCTTTGATCTCCATCGGGTGGTGGATTGTTTGACCCGAAACTCTCTTGTGGTGGTGGAAGCGAATCGGCAAGACCACGGAGATCTTTCAGGTTGATTCTTTCCATTACTTTGTAGGATATATTGGATCTTCTCATATGACTGTAATCATTTTTTCAGTCTCTGTCAAAGATCTTCGGACCTCTTTCGCTTTCCATTTTTGATGTAAAATAGGTTATGTTCCATAGGATGGTGGTAGCCACCCCCCTTTTCTTCTTCATGAAGGACTTGGTCGTGACTCCAATTTCTTGACTCGGGTTTGAACATCTCAAAGTTTTCAAGAATTTCCTTCTGATGTTTAATCATGATCTCCATCTAACGTTGAATCTGATGGATCTGTGCAGGGACATGGTATTATAAGTATCAATGACTCTGGATTGTCTTCTGAATCTCTCTTTGATCTTGGGACATCTTAGAAGTATCTGGCTTTTCTCGAAAGATTGGTTCTCTCATCCTAATACCCTATTCATCTGGTCCGGACCCTGTTGGATCATTGGGGTCTGGAATAACGTCCTCATGTTTAGGATGATCGTCTTCCTGAAATTCGGCTAACTAACTGTAGTTTGATGTTCACTTGATGAAGTCTCTTAGCCATCCTCTCCAGTTTATTGTAATGGTTTATGCCAGGTTGGCATAGACCGGTTCCTCATAATAATTTCCACTTATGGTTGAAGTGTTGAGCTTCCGCCATATGCTTCTGATTTAGTGCTTCCAATTTTTGGAAGTACAACCTATATGAGTGACACCTCGAACATTCGTTCGGATCCATATTCTCGTGTATTGTCTCCTCTATTGGGATAAGATTAATATTCAAAATATTATTTTAATATTTCCAGAAACATAGGCTTTAATACCATTTTATGCCAATGATCCAAAAAATAAGGGGACTCGTGAAAGGAGTTAAAATGCACCTTTTTATAAATATAAGGATATAATAGATGATATAATATTACACAGTGGCTATTTGTTCTCAGAATAAAATTCAGGGAGTATAATGCAATATACTAAACCATCGTGGGTATAAGAATCAAAATAAAACACCAAATTGATTTAAAATTTTGAAATTGGACCTATTTGAATAAAAGATTTTGAAAATTGAATTTTTTTGTACTATTATTTTTTCCCCATACTTAATTGAATTATGTTTCCCAAAAGTGTGCCTTCTTGCAATTCTCACTTTTAAATATTTAGTTGGTTAAATTTAATCGAAAAATTCAAAATTAATCTACTTTAAAGTTAAAAATAGTTATAAAATATCTCAAATACAATTGAAATCTGTTTTTTAAAGGAAAATTTTGGGCCGGTATTTGGGCCCAATCCACCAACTATTACCTTTCATTTAAGTCCATATGAAATGTAAATTATGAAATTACCCTTTTCTTCTTCGTTTTCCTAACGTCAAAATCATCCCTCAATTTCATTGCGCCTGTGGATTCTTCTTTGGTTTCATCGTGCCTCTTCTTCTTCAACGCTCAAAAACTTTCCGGTCATTTCTCCACCATTTCATCGAAATAGTTCAAAGATTCCTCTAAGTTGTCAACAATTTCATCGAAATCGTAAAAGTATTACTGTATTTTGTTAATCATTTCATATAATCATCTTCTTTGGGACAACCTAATAATATGACTCTCAAATCAAAGAAGATTCTTCAAATCATACCCTCAACAAGCAACAAAGAAAAAAAATTGTTCTCCAAAATCTTGTAATCATTAAACTAGGGTTTTCAAATATTCAACTATTTATGTGTTAATATAAGTGCTTGTGTCTATAATGCCTCAGGAGTTGGGAATGCTGCATTTACACCCGCATTAACAAATTGAAATCATTGGAGCATGTATCTATTTTTTAGGTTAAAGGAGCCTGTGTCTCAGTGCATGTAATATACATGCACCGATATACTCAGATGTTGCATGTATATTACATGTACTAACTTATTAAAATCTTAGTATGCTGAGGTTTTGGGCCCACTGAAGTGTATTTGAGTGAAAAAAAAAGGTACCATAGTGAAAGTGGTCCGGTTCCAAAGCATAAATGACATGTTCATAACTAAAAGGAGCCCCAAGGCATGGAATTTAGGAATATACATATTATAAATCTAAGTCCGGTAATAAGGTGTATTTTATGTATTTTGGAGGTTGAAAAGGTCTTAAAGTATGAACAAAGTGACCCAATTCTTTGAGGTATGAGACCCAAAAAAGACCAGTCAAGTATTATGATGGAGTTTCAGTAAAGTAAAGTTATAATGGACTTCATATTGGATTAGAAAAAGACGTCAGGAAAGACTGGTACAGAATATTGGTTATAAAGGGCCCCATTTTCCAATAATTTGAAAATCATAGGAAAAATAAGAGGGGCATGTATCTATTTTTTAGGTTAAAGAAGCCCGAGTCTATCGATGCATGTAATATACATGCATCAAGAGACTCAGATGGTGCATGTATATTACATGCACCAATTTGTTAATATCTTAGTATGCTGCATTTACACCGCATGAACAAATTGAAACCATTGGTGTATCAAATTTTAGTTTAAAGAAGCTTGAGTCTATTGGTGCATGTATTGAGTCTATTGGTGCATGTAATATACATGCACCGATCGACTCAGATGGTGCATATATATTATGCACCAACTTATTAAAATATTAGTATGTTGCATTTACACCCATGAACAAATTGAAACCACTGGAGCATGTATATATTTTTTAGGTTAATGTAGTGTGAGTCTATATGTGCATGTAATATATACGCACTGATAAACTCAGATGGTGCATGTATATTACATGCACCAACTTATTAAAATCTTATTTTCAGTTTTTTAACTATCTAAAAATTTTGCTCTCAGTTACACCTCCATCATCACCAAACTCTGAAGACATCACAACGAAATGGAATATACAAACAACATATCAGACCAACCTACAGACAATAATAACAGAGATAAAGGACAAGTTCACATCAAAGTGCTAAGAAGGACACCATTCTGGCCCTTACTGAACTCCATATTTCCAACATAATTGTCCTAGAAAATTGAAAAAACATGACATGTTAGTAAAAGACATCTTTGACTGCTTACAAAGGTGCTTTCCAGAGAAGCAGGAGCAAAAAAAGGACATAAGGATGAGCAAGAGTTCAATCTATAAAAAATTGACAATAATGGCACAAAGCAACATTGATACCGATGTCAATGATGTTGCTCGATTGGTGACTCTATTCTTGCAGCCTTCTTCATATCCAGGAAATCATCGAACATTCCATGAGCATAAACATCGCTTGTTGAGGACCTGAACACGATTTGCAGCTACGATTGGTCCAAACACATCTTGAATACAATGCTCAATAGCCTGATGCAACCTGACTCTGGAAAACACTCCGGATGTGTTATATTACTTACTGTAAGACGTCTTTATAATCACTCTTTAAATCACAATTATTTCCTAATGTTTTTATAATAACATCGATTCCATATACTTTGCAGTATTGGTTATGTGAGAGGACAGAGCTCATAAATCCAATAAGTCTAACCTTATCCCAAGGTTCCTTAAGTGGAATCTTGAGGATTTTTACAAGAGGGTTCAAAACATTGACATCAAGAAGCTCGACCGTGATTATGTATGTTTTCTTGTGCATGCAATGAAACTATGATGGTGCATGCAATATAACTAGGCTGGTGCATGCAATTTAACTAGGCTGGCGCATGCAATGAAATTATGCTGGTGCATGCAATATAAATAGGCTAGTGCCTGCAATTTAACTAGGCTGATGCATGCAATGAAACTATGCTGGTGCATGCAATTTAACTATATTGGTGAATGCAATTTAACTAGGCTGGTGCATGCAATGAAACTATGCTTGTGCATGCAATATAACTAGGCTGGTGCGTGCAATTTAACTAGGCCGGTGTATGCAATGAAACTATTCTGGTGCATGCAATTTAACTAGGCTGGTGCATGCAATTTAAGTAGACTGGTGCATGCAATGAAACTAGGGTGGTGCATGCAATATGACTAGGGTGGTGCATGCAATTTAAGTAGGCCGATGCATGCAATGAAACTAGGCTGATGACAAGCAAATGACTTGCAACAATTCTATTGCAGACAATAAAAAATCATCTACAAGTTTCAGTTAAAGAATATGAAATGGTGAACAAAGTCATTGCTAGTGCACCAGAATCTCCAATGGCATATCAACTACAAGATTTGCATGCAAACAAAATATTCTTAAATGAAGCACCAAAACAGTTGAAGATTTTATAGCGTCGGAATCCACCATTTCCGGAGTCCTCAAGGAAATGAAGGAACAAGTAGGAAAGAAAATATATTCAATGATGACTACATTGAAATGGAGGACAACATGGTGGATGTGGCTATTGATGAGGAACTACAAAGCTAAGAAAATGTCATCAATCGGTCTGAAGAAATGAATGAACTTGATTCCACTCAAGCCGAAGAAAGTCTTCAAGCGGCAATACTTGTAATAGAGATTCAAGAAATAAATGTGACGCTCATGACAAAGGAGAATGAAATAGCAGAACTCAAGAACATTGTTGATGCCTTTTATCATGAGCAAGAAATAATTCCAACATCGCACTGTGGAACTAATAGCGCGGCTGGAAGAAACAAAAAGAAATCTTTTTTCTGATAGACGAGCAAATGAAGGAAATGAAAGACAAATATGAAGTAATGAAGATAAAGAAAGAGGAGCTCGAAACTATAATAACAAGATGTATGCCGACCTTGAAAGGGAAAATGCAGAGAATATTGCACTGAAAAATGAGCTTCTCAACGTCAATGCTGCCTCCTTCATCCTCAATGAAGAAAAAGAACATATCTTTACAGAATCCAGAACAATCATCCCTTGTCAAGAGGATCAAGAAATGGATGGATAGGAAGGAAAAGATGGAGATGGATCACACATACCCTGATAAGAGGAAGACAAAGAAGACCAAGAAAAACAAGGAAGAGGAAGCAAAAGAAAGAAGACATAAGTGGAATCAAAACAAAATCTGGAAGACAAATGTACAAAGATGATCCCATAGATCTAGAAATGATGATTTCTCTGGTGATAATAAATAAAAAAGGGAAGGGGCAAAAAGACAACGGTCCGCTCAAGTTCAAAACCAAAATGTCTGTTATGAAGCTCTTAACAGTAGATGAAAAATCCACTATATGAATAAAAACAAATGGAAAATGGTACGTCTAATTTAATTAAACAACACTTTCTTGGCACTGTCTCTTCGACTGTGTGTAGGGGAGTCATCTGGAAAGACAAAGTCACCAACACGAAGATATTCGTAGCAGATGTTGGTGAAATCTTCACAATATATCCCTTACCAACGATGTAAGTCAATTGCATTACACTTTTTTAATGATTTTGCTTGATATGTACTAATGGTGCATGTAACTCCACATGCACCAATTCAATTGTTATTTCTATCGGTATATGTATATCATATGCACTGATAGACCATTAGTGCATTTATCCAACATACATGGCTTGAATGTATCTTTTCTAATGATTTTATTTGATATGTACTAATGGTGCATGTAACTCCAAATGCACCAATTCAACTGGTGTTTCTATCGGTGCATGTGATATCACATGCACCGATAAGTGCATTTATCCAACATCTTGAATCTATCGGTGCATGTATATCGCATGCACCGATAGACCATTAGGTGCATGTCTTGCACATGCACCGGTATACGTATCTCTGAAACTGGTTTATCATTACTTACAGACGATTGACCGTTGGGTGATTGTGTAAATAATCAAATTGCCAAGACAAGAAAACAGAAGAAGCTTATGTATTTAACAGCATGTGTTAGGTAATAAAACTCAACTATTAAATCTTTTCTCATTAATTTTTTATGTTCATGTATCATGAAATATTCCATACAAATTTGCATACGCAACACTGATCACACTACGGAGCTACTACAAAGACGCGGCAGAAAACAACATAGATAAATACCTACAAGAAGCAATGACATATAGGTTTTTCGTTTTTCCAATAAACACACCTAGTTGAGAATTCAATAATTTTTATAAAGTTAACTAGTTGAGAATTCTTCTTCCAATATACAGAAAGTCTACGTTGAATAGAAGATGATGAAAATCATCGAGGAGAATCCAATTTCAGAAGGCATGAGCTACAATCCAAGCGAACAGACATACGAAATGAATCCATACAAAGAAGCAATGCAACAAAAGTCTGGCTCGGTGAACTGTGTCGTATTTGTTTGCATGAACATGGAAAAAATTATGAGAGGACAAGAAGTGCGCATGCATTCAAATGTAGACATCAATACAATTTATAGAGCAAAAATGGTGAAAGTCATCCTCCAAAATGCAGAAGACAACAAATAATACTTTGTTGTAACTATTTTTGGTGCAATAAATGCATTTTTTAAACAAACAACTACATTTTGTTCTTGAATATATGTACGGACTCATGTGGTTCATGATGCACTGGACAAAGTTGAGTGCTACAAGTTTGTTTAACTGTTATTGAGTGTGATCCTTTGCATACACTGAATGAGTGTATAGATACATGTAAATCACATGCACCTATAGACATAAATGGTGCATGTATTTGTTTCTTTTTGTTATTCAAACTAACAAAAACCAAAATCATACAAATATTTTCTGCATGTAAAATTTGTTCAACATAAACTTACAAAAAATACCAAAGAGATTCCGTAGAAGTCTTCATATTATGTCCGTACTTTTTACACTGCTACAATACAACCGTCGAATGTTTTCACTTTGGATCTAGTTTTCCTCTTCTTCCGACAACCCGTTTGCCTTTTTGTTTATGGAGGTAAAATATTCATTTCCGTGTCAATCTGAGCAAAATCATCACTTGAACGTCTTACAATTAGAAATATAACTCATTCATAGCAACTCCTACAGGTACGAATATGGAAATATGCATCAACAACATCATCTATGGCCATCTTATTCCTCCTAAATACAGCAACCGTGTGAGGACATGAGAATCCATCAAGCTGCCACTGTTAGAAAGTACATGTACAAATATCAAGGCACACTGTAACTGAAGGATATGGTGCATGTATTTGTTTCTTTTTGTTATTCAAACTAACAAAAACCAAAATCATACAAATATTTTCTGCATGTAAAATTTGCTCAACATAAACTTACAAAAAATACCAAAGAGGTTCCTTAGAAGTCTTCATATTATGTTCGTACTTTTTACACTGCTACAATACAACCGTCGAATGTTTTCACCTTTGGATCTAGTTTTCCTCTTCTTCCGACAACCCGTTTGCCTTTTTGTTTATGGAGGTAAAATATTCATTTCCGTGTCAATCTGAGCAAAATCATCACTTGAACGTCTTACAATTAGAAATATAACTCATTCATAGCAACTCCTACAGGTACGAATATGGAAATATGCATCAACAACATCATCTATGGCCATCTTATTCCTCCTAAATACAGCAACCGTGTGAGGACATGAGAATCCATCAAGCTGCCACTGTTAGAAAGTACATGTACAAATATCAAGGCACACTGTAACTGAAGGATATGGTGCATGTATTTGTTTCTTTTTGTTATTCAAACTAACAAAAACCAAAATCATACAAATATTTTCTGCATGTAAAATTTGCTCAACATAAACTTACAAAAAATACCAAAGAGGTTCCTTAGAAGTCTTCATATTATGTCCGTACTTTTTACAACGCTACAATACAACCGTCGAATGTTTTCACCTTTGGATCTAGTTTTCCTCTTCTTCCGACAACCCGTTTGCCTTTTTGTTTATGGAGGTAAAATATTCATTTCCGTGTCAATCTGAGCAAAATCATCACTTGAACGTCTTAGAATTAGAAATATAACGCATTCATAGCAACTCCTACAGGTACGAATATGGAAATATGCATCAACAACATCATCTATGGCCATCTTATTCCTCCTAAATACAGAAACCGTGTGAGGACATGAGAATCCATCAAGCTGCCACTGTTAGAAAGTACATGTACAAATATCAAGGCACACTGTAACTGAAGGATATGAAATACCTCAAAACAACAGTCAAAAAACATTTCACATTCCACGCACGACCTTGCTTTTTGTAAGAAGCCCATTTCTTTTCCATCTTCGCACACAGAACCCCACTCCATCCATTTCTTTTCCATCTTCGCACACAGAACCCCACTCCATCGTGCAGCCATTGATCTCCTATCATAAAACCAGCACATCATCTTCACCCTGATACAATCCACCATGTGAGTAATAGGCATGCCCCTTGCCTCTAATATCCAAGAATTGAAATACTCTGTTGCATTTGAATACATCTCTCCATATCGCATGCCACATGAGTAAGCATTTGTCCATTTCTCCAAAGATAGACGCTATAAAACCCTTCTACAATTGAACCAAATTCTCATTTTAAAATAGCAAGCTTCTCTGTGAAAATAGCCATCGTCGACGAATATGCACACTCATCCTACAAGTAACACATCCTTTCTCGGAACTGATTCGAAATATGTTTGCCAGCATATCTGTCCAGGATGTTGTATTTCAAATGATAAAGGCCTCCATCAAACCAACATTATGATCAGATATATAAAAAATATCTACACCATTATCTAGAACATTGCTCAAGCAAGATAGAAACCTACACCAATCATCAATGTTCTCAGAGTCCACAACAACATAAGCCAAGGGGAACAAACCCTACAATAGAATACTCAAAAAATATAAAGCAACAAATACAATTTATTTTATATGATGCATTTATATAACCTGTAGTGGTACATGTTAGAGATGCTCAAGTCTAGCGGTGCATGTATATTACATGCACTGCATCTCAGTTACATGCATATTTATAATATTGTTGCATCTTACCTTGAATCACATCATGCACAGTGGCTGACAGAAGTACGTCCAGTGTGGTGTAGTAGTAGTCACTTCTAGGCCCCTTCCGGCTACTGGATTACTCCAGTGCTTCGGGTACTACGGACCCTCTGCCATCCATTGTAATGGAGCCGTTTTTTTGAAAAAAGATTTCAAAAAAGTTCCATCAAGAAATAACATAGGGCGACAAAATTTAAAACCATCCATACAAGCACAAAGCGACAGAAACAAACAGATGAATCGATTACAGTCGTCAACTTCAAGCTCTACAAAACTCCCAACATTAGTCGTCTTCACCGCATCGATGTACCACTTCAACTCCTGGAAATGCTCATCATAATTTCCAAAAGCAGTAGACCTAGCCTTCTCCATACTTCTCCATGACTTAATGGACGTGATATCAAAACCATAATCTTTTTTCATTAACTCCATTACAAACATAGCAGAAAAGTTTGGATTGGAACTGGCTCATTGCAAATAATTTTTGATATTAAATCTGAAAAAATCCTTTTTTATTTGTCTTTCATGACTCTTAGACCACAAGTACGAATATTGTTCAATTTCTTTATGTAGAAAGAACCATTTACACGTGAAATGTTGGCACTCACAAACCAACCACACCCATCAATGTGCTTCTTAGCACATTCAACAACTACCCTATCTTTATTATTTTCCACATAGTCATAATCAAAACCAATGTCCATCGAATATTTACTCAACTCACTTCGAAACTCTTCAACACCACTTTTAAACAATTGACACACCCTACTAAAAATTGATGACTATCCAGAACATAACAGCTTCTCCTTGCCTTTAATGTTGCGTCTTCGATATTCGGAATCAAATCTTGAACCTGATGGTGAACTACAAATTTGTTATGTTGATATAAGTGTACCACCTGAGTCTACCGATACATGTAAATCACGCGTAGAGATAGACTCTATAGGTGCATGTATTGCGTACACCGCTTGACTCTATCAAGAAATTTTTATCACATGTGCTTGTGTCTAGCAGCGCATGTATCTCACTGCACCTCTAGACACAATCGGTGAACTACCACCACCTTAACCTACATACCTCAACAATGAAGCATTACAATCAACAACATGAACTGTCAATAAACAAAGATTGATCATCTACACAACAAAAACATATTTCTCATATCAATATCATTACTCAAACAACAATTATGGTTCTATCGTTTGAGTACTTAGAAACAAAATTCATCATCAATGAAATCACACCACTTAGCATATGCATCACATATTAAATCACGGAATCCGAAACTGGAATTAACATTCAAAACCAATTTTTCCTCTCTAAATTTCAACATAATCATGAATCTGTATCCATTAGAGTTATATCTATAAAAATCTCAGGAAAATTTGATCAATTGACTATCTAAAAGATCGATCAATCTAAAATCTATAAAGCAATAACATACACGATCAAAATCAGCTACTCGATGAATTAGATGAAAGAATTTCGGAAAAACGATCATTGATATGAGGGGGTGAAAAAAATCACGTTTAGATGAAAGAATCTGATAAAATGTTAATTGTTATGATGGTTTTTTTTCCTTGCCACAGGGAATTTAATCATGAAAATGAACCAATTAGATTAGATTTTAATAAAATGGACTTAATTGAAATAAGTTTTTTAAAAGATGTATTTAGTTAAAAACAAAATATTTTGATAGATTTAGTTAAAACATGTTTTAGTAAGTATTACATATATGTATTTCTTTTTTAAAAAAATTCATCTCAAATCAAATATCTTATATCCAAGTCGCACCACCTCAAAACAAAATTTAGAATCATTTTTAATATATAATTTAGATCAAACATTTTTAATGTTTTTTTTACAAATTACCTTTACATTATTAAAATTTGAATAATTAAATTTTAATTTTTTTCTCCTAGACTTAATTGATACAGCATAGATTTTGTTCTGAACCTATTAGGTTGTCGAAATAAATCCAATTAGCTTATACTATTTCGTATTCATATTATGGTGTATAAAGATCAGATCTCAATTAGTCTGGATGAATAAGTAGAATTTAGTTTCTCACGCACTATTCCGCTCAATTATACATTTCATGGCACAAGTTCAGTTTGCACCCAAAGTAACAAAAATTAGAGAAGAAACAAAATAATCAGGCCTCAAGACCGACATTAACTTCTTATTTGACTAGTAGTTTCATCCTTAGATACCCATGATCTTGTAATACAAATAGCAAAAGCACAAGTATAAATAACTTTGCCGCATTCATGCCGATTCCTTCGGGGCTCAAGACAAAAATGAATACCTTCCAAAGTTACGGCAGTGCAAGCTAAAACACTGAGCATAAAAATCATCGTCTTTGAATTTCTGCCTGGCTTTCGTTATTGTCCTGAATCAAAGTTGAGCTACTATTTGTACTGAATCTTCCCCATCTCCCTTCTGGAGCAGGAGGGTTTCTGTACGGAGAGACAACTGTTGTGCTTCGACTTCTTGCAAAATCAGAAGGGTTTCTTTTACTATATCTATTAGTTTCTGCTGGTGTACTTTCTGGCATGGGATCCACTTTCTGTGAACCAAAATTACCGTAACTTTTCGTTGGTGAAGTGGGACTACTTGAATGAGCCGAATCTTGCCTGGGAAATTCATTAGCATGAGCCCCAACTTGCAGAGGTGTTCTTGATTGAGGTGATACATTCCTATCAACTTGTGGCTGTTTTGCCTTGGAGTGGAACCTTAACGGCTCCATTCATCGGGTTCTGTGCAGCTGGTGTCGTGAGAATTGAATGTAGAATACCGAATGCTCGACTGAGAAGAAGGTTGCTCGGATGTTTCTTGAGAAGGGACCTCAAGTCGCGGAGTTTGTCTCATTTGAGGTGATGTGTTCATACTGAATTGAGGTAGCTTTCCCTGGTTCGGAATCCGAGGTACATTATTTGTGGAGCTCCTTATATCACTGTCACTCATAGACATCCCAGATCTTGGATCCCTTGAGTATCTATTCACCATGCCTTGCTTTAGAACCTCCATGGACGTAGAAGAGACTGTATGGGCTCGTGCAGGCTCGTGTACAGGTCTAGAGCTAGTATCTGAAGAAGAGGGTGATTTTGCAATTCCTGATTGTTCGTTTCTGGGAAGGTTATGCGCTTCATCCTCAATGTCAAAAACTGTGTTGAAATCTTCATCACCATGAAAAACAGCCCACTGAGATTTGTTGGTCTGAGCATCTTCATACAACAATTCTTCAGAATCTGGTTCTTCCCCAGATTCCGAGCCAGCTTCCACCGTATCCCCATTTTCTTTCAAAGGAGATTTTGCAGTTGGCACAGAGCCACTATCCTTTGATGAACAGTTTCTTGTTGATTCAGAAGCCTTAGAAGCTTTCTTTCCAGAGCCCTTTTTGGAAGGACCAAACTTGATGTGCCTCACAACCACAAATGCCTGCTTCTTTTCGACTTTGGGTTCACTTTCCTCAACGGCGACATCTTTTATCTGATGCAAAATAACAACAACAACATCATGCAGTGATCAGAAAGGAAATAAAATGTGAAATAATAAGAGCTCTGCATGGGAAACCACGAAAATATTGGAAGTGAAATCTTACCAAAGCAGAAAAACGAGATAGTAATGTTTCCAAGTCGACATCCTCAGTAGGCTCAATTGCAGTGCACTATCAAAGAACCAGAAAAATAAAAAATGAAAAACTACTACCGTCTATCTGCATTGAATTTTTATTCAGCAAAATCTAAAACACGGAGTTCATAATTTATTTCCAGGAACCATATGACGTTATCTCTCATGCTGGTATTCGCCCTTGCTAAGAAGAATGAAAGAACAATATGTAACTCAACTCAAAATTTTCATCAATCAAAAACATCTTTAACAAAACAGGATTTTCAACTTATGGTTTTATAAAAGTTTGAGTAAGTATTAATTTTTGTCTTTTTTCCTAAAAGTTTTAATCAATGTTCCCTAATGCATAATTTTAGTATACTTAATATCCACAAGGTAAAAAAGAGAAGAAATACAATACCTTGACTCGATGGCCACTTTCCATGAGTCTCTTAACCATATCTGCTTTCATCTGCAGGTCTTTTTGTTTCTTGAACCAGGAAGCAATCGGCCCAAAAAAGTAAGCATGGTATTAGACTGGTGAGCTAAGTTACTAACATGTTATGGTTTACTAAAAGCATCCTTTTCTTTCAATAAATCCCTTTTCACACTCAATGTCATATAGCCTCCTCATAAAGAAGGGAAATGCATGCAAGTTCTTTTGCAGACTTGCATCACGTAGTCTCCTTATTAATCGTGAAAAATAAATTTAATGTTCTTTTGCAACAGAAAAAAATAGCCGTCAAGAAGATTAACCAATGACACACAATTTAACAAATTTCTTGTGCAACTCTCAAAACCATGCTGGAAATGTATAAATGGAAAGTTAGACAGTGGTCAAATCTAAAAAAACTTACAAGTTTAGATGCAAATCGAACTTCTTTAAATGCTCCACTCTTAAGCTCGGACTGCAAAAGGAAGAGAGAGTCAAGAAATAACTTGGATTCAGAAATTCCTAATAATGACATTAATATATTCAATTTCACAATATAATTTTGGAATGACTTCAATGTAGGACTGGTTAACGGACTGGGTCGGCCCGGAACCGGTTCGGAACCGAACTGGTTCAACCCGGTTTGGAACCGGAATCGGGCCAACCGGTTAGGAACCGGATCCGATCCGGTAGTTATCAGGATCGGCTTGGTTCTAATGGATTGGAACCGGTGTTTACCGATTCCGGGTTAAACGGCTCAGCTTCCGGAACCGGATCCGGAACCGGACCAACCCGGAACCGGATCCGATCCGGTTTCTTACCGGATCGGACCGGTTCCGGAATTATCGGGTCCGGAACCGGCCGGTTCCAAACCGGATCGGACCGGATTGATCTGTTAAGCACCCCTATTGCAACGGCAGACTAGGAGTTTGTCTCACCATTTCATGAGATAAACACGAAACTGTGGTTGATGAGAAAATTAAAATTTACTGACACTGATACTAGAAAACCTCTGCATAATTTTTCCCTTGAATATGGAGTCCTATGGGTAAAAGCATTGAGACTTCTGTAGAAGCCCATTAATATAAGTTGCAGAAATAGAGCACAAGCCTAGGTTAACTGAACTACTCAAGAAAAAAATTCTCCATCTTCTGAAGACATTTTAGGTAATTCAGCCCATCGTCCTCTTATTGTCTAATCCAAGAATACAGATGAATAAAGAGATACTATTTAAACAAGATGCATCCTACTTACCTTGCTTTTGGCACGTTCTTTGTCCTTCATTTGTTGAAGGTACTTTTCTTTGTTATAGTCAAAAATTTTGCAAACAGCTGGTTTGGCAAATCTATCAACCTGCATCATGTAAAGAAACTATCTTATTCAGATACACAAACAGTATGGGAAACAAAATACAGAGCTAAGAATAAAGAAATTGCATCATTTGCGGTATGACAAGTCAATTGAGTCTAGAACATGCTGACATAGTAATGCAGCAATATTGAGAAACAACAATGCATTAAATTCCAGTGCCTCATTGTTCCGTCACATTTCCTCTTGTCAAGTGGAGCAAAAGGATGTCTAACACCCGACCCTTTTATACCTCCTAAATCTCCAACTATCTTTGTTGATTTTGGGTAAGAATTGTGTTACGGACCCCAATATATTGGAGCTAGGATTGAGTGGAGCTAGACCCAAGAATCTCAAGCCCGTGGAAGAATCTAGATGTGATGGGGGAGAAATAAAATGTGGGGAGAGGTAGTTTGTTAGGGGCATTCTGTTATTTTGTTTTGAGTGTTGTGCTACCTTATACTAGGGAAATACTGGCATTTAGTGAATAGTATCTTAATTGGTTTTTTAGGGCATTCTGAGCTAGGATCCAATGTCTGGTAAAGAAGGAATAAAGTTTGTGAATAGCTTATGACTTCTATTAACAATCGTAAGATTTATTTTGCATACCATCGGTGCAAATATACTATTTTGGGTTTTAAGTATGCGAAACTACAAATGATTAAACAACGTTCTGAAATATCATATGGGTGTTATCGAGTGATTTTTAAATCTTAGTAACGTACTTTAAAAATTTATCACAACAAAATAATAAAAAAGCTCCAAATCTGAAATTATAATTTTCAAATTTGAAAGCTATTTGATGCTGACAATTAAACATTGAAAGTAGTCAACATTCGTTTGGCTACAAATAGAATTGAGAAGCGATTAGTAGGAATATATGTTTCTAGTTCATCAAGTGCTAATAATAGTCAAGAATAGTACCTACCGATCGTGCGGTAGCCAAGAATTACACCTCTCAGTGGGGTAATTACTTATTGTTTATACTTCTTAAAATGATCACTCGATGTTGCAAAAAGAATATGCAGAAGGCATGCAATTTTTACTAGTGTGACTCATTGCAAATCCAACTCCTATATTTTTAGGTCAAGGAATGTGAAAAGTGCCTTTATGGTTTGTAGAAGGATTGAACAAATACTACAAAGGTTTTATGATTTCTTTACTTTCCTTTATTAGAGGACCAACATTTCAGGTGTTATTCATTTCACACTTAAGCTGGTAGATATGATGAATTTCGTTAGTTTTGATTGAACATATATATATATATATATATATATATATATATATATATATGTGTGTGTATACGCACACACACACTTTAGTTGTTATTGAGAACATGGTTGTGACATACCATTAGGAGCAGGGGATGACGATTTGAGGCTCAAATCGTTCTATTAGAGCATTAATAGACCGGGCCATGGATTTCAAATACACGAGTTTTCTCATCATGTAAGATGGAATAAAACAACTTTTAGCAAGGTGCCCTAGAAGATCCCCATTTCTGCACTTTTACACCTCCGACCCACAACAAGTTTAGATCCAAAGAACCACCCAAAGAATAAGAGGGGGAGAGAGAATATCAATGAATGTTCGTAGCAATTTTGCCAATAGGATTCCTAGCTTCCAATTTATCTTGACTAACACATGCTTCTTTTCTTTTTATGCCTACTTCTCATCCATTTTCATGACTATTTTGCAGAATTTTATTCTTGAAATCAACTGTATAAATTAAAATAGTCTCACATGTTCACTGTCAGATGGAAGAATGTGGTGGAAAATAGTCTCACATTCTTGAAATCAATCATAGCTCTTGATTTTTATTTGAAAGCTCTTTTTCTTGAGAAAATAAAGCACTACCTCAACTAAATCCAGCTTAAGGTTTTTAGCTAGTCCAAGTGCGTCGAACCTTGAAATTACTTTGTGATCTGTAAATACACAGAGAAGCAAACATTTCCAATTCAAAACCCATTCTGCAACATACTGAATGATATTCATCCAAGTGTTTTAAGTATTTTCTTAGCTTGTCACCAAACATAAAACTAAAGTTCACCTTTTCTCATCGGTGCGCCATATTCTCTTCAAATAATAGAACTCTCTCCACAAGCATTCTTTTAAATTCAATAATTCCCCTCATTCAAGTTTAGTTTATATTTCAAGTTTGACTACAGAAAAGTCATATTCAAAGTTCTAATTATATATGCCCCATCATCAGGGCCATCAATTTCATAACAACAAGAGTTTAGACAAGTTCGAGTATCACATGCCAATAGAAAAATGCACCCTACAGAGTTCAACTTCATCATCTAATAAAAGAAAGTTCTCAAGCTTACCCTGTAAAATATTCTATTCATGCAAAAGAAAAATTTGGGTGATGAAGGTGTATGGGGTCTCAGATCTCGGATCAGATTCCCAAAATCTCACTATGAAGAATAAAAATAGTCTCAAAATTCTGTCAAGATTAAGTGGTACCGAAACAATAAATGGCAGAATAGCAACGTCTTGAACAAGAATAAAGAAGGGTTAAGTGAAATGAGGAAAGTAAAACATATGCCTCTGGTCCAACCATTCCACATTCCACAACCCCATACCCATTAGTCCTTCAATACAATACTATCAAATATCAACGCACTCACATGTAGCATAAACTCCGCATCACAATTACTCTAATTAGTAAAAGTAAAATCACCTTCACCAGAAACAAGCCTAATAAACTGACTTGTGATTTGCTCATTCAACATAGGCCCGCTTGTGACCTCTTCTTTCTTCTGATTAGCCTGAAAAACATAACCAGGAAATAAACACAAACATTTATGCATGATTTCTCAGTAACACACCCATAACGCGAAATATCACCTGAGCAGGTGCTGCAAAGAATCTGACACTATAGAAAAGCTCCAATTGACTATTCCGGAATATGAAATCAGGGTTATTTAACTCCGGAATCAAGGTTCTCGAAGAAATGCGTCGATTGACGACGTAGGATGGAACTTGATTTAAGGTATAGCATCTCGAGAAAAGATGAATTTTTTTTGATTGCCTCGCCGTTGTCCAAAACGCCATGCTCATCCGTAGCAAGAGAATTACTGAACTGATATCAGGTTAGAATGTGAAGCAGGAGAAACCCTCCAATTGTGGAAATTGTGATTGGGATTTGCGGAAGATGGTGAGCAGAGACAATATGGACTATGGAGCCCCATTGTTCTTGGTATGGCCTACATTTGAAAGTATTTATAAGGCCCAATATTTATAATAGTAAAGCCCAATATTGCTGCTCTCACCTTAAATTCTAGAGCAACAAAATATATTATTCTAAAACTTTTCACGTTTAAATAGAAGTATTTCATTTTAGAAATATATTATGAAAAAATAGAGTTTAAATGATTTAATAATTGAGAATCTGAAATGCTTTGTTTGATTGAAAAATACTTTAAATTGAAAATGATGGAATTAAAATATATGGATTTAACAATCAATTCGGATGGATTTATTTGAAATCAAAATCCTTTCACATATGACAAACCCGGGGATAACCTAATGGTTTGTCACCAGACTCTCATAATGTTGGTGAAGGATCGAGTCTGCTCCATCCCCCAAAATTGTAGTTGAAAAAAAATAATAATAATAATTCCTTCCACATACAAGTAGCCTAGCATATTTCTTAAAACTTATTGGTAATAGTTAATAACGAATTATATTAATTAAGCTAAAATTCAATATGTTAAATGAAGACTTTCTTATTGATCAAGGAATTTGACTTCTTCTAAATATGGACTTGTTTGCACACATCATATGCTAATCAACACATGTGTATATATAATTTGTTATGTGTTCATTTGGATTATAATATAAAATAGGTGGGGTAGGGTGAGAGAGAGCCAAATCATATTTTATTCGAGGGAACCCAACCCAATGGCACACCTTTTAGGTTTGGGTACACATCAAATTAAATTATTATTAAAGAAATAACTAAACATAATTAACAATTAGATGGATATTTTAGTTTGTTTACCTAAAAACCAAAGTGCATTAATGGCAGAAGAAAGAAACATCCAAATGCAATTAAAAGTCGGCCGAATGGCACAGAGAAGTTGGCCCTCCTTTTCACCTACAAAAGGGACACCCCAATAATTCATGTTCTCATCTATTGATGATTATATCTGTTGCGTTATTTTTTGGTTCGTTTTTGTAATAATAGATTAATATTCGGAAAAGAAATAGAACATCAAGATTTTTACGTGAAAAACCCTGAGGGGAAAAAACCACATGACCTAGTTCAATATAAATTTTATTATAATACCTAGAGTTTTCAATATTTTTGTACAACAAATCACCCAAAGAGAACTTAAAATGGTAAAAGAGATATAATTTGTATGTATGTTGCAATCCATGCTCCAAAAAGTGGAAGATAGTGAAGATTTAAGTACCAAATGTGAATCAAAAACAATTATTTAAGCAAAAACGAGGAAAACGCAACTAAGCACATTAAGCATGAAAAAACGCGATCTGTTTTAGATTATAAAAATATATATTAAAAGTTGACCACAAGCGCAAAAAAAAAAAATTAACACTTTTTTTAAATAAATTTTAAAAGATATTTTAAATTTTAAATAAATAACTATTTAATAATATTAAGTTTTTGACAAAATAACCTAAAGTTAAATCATTTTCGACCTTCCCCGAAAAAACAGCCCTCAATGCTCAAATCTTTCACTTACCTTCGTATCCCCGAAATATTTCATTCTTTGCGAATGAACGCAACTTGACCAATGGCGGAGTAAGCTTCTCAAAATACCTTAGAACTCGAATTCATATTAAATTTATGCATTTATTCTAAAAACAATTATGCTTGTGTATTATTTAATCTATTAATTAACTTGGTATAATTAAAATATAGTAAAAAAATTACACTTTTAACTCTAATAAACCTGTTCAAACTTTAAAGCTCTAAGCTTGACCACAGCACTTTGTCATACTTTGACAGGATCTATACCAGGGGTAGGTGCCAGTCACAACTAGCTGAGTCCAGACAACTGAGCTGCAACAACTCTAATTCTTGAAGCAAATTACATCGAGAAATTAAATCGAGTTCGGTTAAACAAACCAAACGGAATATGCCCGAACTAACCAGCTATGTAACTGATCCGCAATAAATAAAATAAACAAACAAACAAAAATTAAAATAAGCACAAATATTTATTTTTGGAGTTCGAATGTGGTGTAATCCTCCTATGTTTAACATTCTTCCTCCGAATAGAAGAATTCCATTAGAAGACTTTGATTTATACAACTCTTTGTATAAATTCACTTAGATCGAGGTCACTCTTACGATCTAGACTCCTAGCATCTCAACTAGCATATTCTTTAACGTCTCATGTTCAAAGACCTAGTATAGAAAACATGTCTAACAGTTACAGACTTCACTCATCTATTTTAAGCTCACATTTACAATGCATAGAGTTAAGTGGGTTGGCAAGTGATCCTAGCTGATCTGATATAAGCTTGGTGAGATGTGCTAAAGGTATTGGTATGCTATTGATTTAATAGAATGTATCTTTGAAGTTCCCCTATATGGATTCTAACTTGAATCATCTAATTGGCCTTCTAAGTCTTGTATATATAGCCCCCCACAATTATATATATGTTAGACACAAAAATATGATCGTTGGAAAAGGTGTTGTATGAATTCTGAGTTTGCACCAATCATATTAGTGTTGTGGGCTATCTTCCGAAATAATGCTCTTTGCTAGACCTAGCTGAGTTGTCATTAGCTAGATAGGTAGTTTCAGATCATCCAGTTAGCTTTGCTGGCCACAGATAGCACGATGCAAAGTTGTCCAGCTGGGTACCTTGTTGTTACGTTTTAGCAGCCATGGTTTATTGAGTACAACTCTTGATTCATTGGGCAAAGTGATGAACATGAAAGTTATCTTTCTATTGGCTTTCCAGAGAATCAAGAATTACTCGATTTGGATATCGTCTGAGAGCGTGCTACTTGAAATACTAAACTATGCGCCTGCTGAAACATTCCATGTTTTAGCAGCAGGACCTAGCAACTTGTATTTACATTTTCACCATTTAAAACTCTAAATTAGCTTTCAACTTCTGAAATGATTAGTATATATTCTTCTACAATTTCCAACCCATAATGAATCACTCTATTTCGATAACCAAGCTGAAAGTTATGACCAAAATGCCAGAGGTGCTCCTACGTTGCTACTACTATATCAGCGAGTGATTCTAGCCTTTTTTTCTCCTTGTTAACCTTCAAAGCAGCCTTGAAAATTGCATTGTGACTTTTGGAATTTTGACTTGACTATTTGACTTCTTTAGAATCATGTTGTTTTGATATCCGAGCAATGAACATGATCGAAAGAATCAATTATGCTCGTATTTTAGCTAGGTGGTTTTTTTGTTTCAGCAAGATAACTTTCCTTACACATCATCAAGTTCCAAATAATTATTTATTCACTGAACACTTGATGAAATATATTAGCAACACAATAATAAGTTTTGTTTACAACAAAGCAAAGATTATTTGGGTTTTCAAAATCGAACATACTTTATCGTTTTTAGAACCATGATTATAATCCTTATATCGAAAATGATAGCACATTAGATCAACATCACAAGCCTAAGAAGGCCAACTGAAATTTAATTATAGGAGCTGAGTCCACAACAACAACATCAACTAAACCTTTAATTCCAATAAATTATGGTAGACTACATAAACCATAGAAAGAATTAAGTCAGGATACACACATCCCCAGTCTTCTCCTGTAAGGACCCTAGTTCCTTAAGTGCGGATTAAGGGCATAATTAGAGCTAATATAAATAATCAGAGTGTAAATGATCGTGTTGAAACTATGAGCCTTAAGAGTTACATGCCAATTTAAGGACTACCAATGGATTAATTACATTCCCAGTCAAAAAGAATGAATGTTAACGACTATAGTTTTGCGCTACTCCTAGAGTAGACCCTATAGAAAGTAATCCTGTCCTTCCTTTCCCAAAAGTGTTCTTCTCAAGCTCACCGCCTCAACCCGTCTTAGCCCTTCTATCATGCCAAAAGTGTACCTACAAGGACAACCCCCAAACATGAGCAATAATATCATTCATATTCAACACAATATGAATATAAAGCGTAAATGCATAATCATAATAAAACACTTCCTGTCTTTCCCATGCATTTTAAACGCTTCCAGTTTGGTTGTCCCTGTACCATAACTCATGAGTATAATCAATAGATTATTTAATGGTCTAGATCATGTCATGACATAATACCATCTCATCAATACCGAATACATATCACCAATCCCTAGTCTGTCCATCACAATGTATTTTAATGCCCCTCGCTTATTTATATATAGGCGGCATAGAATAACCTCGCTTCAATGGACATGCGGCGCTCCCACCCCTCGCTTCACATTGAGCGGCAAATATTCTTTGCTCGCCCTATATGATAACCACGCTCAAATGTGACATGCGGCGCTCCCACCCCTCGCTTCACATTTAGCGGAAACAAACCAAATAGCGGCAATCATTAAAATCATCAAGGGATGACCACGACTCAGGGGATGTGCACCAATAACCATCATATGCATATACAATCATCATGCATAATTCAACATGTATTTGCATCCACAATGCATAATCACATATATACTCGCATCCACAATGCATAAACAATGAGTATATTAGATACATGTACCGTTGGGTGCCCGTACGTCCTCTACGTACCTTTCCAAAAAGTAGGATGGGGTAGGACTTCAATTCCTTGGCTGTGTCGCCACCTGGGATGGTTCTACACATTCACACAAATCAATATTAGAACCCAATAATAGTCCGATACCAAAAATCCTACAATAAAATCCAAAAACATCAAATTTTGTGACTCGCGATCGATAGCGGCAAAGGGCCGATCGATCGCGAGATCACACTGCCCGAACATCAATTTTTATTCCTTCGGCGATCGATCGCCACATTTGGCGCGATCGATCGCCACCCTCGCCGATCGATCGCCCAAATGTGGCGATCGATCGCCAAACACTTCTGGAGCGTACTGCCTCTTCGCGATCGATCGCCGAGCCCTGTATCGCGAAAAATCGCCATTAATGCTCCTAAACTCCATTCCAACCCATACCAACTTCCCTACCAACAAACCAATAACATCAAACACATAATAACCTTCCATAAACACTTTAAGCACCTCAAAATTCCAACATTCAACCAAAACCACAACAACCCAAAACAAACCCATTTTAAACCATTTCAAATCCAATCCAAACTCAAATAAAACACTACAAAATCAACAATGAGGTATCCATACCTCTTGGGGACTTCAAATCTCCCAATAAACTCCACAAATCAAGATTTTTGGAAGGATTCTCTTCACCCCTAAGCTCAAAAACGAAAATGAGGAGGGTAGGGTTTGTGGGAAGTGATTTTGGGGGATTTAGTAAAGTGTTTGGTAAAGGTGGGGGTAGGGGTTTTAAAACAAGTCCAATTGCATCCCCACAACTAGCATGATGTATTAAACATCCCAACATGATATTTGAAAGGCATTTCACCAAAATGCACCAATCACAATTAAACTCATGCTTTACAATTAATTGCTAACCATGGCAAATAAATCATACTAATAACAATTTTCCCAACATGCACAACATGCACCCTGAAATGCTCTCCCGGGTCACTCTATCATGTGACTAAGCATTTCCATAAGATAAATAAATCCAACACATAATTAATTACCACCATAATTAATCATATAAACACAATTAATGCCCAAATTGCAATTAATCATTTCGGGGATATCACAATACTCCCCTACTTATAAGATTTCGTCCTCGAAATCACATGCACTTACCCCCCCCCCCCCCCAAAAGAAACTAAACATAATCACATACCAGAGAATAGTTCCGGGTAGTGCTGCACCATATGCCGTTCTGTCTCCCACGTAGCCTCCTCGACACCCCTGCGATCCCACTGAACCTTGATCATAGGTATCACTTTGTTCCGAAGTCTACGGTATGCTCGATCCAGAATCCTAACAGGCCGTTCCACATAAGACACATCGGATTCTAACTGAACCTCGGAAGGCTGGAACACATGAGATGGATCCGGCTCATACTTCCGCAGCATCGATACATGAAACACATCATGTATACTAGATAAGGAAGGCGGCAAAGCCAGTCGGTAAGCTAAGGTGCCAATGCGCTGCAAAATCTCGTACGGTCCAACATACCTCGGAGACAGTTTTCCGCGCATCCCAAATCGCACAACACCTCTGAAAGGCGAGATCTTCAAAAAGACCTTATCTCCCAACTGAAATTCCAACGGTCTCCGCCGTTTATTCGCATAAGCTGCATGTCTGTCCTGGGCTGCTTTCATTTTCTGCCTTATCATCTTTATATTCTCTTCCATTTCCCGAATCAACTCCGATCCTCCGACCGATTTACGGTCCAAATCATCCCAACACAAGGGTGATCTACACCGTCTGCCATAAAGAGCTTCAAAAGGAGCCATCTGAATGCTCGCCTGGTAGCTGTTATTATAAGAGAACTCTACCAAGGCTACCGAATCTTGCCAAGAAATATCGAACTCCAATACACAAGCCCTCAACATGTCCTCGAGCGTCTGGATAGTACGCTCGGTCTGGCCATCCGTCTGAGGATGATATGCAGTGCTCAACCTGACTTCAGTTCCCAAGGCTGACTGAAGACCCTCCCAAAAATGAGATGTGAATCGTGGGTCTCGATCCGACACTATGGAAATAGGGATCCCATGCAATCTCACCACATCTCGGATATACAATTGAGCCATCCTCAAAAAGGTGAAAGTCATGCTATAGGGGATGAAATGAGCTACCTTAGTCAATCGATCCACAATCACCCAAATAGCATCAAAGCCTGAAGTACTCCTCGGCAGATGAGTCACGAAGTCCATGGAAATGTGTTCCCACTTCCACTTCGGTATCTCCAAGCTTTTCAACTCGCCGTCAGGTCTCTGTCTCTCTGCCTTAACCTGCTGGCAGATCAAGCACCTCTTAACAAAGTGACGACATCAGATTTCATCCTTTTCCACCAGAACTGATTACGCAGATCTTTATACATCTTCTTCCCGCCTGGGTGGATGCTAAGTCTGCTATTATGAGCTCGCTCCAAGATCCCTCTACGCAACTCCGGCGTACTCGGAACCACCCAACGGCTACCCAATCTCAAAGATCCGTCCTCAGCCACTCTGAACTTCGATGGTGACCAAGACGTACTAAAGATAACCACCTCTGAACCTCATCATCTGACCTCTGAGCTCTCCTGATGTTCTCATAGATATCTGGCTCAGCTAACAAGGTCGATACATACACAGGTGATGCATCTATGTCGAAATCATAGCCTAGATGGCAATAGGAGGTCATCATAGCCGACAAATGGATGACGTCCTCAGCAGAACTCCTCACTTTCCGGCTCAAAGCGTCTGCTGTCAAATTAGCCTTTCCGGGATGGTACTCAATCTCACAATCATAGTCCTTGAGTAAGTCCATCCACCTTCTCTGCCTCATGTTCAGCTCCGCCTGAGTGAATAAAAACTTGAGGCTCTTGTGATCCGTGTAAATGGTAAATGAAGTACCATACAAATAATGCCTCCAAATCTTCAGGGCGAAGATGATAGCCGCCAATTCCAAGTCATGGACTGGGTATCTGGTCTCATGCGGCTTCAACTGCCTCGATGCATAAGGTACCACATGCTTATCTTGCATCAGTACACACCCAAGGCCCTGAAGTGATGCATCGGTATACAAAACAAATCTGGAGTTTTCCGCAGGGATCACTAATACTGGCGCCGTGGTCAAACGATGCTTCAACTCCTGGAAGCTCTCCTCACAAGCTTCTGACCAAAAGAAAGGTACTCCCTTCTGGGTCAACTGTGTCAACGGCTTGGCGATCTTCGAAAAGCCCTCGACGAAGCGTCGATAATAACCGGCCAAACCAAGGAAGCTCCGTATCTCAGGCACAGAAGTGGGTGCAGCCCACTCCATCACAGCTTCAATCTTCCTGGGATCCACAGATATCCCGCTGCTAGATATGACATGCCCCAGAAACACTACACTGCTCAACCAAAATTTGCACTTGCTGAGCTTGGCATACAACTGGTGGTCTTTGAGAATCTGGAGCACTGTCCTCAAGTGTTTCACGTGCTCTTCCTCGCTCCGGGAATAGATGAGAATGTCGTCGATGAACACGATGACGAACTGATCAAGACACGGCTGAAACACTCTGTTCATCAGACTCATAAAGACCGCTGGAGCATTCGTCACGCCGAACGGGATCACTAGGAACTCATAATGTCCATATCGAGTCCGAAATGCTGTCTTCTGTACATCTTCCTCCCTGACTCGAATCTGGTGATACCCGGACCTCAAATCAATCTTGCTATAAAGTCTGGTACCTTGCAACTGATCAAACAAATCATCAATCCTTGGGAGAGGATATTTGTTCTTTACTGTGGCTTTATTCAGTTGCCGGTAATCGATACACAACCGCATCGAACCGTCCTTCTTCTTCACAAAGAGAACCGGTGCGCCCCATGGCGATACGCTCGGGCGTATATATCTCTTGTCAAGGAGGTCCTGCAACTGCTCCTTTAATTCTCTCAACTCTGCCGATGCCATCCTATAAGGTGCACGAGAGATAGCGGATGTCCCCGGTAACAACTCGATCCCAAACTCAACTTCTCTAGCCGGTGGGAACCCTGGGATCTCCTCTGGAAATACATCAGCAAATTCTGCCACGACTGGTACATCCTCAACTCTCAATTCTTTATTCTTCCCAGACGTGTCCACGGCATAGATGAGATAGCCCGTGTGGCCACGTTCCAACAGCTGAGGCATCTTGATCGCTGAAATTAACGGAATCTTCGCACGAGAACCGTTGCCATAAAAAGTCCACTGACTACCCAAATCAGGTCTGAACTTCACTGTTCTCTGCCGGCAATCTACCACTGCCTGATATCTGTTCAGAATATCAATACCCATGATGCAGTCAAAGTCTGACATGCCCAACACAATCAAGTCTGCCTTCAACTCGTTGCCCTCAAAATAAATGAGGCAATCTGCCATAAACTGATCGGCAACGATATTTCTTCCAGTGGGTGTCGAGACCAAGAGAGGCGTGGGTAGAGAAGACGTGCGCATATGGTGTCTTTCCACAAAGCCAACAGAGACAAAAGAGTGGGAGGCACCTGTATCTATCAAAATAAAAGCAGGGTACGTAAATAAATGTCACGTACCGGCGATCACCTCCTCTGGGGCTGCCTGAGCCTGCTCTCTGGTCAGCGCATACACCTGTCCCTGGGACGGTCCCACTGTCTGACCTCCCGTGGTCGAGGCACAAACTGCTGCCTCTGGTGTACTGTCCTGTCATCAAATCTCGGCCTGTTGCCCTGAAACTCTGACTGTCCTCCCCGGGTAGGGCAATACCGAGAGATGTGGCCCATCTTGCCACAACTATAACAGGCAGGGCACTTATTCGAAGAATGTGGCCCTCCACAATTGTCGCACCTTGGCTCCCCCGATCTATTTCCCTGCGTAGACCCTCGATTGGCGGACCAATTGCTCTTCTTGTTCTCCTGCTTCTGACCAAATAATTTCTTCCCACCGAACCGTGAAGATGAAGAGGCACCACAAGGTTTAAATGGCTATCCCCGTGGCCTCAAGCTGTCAATAGCTTGTCTCTGTTGTGGTACTTGTGGTGGCACAGCACTAGGGTAAGCTCCAACTCCAATTTCCGCCAGTTCTGCTCTCGTGAGAGCATCATCAAAAGAAGTGGGGTTATTGGTAATAACCCGGTCAAAGAGCTCCGGTCGCAACCCCTTCATAAAATTCCTCATCTTGGCGTGTCCATTGGTGGCAATGTGGGGAACATACCTCAGCAACGAAGAGTACTGCATGGCATAGTCTGACACTGTCATGTTCCCTTGTTTCAAACTTGCAAACTCATCCTCCTTCGTCTGTCTCGCCGCTGCGGAGAAGTACCGGTTCAGAAACCGGGTCCTGAAGAGTGTCCAATCAATCACTGCACCCTGTGCTCTCAGTTCCATTACCGTGCTCCTCCACCACATCAAAGGTTTCTTGGCTAACTGAAACTCCGCCAGCCCCAGCCAAGCTGTAACAGCACAAGGAGCCGATACAAATATCTGCTCAAGTCTTTCTAGCCACTCCTCAGCCTCCTCTCCTGATTCTGTTCCCTCAAACCGGGGCGGGTGGTAAGACAGAAACTGAGTCAAGCTGATCTCACCAGGTAGCAATAACTGAGCCACTGGTTCCATGCCTACAGCTGGTGGAGGTAGAGGGTTTGCCTGACCAATACTAGCGTTCACGCTCCCAACATCACCGACCTCTTCGTTAAGGTTCCCCGCATTCATAGCAGCCATGCTGTAACACAAAGGTTAACAACAATTCCAAAATAAATATATATGTTATGCCGTTAGATAACAGGAATGATAATAAGCATGTTAGTATAACAGAATATATATCAATATGCACCACATGCATAAACATGCTTCAAATGTAAGCACCTAGCCAATCATGCTAAGGCTACCCTTCTCTCGTTCCCGGGTTCTCTAACCACTGCTCTGATACCACTAATGTAAGGACCCTAGTTCCTTAAGTGCGGATTAAGGGCATAATTAGAGCTAATATAAATAATCACAGTGTAAATGATCGTGTTGAAACTATGAGCCTTAAGAGTTACATGCCAATTTAAGGACTACCAATGGATTAATTACATTCCAGTCAAAAAGAATGAATGTTAACGACTATAGTTTTGCGCTACTCCTAGAGTAGACCCTATAGAAAGTAATCCTGTCCTTCCTTTCCCAAAAGTGTTCTTCTCAAGCTCACCGCCTCAACCCGTCTTAGCCCTTCTATCATGCCAAAAGTGTACCTACAAGGACAACCCCCAAACATGAGCAATAATATCATTCATATTCAACACAATATGAATATAAAGCGTAAATGCATAATCATAATAAAACACTTCCTGTCTTTCCCATGCATTTTAAACGCTTCCAGTTTGGTTGTCCCTGTACCATAACTCATGAGTATATCAATAGATTATTTAATGGTCTAGACATGTCATGACATAATACCATCTCATCAATACCAAATACCAATCACCAATCCCTAGTCTGTCCATCACAATGTATTTTAATGCCCCTCGCTTATTTACATATAGGCGGCATAGAATAACCTCGCTTCAATGGACATGCGGCGCTCCCACCCCTCGCTTCACATTTAGCGGAAACAAACCAAATAGCGGCAATCATTAAAATCATCAAGGGATGACCACGACTCAGGGGATGTGCACCAATAACCATCATATGCATATACAATCATCATGCATAATTCAACATGTATTTGCACCCACAATGCATAATCACAAATATACTCGCATCCACAATGCATAAACAATGAGTATATTAGATACATGTACCGTTGGGTGCCCGTACGTCCTCTACGTACCTTTCCAAAAAGTAGGATGGGGTAGGACTTCAATTCCTTGGCTGTGTCGCCACCTGGGATGGTTCTACACATTCACACAAATCAATATTAGAACCCAATAATAGTCCGATACCAAAAATCCTACAATAAAATCCAAAAACATCAAATTTTGTGACTCGCGATCGATCGCGGCAAAGGGCCGATCGATCGCGAGATCACACTGCCCGAACATCAATTTTTATTCCTTCGGCGATCGATCGCCACATTTGGCGCGATCGATCGCCACCCTCGCCGATCGATCGCCCAAATGTGGCGATCGATCGCCAAACGCTTCTGGAGCGTACTGCCTCTTCGCGATCGATCGCCAAAAACGGGCGATCGATCGCCGAGCCCTGTATCGCGAAAAATCGACATTAATGCTCCTAAACTCCATTCCAACCCATACCAACTTCCCTACCAACAAACCAATAACATCAAACACATAATAACCTTCCATAAACACTTTAAGCACCTCAAAATTCCAACATTCAACCAAAACCACAACAACCCAAAACAAACCCATTTTAAACCATTTCAAATCCAATCCAAACTCAAATAAAACACTACAAAATCAACAATGAGGTATCCATACCTCTTGGGGACTTCAAATCTCCCAATAAACTCCACAAATCAAGATTTTTGGAAGGATTCTCTTCACCCCTAAGCTCAAAAACGAAAATGAGGAGGGTAGGGTTTGTGGGAAGTGATTTTGGGGGATTTAGTAAAGTGTTTTGGTAAAGGTGGGGGTAGGGGTTTTAAAACAAGTCCAATTGCATCCCCACAACTAGCATGATGTATTAAACATCCCAACATGATATTTAAAAGGCATTTCACCAAAATGCACCAAATCACAATTAATTGCTAACCATGGCAAATAAATCATACTAATAACAATTTTCTCAACATGCACAACATGCACCCTGAAATGCTCTCCGGGTCACTCTATCATGTGATTTCCATAAGATAAATAAATCCAACACATAATTAATTACCACCATAATTAATCATATAAACACAATTAATGCCCAAATTGCAATTAATCATTTCGGGGATATCACATCTCCAATTGCTTATTTCGACCAGAATATCCTTGTTAATCTATTTGGACTTCATATATTTATATATAAATTCAAGTCATGTCTTCTTTGGTTTCCCAGTGCTATCGTGAAATTGCCAGAATCCATGAACTTCACTTGACATATAGGTGCATTGCTGGACCTACTTCGTACTTGACCAAACCATCATAATCGACTTTCTTGCATCTTATTTTCTATACAAGACACATTACTTCAGATCGAATGTCTTTGTTCCTTATTTTCTATCTTCAGGTATTGCTGTAAGGAATTCGATATGAGCATGCAGCGGAATATAAAACATATTCGGATTCCTCACCAAGATCTATACGACGTGATGACAATCGATGTTTAGAGTTTTACATTTGTAGCATGTTTGATGCAGATCGCCGAATGAGGAAGCCCACGAGTCACAAGCAAAACTCAACGATTTTCCTCTATGGTATCCACAAGATCAAATTGTATAAAAGATATCAATTTTAAAGGTGCTAGCCTTGAATAATCGATAAGCAACGAAGAACGACTCCCTGTTGATATGTGTTTGTGGCGTTTTTTATGAAAAACCTTTTCTCCAAAACTCATAAAAGTCACACCTCAATTTCTTACTCTTTAGAACTAAATGGAGGCTCTAAAACTAGGTTAAAAGGTCCAAGAGGAGGCATAAAATCCAAGCATATCAACTTGTGAAGGTAAGATTTTATTTCCAGAACAGCGTGGCATGCTAGCTCCATCACAGCATCACTAGGGCGCCTAGCATACTGGAATTTTGTCCAACAAAATTCAAAGGTAGCGCCCTAACGCCATTAAGGGGACACTAGTGCCCCTATACTGCTGCCCGGTTTTTCAATTTCCGCTTTCTGGTGCTCTAACTTCACTTGTTTGGTGCTAGGTATCCACTCTTGCTACCTTGACCTCAACTTTTCATTTATTAGGACTCTTCCCAATTTAATTCATCAAATGAATTTTATCTTCCTTTATCGGTTCAACCTCTTGTGTAACCCATTAAATTTTTGTAACGTTGGCACTGACATAAAATCTTATTTTATGTCACAAGCAATGAGAGGTATCTAACAACACATCAAGGCTACCAAGTTACAAGAATGTCATTGACTCGACATTACCTATGTCATGTGATAATATTTATCATATAGTTTAATCCATTTGTCCTATGTGTCTAGATTGAACACGACTAATAAAATACTCGTATAATTCAATCTTTTATTTCTTGATCCACGAGTGGACTAGATTTAACAACTGAGCTCGATATTAAATATCGACTCATTCGAGCATGTCCATGCATATTTAATCTCACTCGATCAAGAGTCCAAAACACCACTCATGTTATATGGAAGAGACAAATCCTATATTGCCCACTCAACATCCCTTTGAATAATTCGTAGTATATCCAATGATTGTCTTTATAGCTCACCGTATTACAAGTAGCGTTTGACAATATCAAGATATATAACTCCTTATCTTGCGATCTTTGGTGATCTCAAGTTGTAAGGATCACATACATAATTATCACAATGAGAATCACTTATGAATTTCATATAACAATCCATGTAGCATTCTCATGGTGGGTCAGTCCAGTACATAATTCTCTAACATGTACCCATATGTTTATTATATCTCATATCCATGACTAAAGTCATCAATCAACATATACTAGTCTCTATGTATCATCATTATCATAGTTCATGATAATACTTGACGACAGACTATTTAAGAATAATATATTATTATTCTAAGGACATTATTATATATAAATTCATAATACGCAGACAATGAAATAAGATATAATAATGAATTACCATAAATGAAATACCATAATACAATGTTTGCCAAAATCAATCATATAATGAATGATTTTTAGATCATATTCCAACAAATCACCCACTTGCCCTAAAATCAATCATATATGTATTTTATCCCTAAAGATCTAGTATGACGATCATGATTCTGCTGTGTCAGTGGTTTTGTCAGAGGGTCGAATATATTATCATCAGTTGTCACTTTGTATATTTTATGCAAATAGGACTATTTTATTGACACAACGGAACGTAGTGTGTTTCCATTAATAGGATTATGATTTGGGACCTTAATGTCAAACTTTCACGTGTTCAAAGTTTAATTTTTTTACGATTTACAAGTATCTGTTAGTGATAATAATAGGGAAAGTCAGTTTTTGACATTTTATTTGAAATTTTTTTAAAATTTCACATTTTATTGTCACCAAATCCTTGATTGTCGGTAAAGGACAAAAAATTTCGTTCAACTTTGAGGAACTGGTGTCGAATTCATTTCATTTTTTGATGAATTGATGCAAATTATCTTTAGCCAAGTTCGTTGACTTCTTTCTTATTTCCAATTTTATGTAGTATATAAAAATGAACAAATTTATTCAAAGAAAAATATTTCCCCTTTATTAGGAAATTGTCTTGTGAGTGTGGAGCCCAGAGCTTTGCTGGCCCTGAAGATGTCCTTGTTATTAGTTTTAATGGGATTTGTCTGACAAGAAAGCCTAAACAAATAGTATAATAAATAAATAATACGACTTTCTCTCTCTACAGCATTTTGGTTTCTCGTTCATTGGTTATTTAATCTTTTCATATTGCTCGGTGTCTCTTCTTCAATCACTGCTGCATCACCATCTTCTTGTTGCAGTGAAATAACACTCTTCACGGGTACTTTTTGTTTCCAATTTTTCTTTGATGGTGAATCCACAGATCTAAACCTATTGCAATTTTAGATCCTTGTCTTCTTAATCGGCTCTGAAGGTATAATCTTTAGCATATTTAAGACAATCCCATCTTTGTAAATATGTTTTTATTTGGAACTAGGTTTAACTGCTGTATGAGGGTTTTTTAGGATTTCATGAATTGTTCTCTTTTCTTGATTTGTTTTGTACCCCACTTTTGTATTTTCTGGGGGGCTGCGGAGTGCCTTCTTCGATATGTACTGGTTGACCAATTAATTGTCTTACTGAAACGTGATTATCTGTTGACCATCCTTGTTTTCAAAGCCTGTCATTTCCCCTTTTCCCGCAGTGTGGATTCTTTTTATCATTATAATTTTTTGTGGCTGTTGTGTTCACGGGTTTCTTTGTTTCTTCTGGAAGTAATATTTTACAGCAGTTAATTCTCTACTAGCTATTCTCAGCAGAGTTGAAAATAAAGTTAGCAAACTCGTGTGTGCTTATTTCTGTTCACTTTGTACGATTCTGCTTATCTGAACTCTGATTTAATTTGTTTGAAATTATGCTGTTAGATTCATTGCACATATAGCTGTTTCGTTGCGAAGAAATATATATACAGTATCACACAATTGAGGTTGATTCGGACCCAAGTTACCTTAAATGCTCCTTAGATGTGGACTATTTGAATGGTGTTTTGGATGAGATGAGGGATGTTATCAGGTTTAATGAACTTATTTCGGGCCTGCTTTCTGCCAAGTGCGGATCGAAATGTTCACACGGGTTCCGATCCTGGTGGTTGTCAAGATGGGCTCTTATGGTATAAGGACTCTGGATCACATTTCAATGGAGAATTTTCTATGGCTGTTGTTCAAGCTAATAATTTACTGGAGGATCAGAGCCAGCTCGAATCGGGTTGTCTGAGCTTAAACAATTCAGGGCCATATGGAACGTTTGTTGGGGTTTATGATGGACATGGCGGTCCTGAGACGTCTCGGTTCATCAACGATCAGCTCTTCCAACATTTAAAGAGTATGTCGTATGTAAATTTATAAGAATTTAGAGTTACTTTCATCTTAGCCTGTTTAACTGTTTAATTTAGATGGATTGTGATGATGGGAAGTTAAATGACTTAAATCTAATCTTTTATATGTTACTTTTTCTAGATATCGATGCTTATATACTTGTGAAACAAATCGGGTATAACTTACAAGTTCGAGTTCTTATTTTACAAATTTTCGTTTACCATTTAATTTGCTTTTTATATTCTTATTATTGTTCTAGTTGGCATTTATTTTCTGATTTTGCAGGGTTTGCTGCGGAGCATCAATCTATGTCCGTGGAGGTTATCAAGAAAGCAATTCAAGCAACCGAGGATGGTTTTTTCTCTGTTGTCAGCAGACAATGGCCTATGAAACCACAGATTGCAGCAGTTGGTTCCTGCTGCCTTGTTGGAATCATCTGCAGTGGAACTCTTTATATTGCCAATCTTGGCGATTCTCGTGCTGTTTTAGGAAGACTCGTCAAGTCTACTGGTGAAGTACTTGCTGTTCAACTCTCAGCAGAGCATAATGCCAGTATCGATTTTGTGAGGCAAGAGCTAAAATCTCAGCACCCCGAGGACTCGCAAATTGTAGTTCTAAAGCATAATGTATGGCGAGTAAAGGGCCTAATTCAGGTTTGTAATCTTTTCTCCAAATAAAGATGTTAGGATCAGTGCTTGATCAGGTTTATTTTTCATTTTGGTTATAGTTGGTATTCTGGTGTTGTTTCACAGATCACGAGATCAATTGGAGACGTGTATCTGAAAAATGCTGAGTTCAATAGGGAGCCTCTATATAAAAAATTTCGACTTCGTGAAACTTTCAGAAAACCAATTTTGAGCTCAGAACCGTCAATTTCTATGCACCAGTTACTGCCACATGATCAATTCATTATATTTGCATCTGATGGCCTTTGGGAGCATCTTACCAATCAAGAAGCGGTTGATCTAGTCCAAAATCACCCACGCAATGTAAGATATTTAGTGGTTAGACCGTTTCTGATTTGAACTCTATTTCCAATGGTTCACTTGCTATCGCCAGCATCAGTTATTAGATCGAATATGTTGTTGTTGTATAATTTATCCTTAATGATGGAAGGCCCGTGATGATTAGGATAGTTTTGGATTTGAGACGATACAGAGTTTGAAGCCGCAATTGATCATTCCAGTTCAAAAAAAAACATCTAATTTACTGGCAAAAAGAAAAGAATTTTAACACTCTCCTCTCTTTGGCAAATAAAGGGCTTTTATCTTTGTTTCTCCAAAACCAAGAACTTATTCCTTTGAAGAAGAGGAAGATAATATAATACTCATATTCTATACGCCTCAAATGGTGCAGGGGATTGCTAGGAGATTAGTGAAAACAGCATTACAAGATGCAGCAAAGAAGAGGGAGATGAGGTACTCAGACTTGAAGAGAATAGACCGTGGAGTTCGTCGCCACTTCCACGATGATATCACTGTTGTTGTGGTATTCATCGAGTTACATCTTGTGAGCAGGTCAAGCTCGGGTCAGAGTCCCAACATATCTGTGAAAGGTGGTGGCGTTAGTCTCCCGACCAATAGCCTTGCTCCTGTTTCCACACCGACTGAAAGTGTAGCCACTTGACTTGGCACCCTTCTGTCTCTGATGTTATATTTTTAGTACGCTTTTGATGTGAATACAGGTAAAGATGACAACAGTTCTTGGATTCTTTAATGTGTACCATAACTATTCAACCAACCAGAGACTATACTTGGCTCTTGATGCATAGTGGGGGCTTGGAAAAAGCAAGTTTTAAGATTCGGTGCGAACTTGCAGCTAAATGACTCGTTTGATATCTTCTTCTAGTTACGATTCGTCTATGAACAACGCCGAAGCATCTGAAAGTTGATGAATAGGTGTTATATATGATTCTTCATTGTCATACAAACTAAGCTTCTGCAGAGTAGTTATTAGTAGTAACTTTTTACAATAATCTCAGTGTCTTAACCTTTGGACGACATTTCCATTCAGTACATGTTTCGAATCTGTCTCCATTTTTAGTGTTTGACCACCTCAATATACGTAGTCCCAAACTCCTAAACTACTTATTATAAACAAGTTCTTAACGATCATGATTACGGTTTAACAAGAATCAATGCATAATAGTAAGATCAAGCTTAAGATATCCGTGCCAAAAATATTTAATGAAACTTAAAACAAGAAGAATGGTTTAATTAATGCCCTCGAGATTTTACACTATAAATTCTAGTCATATCTACTTCTTTATCTATCATTGATTTATGTACATACATATACTAACAAACATTACCCTTTTCTTACTACATCAATCCACTATCACAAGTGTCGAATTAAATGAGCTCCATAGTTGAGCAATCTGACACAGTTAAATTTCATGCATGGGATTACACATGATGTGGAGTTTGAAATTCTTGTTTTTCTCACATATGATTCAATTAGTTTTTGAAGAACTGTTATCGATCTGATGTGATGCAAATGATGAACCAAAAATCCCAAAAAGAGTGCCTATAAAAAATTTGGCTTTATATTCTCTGACCAATCGGTGAGGATTAGGGATGAACATCACTTTGACATTAGTTCACATTTTTGAGTAAAATCCTTGTTGACTTTTGAAAATGATGGAAACTACCATAAATTGAGAATAAACTTGAGATTATCTCCTTTCATTTCTTAAGTGGTTGCAGTACCAATACCAAATGAACATCTCTCATTTTACTCTTAGATTGAAATATTTTTGAAGATGAAGAACACCCAGGTTATCCATTCAAGTAGGATAAAGGAAGACAAATGAAAGGAAAAGGAAAGAAAGAACACCCAAGTTACCAAATGATAAGTCTTAGATATTTAAAGAGATTTCTCCATAGTTTAAAATAAACTTGTTGCTTACTCCCTCACTTCTTTTTTAGTACCATAATACCCTTAACTATATGAATTTGCCATGCAGAGGCCTTAATGAACATGAGATCCTCCAGTTTCTGTCATCTCGAGAAAATTAAGAGCATACTTTGGCAAATGACTCACAGTCCATGATAATTTTAAGCCCTAAAATTTCCTTATTCAATGTAAAACAAATAACAGACACATCATGCTTCCGAATTACAATAACTGAAATATACGATTTTGACCATAACGACACCCGGTGAGGTGGGTTGCAAAGCCAACAGTCTGAAAAATGCTGCTCCCAGACTGTTTAAGAATGGTTCCTCACCATCCAACCTCAGCTCCTCAGACGAGGTTAGTCTGCAAGTTATCCGACTCCTTCAGAAATCGCACAGCACAGTCTACCTTAGGGCGTACGGTATAATCAAGATATATGAATGATTTAAAGAAATCTGTGTGATAGATGGGCAACAATGTGAGACCCCGTTATCTCAAACATACTAATAGGTGCAATTAAGAGAAATAAACATTCATATGCATAAATCAGAGTAGTAAGTCGTGTTGATTAACCTGAGCTTAAGAGATTACAATACCAAAAGTTTCAAAAAGGAATTTCACATATTCCTACAAAAGGTACTACACTATAGTCTTACTCTACTTCATGTAGAAGCTATACAAAAAAAATTTCTCTAACATGCTAATCCTGTAGCACTCCTTACAGCTCAGCATTTCAACCCCGACCCTGGTTCTCATCATCAAAAGCACCTACAAAGACAACCCCCAACACATGAGCATAACATAATTCATATTCAACATAATATGAATGTAAGACGTAAATGCATAATCATAATACAAAACACTTCCTGTATTTCCAGCATTTATAACGCCATTGGTTGTCCCTGTACCATAACTCATAATAAAACACATTATATGAAATTATGGATCCTTTAATAATGTCATGACATATCACCTCTTTCTTTACATAGCTTTTGAGTCATATATCAACAGTTATTTTAATGCTTCTTGCTTCAACATCTCATAATGAGCGGTACAATCCTCCCCGCTTCATTACTACATAATCTCATAATGAGCGGTACAATCTTCCCCGCTTCATTACTACATAATCTCATAATGAGCGGTACAATCTTCCCCGCTTCATTACTACATAATCTCATAATGAGTACAATCTTCCCCGCTTCATTACTACATAATCTCATAATGAGCGGTACAATCTTCCCCGCGTCATTACTACATAACAAGCATAAGCATTAAAACATACACTGTGGTCTCTCTTGACTCGTGGAATACACCTCTTTATTCCACATCACAATATGCAACAACAATGCATAAAATGCAACAACAATGCATAATAACATGTATCATACTCTTAATGCATCACATTGCATTCATCATGTGTCAAAAAGACAAACATAAAGTACATGTTACCGTTGGGATGCCCGTACGTCGCTTACGTACCTTTCCGAAAGACAGAGGAGTCAACCGACTTTATCTCCTCGACTGTGATGGTACCTGTGATGGTTCTACATAACCACAACATATCATATTAGATACCATATCATAAATCATTTCCAAAATAAAGCAATTAAAAACTTTTGCCAAGATTCTGCCTCTCTCGATCGATCGGAACCCATGTCTCGATCGATCGAGAAATCATAAAAATAGTGCCCAACCTCTGCCTCGACCGATCGATCGAAATATTTTACCGATCGATCGATCGATCGGAAAATCCCTTGATCGATCGGAAAATCCCTCGATCGATCGGCACCTGAAATACAAACCATGCTTAAACTTTCTGCCTCGCTCGATCGATCGGGACCAAAATCTCGATCGATCGAGCACTCTGAAAAATCGGGACTTCTCCAGATTTTCGAGCATCTCATTTCATACACTTAAAACCACATCATAACACATATAAAGTTTTGGAATAAAAATGCTAGGGACTTCACCATACTTCCATGAAAGGTCTTAAACCAAAGTTTCAACAAAAGCTTAGCCTAGCATGCATCATAAAAACCCCAAAAGTTCAACACTCAACCAAAATTCCAGAAAAACAGGGCATAAGAACCTTGCCCAGAATTTTCGAACACTTCATTTCACATGATTAAATCCTTCACATAACCCATGAAACATGCTCAAGGAAATATACTGGCATCTTCAACAAACTACCATACACGTATTCACATCAAAGGTTCAACCAAAACCTAAGTTAGCATGCTTCAAATCCTCATGACCAAACCCCTACTCGAACAAAAACAGGGCAGTTTCCTCGCCCAGATTTTCGAGGACCACTTTTCACAATTCGAAATCTAACATATAACGCATGTAAGTTACTTAACAAAACATGCTAGGGGCTTCATAAACATCACATAAAAGCGATCATAACAAGATGTCGTCGAACCATAAACTAGCATGCCAAATCTGCTACAAAAAAAACATATGCTAAAAAATCTGAAAACTGGGAAAGTATGTGATTCCTCACCACTTTTGGCTCGACTTTCCTTCAAGCAAAAGAGCAATAAAACGTGATCTTCTTCCTCCTACCTGTTGCCTGAATGTGGCTCGAGTTTTAGGAGAGAAGGAGGAGAGTTTGGAGGAGGAAAAGTGTTTAAAGCAGATGGACCAAAAGTCCTCCTTGGCCAACTCTGCTTTCCGGAAAAACAGGGGTAGGGGCATGGGTTGTGGCCAAGTGGGGGGGGGGGGGGGGGGGGGGTGGTGTGTTTGGGTGGCCTCATGGTGTTTAATTGTGTCCCGGTATTTCATACGATGTATAAAAATATCTCTCCTTGATATTTTATAATTTTACCACATCAATACATCATCAAAAACACCTAACATGCCTCCTAAACCATATCATCAAAATAAATATAACACCAACCACATTCCTTAATTCCCCAACATAATTACATGCTTTTATCACATAAAGCATAACCCATAAACCCCAAATTAAATCATGCCTTTAACACAAAATAAAATTAGTACATCAAAGCATGCTTACACATAATCCTTTCGGGGATATCACAATACTCCCCTACTTATAAGATTTCGTCCTCGAAATCAAACATGCTTACCAACATGAGGTAAAACAATACATAAAAGCATACCAGAAAACAGCTCTGGGTAGTGTTGCACCATGTGTCGCTCTGTCTCCCACGTGGCCTCCTCGACACCCCTACAATCCCACTGAACCTTGATCATAGGAATAACCTTGTTTCGAAGTCTGCGGTCGGCCCTATCCAGTATCCTGATAGGCCGCTCCACATAAGAAACATCAGACTCTAACTGCACCTCTGAAGGCTGCAACACATGTGAAGGATCCGGCTCATACTTCCTCATCATAGACACATGGAACACATCGTGTATACCAGACAGAGAGGGCGGTAAAGCTAAACGGTATGCCAGAGTACCCACACGCTGTAAGATCTCATACGGCCCCACATATCTCGGGGACAACTTCCCCCGCATACCAAACCGTACTACACCTCTGAAAGGTGAGATCTTCAGAAAGACTCTGTCGCCCAACTGAAACTCCAACGGCCTTCGCCGCTGATTGGCATATGCTGCCTGTCTGTCCTGAGCTGCCTTCATCTTTCTTCTGATAATCTTTACCTTTTCTTCCATATCCTGGACCAACTCTGGTCCTCCGACCGATTCACGGTCCACATCATCCCAACACAAAGGCGACCTGCAACGCCTGCCATATAGGGCTTCAAATGGAGCCATCTGTATGCTAGCCTGGTAACTATTATTATATGAAAATTCCACCAAGGCTACTAAGTCCTGCCAAGAAGTGTCGAACTCCAGCACATAAGCCCTCAACATATCTTCGAGCGTCTGTATCGTACGCTCGTTCTGTCCGTCCATCTGGGGATGATAGGTTGTGCTCAACCTCAACTCTGTACCTAGAGCTGACTGAAGACCCTCCCAGAAGTGAGATGTAAACCGCGGATCTCGATCACACAATGGAAACAGGGATCCCATGCAGTCTCACCACATCTCTGACATATAACTGTGCCATCCTCAAGTACGTGAAGGTCATACAGTAGGGAATGAAATGAGCACTCTTAGTCAATCTGTCGACGACTACCCATATAGCATCGAAACCCGAAACAGTCCTCGGTAAGTGGGTCACGTAATCCATAGACACGTGCTGCCACTTCCACTCGGGTATCTCCAAACTCCTTAGTTCACCTCCAGGCCTCTGCCTCTCAGCCTTCACCTGCTGACAAATCAAACAGCACTTGACAAATGAGGTGACATCCTGTTTCATACGCCTCCACGAGAACTGGCTGCGTAGATCCTTACACATCTTCTTCCCGCCCGGGTGGACACTCATCCTGCTGCAATGAGCTCGCTGTAATATACCCTGTCTCAACTCGGGTGTATCTGGAACCACCCATCTGTCGCCAAGACTCAGAGAACCGTCCTCAGCCACTCTGAATCGCGATGGCTGACCTGAATGAACCACTGACATCCATCTCTGAACCTCTGCGTCGGTCCCCTGAGCCTTCCGGATGTGATCATAAATAACAGGCTCAGCTAACAAGGTCAAAACCTGTACCGGTGAAGCAGACACATCATAATCAAATCCCAAATGGCAGTAGGAGCCCAACATAGCTGATAGACACATGGCATCCTCTGCTGTACTCCTCACCTTCCGACTCAAAGCGTCGGCTGTCAAGTTTGCTTTCCCCGGGTGGTATTCAATTTCACAGTCGTAATCCTTCAGCAGATCCATCCATCTCCTCTGCCTCATATTCAGCTCAGCCTGTGTAAACAAAAACTTCAGGCTCTTGTGATCAATGAAGATGGTAAAAGAGGTACCATATAAGTAGTGTCGCCATATCTTCAAGGCAAACACTATAGCTGCTAACTCCAAATCGTGGACTGGATACCTCGTCTCATGTGGCTTCAACTGTCTCGAAGCATAAGCCACTACATGTCTGTCCTGCATCAGTACGCATCCTAGGCCCTGTAGCGATGCGTCAGTATAAAGAACAAATCCTTTGTTCTCCCTGGGAATTACTAGAACTGGTGCAGTAGTCAGTCTGTGCTTTAATTCCTGGAAACTCTGCTAGCAAGCCTCTGACCAACAAAATGGGACTCCCTTCTGAGTCAGCTGTGTAAGTGGCTTGGCGATCTTTGAGAAACCCTCGATGAAACGTCGATAATAGCCGGCCAGGCCAAGAAAACTTCGAATCTCACTTACTGAAGTAGGGGCAGACCAATCCATAACTGCCTCTATCTTCCTCGGGTCTACTGATATCCCCTCTCGTGATATGATATGGCCCAAGAATGCTACACTGCTCAACCAAAACTCACACTTGCTGAGTTTGGCGTACAACTGATGATCTCTGAGGATCTGGAGTACTATCCTCAGATGATCGGCATGATCCTCCTCACTCCTTGAATAGACAAGGATATCATCAATGAATACGATCACAAACTGATCGAGGTACTCCTGAAATACTCTGTTCATCAAGCTCATAAAGACTGCATGTGCATTTGTCACACCGAAAGGCATCACCAAGAACTCATAGTATCCATACCGAGTTCTAAAAGCCATCTTTTGGACATCGCCAGCTCTAACCCGTACCTGGTGATAGCCTTACCTCAAGTCTATCTTTGAGTACACCACTGTACCCTGAAGCTGATCAAAAAGGTCATCAATCCTCGGAAGTGGATACCTGTTCTTCACTGTGGCCTTGTTCAGTTGCCTGTAGTCAATGCACAGACGCATTGAACCATCCTTGTTTTTCACGAACAAGACTGGTGCACCCCAAGGCGATACACTAGGATGAATGTATCCCTTGTCGAGGAGCTCCTGTAACTGTACCTTCAGCTCCCTCAGCTCTGCCGGTGCCATCCTGTAAGGAGCACGGGAAATAGCAGAAGTCCCTGGCAGCAGCTCAATGGCAAACTCAACATCCCTGACAGGCGGAAACCCTGGAATCTCGTCTGGGAACACATCAATGAACTCCGCCACAACCGGAATGTCCTCGGCTCTCACTTCCTTCTCTTCTGGTGCATTCACAGCATAAATAAGATAGCCCGTGTGGCCGCGTTCCAATAACCGCGACATCTTAACTGCTGAGATCACTGGAATCTTTGGACGAGAGCCGTCCCCATAAAAAGTCCACTGTAACCCTGATTAGATAGAAAACGAACAATCCTCTATTGGCAATCTACCACAGCTCGGTATCTGCTCAACACGTCAATGCCGATAATGCAGTCAAAATCTGCCATCTCTAACTGAATCAGATCGGCCCTCAGATCATTGCCCTCAAAATAAATGAGGCAATCAGATAACTGTCGGTCAGCAGTCACATGCTTCCCCGTGGGTGTCGAGACCATGAGAGGCGTGGGTAACAGAGACGAGCACAAGCGGTGTCTCTCCACAAAAGCAGCAGATACAAAAGAATGGGAAGCACCTGTATCTATCAGTAAAAATGCAGGGCACGTAAATAAATGACACGTACCAGCAATGACCTCCTCCGGGGCTGCCTCAGCCTGCTCCCTAGTCAGTGCATACACTTGACCCTGCGGCGGTCCTGCCGTCTGACCTCCCTGTGGTCGAGGTGCAAACTGCTGTCTCTGTGGTGCCCTCCCAGCATCAAACCTTGGCCTATTCGGCCCGGAGTTTGCCTGTCTCTGTGGTGCTCTCCGATCGGGGCAACCTCGATCCAAGTGGCCCACCTTGCCACAAACATAACAACCCTGACAGTCACGTGACAAGTGCCATCCTCCACAGTTGTTACATCGATTTCCTCCTCTCTTACTTCCCTAGGATGGCCCTCGGCTACTTTGCTTCTGATTTTGAGACTTCTTCCCACTGAATCTAGAAGATGAAGAGGCCCCACGAGGCTTGAACTGGTCCCCTCGTGGCCTCAGGCTATCAACAGCTGGTCTCTGAGGTGGTACAAAAGGGGGTACAACGTCCTTGTACGCGCCCACTGCAATCTCTGCCAATTCTGCCCGTGTCAGGGCATCATCAAATGAGCTGGGGTTGTTGGAGACAACCAGATCAAATAGCTCTGGCCTCAGTCCCTTCAGAAAGTTCCTCATCTTGGCATGACTGCTGACAACAATATGAGGTACATACCTCAGCAGTGAGGAACATTGCATAGCGTAGTCTGATACTGACAGGCTGCCCTGCTTCAAACTATTGAACTCATCTTCCTTCAATTGTCTGGCAGCTGCAGAAAAGTACTGGTTAAGGAACCGGGTCCTGAATACAGTCCAATCAACCGTCATACCCTGAGCTCTCAGCTCCATGACTATGGTCTTCCACCACATGGAAGACTTCTTCGCTAACTGGAACTCTGCCAACCTCAGCCAGGCAGTCCATGCACAGGGTGCCGATACGAATATCTGTTCCAGTCTCTCAAGCCATTCCTCGGCTGCTTCCCCAGTCTCAGTCCCTTCAAAAAGTGGCGGATGATAGCTCAAGAACTGGGTCAAACTTATCTCCCCTGGTAGCAGTATCTGTGCAATAGGCTCCAAGCATACAGCAGGTGGCGGTAACGGATTCGTCTGAGCAATACTAGCGTTCATACTGCACATATCCCCTACCTCTTCATTGAGGTTCTCCGGGTTAATAGCCGCCATGCTGCAACACAAGAGTTAACAACAATACCAAAAGCAGTTCATAATATAAGCCGTTAGATAACAAGAGTATCATATTCAAAAGCATGTTAGTATAACACTTATACAACAATATGCATCACATGCATAACATGCCCAACAATGAACACCTAGCCAACTTGTCTCTAAAGGCTACCCTCCACTCTTCCCTGGTTATCTAACCACTGCTCTGATACCACAAAATGTGAGACCCCGTTATCTCAAACATACTAATAGGTGCAATTAAGAGAACTAAACATTCATATGCATAAATCAGAGTAGTAAGTCGTGTTGATTAACCTGAGCTTAAGAGATTACAATACCAAAAGTTTCAAAAAGGAATTTCACATATTCCTACAAAAGGTACTACACTATAGTCTTACTCTACTTCATGTAGAAGCTATACAAAAAAAATTTCTCTAACATGCTAATCCTGTAGCACTCCTTACAGCTCAGCATTTCAACCCCGACCCTGGTTCTCATCATCAAAAGCACCTACAAAGACAACCCCCAACACATGAGCATAACATAATTCATATTCAACATAATATGAATGTAAGACGTAAATGCATAATCATAATACAAAACACTTTCTGTATTTCCAGCATTTATAACGCCATTGGTTGTCCCTGTACCATAACTCATAATAAAACACATTATATGAAATTATGGATCTTTTAATAATGTCATGACATATCACCTCTTTCTTTACATAGCTTTTGAGTCATATATCAACAGTTATTTTAATGCTTCTTGCTTCAACATCTCATAATGAGCGGTACAATCCTCCCCGCTTCATTACTACATAATCTCATAATGAGCGGTACAATCTTCCCCGCTTCATTACTACATAATCTCATAATGAGCGGTACAATCGTCCCCGCTTCATTACTACATAATCTCATAATGAGCGGTACAATCTTCCCCGCTTCATTACTACATAATCTCATAATGAGCGGTACAATCTTCCCCGCGTCATTACTACATAACAAGCATAAGCATTAAAACAACAATATGCAACAACAATGCATAATATGCAACAACAATGCATAATAACATGTATCATACTCTTAATGCATCACATTGCATTCATCATGTGTCAAAAAGACAAACATAAAGTACATGTTACCGTTGGGATGCCCGTACGTCGCTTACGTACCTTTCCGAAAGACAGAGGAGTCAACCGACTTTATCTCCTCGACTGTGCTGGTACCTGTGATGGTTCTACATAACCACAATATATCATATTAGATACCATATCATAAATCATTGCCAAAATAAAGCAATTAAAAACTTTTGCCAAGATTCTGCCTCTCTCGATCGATCGGAACCCATGTCTCGATCGATCGAGAAATCATAAAAATAGTGCCCAACCTCTGCCTCGACCGATCGATCGAAATATTTTACCGATCGATCGATCGATCGGAAAATCCCTCGATCGATCGGCACCTGAAATACAAACCATGCTTAAACTTTCTGCCTCGCTCGATCGATCGGGACCAAAATCTCGATCGATCGAGCACTCTGAAAAATCGGGACTTCTCCAGATTTTCGAGCATTTCATTTCATACACTTAAAACCACATCATAACACATATAAAGTTCTGGAATAAAAATGCTAGGGACTTCACCATACTTCCATGAAAGGTCTTAAACCAAAGTTTCAACAAAAGCTTAGCCTAGCATGCATCATAAAAACCCCAAAAGTTCAACACTCAACCAAAATTCCAGAAAAACAGGGCATAAGGACCTTGCCCAGAATTTTCGAACACTTCATTTCACTTGATTAAATCCTTCACATAACCCATGAAACATGCTCAAGGAAATATACTGGCATCTTCAACAAACTACCATACACGTATTCACATCAAAGGTTCAACCAAAACCTAAGTTAGCATGCTTCAAATCCTCATGACCAAACCCCTACTCGAACAAAAACAGGGCAGTTTCCTCGCCCAGATTTCGAGGACCACTTTTCACAATTCGAAATCTAACATATAACGCATGAAAGTTACTTAACAAAACATGCTAGGGAAACATCACATAAAAGCGCTCATAACAATATGTCGTCGAACCATAAACTAGCATGCCAAATCTGCTACAAAGAAAACATATGCTAAAAAATCTGAAAACTGGGAAAGTATGTGATTCCTCACCACTTTTGGCTCGACTTTCCTTCAAGCAAAAGAGCAATAAAACGTGATCTTCTTCCTCCTACCTGTTGCCTGAATGTGGCTCGAGTTTTAGGAGAGAAGGAGGAGAGTTTGGAGGAGGAAAAGTGTTTAAAGCAGATGGACCAAAAGTCCTCCTTGGCCAACTCTGCTTTCCGGAAAAACAGGGGTAGGGGCATGGGTGGCCTGGGTTGTGGCCAAGTGGGGGTGGGGGGGGGGGGGGGGGGGGTGGGGAGGGTGGTTTGTTGGGGTGGCCTCATGGTGTTTAATTGTGTCCCGGTATTTCATACGATGTATAAAAATATCTCTCCTTGATATTTTATAATTTTACCACATCAATACATCATCAAAAACACCTAACATGCCTCATAAACCATATCATCAAAATAAATATAACACCAACCACATTCCTTAATTCCCCAACATAATTACATGCTTTTATCACATAAAGCATAACCCATAAACCCCAAATTAAATCATGCCTTTAACACAAAATAAAATTAGTACATCAAAGCATGCTTACACATAATCCTTTCGGGGATATCACAAACAACCTTTATTTTACTCTGGATATACTTATAATATATATTACATTTAAACTTCTCCTTTTGGGAGGAGACAACTTGTTTTAGCCTCTCATATAGACGAGGCTCGACTCAAGAACATATAAACTGAAATACAGAAGCAATTATTACAAAAGAGAAAAAGAAAATATTACCAAGCTATGAAAGTTGAAAGATTACAAAGCTTGGAGACTACAACTTTTATTCTCAGAAACTATGGAGAATTTTCGATGTCCTTAGCTTCCTGAATGAGTGCTTTGATATAGGCATGAATCGGACTTCAACTTTGGATTCCAAATCTTGATAATTGTTGAGTGCGCCCGTGAGCACCTTAACTTTCACGTGGTCTGGCATCTTTGTCTGAGTATGCCAACTTTTCTCGTGAGTGGTCCATTATTTTTCCCGAGTGCGTTGAACAGTTACCGCACTATCTTTTAATGGTCCACGCCTTTTCTTTTGTCAGGGAATCTTTACATTATTGGTTTTTGTGGTACCCGAGCTTTAGGAAAACATACTCTATTGTTAGCAGGTCTTTTGTCTTTTCCTGCCTCTACTCTGTCGGGTTTGGATAAGAATCCTTTCCCAAACTCTGGTTCTTTCTGCTCCGGGCATGCTTGGCAAATTTGATCTCTCCATCGGCCAATGTGTGCCATGTTGCAGAATTTTTGGTAAGTTTCTTTTCCTGTCGGAATCTTGTTTCCCAAAAGAATTCTCCTCTTTGTTTTGAAGAGTTCTTTGGAAAATCTCGTTGATGTTCCTGTCATGGAATTCAACATGAAAGTACAGTTGGCTGTATTCTTAAAGAACTCAAATGAGTATTTGACTTTGTCCATTTCCGTTAGACAAACCCAAAGACCCCATGCACGTCTGGTTGAAACTTCATCTTCTGTGATAGTCCCAGCCAGTGGTATGTCCTCTGGTAATGTCGTTTTTATATTTTGTAAGGCGTTCCCGTATGGTCTTCTGAGCTTGATAAAATGAAAAGCTTTCATGAAGCCCTTCTTTGCTGGTTCTAGAGCAGCACTGAAAAAATACAACTCCAAAATATCTCCTCTGGTCAAATGTGGATTATTGGCCCATGTGAACAACATCTCTGATCCATTTGAATAATTTTGAGATTTTTAAAAGAATGCTGGTGCAACAGTGTAAAACGAAGCAAGAGCCCTGAAATTATACATTCTTGAACTTCGTTTGGATGGCTGCCTGGTTTCATCCAAACCCTCGGATATTTTTTGGAGATATCAACAATAGTTTTATCTGGGTTGATACCCCGTCTGGTTATCAGTTTCTCCCAAGTGCATTGGTATTCCTGCATAGGAGAAGAAACAAAATCATCATTAGTTCAAACCCTAGAATTGTCAGTCATAGACCTAAGGTTCAACTCTCACTCTTTTACCCAGAGGTGCTGGGTTGACTTGAAGGTTCAAATTGTGATGACATCTGACTCTCAACATTCGCTATAGCTTGTACATTCTCAAGGAATACATCTTCTGCTGCACTCGTGACAGGGGTATGTTAATCCCTTGCCTCTGGGTTAGATGAGCCCCCCGTTCTCTAAACACTCATTTTTGCACCGTTGAAGATGCAGCCTGGAGGATGGGCCCCTTCAAGATTTCAAATAAACGTTCTTGGTCCTGAAAACATACTCGTATGTGATCAGTAACAAGTTCCTAATCTGCTCGTTGAAGTCGTCCTGTGACCTCTGCATTGAGACAAAAAGTTCCAAAATCTCGATCAAGGATCTCCATGTTTTCCCTGAGATGCCTCAGCCTCTTGAGGATATCATCAACAATGTGTCCCTCCATCTCGTGTTAATAAATCTGCAAGAACATATTTATCAGATTTTTCAATGACAATATCATAATCATAATATTGGTATTCGGTTTGCCATCTTAAATGGCTAGCCTTATTTGGTTTTGATTCAATTTTATTTTTCATAAATGACTTAACACTTGTATTATCTATTTTCAAGATAAATTTCTTTGCTAGTAAAAACAATGACCATTTTTTAACGGCCTTTCGGACTGCAAAGAATTCTTTCTCGTTGATATGCCATCGGATAGCTTCACTGTCTGTGAAGAGACCACTACAGTATCTGCATGGCATTTTTCCGTCTGGGTGTGGCTTTCATGAGAAGAGCTGCCCACCAATGATCACTGGCATCTGTATATAACACCAGTTCATCCTCGTCGTTTGGGATTGCAAGCTTTGGTAGTTGCCTGCAAACTTTTTTAAGCTGTTTGACAGCTTGTCGATGGTCTTCATTCCACTCAAATTTAACATATTTTTTGAGACACATACTGAACACCTTTCTGTGGTTTGCCAGATTGATAATGAACATTCCAGCAAAATTAACAACTCCCAGAAACCTCTGAACTTGCTTTAAATCCTTGAGATCATCTGGATAACCTTGTACCTTTTCAACAATGTGGTTTTGAAGGATGATTCCAAATTCATCAATCTCTATCCCAAGAAACTCGATTTGTCTAGTAGCGATTACTGCCTTCCTTTCGAATAGCACTAATCATTCCTCGTAGTAAACATCTGAAAAGATTTCCAAATGTGTAAGATGCTCTTTCATTTTTTTTGACTCAATAAGGACGTCGTCAATATACACGAACATGAAGCTGAAGTAAACTTTGAAAAGATTATACAACTTCCTTTGGAATATATGGGAGCGTTCGCCAATCCCATTGGAATGACATTCCAGTTATAATGTCCTTGTGATGTGGAGAATGCTATGAACTTTCTGCTTGCTTCATCCATTTTAATCTGGTAAAATCCAGACTTACAATCGAATTTGGACACACTTTGGCATTCTTGATGCTGTTTACCAAATGCTCTCTGCTTGGGATAAAGAATCCATCGAAATCCAAGATGTCATTGATTCCTTTGTAATTGATAACTAACCTTGGCTTTCCTCGTTTAATTTCTCCATGATTCCGAACAAGAAATCCTGGACTGCTATATGGAGAAATACTTGATGAGATTAACTTAAGGTCAAGATGTTCCTTAAGTATTATCTGCATATCCATCCGATCTTCCATATTCATGGTGATTGGTCTGAATCTGACGAACTCATTTTCTTTTCCGGCTTTTACCTTCAAAGTAGCTTTGAGCTCATTTTTATCCCACCATGCCAGTGGATCCTAGTTGTAGTTCCTCTGGATTTTTCTTTTCACATCATCTAGAGTAATTTGCTCTTCGATGGTAGCTTCAGGTTATGGAACCTCGTCCTCTAATGCCTTTTTTAGTAGCAACAAGGTTTCTGGAGTGACTTCTTCCTCATCCTGGTCTCTGAAAGACATAGTATTAACCCAGTCAAAAGTTTGGGAATCCTTTTCACTAGGACCTTATTGTCGAAACTGAAGGATTGCTTCACCAAATTTCCGCTGATCCTTCATATTTGGGTGTCGAAGTTTTCTTTATTCATCACCACGCTTGCTGCGAAAACTAATGGGGAATTTCAGTGAAATGCCTCCCGTGGTCACTGCACAATAATCTTATGATCACAAAGGGTTGTGAAAATAAGCCGCCTTGTCTCGTTCTCTTGTATAAACCTCTTGAATGTCTATAAGAAATTGTTTCCTAGCAGCATATCAGCTCCTGTATCATGGAAATTAATAGGTGGAGTCTTGACTTGGTACCAGGGGGTACCAGCTGCTCCTCCGATGATTATTTCCGTCGTCTGGACTCCTTCATTAAGACTAAGAATCCACTTGGAAAAGTCTCTTCTGTCAATGACTGGTATTTTCTCACCAACATCTTTAGGGAAGATGTTTCTTTTGGCCGTGCATATTCCAGCTCCGGAATCAATATATGCTGCGAAATATTCTGCACGATATTTCTCATATACCATCCCGACTGAGATGTATATTGAGAATTGACTGGTGGTCATCAGATTCTATATCTTTTCCCGTCCACCGTGAATTCCATTCCATCCTGTAATCTTTCCCAAAGTTTGTGTTCCTCAAGAAACTCAATCCCAATATAAGCTGTTTTGGGATCATACATGCAGTTCCTGTAATTGTTAGATCAATTTCACCAATTTGAAGGTTTCCATGATACCTGCCAACTGTAGGTTGTTGCAAATAATAAAGGACATCACATGGGAAGATATAGTTCTTCTCAGTAATGTCGAAGATTATCTGCACTTTGGTAGCGCTTATCGCGTACGCCCAAATTAACCATTCTCAAGTTAACATCATTAAATATGTAGTAGCGTAGTAGGGATCGATCCACAGGGAAGGATGTATATTTCGTGTCAATAGTGCCAACAAATATTAAAAAGGGGATTTTTGAATTTATTACTACTACTAAGCAAAGTCTATGAATTAAACTAATTAGCAAAATTAACTAAAGTGATTAAAATTATAAGAGAAAATCGAATCATGGTTTTCAGTCGACTTTACCTTGGATTTATGCATTCAATCATCGATTATCACAAAAGATGAAATTTTTACTTGAATATTCATCATTAGAGATTCAACTCTTATCTTACCTTATGCCTAGTTAAAATAGCCCAAGCGTTCTAAATTAACCTGTATCGTTATATCGATCAAAACAACAGCAGTTGAGATTAATATTAACAATAGCTTTCAATTCTAGTAAGAATGATGAACCTAGACAACATAATCCAAGCGTCTATGTTTAATATAGTTACGTGTTATCCCTAAGAATTTAACAACACCAACAACAGGCAATTATCAATCTTAGTTGCTTCAAAGGCCAAGCATTAGATTGCATGTAAAAATTATTAGACGGCCAATCTTATAATCAAAACACAACAATCATGGCATTAAAATCAGAAAAGCACATGATACTCAATAAAATCAATATAAGAACATCAATCTTATGAAAAACATTAAATCCAAGGTATTGTCTTCCTTCAACCAAGAATTAAAGTGTTTAGCCTTGCATAATCAAATAAAAAACAATAAGATCTATCCTAGAAAACATCAAACTAATGATAAAAGAAATAGTTACTAAAGCGAATCACGATTCCGGAGTGTCGCTTCCGTCTTCGTTCTTCGAGTTGTTCTTCAAAAATTGAGAGTAAAATAAAATCTAATGTCTAAACTATGTTGGTCTCCTAATTATGGTCCCTAATAGTCTGATTTAAAGGGTACAATTCGAGTTTAGGTAGGTGGGAATCTGATATGGTGGGTAAAATCTATCCAAGATGGCAAAAAAATCAAGTTTCCAAAATTTCCAAAATTCATTAACCAATCGATCGCCACTTTATACCGATCGATCGCTGACTCCAGAAAGTTTTGGCGATCGATCGACATTATCCACCGATCGATCGCTGCAGCGTATAACCTGTTGCTCGGATTTTTCTGCCTTGCTCGATCGATCGAGCTATTTTTTCCAACTTTTATGCATTTTCTTGGTCTACTTTGAACCCTTGTCAACTCCAATGCATTTCTTGATCCTTATTCATCTTTGTTAGCTCGATTTCTTCGATTCTACCTACAATTACACAACATACGATTAGGTAGCTTATGTATCAATTTATCCATCAAAACATACCAAATCGTAGACAATTAAGCGCAATAGATGTGTCTATTTCTAGTCACATCAAACTCCCCCATACTTACTCTTTACTCGACCTCGAGTAAATCAGACAAAACTACAATATTTTTGCTTGGCTCATAGATTCATAACAAATTGATTTATCCCCACTTTAACGCCTCAACAATTATAAACATGCATAGTAATGAAAGGTGGTGAAAAGTTAACAGTGGAACAAGTTCAATCCCTAAACATTTCATACTCAACAAAGTAGTGAATGTGTGTGTGTGGTCATAAACAAGTGTTGTATACAAATTATAGATCCAAAAGATGCAAATCCACAATAGTTCAAGTCATACACTAACACAAGTATAAGCTCACTTGCACACTCTTCTCCACTATCTTAGCCACTTTCAAACATGAATCAAGTAGGTCTTTATTAGCTTGTAGCTTGACCTAGGTGTTGGCTTATGAAAGAAAGGTAAGGATATATCAAGCAAGAGATTATGATGATATGCACAATCTAAACTTCTCTTCTTACATGATTTTTTCTAACCTTGTTCATTTCTCAAGGTTTAACTCAATTCTTTTCTTCTTTTGTGCCTTGGCTCCCCTTGGAGTCATATTTTTAGCAATTTTCTCAAGGCATACCTTTTCTTTCATGCATTTCATTCTTTTGACAATAAAGTTCACAAAACATTTGAATCATTGAAAACATAAGTGCATGTGAATGAAATACATCTTACTCCCTTCAAAGGTATTGATAGAATTCATATTTAGGCTTATTAGGGATGATGATAAGCTAATCAAAGAATGTCGAATGGGGTCTTTTGTATGCTTAGCAGACAACCATTCTTTTGTATTAAAGCTCAAAAAGGGTACTAGTGATTGATTTTCTTTACATGGTAGGCTTGAAAGGCTCAAACGCATCAAAGATCGCCTATATCGCTTTCATATTCGCAAGTAGTCTAGACATACGCCTCAAAGAGCATGTAGTTAAGTTCTAGCATGTATTAGAGACTTTTTAAGACTATCACAAAATTCACACAATCTTCACTAAGATATGCACACTTCACAAGTCATGACGGATTCGTGCTCAAAATATTCAATTACTAAGTCAAAGCACACTTTGCATTAGAGTTCAAAGTGTTCCAAGGTTAACAATTCACCTATGTTCAAAAGCATGCATATCTTCAATTAGGTTTCATCATGGGCTAGTGATTCTAAGCATGCATTCATTATTGACTATAAGCTCAAAATTTTTCAAATTTTTCGATTTTTTGTATTTTTTTAATAAGAAAAACAATAACACACCACTAATCCCTCCCCCATACTTAAATCTTACATTGTCCCCAATGTAAGGCAAAAATACAAGAAAAGAGAAAAGTCTAACTACTAAAGCAATAAAAATAAAAATAAAAGGGAGAAAGGAAACTAACTCCCCTTTTGTTGCCTCCCAAGCAGCGCCTCTGTTTAAAGTCGGTGGCCCGACGCCAGTCCTCTATCAAGGTGGGTGATGCGATGTCTCTCTATCCTTCTTTTTCCACCTCAATATCCTCTTAAGTCCCTTGAATTTCAGTTTGTTTGCCTTGCTTGTCTTGGAGAGGTCATCAACAGTCTTTGTTCATCCTCCTTCAGTTGTTGCTTGTTGTGGTCTGTCCGGAGGGTGTGTCTTTTCAATGGAATGATCCTGTAAGTGAGAAGAGCGAGAGTCAGCAGTATCATGAATAGATAAGGAAGCAATAGTATGAAAAGTATGCATAGGATGTGAGTCCATACCTCATTTGTCATTGTTGGAACCGAAGAGGGGGGGTGAATGAGGTTCCTTGGCTACTTTAGTTTTTTAAAATGAGTTTGCAAAATAAAAGAGTTTGCGCGTGCGCAAGGCTTAAGTCAATCGATAAATAAATAAAAAGAAGTAAATAAATAAATAAATGCGTAATGTAATAATGCGGTAAATGACAAGGATATTTGTTATAGAAGTTCGGCGATGAATCGCCTACGTCTCCTCTTCCCGGTTAGATAACCTCCAACCGTGGTTCCACTAGAACAAATGATCTTGGCCTTGAGGGCTCCAAGTTGGCCACAACACACTCTTCCCGAGTACACAAAGCTCTTCACGAGCACAACACTCTTCACGAGTCTTCTTGGTCTTAAGGGCTCCGACGATAGCCACACACAACTCTTCCCGAGTTACCAACACCCTTCACGAGTCTTCTTGGCCTTAAGGGCTCCAATGATAGCCACAACACATGCACCAACTTTACTTGTTGATGACTTTACAATTTCCAACTTGCTTTGGTATTGGAGGACCTTACAACAACTTAACAAACACCTTCATGGTGTACCAACACGAAGACAACAAGACTCTAACAAAATAAAAGAATTACAAACTCCAATACAACAACAATGTATGGAGATTGCAAGGCTATATGAATTTTGAATAGGCAAAGCTTTGTAGAAGTTTGTAGGCTTGTTTCTTATCTTCAAAATGCTCCAAAGCATCAATATTTATAGTGTAGGAGGCCCCTAGGCTCCTACTATCCGTTGCTACACAAAAGGCTGAAATCACTCCTCGATCGCCTCAGCCATCGCCTCAAGCGATCACCATCGCCGCGCCCCAATGGTCAGCTAAAATCACGCATCGCCTCAGGTGATGGGTCGATCGCCTCAGGCGATCAATTGCACAAATCAATGACGTAGCCTCAGCAGCTCAAAATCTTCCATCGCTTCAGGCGAAGTCCACATTGCCTCAGGCGTTCAACGCATCGCCTCAGGCGATCATGCCATCGCCTCGGGCGAACTCCCTCTGCGCGCGAGCCTCGGCGTCGCCTCTGTCGATGTGCGTGGCGATGTTGCTCCTGGCTGCCATCGCCTGGGGCAATGGTCACCATCGCCTGGGGCGATCAATCCCACATTTTGCACATTCGATTGTCTTCATTTAAGCCACTTTTTAATCAATTAATCTGCACACTAAGTACACACATTAGTATAACAAACACAAGTTTTGTTGATCATCAAAACTCAAAATAATCCGGAGATAAATTAAAGCATTAAACACAACCATGCGTTTAAGGCTCAACAATCACCCCCTTTTTGATGATCACAAAACTTGATAAACTTGAATATGTAATATGCATGAAATGTGAGTAAACATGACTCCCCCTTAACAATTGCATAGCACATACAAGATTACCAAGTAAAGCATTAAACAAATAACTCTCCCCCTCAAACCATGCATACACAAGCTCTCCCCCTCAAACTATGCATGTATTAAGTTTCAAGTTTATCACAAATTCTCCTTCTTTTTGTGATAATCAAAAAGCACAAAATCTAAATAAACATAGCTCAATTATATGTTGCCACATAGCCATATTTTAACAATTTACTCATGTTCCTCATCAAGCATGTAATAAGCATAACAAGCCTAAGATTAAATCATTGAGAGGATCAACAAACATGTGTTTAAGGCAATCAACAATAAATTCTAAATGTTGTAAAGTGTGCATATGTTCATGCATTCATGCCCAATAAACATTAAAAATATCAAAGCATTATTAGATAGTTAACAAAACATATAATTGCAATTTCCACATTGCATATTCAAATTTGAATTTTAGGCAAATCAAGATATGTATACCATAAAGAGATAAGCAAAAATCATGCATCAAAATAATTTATATGTGCATATGCTAAGGGGTTATGCATTTTACTACCAATGAATATTGAGCTTCATATTTATTGGTCACAATTAATTTGTGCCAATGAATTTTGAATTGCTCTTTTAAAATGCACAAAATAAAATTACCTTCGATGACAAGAGTGCGTTCTTGTCATTGGTCCTATGCCTCGCGCCTCTTCTATAGTGGTGAATAAGATAAACTCCTCCTTTGAGTTGCTTGTGCCTTCATCCTCCATCCCATTGTTGTTCCTACAAAATAAATTAGCAATAGAAGGATCTTTGGTACCCATTTGATTTTTGGGTTCAGGGTTAGCTTCCTTTGGCACCTTTGGAATCCATTTCCACCTCTTGTTAGGTTGGTATTGGATTCTAGCAAATCTACATTTATTCTTAGAATGGCCATCTTTGCAACAATAGTTACAAGTAGGAGAATCATGCTTGGCTTTAGCCAACAAGCTTGAAAATATTTTGATTTGCTTGAGAAGCCTAACCCGGCTTTATCAAAGCTACAACGTTGCAAGCCAATCAATTCATTCATCTTTAGACTACGCTCACTAAATTTGCAAAAAGATATCTTCAAGGAATTTAATGCATTTTTCAATGAATTATTTTCTTCATCTTTCTTGGCAATATCAAGTTTGAGTAATTTGTTACTCATCTTGGTTTTGCCAAGAACATCAATGAGTTCATGATAAGAATCTAAAAGTTCATCAAAAGATGGTACCTCATCTTCGCTTTCATCTCCTTCATCTCCAAGAGCCATTAGACAAAGATTTGTGGCTTCTTCTTCATCGGAGTCACTATCACTCCATGTGGCTATTAGGGCCTTCTTCTTGCCTTTGTCTTCATTCTTCTTCCTAGGGCATTTGTTAGCATAATGACCTTTATCTTGACAATTATAACAAGTTACCTCATGTTTGGAATCATGTTTGGTAGTACTAGAGGTCCTTGGCTTGCTATGTTTGTTGAAGAACTTCTTGAACTTTCTAGTGAACAAGATCATCTCTTCATCATCATCATCTTCATCCTCGGATTGATCTTTCCTCCCAACCAAGGCGATCCCATTTATTTTGGATCTATCTTCCTCCTTTATTTCTTTCCTTGTTGATGCTTCAAGTTCATGGGTCACCAATGTGCCATGAAGCTCATCAAGGTCATAAGATGCATTCTCTCATTTGTTGGACTCGATGATGGCCGTCTCTTGGCATCCCATTCCTTTGGCAAGGCTCTTAGTGCTCTCCTCCATATTTTCTTTGGAGGCTACTTCTCTCCAAGTTGGGCAAGCTCGTTTATGATTTGAGTGAGCCTCCTAAACATTGAATCAACCTCTTCTCCGGACTCCATCTCAAATGTCTCATATTTGAGTTGTAGTAGGTCTATCTTTGTCTCTTTCACTTGGTTGGTTCCTTCATGACAAATTTGCAATTTGTCCCATATCTCCTTTGCAGTTGAGCACATTGAGATCCGGTTGTACTCCTTCATATCTAAAGCACAATGTAAAATATTAATAGCTTTAGCATTTTGCGAAATTAAAATCATGTCCGCTCTTGTGAAATCATCCATTTCTTTGGGAACACTTATTCCCGCAACTTCCTTTAAAGGAATGTGTGGACCTTTCACAATAATTTTCCATAGATCATAATCTACGGATTGGATGCATAGAGATATTCTATTTTTCCAATAGCCGTAATTATCACCAGTGAAGAGCGGAGGTCTATTTGTCGATTGACCTTGAGCAAACTCATTTGCTAGATTAGTCATATAAAAAATTTGATTTAAAAACAAAAATCAAATGGCTCTGATACCACTTGTTGGAACCGAAGAGCGGTGGTGAATGAGGTTCCTTGGCTACTTTAGCTTTTTAAAATGAGTTTGCAAAATAAAAGAGTTTGTGCTTGCGGAAGGCTTAAGTCAGTCTATAACTAAATAAAAAGAAGAAGTAAATAAATAAATAAATGCGTAATGTAATAATGCGGTAAATGACAAGGATATTTGTTATAGAAGTTCGGCGATGAATCGCCTACATCTCCTCTTCCCGGTTAGATAACCTCCAACCGAGGTTCCACTAGAACAAATGATCTTGGCCTTGAGGGCTCCAAGTTAGCCACAACACACTCTTCCCGAGTACACAAAGCTCTTCACGAGCACAACACTCTTCACGAGTCTTCTTGGCCTTAAGAGCTCCAAGGATAGCCACACACAACTCTTCCCGAGTTACCAGCACGCTTCACGAGTCTTCTTGACCTTAAGGGCTCCAAGGATAGCCACAACGCATGCACCAACTTTACTTGTTGATGACTTTACAATTTTCAACTTGCTTTGGTGTTGGAGGACCTTACAACAACTTAACAAACACATTCACGGTGTACCAACACGAAGACAACAAGACTCTAACAAAATAAAAGAATTACAAACTCCAATACAACAACAATGTATGGAGATTGCAAAGCTATACGAATTTTGAATAGGCAAAGCTTTGTAGAAGTTTGTAGGCTTGTTTCTTATCTTCAAAATGCTCCAAAGCATCAATATTTTTAGTGTAGGAGGCCCCCTAGGCTCCTACTAGCCGTTGCTACACAAAAGGCGAAATCACTCCTCGATCGCCTCAGCCATCGCCTCAGGCGATAACCATCGCCGCGCCCCAACGGTCAGCAAAAATCGCCTCAGGCGATCGCCTCAGGCGATCAATTGCACAAATCAATGCCGTAGCCTCAGCAGCTCAAAATCTTCCATCGCTTCAGGCGAATTCCACATCGCCTCAGGCGATCATGCCATCGCCTCGGGCAAACTCCCCCTGAGCGCGAGCCTCGGCGTCGCCTCTGTCGATTTGCGTGGCGATGTTGCTCCTGGCTGCCATCGCCTGGGGCGATGGTCACCATCGCCTGGGGCGATCCATCCCACATTTTACACATTCGATTTTCTTCATTTAAGCCACTTTTTAATCAATTAATCTGCACACTAAGTACACACATTAGTATAACAAACACAAGTTTTGTTGATCATCAAAACTCAAAATAATCCGGAGATAAATTAAAGCATTAAACACAACCATGCGTTTAAGGCTCAACAGTCATCAAGGCTATCAGTAGCCTTTCCCATCTCCCACAATTCATCATTATCAAAATCAGAATCATATTCATCATTTATAACAATACGTAACTAGAATGCTCATGAGTTTTAATGGGTTCATAGATATTGGATTTTGCAATTTCACCATTAAACTCCATTGTTAACATGCCGCTATTCACATCGATCACATATTTTGATGTTTTTAAAAATGATCTCCCTAAAAGAATGGGGCTAGATGGATCACCATTTTCCATGTCTAAGACATAGAAATCGGTGGGGAAAACCAAATTCTCTACATGCACAAGGACATCCTCTACTATCCCCCTAGGAATAACTGTGGACCTATCAGCTAGTTGAATCACCGTGTTTTTTCTTTTCAATGGTCCAGGTTTTAGTTGAGTATAGATTGAGTAAGGCATGACATTAATTGAAGATCCTAAATCTAGCATTGCCTTATCAATTCTAGTGGTTCATATCACACAATGGATAGTAAACATACCGGGGTCCTTACACTTAGTGGGAATGCTTCTTTGGATGACCGCGAAAACATTCTCGCCTAGCTCTATCTTGGGGCACCCTTTTCTTTCCTTGCTCTTATCCTCCTTCCAAACTCTTGCAAGAATCTGCATATCGAGGCACTTTCATTATGGCATCATGTATTGGGTGTTCTCCTCGCAGCGTCGGAACGTCTCGTAGAGTCCCTTGATACCATTGTCCTTCCAGTTCACCTTCAATGCAGGGGGGAATGGGGGGTTCATCTATGTATTCACGGAGTGGAGGGGACTTACCTCGTGGTTCCTCTTCTTGCATGGGATCTTCAAAGTCCTTCTCTTCCTTCATCTCTCCGTTCTTTGGTGGCGTCAGTGCCACTTATCCCCAGCTTCATCTTCCCTCATCTTTAAAGTGATGGAGCTCACATTTTCCCTCGCGTTTACAATTGGCTGTGACGGTAGTCCATTTGACATGCTCGATTCAAGCTTTTTGAGCGAAGTCGCCAATTGTCCCATTTGCGTAGTTAGGCTCTGGATGCTCGCCCTTGTCTTCTGTTGAAATTGCAAGCTATTTTCAGCAATAACTTTAATAATATTTTCTAACCTGTCAGAAGGGCCGTGCATGGGCGGTGGTTGAGGTATCTGATATGGCAGTCTATAGGGTGGAGGTTGGTGCATCTGTGGGTTCCCATAGCCTTGGTTAGGATGGTCCCTCCAACCTTGATTGTAGTTGCTCGATGGATTGTCATAGCCCCTTTGTGGTGGACCTGAGAATCCTCCCGCTCCATTCACGTGCTCAGTGGATGTCTCTTGTAGTGAGGGACATGCGTCAGTGGGATGGTTCACAGCTAGACAGATTCCACAAGGCTTCATCTTCCCCACATTGCCTCCTGCAAGATTACGCACAAAAAAAGTTAAGTCTATCAGTTGTTGTTCTAGATTGGATACATTTACCTCTTTTCTTGGCGGTTGTCCATGGCGAACATGTCCAAATTGCTGGGAGTTGGCAGCCATGTTTGCTATCAAGTTCCTTTGCCTCCTCCGCTGTCTTATCAATGAAAGCTCATCCGCTCGCCGCATCCACTAAGTTCCTGTCACCAGAAAGCAAACCTTCGTAGAAATATTGAATTAACAAGTGTTCACTTATCTGATGTTGTGGGCAGCTTGCACACAACTTTTTAAAACGTTCCCAGTACTCATGCAGTGACTCCTCATGGTACTGCTTCACACCATAGATCTATTTCCTTTTGTTAGTCGCTCTTGAAGGCTGAAAAGTACTTCTCAAGAAAGACTCTTTGCAAATCCGTCCACATGGTGATTGATTCGGATGGTAAGTAGAATAGTCAATCCTTAGCAGCATCCTTTAGAGAAAATGGAAAGGCCCGTAGTTTGATTTGCTCATCCGTTACGCCAGCTGGCTTCATAGTAGTGCATACTATGTGGAATTCCATCAAGTGCTTGTGCGGGTTCTCACCTGCAAGACCACGAAAAGATGGCAACAAGTGAATCAATCTAGATTTAAGTTAGAAATTTACGTTATTTGCGAGAGCAGGGAAAGTGATGTAGAGAGGTTGTTGATCCAAGTTAGGATTCGCCAACTGCCTCAAGCTTTGATTCGCAGCCATCTGTTCCTCTCTTCTTCTTCCTCAAGTAACCTTGCTTCTCTTCTTCTCCGATGTAGTGTCCTCTCGATCTCAGGATCGTAGTAAAAATTCTCTTCGTGATCAGAGGGCTCACCTGTACTCGTCAACAAACCACAGTAGTAATGCGGGATAACAACTAAAATAAAATAAAAATAAAAAAATTTAACCTGAAATTATACCAATGCCTTCCTTGGCAACGACGCCAAAATTTGGTAGCGCTTATTGCATATGCACAAATTAACCCTTCTCAAGTTAACAGCAGCAAATATGTAGTAGCGTGAGTATGAATTGATCCCACAGGGAAGGATGTATATTTCGTGTCAACAGTGCCAACAAATATTAAAAAGGGGAATTTTGAATTTATTACTACTACTAAGCAAAGTTTATGAATTAAACTAATTAGCAAAACTAACTAAAGTGATTAAAATTATAGGAGAAAAGCGATTCTTGGTTTTCAGTCGACTTTACCTTGGATTTATGCATTCAATCATCGATTATCACAAAAGATGTAATTTTTACTTGAATATTCATCATTTGAGATTCAACTCTTATCTTACCTTATGCCTAGTTAAAATAGCCCAAACGTTCTAAATTAAACCGTATCGTTATATCAATCAAAACAACAGCAGTTGAGATTAATATTAACAATAGCTTTCAATTCTAGTAAGAATGATGAACCTAGACAACATAATCCAAGCGTCTATGTTTAATCTAGTTACGTGTTTTCCCTAAGAATTTAACAACACCAACAACATGCAATTATCAATCTTAGTTGCTTCAAAGGCCAAGCATTAGATTGCATGTAAAATTATTAGACATCCAATCTTATAATCAAAACACAACAATCATGGCATTAAATCAGAAAAGTACACGATACTAAATAAAAATCAATATAAGAACATCAATCTCATGAAAAACAAGATATTGTCTTCCTTCAACCAAGAATCAAATTGTTTAGCCTTGCATAATCAAATCAAAAACAATAAAATCTACCCTAGAAAACATCAAACTAATGATAAAAGAAGTAGTTACTAAAGCGAATCACGAGTGTCGCTTCCGTCTTCCTTCTTCGAGTTGTTCTTCAAAAATTGAGAGTAAAATAAAATCTAATGTCTAAACTATGTTGGTCTCCTAATTATGGTCCCTAATAGTCTGATTTAAAGGGTACAATTCGAGTTTAGGTAGGTGGGAATCTGATATGGTGGGTAAAATCTATCCAAGATGGTAAAAAATCAAGTTTCCAAAATTTCCAAAATTCATTAACCGATCGATCGCCACTTTATACCGATCGATCGCTGACTCCAAAAAGTTTTGGCGATCGATCAGCATAATCTACCGATCGATCGCTGCAGCGTATAAACTATTGCTCGGATTTTTCTGCCTTGCTTGATCGATCGAGCTATTTTTTCCAACTTTTATGCATTTTCTTGGTCTACTTTGATCCCTTGTCAACTCCAATGCATTTCTTGATCCTTATTCATCTTTGTTAGCTCGATTTCTTCGATTCTACCTACAATTACACAACATACGATTAGGTAGCATATGTATCAATTTATCCATCAAATCATACCAAATCTTAGACAATTAAGCGCAATAGATGTGGCTATTTCTAGTCACATCACACTTCTCTCCAACCCTCTGGGCATTTCAGCATTCCTACTATTTTGAATACATCAGAGATTTCTGAATCCTGCACGAGACGACTTTCTGTTTTCCTCCGGGATAGTTACTGATCAACCTATCATGTTGGAAAGACATTCTTCTTGGCTCGATCATAAGGCTCCTCCTTCTATTCAAAACAGGTTGGTTTTGTATCCTCATGTTGATCTCTCATATTGTCGGAGTATCGATAATATCCGACAACACTGCTTTTGCAAAATAATCAAAGATTCTGGGGACTTCGATGAATTCCTTTCTCAAGAATACTTCTGAGTGATGAATATTCGAGAGCGCATAAGACACCTTGTAGATGATCGAGTAAGGCCTATTCCTTCTTTCATCAAATCATTTCTCATAATATCATGATGAAAAGTAAGAACCTTGTTGAAATCTCGATCTCCCAAATTGTATGCAATTCTGGGATAGCTGTTGAATGCCATCTTTCCAGCATACAAATTTCCTGCAACTGCTCCTAAACAAGAATCTTTAAGGTTCGGGTGTCAAAAATCACCAGATTGAGGGGCGAATCAATTCCTTCCTTGAAGGTTGCCTTGATTATAACTCTAATGGCTCTAATATGAATCCATCAGAGCGTGTTATCAACTTTTCTTTTAACATTGTTCTTAATCTCCTGAATTTCTCTGTAGGGGATTAACTGCATCTCAATTTGGTTTCATGTGAATTCCACCGGGATCTCAAATTCATCTGTTGTCACCCTATGGATAATCTGATGCTTCCTGCTTCGTAGGCCAATCGTATCATTGGCTCTTTCCATTGCTCCAATAGTAAATCCATCATACATATGAAGCCTTAGTTCTTCTTTCATGATCCTCATAAGAGTTTTATGAGAAACAGTGGCGTGAAAGAAAAACCCTGACAGCTCTTCTCTGATCATGTGTTGAAGGAACTCTCCTTCACTCTGATTCTGGACTGGATTCATCTCCATTGTCAGAATAGATCTCTTCTTCATAGATGCTTTCATATGAGGGAATATCCTCAAATTGATACACATTCACCAAATCCTGGAAATAAACAGCATCTTAGAACTCCTTGGTATGCTCGAACTGTTTCATTCCGCGATTTTACTTTTCTGGACAATCTGTAGAGATGTGTCCTCTTGCTCCGCACATCCAGCAGCTACAATCTTTGAAACACTCATTTGCATGAGTATGGCTGTGTCTGAAAGTTCTCTTCGTCGGTGCTCTGCTAGAACTTGCTTTATTAGAACCCGTTGACGAGGTTCTACTCCTGGTTGGTCCTGATCTTTGCCTAGATCTGTAACTTTGGGCTTTCTAATTTGACCAGAACTTTCTAGGCCTCCATGACGACCTAGCTTCTCTGTTACTACTTCCTCAGGCATATGGATGAGCTCTGTGCTTTTCCATCTTCCTCCTCTAGGGTAGCTTCTGATGATTGTAGGGATATCATTCCTCGTAAAGCAAAGATGAGCTGTTTTGTTGATTCCTCTTAGTTTCTTATAGTTCTTTTGGAGCTTTGCTTTATAGCACCACTCAGCAAAATTTACCTTAAGAAATGACATTCTCGTAGACATCGTCTCTATTGCTTGTGGTGTATCTTCCTGGATAAGCATTTCTCACTATGGACTCGGTATTTTGGCAAAGAACAGTTCTGCTGCATATTTTTCTATTATCTTTGCCTTCCATCTATACTATGTGAAGAATTTGATGTACTCGTCTACATAATAGATCTCATGTAGTTCCAGGCTATATAGACTTTGTCCATATTTTTTCGCATTCTCTTCCTTCATTCCTTCGAAGTAGCCTACTCCAATGAAACATATATTAAAATTTTTGCCATATTGTCCACAATTTCTTTCAGGGACTCTCCGGCTAAAACTTCTTCATTTGTACCTGGGTCTCCGAGTTCCCAGGCAATCTTGGCTGATCCTTCCAGACTCATTTTAAGGAGTAATATGAATCCTTCTTTGCTTAGATCAAGCGTTCCTGCTACGATTCTCATTGTTGAAGCCCATTCATCAATAATAACTTCTCGCTTTTTAAAATTAAAGATATCCATGTTGAGCATAAGTCCATATGGATGAATTGGATCTAACTGAGATTTCACGTAAGGCGTTTGATGTATATTTGGCCTGCGGGGACAACTTCTCAATCCAACTGGGGGATCTAAGTTTGCTCCAGTGGTAAAATCATCTTGGCGGGGCATGCTTTGATCTCCTTCGGGTGGATTGTGTGACCCGAAACTCTCTTGTGGTGGAAGTCGAGGAATTTCGCCAACTAGATTTGTTTTAAAGTCTACAAGATTCAATCCCGCAAACGAATCAGCAAGATCACGTAGATCTTCCAGGTTGATTATTTTCATTACTTTGTTTAAAGTATTGGCTCTTCTCGTAGGACTGCAATCAATTTTTTCAGTCTCCGTCAAAGGCCTTCGGACCTCCTATGCTTTTCCCTTTGGGTGTAAAAATGGCTATGTTCCATAGGACGGTGGTAACGACCCTTCTTTCTTTCTTTCTGTATAACTTGACCGTGACTCCAACTCCTTTACTCGGGTTTGAACATCCCGAAGGTTTTCAAGAATTTCCTCATGAAGTTTAATCATTAACTCCATCTGACTTTGAATCTGATGGACATGTACATGGACATGGTATTGTAGGTATCCATACCAATGCACTGTAGTCTGGATCTCTCTAAGATCTTGGGTTATCTTAGAAGTATCCGGCTCGATTTCTCGAAAGGTTGGTTCACCCATCCTATTCGTTTGGTCCGGATCCGGTTAAGCGGTTATTGTAAGGCCCCGATGCTAATTTAATCCGGATTAACGATGATTAAGTGAACCCGTATAATTAAAAGTATAGACTTTGAATTAAGGTGTTCCGGACCACGATGAGTCAACCAATTAGTGGAACATGTTTTAGTGCATGAGCATGTGCATGATCACATGGCATTTGGAGAACACACACCACTAATTAATTTAACTCATGTTTAATACATGATTTTGGACCATTAATCTTGCAAGATAGTGATGTATTGACACATGGATTCCACAATACATCAAATACATTAAAAATCATGCAATGGTGCATTAAATCTCACGCCTAACCCATGCACATTTCAGATTTTTGGCTCAAAATTCCAACACCTTTTCTCTCTCTTCATTCCCAATGCTCCTCCTTCTCTCCTCTTTCTCTCCACATTCTGAGATTTCGAATGACCTAGTCTCGGAATTTGACTTTGAGCCGAATATAAAAGTTGTAGATATATGAGTTGTCGTCCTATGGTTAAATTTTGAGATCCTTTGGATTTCAAATGAGTGAGATATGCTTATTTTACTATGTAGTGCCAGATTCGACTCTACATGTACTGTAAATGCACATGAAATGTAGAATTATGAACTTTTGACAAATTTATTGTTCGAATTTGATGTCGGTCTTCAAATGAAATTTGTAGGTCTTTCACTTCTATTGAATTAAAAAAAATGATTTAATTAGGACTTATTTTGAATTAGTTATGAATTTTATACTTTAAGTGCTCAATCTATGTTCTGCATGTGGGCGAAAATGCCATGTAGTGTGTTCTTCGAGTTCCTGAGCTTTTTTGGCTAGGAATTCCTGCAATTGTCCATAAATAAGTATTTTAGTACTTTGAGTTGGCTGTGTTTGTCCACTAGAATCACTCAATTTGGATTTGAAATGAAAAAGTTATAGCATTGTTACTAACACTGCTCAAGCTGGAAAACACATTTTTAAATGCTACGGTTTTAGTGTTCAAACCCCACTTAGATGGTCGAACCAGCTTGACACCATAATTGATGAAATGTAATATTTTGAGTTTCTGAACTTTGAGCACTAGAATCGAGTCTTTTTGATGTTGTATGGAATTATAGCGATTTTTCTACGAAAAAGGGTCAGGCTGAAAATGTAGGAAAAATCGTTAAAGGGTCATATTTTTAAGTTGCATTTGATTCATCGCACTATTTGAATACTTAGTGTCATTTTGGAATTTACATGATCAGGCTAATAGATTCCGGTGTTGACTCGAGAAGTCTCGGTAGATTAGCTTGGGTTGAGGTACGTAGAAATGAGTTTTATCATGACGTCTGACGAAGATGTGTAATGATGCTGTTGTATGGCCTTTTATGCCATTACTTGATTTATATGAATAAATTGTCACTATATGATTTCTTATGTGACTATATGATGATGAATGTCTTGAATTACACGATATGGAAATTACATGATATGTATATACTTTCACATGAGATTGCATGATATATTGAGTTGCATATGTCATTTGATGCATAAATGATTCATGGGCATATCATATTGATCTATCATTTCTTTGATATCCATGATTATGACTGAGTTGATTCACTCTGAGTGTCGGGGACGACATGGCGCGATGATGACAGGCAGCTTAGGTAGCGACTGTAGTCACGCGCGTTGCTACCGGACCTAGACACGAGGGATGGACGAGCACATCACATAGGATGAGTCTCCTAGCGCAATGTGCGTGTGTTGTCACCCTCTGCTCGAGCTGACATTATTTGACGATACCTTCCTTTGGACTCCGATATTTGGTATCTTGAGATTCGATTCATTATACCCATTCATACATCACATTCATACATGGTGTGCATTGCATGATACTTTGTCATTCTTGACATGATTTTTTTATTTCTCGTACTGGGTTCTGACCCCCTTCGCTGGGGGCTGTCATATCTTTGTTGTATGGGCATGACAGGTGGTACAGGTGGACGTACTGCGGATGCTCGAGATGAAGATCGATGAGTACCAGAGCTCCGTGAGATCGAGTTCAGGTTATGTTTTATGTTTTGAGTCCCGTTAATTGTTAGAGTACTTTTAATCACATTTTAAATTATCGGGGTATGCCCCGAGTATCTGTATTTTAAGTATTCTATTACTGGTTGGTTTTCTACTTGCTATATAATGAGTAACATGTTGAATTTGGAAACTGGAATTACATATTTTCAATATCATTATATATGTATCACCTAAAAGTGAAATTTTTTTTAGGGCCATTTGAGAAGACATTCGAAATAAACCTTCCGCTGTTTACGCAAATTAATCATTATGTTAATTAAACACCACATTAGGATCAGGCCCTCACAGTTATGATCTGGAATCATGTGGTTATGCTCAGGATGATCTCTCTCCTGGTCCTCGGTTAGCTCTAATTGTAGTTTGAGGTTCATCCTATAGAGGTTCCTCGTTACCTTCTCCTGTTCTTGATACTGGTATATGTAGCAAGGCTAGCACCAATTTCCAGTAGAATTTTGGTAGCGTTTATCGCGTACGCCCAAATTAACCCTCTCAAGTTAATACCAGTAAATATGTAGTAGCGTGAGTAGGGATCGATCTCACAGGGAATGATGAACTATTCGTGCCAATTATTCGAACAAACAGTAAAAAGGGGATTTTTTAATTTGATTAACTACTACTAAGCAAAGTCTATGGATTAAACTAATTAGCAAAATTAACTAAAGTGATTAAAAATATGAGAGAAAAGCGATTCTTGGTTTTCAGTCGACTTTACCTTGGATTTATGCATTCAATCATCGATTATCACAAAAGATGTAATTTTTACTTGAATATTCATCATTAGAGATTCAACTCTTATCTTACCTTATGCCTAGTTAAAATAGCCCAAACGTTCTAAATTAACCCATATAGGTATATCGATCAAAACAACAGCAGTTAAGAGTAATATTAACAATAGCTTTCAATTCTAGTAAGAATGATGAACCTAGACAACATAATCCAAGCGTCTATGTTTAATCTAGTTACGTGTTTTCCCTAAGAATTTAACAACACCAATAGTAGGCAGTTATCAATCTTAGTTGCTTCAAAGGCCAAGCATTAGATTGCATGTAAAAATTATTAGATGGCCAATCTTATAATCAAAACACAACAATCATGGCATTAAAATCAGAAAAGCACGTGATACTCAATAAAATCAATATAAGAACATCAATCTCATGAAAAACATTAAATCCAAGGTATTGTCTTCCTTCAACCAAAAATCAAAGGTGTTTAGCCTTGCATAATCAAATCAAAAACAATAAAATCTACCCTAGAAAACATCAAACTAATAATAAAAGAAATAGTTACTAAAGTGAAGCACGATTCCGGAGTGTCGCTTTCGTCTTCGTTCTTCGGGTTGTTCTTCAAAAGTTGAGAGAAATGTTGGTCCCTCAAAATATGACTATTCATCTGATTTAAGGTCCCCAATTTCGTCCAAATATGGTGAGAATCTGATATTGTAGGTAAAGTCTATCCAAGATGGTAAAAAAATCAAGTTTCCAATATTTCCAAAACTCGTCTGGCGATCGATCGCCTCAGACCAGCGATCGATTGCTTGCCTTTTTTTTCTTCGGGAAATCTCTTCTGGCGATCGATCGCCTCTTTGTAGCGATCGATCGCTTGGATCCAATAGGGTTTGGCGATCGATCGCCTCATACTCGCGATCGATCGCTGCTTCGTAATTTTTGTTGTTCAACTTTCTGTCCATAGGCGATCGATTGCCTCCTCCATGCGGTCGATCGCCTCCTCCAAAATTACATTTTTACCCTTTTCTTGATCTATATTGAGTCCTTATTATCTCCATATCTTTCCTTGATCTTTATACATCGTTTTTAGCTCGAATTCTTCGATTCCACCTACAATTACACAAATATACGATTAGGTAGCATATGTATCAAATTATCCATCAAAACATACCAAATCGTAAACAATTAAACACAATAGATGTGTCTATTTCTAGTCACATCAATATTCCATTTCTGGTTGAAGTGTTTAGCTTCGACCAGATATCCTCGATTTAGTTCTTCCAATTTCTAGAAGTACCACATGTATGAGTTTCACCTCGAACATGTGTTCGGATCATAATTTTTCTTGAATCTTCTCCCCCTTATAGGTTACAAATTAATATTCAAGATATTACTATAATATTTCCAAAATAAACCTAGGCTCTGATACCTTTTTACGGATCGAGACTTTATAATACGCAAAATGTTCTTAGAATAAGCAAAGCATGCCAAAAGCATATATCTAAGGTAAAAGGTCTTTATTTTGAAATTTTCTGTCTCAGGGGAGTGATTAGAAAAAAAAACGTGAAACTAGGTAGTAATCTATGAAGAACTTTGTAGTAGGGAGTAAATCGAAAATCAAACTTAGGTTTAGAGATTTATTTCCAATTGCTCTTATTTTAATAAAAATAATTATTTTTTGGATTAAAAAATTAAAAAAACCCGATTAATCTCACAGGATCCCGTCAAATCCTTACGTCAAAACCATTGAATAAAACTTATTTTTTACCACCCCATTATCGGAAAAGAAAACCACCTCAAGCTAAAAATCCTCTGTGCACGCCGTCTATTATAAAAACAGAGAGAATAAAACGTATCCCCATTGTCGATCTAGTCATCCGCTTATTTGCATCTTTTGTTACTGTAATTAAGGTTAGTTTCGTCTTCTAGTTTGCGGTCTCGTTATTGTAGGCGGTTGTGTAATTCTGCGCGCTCTAACAATATGCCTCACACTAGGGTTTCTTTGTGGATCTTTATCCGCGCTTTCCTCATTCTGACTCGATGAAGAAGTGGATTGTGGTACATCTCTGTATGCCGACGTCATATCACCGTATGGAATAGTAGATACAAAATGTGGACGTTGTGGCAGTGAAGCTCCATGTGTCTAGAGTACGAGGTTGTATGCATGCCATGATCATGTGGAGTAAATGGTGATGTCATGATCGGCCAATAGACCTCCTCCGCCGTGCTCATACCGTGGGAGACTGTCCAATGAGATGTGGAAGGAGCACCGGTGTCAAATCCTCCAATAGTATGTTGTGAAGTACTCGCTCACCCGGTGAATGTCGAAGTAGTAGGTATTCCAACACAAGTATAGGTACCATCGAGTGACCCACTAAACCGCCGAGGCTCTGAGACATGATATTCAGGGGATACTAGCTGAGCATTTTGCAGTACACTTCTGTTGAGAAAATTAATGGCATTATGCCCAACTTCAGTGTAACGATCTAGTAATGAATTACAAGTCGCTTAAGTCATCTCGTGGCCTAGATCGAGCACTTATGCTCATGGATGCCAACTGGTCGGCCTGCAATAGAAAGAATAATTATTTGATTAACATAATATATATGTTGGGATTATAGTGAATAATAAACAATAATAATATACAATTAGATACCACAAAAGTCATAATGGACGCGTCCTCAGGTTGATATCCCGTACTTTGAAGGCTGTGAATAGGTGATATCAACCGACGTGTAATTCTGTCATACCACTCCATATATCCATCCTGGGTGGTTATAGAAGAAGTGATCACTGGTCCACTAGCATAACCCCACTCTGATTCAGCCACGCAGTAATGTATCCTGAATGATAATGCGTCCAGTCAAATCATATCGTCCCCAATGATCATTTCTATGTAGATGTAAATGTCCTCGTGGAGTGGTGGGTATATGTTGTATCATCCCAAACTGTCGTAATACCCGATCAAGATAGTGCCACTTGACATGAGCATAAAATATAAGTGGACAAATAGTTGTCCATAAAAATGGTGCACAATCCTGTGGTAACTCCGTAAAATACGATGATGTCGTGTCAAAAGGTTGCCATATAAACTGTGATGATAAAATAATTGTCGTAAATAAAAGTTTGCAAGATAACTCAGATTAAATAAATGTATTATAAATATGAGTAAACCTGATGTGGCACCATAAGATCAAGACGCAATGAATGTCGGGTCGTCTGATAATATCTCATGCCGGCATTCCAACTGCCATTTTTTTTTATTGTAATGGAAGATGTAAAAGCATGAATTAACTATTAAATTAAATATATAAATTTAATTATTTTACCATGCACCGTATGGAGGCATTGGAAGTATCAACTCGTACGCATCATAATGCCACTCATTCATGTCTACAGTGATATCACCGCCATGAGGTCTCACGGGTGTAATCCGAGACCATGCCCAAATCTGTAATATTTGAATAATATTGTTATGTGATAAATTACTTCAAGCAAATAAATATGTATGAAAAGATATATGTTTTACGTATAATAACTGCAATGGACCGCCAATTGTTGATTTGACTTGTCCGCTGACGTACAGAGCTCTCTATACAAGCACGCCAAGACATCACTACCCCAACTATATTCTCTTACAACATAAATTACATTAATCGCAAATAAATAATACATGGTTCTAAAAATTCGTAACATTCATTATACTGCCGAGATCCTCTTTGTCGACGTGTTTGTTACCTTGAACGAGCTTGTGGCCAATCCATCTCATTCGATATGCGAGTACTTGTATTCCTTCCAGGATGGGGCACAACTCGTAGAGTGTTATCATGGAATACCTGAAAATCGGCTTCATCCCAGTATGGTTCGGCCAAGTATTTCTCAAATACACCAGCATATGTAGCTTGATAAATGGGACTCTTATAGAACGACTTTACATATGCAGCTGCATTAAGTTTGTATGCCTTGCATACAATCTGCGCATCTGAGCAATGGATACCAAACTCAGTCCATTTTCTGCATGTGCATTCACGTGATCTGATCTTCACTGTATGCTTGTTTCCCCCATGTCCATATCGTTGGCCAATGATCACATCAGCAGATTGTTGCCCTTGATTAATCAACGTGACAATATGTCACCCGAAAAGCTGCTCCCAGTCTGTAAAAATTTTGGTAGCATAAGTTGTCCACATCTGATTGTTGGACAACAAATTTGAAGCAATTCTCATTCATGTGTAGAAATGTTTAGCATTACGATAAAAAGTTATTTCTACTAGGGCTGTGAGAGAAAGTTTTTTGGCACCCTTTAACACACCATTGAAGCATTCAGACATGTTAGTTGTCATAATTCCACAACGAAAACCTCTATCATGCGAGAATGACCACTTTTCAGGATCTATTGCATTCAAATAGTCAAATGCCGACGTATTTATGCGCTTGATATCTTGGAGAGCGTTTAGAAACTTATATATTTGATGTTCACATCAGGCTCTCCAATTTTTCCTTCATTGTTTCCTGTGCATATTTAATCTGACAAGCAGGATCACGACGCACCATTCCAACTAACATTGTGGCAATATAATTTTTGCACAAGTTTCGATGATCATCAGACATCTCATTCATCATGACATGTATGTGGTCCACCATACCTTGTGATTTTAAACAAATTCAGATTTACTTTGAACGACACTCGGAGGTGCCATTGACATCGATTATCTTCATTATTATGTTTGCATTCAATCTTCCAAAGTTTCGGCGTATTCTCCACCACTATGTTTCCACGCCTCGCAAACCGTATGGAGAAATCATTAACCGCGAAAATTAGGGATGTCTTACCCTCAAACAACATACCCACATTAAGAAGTCCTTTATTCAACTCATAAGATTTTCCCTTAATCCCAATAGGAATGTGATAAGAGTCCACATATATTTCAGGGAATGTGGTTGAGTAATATGGGATATTTTGGTGAACCATGTGTTCATTTGAGGTATGTCTCCCCACATTAATTGGCTTATTATCCACTACGTTGATGAAGTCCCCTCACTATGTGCCGAAAGTGTTTCCAACATGGTATCTGCATTAATGTCATATTCCTCATCCTCCGGTATTGGGTGAAGAGCCTCATCAGGTTCAGAATCAGAAGGTGCATTAGGCTCATAATGATCTGCTACTGGGACTTCAGTGTGTTCATCTGTGGAATCAATTTCAACCCTATGATTATTTTCTTCGGCAGGCAAATCAGACATATAAGTAGGATCGTAGGAAGAAGAAGCATTTTTCTCCGTACATATGAACAGAAGAAGATGGACCCATATGTACATTTTGAATCCCAACATTCGTCAATCGTTGTGTAACCATAGACATATCAGGGAAATCCGGCTGAGATAAAAGTGATATATATGTGCCCTATTCCTGGTTCATCGGTATACGTGGAGGAGACACAATTGCAGGATTTATTCTCTTTCACAACATAAATATCAAGTTCATTAAATTATGCATCGAGATTCAAGAATATTTGTAATGTACTGTCATCTGTGATGTGGACAATAGATTCTTTAATTCGTCCCAACATTTCACGTGCCCATTTGACATATTATATTATTGAAAACTCATCACTGTCAATCTGGGTCCACTTATACAAGCTCGAAACCAATTCAGACAATGTTGTACGTGATATCATGGACAATTTGATAGGCAGACTGTTATATGCCACATACCAAGAATCATGCGATAAGATCCCCCCAGCATAGACAGACAACTAGGTGCCATAACTTCACAAAAATCATACAACATTTATTATTACAATTCAAGTAAATATAATATAATAAAAAATATATATAATGTATATTATACGTAAACATATATATATATATATTATATAACATTTACAAATATATATTAAATAATATTATATATATATATATATATATATATTATAATATATAATAATATATGTAGTGTGCAAGACAACAACAATTGATCAAAATACATTTTTTGAATAATTTTGTAGTTCGAGTCCAACCTTGCCTTAGTCCCGTGATCCGATGAATTACGTGCTAAACACAATTAATAACTCCCAATTAATTACAAGCATGCAACTACGTGCCCAAGCACGTTCATAACCCCCAATTATATCGTCAATCCATGACGATTTACCATATTAAAAGACCCCGGGCGAAGCATGCACACTACCCAAAATATTCCATTATATATGCTTAGTGATAGCCAAAAGTACAATCTAGTAGTCCATTTTTTTATTAAAGTTCATCTCCAACCATTCCATTTTAAAAGTGTAGCATTCCCATTGGAATGTAGACATTGCCCCGAAAATCGGCTAATTAAACACCGTTTCCAAAATCCCAGCTTTTTGCCAAAGTTTGAAAAAACACTTGACTTCGAGCCGCGATCGATCTCGCGCACCCACTGCCAAACAGAACATTCTCGCGATCGATCGCGAGTCTCAGCGATCGATCGCCAAACCCCTCGTGATCGATCGCTGAGACTTAGCGATCGATCGCCAGCACTGTGCATCTTCTTCAATTTCCAGATTCTTGTCGCGATCGATCGGCGCCATGCCGCGATAGATCGCGGCCTGCGATTTTTTGAAAAACTCGAGCTTTAATGGTGTTTTTCCACACCCATCTCAAAACCAACACCCTCAACACCTTCACTACTTTAAATATACCAATAAAACTCAATAAAAACTCCAATAACAAACTTTAAGAGTTTTATCAAAAATCCCCAAATTCCAAACCCAACACATATCTTAACCAAAAACAACAATACCACAATCAAAACGAAGATAGAGGAGAGGGGAAGCTCAATACCTCATTATCTTCAAGAAATCTTGCTCCGAGATCGAGCCTCGCTCGATTCTTCCATGGGAGGAGAAAAGAAGGGTTTGGGGAAAAAAGGGGTAAGAGGCTTGGGAGAGGAGAGGACAATGGCTAAACACCGAGCTTTCTTGGCATATATATAGTACCAAGTCTCAAAAATCCCAAGTCCTCCACAAATACATCATGACTCATTAAAAATCATCTGTGTTCAATAATTACCTCTCAATCTCAATTTTCATTACCAGTCCCAACATAAAGCATCACAGACCCCAGATCCCACCAAAAACCAAATTCCAAGGTTTATCACCACGATGAGAATACAATCTCAACTCTTGGATCCAACGACCCCAAATACCGGATTTAAAATCATCGGGAGTCCCAATACCGCAATTAATTCATAATTGCCACAATTAAATCCATTAACGATCATTACCACACCGGGATTTACACCAATAATTCCCGGGCATCACAATTACCCCCCACTAATAAAATTTCGTCCTCGAAATTTGCACAGGCGTACCTCACGTACAGCCAAGACCACACAATCCCAACGGATTCACATCGTCGAATCATGAGCATATCATGAACGACACACCAACCGCGAGGACACCGACCTCGCACCAAATCCTGGAATGGAGTAAATCTCCCAAACCATCATAATCTCAAAAGAACGTCAGCATACCCCGATGCTAACCACCCAAAAGCAGTCAGTCAACCCTAACTGCTAACCAAAAGAATCATTTGTGATTCCAACATAGATATCGTCTCAATGATATCTCTACGACTTAGCCCACGATGTTAAACATACATCGTTATGACGGGGACCACTAGTATATTACAGTATACACATACTGAACCCGGTTTTCGTTCTCCAAATCCATCTCCATCAACGGAGTATGCACCACTTCGCAACTCGGATCGGCAACTCACGACCATCGATCGACACAAACACATCTCTAAAGATGCCTACATCCGTGTGTTCCAAGAAATCATACCTCGGTCCAAACACACCATCGAGACTCCATAAGGTCTCAAGTTCCCATAGAGAACATGCAAGAAAAATCAATTGCATTCTCACCACACGTGTCAACAACGACACCCAACAGATTGAACCCCGGCCATCCCTCGTTTACCCTAGGATTCAACAATCCTAACACAGGGATGCTATCAAATTACCCAGTAATGATTTAGCATGGCCTCAAAACCCGACAATCCCTCTACAAGTGAGTCAATCCAGACCTCACGATTATTCTTCAAAATACATCGTGTCTTTGAGATTGCCAATCTCAAGATGCCACAATCTCTCACTGGAGATTCATTCATCAAAGCATACTAATCCGATGCTCGACAAGTACAAAAAGGAAATGCTGGCATTCGTATACACACATCGGTATACATGCCTAAGCACCAACACCACATGCATACTCAATGCAATCGACTCGTGTATCACCACTCATACCCAAAAGCCCCAAATACAACTGTCAATCCTCAGTTATTCTCGCTCAGCGGAGAATGATGATTGACGAACCAACAACCAATGGTGTGATTCCAACGTCAACACCACACAAACTGACTCATTCCCAATAGGTATATGGATATCGTCTTCCTCATAAGGAAAGTGTCATGAACCATGACCCTCCAACCTCGAACCACTGTTCAGGAAACCTAGATATATTTGTACCAACACATATCTCGGAACCAATAAATACACAACTTGTTCAGAATAGTGCATCCTTGCTACTATTACCAAATCGAAATCCGTATACACAACATGTTGGGTTTTGGAAACCTGAAAAATCTTGGTTCTGATGTTAACAGAACTTGTTATTGTGTTTAGGGGTGAGCAAAACTTCGGTTTAACCGAAATAACCGACCGAACCGAATAAGTTTGGAAATTCGGTTCGGTCAATTCAGAAGTTCGGTTTTATTTTTTTAAAATATCGGTTAAATCGGTTAAATTGGTTCGATTATCGGTTTTGATTTTAAAAATATCGGTTAACCGATTTAACCGATCTAACAGATTTTTATTATTATTTTTATTTTTTTATATTTTTAAAAGTAGTTTTTAATTTATTTTTTATAATTTTTTTTACATTTTTTTACATTTTTCAAGAATATCGGTTAATTCGGTTACCGACCAAATTAACCGATATTTTATCGGTTTGGTTTGTTCGGTTTCTAAAAAAAGTTCGGTTTGTTCGATTTTGTAAACAAAAAATTTGGTTTTTTCGGTTTCGGTTAATTCGGTTTGGTTTTTAACCGAATTAACCGAATGCTCAGCCCTAATTGTGTTGCTAACATAATTCATCAAGTGTGCAGTTCATAGATCATGATTAGAAGCTTGATGAATTACAAAGAAGTAGTTTGAAAATATCAAGCTGGACCAAGAGTGAAATCCTGGCAGAGCGGATTGTTTCGATCATATCTCATAGCTCGGATATCGAAATGGCGTGCTTTGAAAAAGGTTGAACAGCCAACTCAAAATACTAAAAGTCATATTTCACAACAGATCAGCTAGTTCGAATGTTATCAAGGAGAAAAGACGCGTGCAAGATCGAGCTGTATCGCGAAGAAACAGCAAGCTGTTTCAGCAAGCAACTGTCAGTCTGTTGGGCATAACTCTTAGCTCGCTTATCGGAACGGGACGATTCAGTATGGATTGGAAAGCTATGACAAAGATCTATAAGTCATATTCGGTAGTAAAAGACTGAATCGGACGTTAAGATGTCCAAAAAGCTTCTGCAAGTCACGCCATGTGACGCCTGTAAGATCGAGCTGTTACAGCAAGCGACTGTCAGTCTGTTGGCCATAACTCTTGGCTCGCTTATCGAAACAAGATGATTCAGTATGGGTTGGAAAGCTAAGACAAAGATCTACAAGTCATTGTTGGAAGTCAAATACTGAATCGGACGTTAAGATAGACAAAAAGCTTCTGCAAGTCACGCCATGTGCTGCTGCATCCAGCAAACAGACAGTAGGAGCATCTCCTTGTATTTCAAGCATAACTCTCTCATACGAACTCGAAATTGAGAGATTCTTGATTCCGTGGAAAGCTAAGAGAAAGTGTTACAACTTTCATGTAGATCACTTTGCCCATAAATCAAAGAATCAAGAGCTACAAGCAACAGATCAGAAGAGCAAGTTTATCAATCTATTTTGTATCAAGCTGAATGTCCAGACGGATCCGGCCAGACTGATCTGCCCAGACTGATCCAGACCAGACTGATCTGCCCAAGATGATCTGTCCAAGATGATCCGGCCAGAGTGATCTGTCCAAGCTGATCCGCCAGTCCGGTCTGAAATACAAAGAGCCCAAAAACCAGAATATGACCGTTGCAAGCTCGGGAATGGTGCAAAACCTTTTTCAACGGGCATATTCTTGTGTCTAACGTATATATCATTACTTGGGGCTATATATACATGATTTGGAAGCTCAATAACAGCTGATTGAAGATCAATCCAAGCCTTTCAAAGCAAACCCACTTGGGATTCAATTGGGGAACTTCAAAGACAAAAGTTGTTAAATGAAGAGCACTCCCCAAACCTTTGGCACCACTTACCTTGCTATATCAGATCTAGTTAGAGATCATTTGTGCCATATATATTCACTCTATTCATTGTATATGAGAGCTTAATAGATGAGTGAATATCATTGTAACAGTTTGTGATTCATCACAACTGGATGAGAGGTCTTTGTATGTGAGACATTAAAGAACATACATAGTTGAGTTGCTATGAGTTCTAGTTGGATGGGGCATTCCCAACTGGATCGGGTTTGTACAACGGGATTGTATAAATCAAAGTCTTCTAGTGGAATCCTTCCATGAGGTGGAAGAAGGGGAGACGTAGAAGGATTACACCACCTTCGAACTTCCATAAACAAATGCTTGTTTATTTAATTTAATTGCATATCTTTAAATTGCTTTTCAAATGTTTAATCGGTTATAGAGCGGGTTATGTCGAGTGTCTTCCGCTCGGTTTTGTAACATAACTCGATATAATCTCTCGGTGCAATCATTTCAAGAACACAAGCTATTGAAGCTCAAGTTTGTTGAACTCGGGTGTGGAATGACCACCCACCCCCAAAATCGATCCTGACACAACATATACCCATTCTAACGATGCTCTGTACTAATACCATAGTACTCCACATCTCGAGCATCTTCCCAGAGACGTCTCCTCGTACGTCTCACCAGCATAGAAAGCCATTACCCAGTCCAACACAATAATGCTTACTATGGCTGATTCATAATCAACCCTCGACCAATGCCAGCTGTCTCCAAGACAGTATGATCCAAATCTCTCCAAGAGATAACAATTAATATAGTAGTGTCATTCCACTAACTATCTTCCACGATTCCGATTGTGTCCCCCATTGCGTTCCATATGTAAGGATTCTCAACAGAACTAACAACGACTTGTCGACACTCACGTTGGTATTTCCAACAAAATGGAGTTGTCCCAGCACAAGTCCTTCAAAACATTTAACATATAAACGTTCTTGTGAGGCATTCCCTGCCTCAATCCTTATGCCACATAGTGACTACCATAGTCCACTATAAACCCTCATCGTATCATCATACGATTCAACAAACTCGGTTCCAACGAGCAGTATAATGGCTACAACAAGCTCACTATAATACTGCAGCAATACCTGGCTAGCAGATCGATGCCTCCTTAGGTTTATACCAAACCTACCAACGTATCATATGTTCCACCTTGGTATACCATACCGTAACATCCATTTAGAGTAGTGGGTCATCACCCAATATTTCTCTAAAACACCAAAGCACAATGGACATCCCGGTGTCCTTACTCAACCACAATGCAATCATAATCCATTAGGATTTATTCCACACTTCCATGTGTGGGTGTGGCCATGTCTACCATACATCACATCGATAAATGCAAGTAGGTTCCTCAATAACTACTCCTACCACCAATCACTTGGCCATAACCAATCCAATGAGTATACCCAAAGGTACCACTACTCGTAAAATATTTACCTCAAATATGCTGCGGTACACTTCCTGTACGACACATCTATTCATCCATCGAGCAAACCTACTCGGCATAATGGTCTCGTCAACCAGTGATGCAGACACCACCTTGTGCCATCATCGGCACTCAAGCCATACGACTAAATACATATACCTAACTGTATTTTTCATCGTAACGACGGCATCCGTCTACATAGAACATCCACTATGCCATCGTCATCCTGTGATGATACATGTCAACACATGGCATCCACAATAACATCGTCAACTCGTGACGGTATATGTCAATACATGACATCTACAATAACATCGTCAACCCGTGACGGTATATGTCAACCCATGACATCCACAATAACATCGTCAACCCGTGACAGTATATGTCAACACATGACATCTACAATAACAATAATAAAATAGTAATATACCATAGCTCATTGCTAATAAGATAGCGGCATACTTGTATCTATTGCCCATCAGTGGTACGTAATCAGCACCCATCGCTCGAAGGCGGCACAATCCTGTGCTACATACATAGCGGCATAACCTATCGCTATAAAATTAGCGGCATGATCCCTCGCTATAGAATCAACGGCATATAACATTGCTATACAATCAGCGGCATAGACCCTCACTATAGAATCAGTGGAATAGATCATCGCTATAGAGTTAGCGGAATAAATCATCGCTATAGATATCCGGCGGTATGAACCATCACCATAGAATCAGTCGAATGTACCATCGCTACATATACCCGGCGACATGAACCATCGCCGTAGAATTAGCGGAATGTACCATCGCTACATATACCCGATGTCATGAACCATCGCCATAGAATTAGCGGAATATACCATCGCTATATATACCCGGCGGCATGAACAATCGCCAAAAGACTAGCGGAATGAACCATCGCTATATAGATAACCGCGGCATGAACCATCGCCATAGAACTAGCGGAATGAACCATCGCTATATATATATACCCGACGGCATGAACCATCGCCATAGATGTAGCGGAATGTACCATCGCTATATAATACCCTGCGGCATGAACCATCGCCAAAAGACTAGCGAAATGAACCATTGCTATAGACGTAGCGGAATGTACCATCGCTATATAATACCCGACGGCATGAACCATCGCCAAAAGACTAGCCAATCCCTAGCCTTGTTATAGCAGTGTATTTTAATGTACGTCGCTTGTCATGACCGCGACACTAATACCCCTCACTTCGACATATCAGCGGTATCGAATAACCTCGCTTCAAATGTGACATGCGGTATTTACCATCGCTTCAACATTTAGCGACAAATATTCTTTACTTGCTACGATATGACAGCGACAAGTATTCTATCATCGCTTCAAATGACAGCGGCAAAACATTAAAATCATCACTCGCATATAACGATTCATGGGTATGCATCAAGCATCCATCTATACCTTCAACCACAATGCATAATCCAATATGTATACAAAGTACATGTTAATCACCAATGATACAACAATGTATTTAATGCACATCGCTAGTCATGACCGCGACACTAATACCCCTCGCTTCGACATATCAGCGGCATCGAATAACCTCGCTTCAAATGCGACATGCGTAATCTACCATCGCTTCAACATTTACCGGCAAATATTCGTTCCTCGCTACGATATGACAGAGGCAAGTATTCTATCGCTTCAAATGACGGCGGCAAAGCATAAAAATCATCACTCGAGTATAACAACTACTATACATACTATGCACCAAACATCCAATACATATATACAACCACAATGCATAATCCAAGATGTATATAAAATACATGTTACCGTTTGGTGCTCGTCAACCCTGGTCTTAGCCCTTCATGCCAAACGTACCTATAAGAACGATCCCAAACATTGAGCATATAATAATCCATATTCACCACAATATGATTATACTAAGTAAATACATAAACCATGAATACAAAGTACTTCCTGTATTCCAATGCATTTAAAAACGCTCCTCTTGATTGTTCCCTGTACCACAACTCATAATCATAATCAATGGATTATATTACGGTTTCACAAATGTCATGACATGTAACCATTTTATTTATGAACACAAATCATAAACGCACATAAGCAAAATAGATGTGTCACACAACACTAACTACCATCATCCATATATATGTGCTACCCGTTTTCATCAACATGTTCCTAGGCCCTCAACAGCCCCAAAGAGCAAACCACTGCTCTGATACCACAAATGTAAGGACCCCCGTGCCTTTAACCCGTTATTAGTGTATTAACCCATGCATTTAGTGCATACTATCATATAATCAGGGAAATAAAACAACTTGCTTCCATAGCATAACATGCCAACAATAAAATTTCTTACATTAAATCGCTTAATGTTCAAGTTCCCCATACCGCTCGACTCATAAGTATGCATGCACCTTATAATACACTAACATGTTCTCGGTTCATTTAGCAATTCATTAAATAATTGCATGCAACCCATAAATAAAGAGAGAAAGGCTCATGCCCTTTATACAAACCATATACACATATAACAGTGCTCACATGCGAGCATCAAATAAATGTATGTGTATCCAATGTATAAAATGTTGTGCTCAATACCGTCACTGGTACTTCGATCCTGGAAGCACCTCCAATCCATAGCTCGACCTCAACTCCGGAGCTACCATTGTATCTGTTTAACCTACCCCAACAGAGACAGTCCCCACACGGGGTGAGCATACCAATACAACCGATCCATAATCACAATATCACATTTCATAATTTACAAAATGTAAATGCCATGAATTTTAAAAGATACTCCCTTGGATGGTATAATCCTCATCCGGATCCCTATGTTGTTCCTGTTCTCAAAATAACCGAAACAATCAAATTACCCAAAAGCCACTTAATCATCTCATTGATTAACTAAATCCTTTCCTGCCAGGCCAGTTTCATAATCAAATATGATTAAATCATTAAACAAATGACTGTAGATATCACATATATCTAACCAATAATTCCATAGTTCTATTTCATCGCTCGCTCCACAATACCGACATTTTAACCCCACGCACGCTCAACAGCAGCGGCGTCATAACCGATATTCGCTCAACAACGACAATATCCCAATCATTGCTCGCTCAAAAGTGGCACCATATAATTCCCAATGTATATCCATTTATCGCAAATACCATATACCATGCGTTTCACAGTTGCAATAATATAAAAGGCTGTGCTCGTACGTCATACGTATCTTATAATTCTGTAGTTTAAGTCACACCTCGCCTTAGTCCCGTAATCCGATAAATTACGTGAAAAACACAATTAATAACTCCCAATTAATTACAAGCATGCAACTACGTGCCCAAGCACGTTCATAACCCCCAATTATATCGTCAATCCATGCTATTTACCATATTAAAAGACCCCGGGCGAAGCATGCATACTACTCAAAATATTCCATTATATATGCTTAGTGATAGTCAAAAGTACAATCGAGTAGTCTATTTTCTATTAAAGTTCATCTCCAACCATTCCATTTTAAAAGTGTTGCATTCCCATTGGAATGTAGACATTGCCCTGAAAATCGGCTAATTAAACCCCGTTTCCAAAATCCAACTTTTTGCCAAAGTTTGAAAAAACACTTGACTTCGAGCCGCGATCGATCGTCGATTTTATCGCAATCGATCACGCGCACCCGCTGCCAAACAGAACATTCTCACGATCGTGATCGATCACGCGCACCCGCTGCCAAACAGTACATTCTCGCGATCGATCGCGAGTTTCCACGATCGATCGCCAAACCCCTCGCGACCGATCGCTGAGACTTAGCGATCGATCGCCAGCACTGTGTATCTTCTTCAATTTCCAGATTCTTGTCGCGATCGATCGGCGCCATGTCACGATCGATCGCAACCTGCGATTTTACGATCGAGCTTTAATGGTGTTTTTCCACACCCAACTCAAAACCAACACCCCCAACACCTTCACAACTTCAAATATACCAATAAAACTCAATAAAAACTCCAATAACAAACTTTAAGATTTTTACCAAAAATCCCCAAATTCCAAACCCAACACATATCTAACCAAAAACAACAATACCACAATCAAAACGAAGATAGGGGAGAGGGGAAACGCAATATCTCATTATCTTTGAGAAATCTTGCTCCGAGATCGAGCCTTCCTCGATTCTTCCATGGGAGGAGAAAAGAAGGGTTTGGGGCGATGGGGGAAGAGGCGTGGGAGAGGAGAGAGAGAGAGAGAGGAGAGGACAATGGCTAAACACCGAGCCCTCTTGGTATATATATAGTACCAAGTCTCAAAAATCCCATGTCCTCCAAAAATACATCATGAATCATTAAAAATCATCCGTGTTCAATAATTATATCTCAATCTCAATTTTCATTACCAGTCCCAACATAAAGCATCACAGACCCCAGATCCCACCAAAAACCAAATTCTAAGGTTTATCACCACAATGATAATACAATCTCAACCCTTGGATCCAACGACCCCAAATACCGGATTTAAAATCATCGGGAGTCCTATTACCACAATTAATTCATAATTGCCACAATTAAATCCATTAACGATCATTACCACACTTGAATTTACACCAATAATTCCCGGGCATCACAGAAATGAATGTGATTTGGACTTGAAGATGATTTTATAATGGGATATTATTAATTCATAGTTGATTAATAAGTTTCAAGTCTAGGTTTTTTGTTTAAACTTTATTTTTCTTGATTTTTAACTCTGGTTTGTATGAGTTCGACTTGATTTTATATTCAATTCTGATTTTAAATTGAAATTTCTCTAATTTATTTGAAGGCTTCGACAAGTGTAAGTAGCTTTGAAAGAAACTAATTGAATTCATGCTTTTCGTTGCTTCAAACCTTTTTGGGGTAGTTTAGGAATAATAATAATTTATTAGTCTTTAAATATGGTATTTCTAGAGACTTGCTGCATTTGATTTTGTTTAAATTTTTTAGATGATTTGGTTGTTTGTTAAATTTTATTTTAATTTTTCGTTTTAAATCGAGAAGATTTTCTTTTGTGGAATCTTGCTTATCTATTTGATTGAAGTAATTTTCTTAAATTGTTTTTGACATAAGATATAAATAAGTCTTTATGAAGTTTGGGTTGTTTTAAATAAATTATTATCTACAATTTTAAATTAAGTCTTGAATGTTTTCTTTGAAGTTTTAAACGTAGGAAAAAAAAATTAGGGATATAGAATTGGTAATAATTGTGTATAATAAAGAATTTGAAGACTAGTTAAACTAGAGATATTTAATATATATATATATATATATATATATATATATATATATATATATATATATATATTGTTTAAGCTAGGATCTTTGGTTAACTTTGATTAATAGGGTTTATTCGATGCTAGGTCCCCCTTAAAATTTTTTTTTTTTTTAAATTTTTAGAATTTAATATATTATAATAATTTAAATAATTATAAAAAATATCATTAATTTATAAAAATTATTATTTAATTTATCAAAAAATTTATTTAATTTATCAAAAATAAAATTATTAATTTCTAAATTGATGATATATTTGATAGAAATTATTATTTAATTTATTTAAAAAATAAAGTTCCTAAGATTGGCTGAAAATCTATAATTGATGACATTTATTTAAAATAAATTAAATAATTTATTTTAATAATTGATGACATTTTTTTTATAATTATTTAATTTATCTTGTGAAAATTTGATAATAAATATTGACCATGATAACTTACTTGGTCCTCAATTTTTTATGAAACAAATTTGGTCATTTTGTAAGAAGATTGTAAAAATAGTCCTTGGGCAAAAAATGCAAGTGATGTCAAATCGAAACATACCAATCAATCTAATAAAGGGGATAATACATGATATAGTCACTCTTAATTCTTTAAATACTTAATTATTATAGTAATTATTATGGATATTATATTAATAATTTTTTGACAATTGTTTGTAAACTTATTTTAATTACATAATTATATAATATATTAAATTCTACATAAAACATTTTTTCACTCAAACAAAACAAAAGAAAAATCAATAACATATTGATATACGAAATATACTTCGATGGTTAGTTTACTTATTAAACAAAATATATTTTTGACTTCGCTAATTTATATCTATCAAATATATCATCAATTTAGAAATTAATTATTTTATTTTGATAAATTAAATAAATAACAAAAGAAAAATCAATAATATATTGATATACGAAATATACTTCGATGGTTAGCTAATTTATTAGACAAGATATATTTTTTGACTTCATTAAATTAAATAATAATTTCTTTCAAATATATCATCAATTTAGAAATTAATTATTTTATTTTTGATAAATTAAATAAATTATTTGATAAATTAAATAATAATTTTGATAAATTAATGATATTTTTTATAATTATTTAAATTATTAATAATATATTAAATTCTAAACCTTTAAAAAAAATAAAATGACTTTTTGCCTAATTTATGCAGTCAAATAAGATAAGGACTTAAGGTGCGTGCATTTGTTCTATCCTGATATTATTTCGCAAAGGCTCCATAACTATGATGCACCGATACTCCTAAAATTTTTACGGTCACGTATCCGATAATTTTTGGATACCGATACTCACGGATACTTGCCCAATACGTATCTGATACGCCACGTGGCGTATCTGAATTAAAAATTAATTTTTTTGTTTTGGATACTTGTCTAGATACTTCAGATTCCGACGTATCGGATACGTCACGTGGAGTATCCGAATTTAAAAATTATTTTTAAATCTCAGATAGTTATATGAATACAGCCAAGCTTCTTCTTCTTGTGGTGAGAGAAATTGGAGTACTTATGCATTTATTCATTCAACAAAGAGGAATCAAACAACACTACAACATGCCGAAGATTTGATTTCATTCATAGTATGTCTTCTTTCAAGGAAATTTCCACAATATATGAAAGACGACTCCAAAATGTGGGATGTGGCTGGAGATACTTTTGAGTCGTTAGATGATGTTAGCATTCTTAATATTGCGAATTTCTCACTTGATAAACCAACATTTGAGGGGTTATTTAATAATTTAACCCGAAAAAAAAATTTATTTAACAAAATAACCTAAAATTTTTTTTTTTTATCAAAATGACCGAAGTCGCCATCTCAGATGGCGACTTCAGTACAAATATTTTTTTTTTACTGAAGTCGCCATCTGAGATGGCGACTTCAATATAACTTTTTTTTTTAAATATGGAAGTCGCCATCTCAGATGGCGACTTCCATATACGTATATATATTTATATATATATACATATACATATATATATATATATATATATATATATATATATATTATTTATTTATATAGAAGTTGCCATATCAAATATCATCTTCCATATATATGACAACTTCTATATATATTAAGTAATTATATCAATTATAGAAGGCTAAATAAAATCTATTTTTAATATAAGTATATGTTATATAATTTGGACATAAAAATATTAATTTATGCAGTATTAGATAATTTTACACTTTCTTATTCTCTTTTTCTTTTTGTTTTGGGATGCAATTTCGTTGTCTACTTATTCAATATTATACAAAAATTTAAAAAAATACATATTTCAACTTTCACAAAAGGATCGTGCATTCCTATGATGCACGGACACTGATAGGACGACACTGACACGACACGACACGATTCACTTTATACTATGTAAACTAATTTTTTTAATAATAATAATAATAATATCATATTATTTCTTTAAAAAAAAAATAATAATAATAATATCATATTATACTAATATAATAAATTAATTAATTAATAATAACATTTATAAAAGCTAGTTAAACTAATAATATTAATGTTAAATCACGAAAAAAATATATATAATGGAAGTGGGCTGGACAATGTTATTTATCTATTGTTTTTTTTTTAGTATAATGATATTTAATTTGAATTAATATAGTTTGTTATCTATTATTATTTTCAGTTTTTTTATAAGGAAGTCGTCATCTGATATTCAAATTCATAATAAATAATAATAATAATAATAATAATAATAATAATAATGTGTATTTTATAAATTACTAAAACAGTGATAGTTATAATAATAATAATAGATAACACACTATATTAATTCAAATTTAATATCAGTGTCGCCCTATCAGTGTCCGTGCATCATAGGAATCTTTGTATTTTTTTTAAATCTTTGTATAATATTTAATAAGTAGACAACGAATTGCATCCCAAAACAAAAAGAAAAAGAGAATAAGAAAGTGTAAAATTATCTAAAACTCCGTAAATTAATTTTTTTATGTCCAAATTATATAAACATATACTTATATTAAAAATAGATTTTATTTAGCCTTCCATAATTGATATAATTACTTAACATATATAGAAGTTGTCATATATATGGAAGATGATATTTGATATGGCAACTTCTATATAAATAATATATATATATATATATATATATATATATATATATATATATATATATATATATATATATATATATATATGGAAGTCGCCATCTGAGATGGCGACTTACATATTAAAAAAAAAAAGTTATATTGAAGTCGCCATCTCAGATGGCGACTTCAAAAAAAAATTAATTTTATATTGAAGTCGCCATCTCAGATGGCGACTTCAGTAAAAAAAAAAAAATTGTACTGAAGTCGCCATCTGAGATGGCGACTTCGGTCATTTTAATAAAAAAAAAAAATTTTAGGTTATTTTGTTAAATAGATTCTTTTTTTGGGTTAAATTATTAAAAAACCCAACATTTGAGTCTATTATATTGTAGATGATGCTAATGAAGAATCAATATATCGAGATAATGTAGTCAATTATATAACTTTCTTGATATAAGTAGTAATTGGTGTTTAAAGCTCTATTATTTGTTGTGGATTTGATGAAGTTTAAACTTTGTTATTTTGATATTATGTGTTTATTGTTGATTATATATTTGAAACATGAATCCTTATAAATATTATTGATGTATATATATATTTAAAAATAAAAAAAAATTACCTTATCCAGACGTATCGTATCCTAGAAATTTTGAAAATCTCGTGCTACCGTATCCGTATCGGCGTATCCTTGTCCGTACAACATAGCTCCATAACAATGAATTTGGATGCGTATGTGATCGTTATTTGTTTATTGCATGTTATATATGAATATGGTCTGCGACTTCTGTATAGTATTGCATTATTACCTTCGGCATGTTGATTTCTTATCGTTTACCCAATTTTTTTATTGAAGTTTTTTTGATTTCTCATGCAATTACGTCAATTATTTTGTGAGTGTCTAAATGGTTTATATATGTGTTTATGCAAAGAATTATATTTCACATTGGTGGATTTTCCATGTTAATGCTGTGGATCAAGTTTCCTCGATCTAGTTGTTTATAGTTGATATTTGTGAATATTTGTGAAATTTTGCTTTTATTAATGTTGTCTGTTAGGGCGGACTTTGCCCCACCTTGCCCAATTTTTTTATTTATTACCTAAAAATTATGTTTTTCAAAAAATTACATTTTACCTGCAAAAAATTAAAGTTTATCTCTCAAAAATTACATTTTACTTACATTTATTTATATATTGACCCCCTAAATTATTTTACCCTTCATTTTTTATTTTAATATTTTTGCCCTTATAAAAATTACTGCATCCACCCTGACTACACGCCTTCTCTTCGGAATTTCTTACATTTTTTCTCAGTGTTCTCAAATGTGTGTTTTTGTTTTTGTAGGTGTATTGGGACAAATGGATGTTGAAGTTGACCATTATACTGTTTTGAGCCTACCATCTGGTGAAGAAGATCCCAGACTTTCAGAGCAAGAAATTAACAAGGCTTATCGAGGGCAGGCCAGAAAGCTGCACCCAGACAAGAGGCGTGATGACCCTAATGCACATGATGATTTCCTAAAGCTTCAAACCTCTTATGAAGTTCTCAAGGATGAAAAGGCTAGGAAGTTATTTGATGATCTACTTCGAGTGAAGCGAGAGAAGCTTCATTGGCAGAGACAGCATGATTCCAAGCGCCGGAAGATGATGTCAGATCTTGAAGAGAGAGAACGATATGCTTTCGTTGTTGACCCTAGAAAACTGAAGGAAGAGAGAATTTCTCGAAAACTGAGGGAAGAGAAGAATTCGTGATATGCATTCAAAAAAAAAATGGCATCTGGTACAACACATTTCAAGAAAGATACAGTATCAGGGGGAAAGGATAGCAAGGAAGGTGGAAGTAATGGATTGGATAAAGATAAAGTGTTTAAAGTTTCATGGGAGAGGATTGGTGAAGAATATACAGCACAAAGGCTTCGCGAAATTTTTGAGAAGTTCGGTGTTGTTGAAGATGTAGTCATTAAGAGTTCGAAGAAGAAATGATCTGCGCTTGTTGTAATTGCCACTAAGGATTGCGCTGTGAGTATTTTCAAGTTTTAAGTGTTATTCGATTTTATTCTTATTGTGTTGCACTGTTGCTCAGGGGGCAATTCTATTGGCAGGTTGCTGCTACTGGAAATGTATTGGGTGATCTTTCCAACCCTCAACTGGTTTTACCACTTCAACCAGCTTCAAAACCATCTGGTTTCAGTGCCGAGAGAAATGATCAAGATGGTCCAAAATTGATTAATCTTTTTGGTGCTGGATATCAGGCGTTTGAAAAATCAGTGCTGGATAAATTGACGAAACAGGTAGGTGCAGCTTCAGTTTTTTGCTTGCCTGCTTTGTATAATTGTTATAATATCAGGTCAGACTTTTTCAAGTTCTTCAAACTTCAAAGGTTTTATGGAAATATAACTCTTTAAGTGGGTTTTCAGTTTAAATGGACATTATGTTTTACTGAATTTTAGGTTATTGTTTTCTTTGTTTTTCATTTCATTTTCGGATAAAAATTAAAATTTGTTTTGTTATGGACAAACTCATAGCCATATTCTGATTAAGTTGTTTCTAGTGACAGGCTGCTCAGAGGCCAAAATAATTTGTCAAAACATTGTGAAGGACTCTTGAGAAGGAGGGCTGAATGCTGCACGTTCATGTTCTTAACTTGGCAATGTAGGTAGCTACTAAAACCGAAGAGCATATCCTAGCGACATTGTTTCCTTCTGTATGCTAGCTATGCTTGTCATGTAGCATGTGGGTTGCACAGATTGCACTCTCGGTTCTAGGCAAGCATACTTATATGAGGCCACATATATTTATTATGGATAAACGCCTCCACCTGTTGTACACAATCAGAAGCTTTCTTCTAGTATATCTCACATAGGTGTGATTTGCTTTTGTTGGAACAGAACAATTCTTACGGATGTTGTACGTGTTACATCATAATTTTATGATAAATTTTGCCATTGTGAAAGATAAATGTGGTATTTGGGTTCATACAGTCATTAAGTCAGTGGTGAGGGCTTTGCGACATTGGCTATCTGCTCATATATTCTATCTAATAATAAGTGTCCGACAAACTTTCCAGTTTGATCTCAGTTGTGTGGTAAACATATAGTTTGAACCGCTTGGACCTTATGATTCTTGTATAAAATGATTATTTGTCACTGCCATTTCTACACTCCTCCCTCTCTATCTGTCTCACCTTCTCTTCATTAGCTGCAGAGTTGTGATGATGGTGCTCGAATGGGCAATTGAGTACAGAATTGATTCTATTTTTTCCATTCACATATTCAGTCAGCTGGACGAAGCTTCTGCTCCTGTGCAATTTCAGATTTGTCATCGGTCCAACTAAAATTGATGGCATGTCATCTATTGTTTCCCAATGCCATCGCCACAAATGTAAGTGTTCTGTGCTTCGAGTCCAAAAGATGGCAGGAAACAGAAGCTATCAGCAACGAATCTACTACTAAAATCTGAGATGCATATGCTTTGGGTTCTTCTACTAGCTCAGAAGCTAGCATATACCTGCAGCATTAGGAGAACCTTTGTATTTATATCTTTGAGGCACACATCACAACAAAATATGAAATGATAATTAAGTTTGATAGGCTCCTCCATCTTCGGTCTGGGTTTTCCTGTTTAGATGAACTGATGATTGGCGTGAGCTAGGACATTCATTGACAAAAGAACACGGTTTGGTTTCCGAATCAATGAATAGTATTCATCATTCCTTGCACTTATATAAAATACATACTTAATTTACAGAGCTCCTAAGTATGTAAATTTTATCACATTCCTAATATATAACGCTACCATATATACAATTATATCAGCCTAATATATCCTAGCTAAATATGGAATGACCGAGAATTATATGTGTCTTGATTAGCTGCATGACTGGCTAACACCCCCCTCAAATTAATGATGGTTGGTCAAGAAGCAACAATTTGCTAATTAGAAATTGATGGCGTTGACGAGTCATTGGTTTTGTAAAGATATCAGCAAGTTGCATATCACTAGAAACATGAGGGAGAGTGATTGTCTTGCTGTCCACATCCTCTCGAACAGAATGACAGCCGATCTCAATATGTTTCGTTCTTTCATGGAAAACATTATTAGTTGCGATTTGAATAGCACTTGTGTTGTCTCCACGAAGGGGTGTGGGTTTGGGTTGAGGAAAACCCAATTCATCTAAGAGACCACGTAGCCACATAAATTCAGAACAAACGGCAGACATAGAACGATATTCAGATTCGATTGAAGATTTGGAAACACGAGCTTGTTTCTTGCTTTTCCAGGAGACTAATGAAGCACCAAGGAACATGCACCATACAGTAACAGAACGACGAGTATCTGGAAACCCTGCCCAGTCAGCATCACTATAAGCCACAAGGTGGAGCTGAGTCGAGGCAGGAAAGAATAACCCCTTAGTAAGGGAGCCATGTAGATAACGAATGATCTGACGAACCGCAGCAAGGTGAAGATGTCTAGGAGATTGCATCAATTGACTAACTTGCTGAACCGCATAGGAAATGACAGGCCGAGTGATAGTCAGATAATTTTAGCTCCCAACTAGTTGACGATATAGTGTGGGATCCTGAAGGAGATCACCCTCCGCACCACGATATTTTACTTTAACTTCCAATGGCGTGTCGACAGGGGAAGATTTCTGAAGTTGTGCCTAAATGACTTATCCTATGTATATTTATGTTGATTGAAGAAAATACCAGAAGGACTTGGATGAACTTCCAATCCCAAGAAGTAGGTGAGTGGACCTAGATCTTTCATATGAAATGATGCCTGAAGATGGTGCTGGAGACGAGTGATAAGGGCAGAGTCGTTGCCAGTGATGACAATGTCATCCACATAGACGAGAAGGATCACGGCCTGCAAATGTCTTGCAAATAAATAGAGAGCAGTCATACTTACTTTGCCGAAATGAGAATTGGAGCAATGTGGAGCGAAAATTTTCAAAACAGGCACAAGGAGCCTGTTTCAAACCATATAAAGAGCGTTTCAACTTGCATGCATCCGAGGATGAGAGTTTCATATATACATCCTCTTTAAGATCACCATGGAGAAATGCATTTTTAACATCCATTTGATGAAGTGGCCAACCTTGCGAAGCATCAATAGACAGAATAGTACGAACCGTGGTCATTTTCGCAACCGGGGCCAAAGTGTCCTCGTAGTTTATGCCATACTCCTGGTGATTACCAAGAGCAACCATTCTAGCTTTGTATCTGTCCACTGTGCCGTCGGAACGGAATTTGATAGAGTAAACACATTTACAGCCAATAGCTTTGATATTGGTGGGACAGGAAACAATATCCCATGTGTCATTTTCTTGAAGAGCCTGTAACTCCTCATCCATGGCTGTTTTCCAACATGCATGTTTAATGGCCTCCGAGTAAAATGTTAGAACAGGATTAGATAAAGTAGCATGATATGACAAAGGAGAAAAGCCATATTGATCAGGCGGACGTGAAGGACATTAAGAACGCCGAAGTATATCATCAAAAGTAGTGGGTTTCTCCAGAGCCAGAGTCAGAGCAGAGTCAGGTGGAGAGTCAGGCTCACGAGGAGGCAAAGTCGTCGTCTTTCATAGACTAGACCAGGCTTGAATCGGGAAGAAGAGGTCGATGGCTCATCAAAATATGGAAGAACAGTTGGCGCATGTGGACCCAATGGGATTGCTAAGAAATATTGATTTTCAAATAAAATAACATAGACGGGAAATACGAAACTTGTTAGAGTGAATATCGTAGCACCCTTTGTGAGAAACACTATACCCCATAAATGCACATTTAACCGATTGAGTTGATAATTTATGTCAGTCAAGACCAGGTAAATTAACAAAACAGACACAACCAAAAGTATGTAAGTTGACGTAGCTAGGATGATGTTTATGAAGAAAATAATATGGAGTGGCAAATTGTAATGTAATTATGGTAATCTATTTATGAGATTAACAGCCGTGGAAAATGCTTCAACCCAAAATTTGGCAGGAATGACAGCTTCAAGTAATAAAGTACGAGTAACATCCAATAAATGATGATTTCACTCCATTCTGTTGAGGTATGTATGGACAAGAATGTTGAGAGACAATGCCTTTTTAATTAAGAAAGGCATGAAAATCATGAGACATATATTCACCATCAGAATCAAATCTCAGCATTTTTATAGTTTTAGAGAATTGAGTTTCAATAAATGCTATAAAACGCTGAAAGAGAGAGAATTCCTCTGATTTAGCACGAAGAAAGTAAACACATGTGTATCAGCTATAATCGTCAATGAATGTAACAAAATAGTTATAATGTGCATGAGATATAACTGGAGAAATGCCCCATACATCACTATGAATCAAGTCGAAACAATTAATAGCCCGAGTACAAGGTGGGAAATGAAACAGACTTACTCTTTCCTAATTTTCTTGTGGCACACTCAAAAGAATATTAAGATAATAATTTGTTTTTATTGCCCAATAAACCAGTTTTAATTACATGAGTTAAAACAGTGGGATTGGGATGACCCAAACGTTTGTGCCAAATTGTACTAATTACTAATAGCAAGACATGCCATAGAAATAACTTGAGGAATCGAAAAATGTAGAAAAAGACGTCCCACTTTAGGCCCATGATAAGTGTGATTTTTACACTTAAGTTGATATACGATTATGGGTGTTTTTGTAGTGATTCCTGGAAAATATTACGCGTTTTGGTATATATTTTTATATTTCAGGAATCTAGGTACAAATGCATAAAAGTGGAGGAAATAAGCTTTAAATTATGAAAAAGGACCAAACCAAGCAAACACGGAAAAGGCTGAACAAAATCGCAAATTGTGAAATTCAGAAAAGTTCCGCGATCAATCGGTAACATCTCGCGATTGTTCGCCACGGTTCAGAAAAGTTCCACGATCGATCGGTAAAACACCGCGATCGATCGCGGATATAAAATTTTTGGTTATTTCGTCCAGAATGTTTTGCCGATCGATCGGCAACTGACGACGATCGATCGCCAAACCCCAAAAAATCGAGATTTCTTTCCTTATCAAGCTATTTTGTGTCCAAAGAATGGAAGAATCCTCCAACATAATATATATTAGATTTCAGACAAAATTGAGGGACTCTTAGCTCATAATAGACCCTACAAACTCAGCCACCATCTCTCCTTCATCCCCAACCATCCATACACCATAACCAAAGAAGAGAAGACGCATCGGAAGAGACGGGACGACAGAGCAACTCAAGGAGTCAAAGCCTCTCGTTATTTTCATATTTCTAAACTTTGTTTGTTTCTATTTGATTTCGTTATGCTTTTGATATTGAAAACACGATTTTGCATTTGATTTTGAATATGTTTCTAGGCTAAGTTTTGTTGTCAAGACTTAGGGGATCCCATGTTTTTGAACCCACAATTTTAATTAAGTTTTGATTGATTCTTACAAATTCTTTGAGTTTATTTTGTTGTGCTCATGCTTTCAATGGATTAATATCCTTGATTGATTATTTATTGCAATTGAGTTGACCATAGGAGATTGCGATACGATATAGTAAATTAAACCGTGGATTTCAGACTGATATCGAGAGATGAAGTCAAATACACGTGTGATAGCTATAGATATCTAGTAATCGAAAGCTAGAAGTTTTCATAAATCAACTTACAATATTGAGTGTTAAATAAGTGCATGATCATTGCCTTGTTGCATCTTAGTATTAGACTTGCTGTAACCGGACCAAGGTATAAGAAAACTCGTCACCTTAGAACGTTTGAATTTAATTCTTAACTATAGGTGAATTGTGGGGGATTGCATGGGTGAACCGAAAGTCTTGATAATTGTGGGGTCCTCGTTACTTAATCCGTTATGTATCAGTTCATTATACATATGTGAGTAGGAATTAAGTAAATCATACACTGATTAAGAGTTGAGTTATGTAAGTTGTTACAAGTTGACAAAATCATGTCATAATATACATCATATGTACCGTAAAACAACTAGACTAGTACAACTCCTATGCAGTTGTTCAACTCGCAGCGGAATAAGACTCACAATCCCGTCCTCCCACGTCTATGAGTCCCTACAGAAACAATCACACAACATGAGTATAGATAGATAAATAACCATCCAGTGCTATCCCAATAAGAAACATAAAACGATAAAGCACTATAACATTCATTGTGATTGTTTTGTAACATGCATCATCAAATGCAAACATGTCTCACTTATCACCCTGTTATAACGAGACCGATATGATATGCCTATCTCAGCTCAACATGTCAGTGTAACCTCCTCACATCTTCATATTAGCAGAACATATCATAGCACTGTCCTCATACGTTATAACAGCCAGAGCATATACTCAACCAGAGTATATCTCCCATGCCAAATCATATACAGCATACCTATCGTGGCAATAATCCCTGGCATACATATCGTGGCACTGATCTCAGCCAAAGCATATGCTATATACCTATCGTGGCATACATCTCAACACTATGAACATCATGAATGTACATGCATATGATACCACAACTCATATGTTACAATGTCCATATCATCATCACAATCATATCATATACTCATATGTTAACACGTACCTGTCGTGCGATATAAACGATATAAATCAGGCGTCAATGTTTAACCGCCTCGTTGCCCCGTCCCCTGTGATGATGCTACAACAATATCAACCATATATTATGTTACAAGTGGCTTTGAAAACAAAGTCCACAAAAATAATACATTTTTCAAAATATTAACCCTAGCGATCGATCGCCACTTTCACCGATCGATCGCCAAACTGTTCTGTTTTATCGCGATCGATCGCCACTATCTCGTGATCGATCGCCAAAGTGTTCTATTTCCTCGCGATCGATCGCCATGTTTTCACCGATCGATCACCAAGTTATTTCACCGATCGATCGCCAAGTTAGGTGTTTATGGTGTAGTCTGTGATTACAAATCTGATTTTACCTTAATATAAGCTCCTCTAACATAAACTCAAATTCATATGAAATGTGATAGGCTTAGATATTACATGTTTTTAGCTTTAATTCTTACCGTTTTTCGTACTTTTTCCTGGATGAAATTACGTTTTTTGGTATTTATTTGCTTGTTTCAGGAAAAAAGGTCGGAAATGGAAGAAATGAGCTAAAATGAAGAAAACGGGTGAAATCGAGGCGTAAAAGAGAAAAAAGAGAAGAACTCAGATTTTGCAAAGCACCGATCGATCGAGAATATTTCTCGATCGATCGATCCGGGCAGAGAATTCAGCAACAAGTTTATAGAAGTGTCGATCAATCGAACCAAAATCTCGATCGATCGATCGAGGCAGAGAGTTTAAAACGCTGAAATGAACAGTGCACCGATCGATCGGACAATCTTTTCGATCGATCGATACGCGAATTTTTAAAAAATCTTATCTTCCATATTTGATGGATTCTCGGTGGTTTTAAACGGGGATTTTTTCCATATCAAAAGGATCATCATATCAGAGAGGGAAAAACCAAAAATAAGGAGGAGAGAACCCTAGTAGCCGCCGAGAAGAACCCGAGGAAAAGCCATCTTCCTCCGTTCTCCGTCCGAGCTTGAGCGAGTCATTTCCGGAGTGCAAGGAAGGAGCAAGAGAAGAGATTACGGTGCAACGCACGGATTTGTTCCCACGTTTATCGTATTTCTAAACTCTGATTTATTTGATTTTCATATTCATTTGATGTTTTTGAGGTTGAGAGACAATTAAACATCTCATTTATTTGATTTGAATTGAATTGAGTTTATTTTATCGAGTTTGAGTTATTGATTCGAATGTGTTTGAGTGGATTGATTTCTTATTGTTCATGAATTATATGCTTAATGATATCAAAGACTGGCTAACTTTGATTGAATTTGTGAGTTATAACCGAGATCGAGAGATAACGTTATAATACGCTACAATAATTCATGATGTATGTTTAAGATTGAGATCGAGAGATAAAATCACATACGTGAACACTTTGAATCGAGAGATTTAGAGTAACTAGGTTTTGAAGATTTATGCAATATCGGATTAGTAAATAAGTGAACGAGAGTTACTTGTTCTAATTTGATACTAGTTTCTTACAGCTCGAGAAAGTGTATTGAATAACAGCGAAAGCCTTTCACCTTAAGAATCGATTGTTTAGTAGTTGCTTATTCAAACGAATCATTGACGAAAACACAGTTGAACGAAGAGCTAGATAAATTTCTCGAGCGAAATTTCTTTGCATATCCGGAAGCCATTTATTTTATTTAGTCTTGTTTTATTTGGGTTCTTTAGTTCTAAATCCGCATTAGTTAATCTGCCCCCTTTTTAATCGTAGGCTAAATATAATTTTACTAGTTTTATTTGGTACTTATACATTTGTCCCTGTGGATTCGACAACCCTTACTTTCATTTAACTATACTAAAACTTGACAACCGTGCACTTGCGGTAGAATCGCTACACTGAGAAATTTTCTGTTTTAAAAATAAGCGGTCAAGTTTTTGGCGCCGTTGCCGGGGACTAATCTGTATAATATCATACGAGATTAGTTAATTGTAATTTAGCCAATTTGTATTATTTTATTTTTGTTTTTCTTTTTCGTTTTCGTTAGTTTTTTTTGTTGTTATTGATTTTGTATTTTTGTTGTTATCTCCTTTTGTCTGATCCAGTACATGAACCATTTCTCTAGTGCATGCTCAGAAGAGAGGAACCAATTCTTGAGCCATTTGATCCTGAAATAGAGAGAACTCTACTTAGAAGACTACGAGAAGCTCGAGCAATGGCCGACAATAACAATGCACAAAACCCGAGATCGATGATGGACTTTGCACAGCCAGCATTCCATGGATCTTTATCCAGCATTACTAGGCCGACAATCCAGGCGAATAACTTCGAGATCAAGCCTGCAATTATCCAAATGATACAGCACTCTGTAATGTTTGGGGGAGCTGCCACTGACGATCCAAACACTCACATCTCCAACTTCTTGGAGATCTGTGACACTTTTAAACATAATGGCGTCTCCGACGACGCCATCAGGTTAAGGCTCTTCCCTTTTTCATTGAGAGACAAAGCTAAATCTTGGTTAAATTCATTACCTGCATGATCGATTACAACATGGGAGGGGATGACTAAATCATTCTTATCAAAGTATTTCCCCCCTTCCAAGACGGCAATTCGACCCCGAGAGTTTATACGAGGCGTGGGATCGTTTCAAAGATTTATTGAGGAGATGCCCACATCACGGTCTACCCATCTGGCTGCTTGTACAGATTTTTACAATGGTTTGTTTTCTGCTAACCAATCAATGATAATGCAGCATCTGGGGGATCGATCATGCGGAAGACACCGGAAGAAGCGTATGACTTATTGGAGGAAATGGCGTCCAATAGCTATCAGTGGCAATCGGAAAGGAACACGCCACAGAACCAATGGGAGTCCATCAAGTGGACGAGATTACTGCCATTTCGGCTCAGTTGGAAGCTATGAACCGGAAGATAGTATCATGGGTGCAGCAACGATGCAAGCTCAAGTTGTCTTTTGTGATTTATGTGGAGGCGGTCATCCGAGCATTGAGTGCCAGGCAGGTAACCCATTCATGCAAACTAATGAAGTGGTGAATTTTGTAGGTAACAGGCATCCCAACAATCTGTACTCGAACTCATACAACCCGGGGTGGAAGAATCACAACAATTTTAGGTGGACCAACAAAGAGAATGTGTTAAATCCGCAGCTACAACCGGGAGGGTCGAATAAACCAAGTATGGAAGAGCTAATAGCCAAGTTCATAGCATCAACTGAAACCAGGATGACGACTCAGGATGCATCCATAAAGAACTTGGAAGTGCAAGTGGGGCAACTTGCATCATTAATATCCGGACGAACGCAAGGCATGATACCAATTGGGACAGTGAAGAACCAAAACGAGCAAGCAAAGGCCATTGAGTTAAGGAGTGAAAAAGAGCTAAGACCGCAAGCTAAAGCAGAAGAGAGTCATGGAGAGACATCTGAAAGCAAGGATAAGACTAAGGAAAAGGCGACAGAGAAAGATAAGAATTCTAACACTACACCGATCACACACACTGATAGGATAGTAATTCCTCCCCCATTTCCCGCAGCATTAAAAAAGGCTAAGATGGACGCAGAATTTGGTAAGTTTCTTGAAGTATTTATGAAACTACATATTAATATTCCATTTGCTGATGCTCTACTTCAGATGCCTAGTTATGCTAAGTTTTTAAAGGCAATTTTGTCGAATAAGCGAAAGTTGGGTGAATATGAAACGGTAAGCTTGACGGATGAGTGCTCAGCAATTGTGCAAAATAAAATGCCTCCAAAGTTAAAAGACCCAGGGAGTTGTACTATACCTTGCACCATATGATCAGTATCTTTTACAAAGTCATTATGTGATTTGGGTGCTAGTATAAATTTGATGTCATTTTCTATTTTCAGGAAGTTGGGGCTAGGAGAGCCGAAACCTACTAAGGTTTCACTACAATTAGTAGATCGATCCATCGCATACCCCAGGGGTATCATTGAAGACGTTTTAGTCAAAGTGGATAAATTCATCTTTCCCGTTGATTTTCTGGTACTAGATATGGAAGCAGATTCAGAGACACCACTGATTTTGGTTCGACCATTCTTAGCAACGGGAAAAGCAATCATCGATGTTCAACAAGGGAAGTTGATCCTCCGAGTAGGGGAGGATCAAGTTACTTTTAATGTTTTTAAAGCACTTTACCCACACGACGAACACATGTGTTTCAATGTAGATATTATTGATGTTCTGACAGGAGAGGTGTTGCAAGATACATTCAGGGATAACATGGAAGCATGCTTAGTGGAAGCTGATAAGCAACATTGCAAGGAAGACATCAAGAGTATAGCTTATATGAACAACACCAGTCCTTACATGAAACGAGCCACTGAGAATCTTGGAGAGTTGGGAAAAAGGGATATTAAACCTCAAAAGCCATCAATTGAAGAGTCACCTACTCTCGAGCTCAAACCTCTTCCATCACATCTCAAGTATATTTTCTTAGATGCTAAAAAATCTTTACCAAATCATTATTTCTTCGTCTTTGACAGGTGATAATGAGGAAAAGCTTCTGAAAATCCTTCAGGAGCACAAGAAAGCATTTGGATGGAAGATATCAGATATTAAAGGAATTAGCCCATCGGTTTGCATGCATAAAATTCTTATGGAGGACACATTCAAGGCCGTGGTCCAACCACAACATTGTCTTAATCCAAAAATGCAAGAGGTAGTAAAAGCAGAGATTATTAAGCTAATGGACGCAAGTATTATCTATCCTATCTCTGATAGCTCATGGGTAAGTCCTATTCAGTGTGTACCAAAGAAAGGGGGTATTACTGTTGTCCCTAATGAGAACAATGAGTTTATACCTACAAGAACAGTCACGGGGTGGAGAGTGTGCATTGATTATAGGAGGTTAAATGATTCCACTCGTAAAGACCACTTTCCCCTTCCCTTCATTGATCAAATGGTAGAGAGGTTAACAGGGTATGATTTTTATTGTTTTCTAGATGGATATTCGGGATATAACCAAATTGCAATTACACCTGAGGATCAAGAGAAGACCACCTTCACTTGTCCTTATGGCACATTTGCATTCCGACGAATACCATTTGGATTATGTAATGCACCTGCTACCTTTCAAAGATGTATGGTCGCCATATTCCATGACATGATAGAGAAATTCCTTGAAGTATTCATGGATGATTTTTCTGTGTTTGGTTCTTCTTTTGATATATGTTTGTCTAACTTGACTTTAGTGTTGGCAAGGTGTGAAGAGACAAATCTTGTACTGAATTGGGTGAAGTGTCACTTCATGGTCCAAGAAGGAATAGTCTTGGGACACAAGATATCTGAGAATGGTATTGAAGTGGATCGGGCAAAGATTCAAGTGATACAACAATTGCCACCACCGACAACAGTAAAGGGAATCCGAAGCTTCTTAGGACATGCGGGATTTTATCGACGTTTCATTAAGGATTTCTCAAAAATTTCTAAACCTTTATCTCAGTTGTTAACTAAAGATGCATCTTATGAATTTGATTCTGATTGTATGCAGGCATTCAATACTCTCAAGGAGAAATTGGTAACCGCACCTGTGTTGGTCGCACCTGATTGGGAGTTACCTTTTGGACTGATGTGTGACGCCAGCGACACCGCGGTAGGAGCAGTCTTAGGTCAAAGGAGGAACAAGGTATTTCATACGATTTACTATGCTAGTCGCACTTTGAATGAAGCACAAATTAACTATGCCACCACTGAAAAAGAGCTTCTAGCCATAGTTTTTGCTTTTGATAAGTTTCACTCCTACATATGTCTTGCTAAAGTTATTGTGTACACCGACGACGCTGCACTTAAATGCTTACTTGCAAAGAAAGATGCCAAACCACGCTTGATTAGGTGGATTTTATTATTGCAAGAATTTGACTTGGAGATAAGAGATAAGAAAGGTGTTGAGAATGTGGTTGCAGATCATTTATCGCGAATTGAGAACAGTAATGATGCAAGTGACAATGAGGTAGATGAAATTAATGAAAATTTCCCTGATGAGCAATTGTTTAGTGCTGATATAGTACCTTGGTATGCACATTTTGCAAACTATATTGTTAGTGGTATCATCCCACAAAATCTGACTTTTTATCAAATGAAAAAATTCTTTTCTGAGGTTAAACATCTTATGTGGGAGGAGCCATATTTGTTCAAAGTTTGTGCAGACAACATCATAAGGCGATGTATCCCCGAGGAGGATATGCAAGATATCTTGAAGCAATACCATGATGGAGATACAGGTGGGCATTTTGGAGCTACCAAAACAGCTGCTAAGGTACTTGCTTCTGGGTTTTATTGGCCAACGCTGTATAGGGATACATTCAGGTATGTCTCTTCATGTGATAGATGTCCGAGGGTCGGTAATATTTCTAGGAGGAATGAATTACCATTGACCAATATTCTTGAATGTGAGATTTTTGATGTGTGGGGAATAGATTTCATGGGACCTTTCCCAAGCCGCTTAAATAAATGCATACTTGTCGCAGTAGATTATGTGTCAAAGTGGGTAGAGGCGGAAGCTTTGCGCACTAATGATGCTCAAGTGGTTGTGAAATTTTTGAAAAGAAAATTTTTTACTCGTTTTGGCACCCCTCGAGCAATTATTAGTGATGGTGGCACTCATTTTCGTAACAAACAATTTGAAAAGCTTTTGAGTAAATATGGTGTCACCCACAAAGTGTCTTCGCCTTATCATCCACAAACCAGTGGGCAAGTAGAAGTTTCGAATCGAGAGTTGAAGAGGATTTTAGAAAAGACAGTGACTCTAACCCTAAAGGATTGTCCTTACGCTTAGATGATGCACTATGGGCTTATAGAACTGCTTTTAAGACACCTATTGGCACATCACCCTATAAGTTGGTATTTGGTAAGGCATGTCACCTCCCTGTTGAACTTGAGCATAAATCATATTGGGCTATTAAATGGTTAAACTTTGACTGTCATGTTGTAGGTGAGAAGCGTCTTTTACAATTGAATGAGATGGAAGAATTTAGGAATCCGGCATATGAGAATGCCAAGATTTACAAAGAGAAAACCAAGAAGTGGCATGATTCTCATATACAAAAGAGGGACTTCAAGGTAGGAGAGGCCGTACTCTTGTTCAACTCCAGACTGTGAATCTTTCCAGGCAAACTACGTTCTCGTTGGTCTGGGCCATTCACCATTTCAAAAATCCACCCCTCTGGTGCAATTGAAGTTACCGATCCCAGCAGGGGAACATTTACAGTGAATGGGAAGCGCTTAAAGCATTATCACATGAGCAATGAAGTCCAAACGGTTACCTCTATAGTTTATCTTGACAACTAAGAGAGAGGAGATGACAGTCCAGCTTGGGACTATAAATCAAGAACTCTTGTTTTTTTTTCTTTTTCTTTCGTTTAGTTATATTGATTTTGTTATTTTGTTTCTTTTGTTTTTAGCAAGAATCCGTGTGTGAGGAGCGTCACTACCCAGTTCCCCCTCCGGAGCATGATGAGGACGACGATCAGTGACGATCGTCGTCATGGTATGTGTTTTGCCATTACGTTTATTTTTCTTGTCCATTGAGGGCAATGTACATATTAAGTTTGGGGGGTTTGTTTATATTTGTAGTATTTTTGTTGTTTTTGCACTTTTTGCTGCTTGTCTTGTTTATTTTCTTGCATGACTGCACTTTTATGAGACTAATTCGTCCTTGAGCACTATCAACAAATTTTTTTTTAAAAATGAGTTATTCTTGAGAAATGATGAGTTGGATTTGCAACGTACTACATGATGAAATTAATCCCCATCTAGATAGGAGTCATGAAAATTTTTAACTTGTTTGTATATATCCTTTGTTGAGCTTATGTCAAAATCGAGGAATAGTTTGAGCACGCTTTGAGTCATGATTGAGTGAAGTATGTATTGAATAAAGTGAAAACTTGTGTTAACTATGATTTGTCTTGAGCATCTTAGAAAACTCTACAATTTATTTGAAAGCACTTTGAGGCGAAATTTTATAATTAGGAACTTGACTTGGAGATGATTTAGGCGATCTTTGCACCGTTTGTGCCTTTCAAGCTTACCTTGTCTACATCATTCCTTAGTGTCCCCTCTTGAGCCTTATTGAAAAAGAATGGTATATGCATTGCATATAATTAGACTCCCATTCGACATTTTTTGCTAACCCATTATACCTACCTTGGATTGAGCCTAAAGGAAAAATTTTATCCGTCCCTAAGAGAGTATAATGAATCTCATTCATTGCACTGAATTGTATATGTAGATGAGTTCATTGTGAAAAACAAAATGAACAAAAGAATGAGCAGTAAGAAAAGATGTAGAGAAAAGCCTTGAAAAAAAAATGAAAACATTCAAATAAGACTCAAAGTGGCCAAGGCTAGAAAAAGTTGAAGAGAAGCTCAATATTGTGCGAAAAATTTTGAACTGATTCTATTATACTCTCTTATTTGCATTCATCCTACCTTTCTTTGGAGCCGACACCAAAAGGCCTAACGCTATAAGCTTTTAAAGACCTTCTGATCCAAGTCTAGGGAATAATTACATTAGTTGAGAAGTGCTGGATAGTAGATTTGTAGAGTAATCCAAAGTAATCTTGACTTTGAGTTTTTATGGCACATTTTGATCTTAAAGATATGATTATAACTCATGATTGACAATAGCACACACGCACGTTCCGATGTTGTGATGTATTGTTTAGCTTAGGAGAAAACACTTCCTGTTGAACTTTGAATGACTCTTATTGATGTGTAAGTAGGATTGCTGAGCTTTTACTTTGAGTTGTAAAGATGATTCATTCAAAGTATTAAGTTTAACTCTACTTTTTGAGGTTATTGCTTGGTCGAGGACGATCAAGTCCAAGTTTGTGGGAGTTGATAGGCTTAGATATTACGTGTTTTTAGCTGTAATTTCTTACTGTTTTTCGTACTTTTTCCTGGATGAAATTACGCTTTTTGGTATTTATTTGCTTGTTTCAGGAAAATAGGTCGGAAATGGAAGAAATGAGCTAAAATGAAGAAAACGGGTGAAATCGAGGCGAAAAAGAGAAAAAGAGAAGAATTCAGATTTTGCAAAGCACTGATCGATCGAGGGCAGAGAATTCAGCAACAAGTTTATAGAAGTGTCGATCGGAACCAAAATCTCGATCGATCGATCGAGGCAGAGAGTTTAAAACGCTGAAATGAACAGTGCACCGATCGATCGGACAATCTTTTCGATCGATCGATACGCGAATTTTTTAAAAAATCTTATCTTCCATATTTGATGGATTCTCGGTGGTTTTAAATGGGGATTTTTTCCATATCAAAAGGATCATCATATCATAGAGGGAAAAATCGAAAATAAGGAGGAGAGAACCCTAGTAGCCGCTGAGAAGAACCCGAGGAAAAGCCATCTTCCTCCGTTCTCCGTCCGAGCTTGAGCGAGTCATTTCCGGAGTGCAAGGAAGGAGCAAGAGAAGAGATTACTATCGTATTTCTAAACTCTGATTTATTTGATTTTCATATTCATTTGATGTTTTTGAGGTTGAGAGACAATTAAACATCTCATTTATTTGATTTGAATTGAATTGAGTTTATTTTATCGAGTTTCAGTATAATTGTGTTTGAGTTATTGATTCGAATGTGTTTGAGTGGATTGATTTCTTATTGTTCATGAATTATATGCTTAATGATATCAAAGCCTAGCTAACTTTGATTGAATTTGTGAGTTATAACCAAGATCGAGAGATAACGTTATAATACGCTACAATAATTCATGATGTATGTTTAAGATTGAGATCGAGAGATAAAATCACATACGTGAACACTTTGAATTGAGAGATTTAGAGTAACTAGGTTTTGAAGATTTATGCAATATCGGATTAGTAAATAAGTGAACAAGAGTTACTTGTTCTAATTTGATATTAGTTTCTTACAGCTCGAGAGAGTGTATTGAATAACAGCGAAAGCCTTTCACCTTAAGAATCGATTGTTTAGTAGTTGCTTATTCAAACGAATCATTGACGAAAACACAGTTGAACGAAGAGCTAGATAAATTTCTCGAGCCAAATTCCTTTGCATATCCGGAAGCCATTTATTTTATTTAGTCTTGTTTTATTTGGGTTCTTTAGTTCTAAATTCGCATTTGTTAATCTGCCCCCTTTTTAATCGTAGGCTAAATATAATTTTACTAGTTTTATTTGGTACTTATACGTTAGTCCCTGTGGATTCGACAGCCCTTACTTTCATTTAACTATACTAAAACTTGACAACCGTGCACTTGCGGTAGAATCGCTACACTGAGAAATTTTCTGTTTAAAAAATAAGCGATCATAATGCAACTCACATACACACCACATTCCAATTCAAATTCAAATGTAAATCCCCTCAAATTCATGGCAAATATAGGACACATCTAACTATGTGATGTATTTCCATGTTAAGTTCCATGTTAAGTCCATATAGCATATGTCTATGTTATGCACTCACCTTCTTTGATTTCTCACATATACTTAATTTCCATCTAGGTTTCATTCATACATGGTTTACTCCTGCTCGGTTCAATCCAAACCTGTGATATCCCCGAAATAATTAATTGCAATTTGGGCATTAATTATTTTATATGGTTAATTAAGGTGATAATTGATTTATGTGCTGGATTTAATTATCATATTGAAATGCTTAGTCACATGGTAGGCGTGACCGGGGATGCATTTCGGGATGTATATTGAACATGTTGGGAAAATTGAGTATTTGCATGATTTATTTGTTATGGTTGGCAATTAATTGGAAAGCATGGATTTAATTGAGGTTTTGGGTACATGTTGGTAAAATGCTTTAAAATACCATGTTGGGGTATTTTGTACATCATGTTAATTGTTGGGGTACAATTTTATTTGACTTATATAAACTATTACCCCACTTTATCACCCCACTTTACCATTCACTCTTTAAAATCCCCAAACCCTCCTTCCAACCCTAAACCCACCCTCATTTTCGAAATTGGCTCCAAGGTGGAAGAGAAACCTTTGCAAAATCTCCTTTGGTGTGATTCTTGGTAAGATTTGAGGTCTAGGAAGGGTATATATCCTTCCTTGTTGTTTTTGCAAAGATTTATTTTGATTTGAGTTTGATATTTGAGTTTTTGAGATGGGTTTGTCGGGATTGGTATGGTTTTTGGTTGGATTTTAGATTTTTGGTGGTTTGATGGTGTTTGTTGAAGTTTTTTGGTGTTTTTATGTTTTGGATTTGTTGGTATAAGTGTTGGTAAGGTTGTAGGAGAATTTGTAGCTTAAAAATGGTGGAAATCGCGATTCTGGTTGTGGCGATCGATCGCCTGAAATGGCGCGATCGATCGCCTGAAATGGCGCGATCGATCGCCGATGGGCAGTAGCGAAATCACAGGGCAGGCGATCGATCGCCATAATTGAAGCGATCGATCGCCGCGAGACAAAAATTGAGGCGATCGATCGCCTCAACGAAGCGATCGATCGCCAGCAGCAGAATTTTGGAAAATGGATTTTTTTGACGAATTTTTGGTATTTGGTTATTATTTGGCTTCTAAAATGGGGTTGTGTGATTGTGTAGAACCATCCCAGGTGGCGACGCAACCAAGGAAGTGAAGCCATATCAAATTCCACTTTTGGAAAGGTACGTAGAGGACGTACGGGCACCCAACGGTACATGTATCTATTATACTCATTGATTATGCATTGTGGATGCGAGTATATGTGGAAATGTGCATTGTAGATGCAAATACATGTTGAATTTATGCATGATGACTATATATGCATATGATGATTGTTGGTGCACATCCCAAGAGTCATGGTCATCCTTTGATGATTTTAATGCTTGCCGCTATTTGTTTGGTGCCGCTCAATGTGAAGCGAGGGGTGGGAGCGCCGCATGTCACATTGAAGCGTGGTTGTCATATGAGGCGAGGAAAGAATATTTGATGCTAAAATGTGAAGCGAGGGGTGGGAGCGCAGCATGTCCATTGAAGCGAGGTTATTCTATGCCGCCTATATGTGAAGCCAGGGGCATTAAAATACATTGTGATGAACAGACTATGGAATGGTAATTGATGAATATGTGATAGTGTTATGTCATGACATGTGTAAACCATTAAATAATCTATTGATTATGCTCATGAGTTATGGTACTGGGAGAACCAAAAAGGGAACGTTTAAAATGCATGGGAAAAACATGAAGTATTTTATTACGGTTTATGCATTTACGCCTTACATTCATATTGTGTTGTATATGAATTATTATATGCTCATACTTTGGGGGTTGTCCTTGTAGGTACATTTTGGCATGATAGAAAGGGGCTAAAGCGGGTTGAGGCAGTGAGCTTGTGAAGAACACTTTTGATAGATGAAAGACAGGATTACTTTTGTATAGTGTCTACTCTAGGAGTAGTGTAAAGCTATAGTGAAAACATTCTTTTGATTGGGGATTACATTAATCCACTTGATAGTCCTCATTTTGGCTTGTAATTCTTAAGGCTCATAGTCTCAACACGATCATTTTACTCTGATAATTTATGATTAGCTCTAATTATGCCTTTAATCCATATTTAAGGAACTAGGGTCCTTACAGAACCCGAGGCCACATCAGACCGTAATTAGTCATAATTACGCCATAACCATATCACACATGTGTACGTCATATCGAGGCATTACATTTCTCCCCTACTCATTGAATTTCATCCTCGAAATTGCATATATATAACATGAACATATACTCAATCCCACCACCTTACTGCAATAAGGCAAGAAACATAATCATATATGCAACATTGCAGGAATTACTTACCAACAGTATCATAAAAACGTAAAATCATACCATAAAATAATTCAGGATACTGCTGTGCTGCTCCGTCTCCCACGTTGCCTCCTCGACACCCCGTCGATCCCACTGTATCTTTACCATTGGTATCACTTTATTACGCAATGTCCGCTCAGCTATATCCAGAATCTTCACTGGTCGTTCCACATAAGACATGTCTATATCCAGTTGTACTTCTGACGGTTGCAATACATGTTTCGGATCTGGTTCATATTTCCTCAACAGCAAAACATGAAATACATCGTGGATGCTACTCAATGCTGGCGGTAGTGCCAATCGATATGCCAACATACCAATACGTTGCAACACCTCATAAGGACCAACATACCGTGGAGACAACTTTCCACGCTTACCAAATCGTACCACACCTTTAAAAGGTGAGATTTTCAAGAATATTCGGTCACCAATTTGGAATTCAAGTGGTCTACGTTGCTTATTGGCATAAGCAGCTTGTCGATCCTGAGCAGCTTGCAATTTCAATCTGATCAGTTTCACTTTCTCTTCCATTTCACGTATTATATCTGGCCCATTCAGTGAAGACTGATCCACATCCTCCCAATATAATGGCGATCTACATCGTCGCCCATACAATGCCTCAAATGGTGCCATCTGTATACTAGTTTGATAACTATTATTGTACGAAAATTCCACCAATGGCAACGACTCTTGCCAAGAGTTAACAAACTCTAATACACATGCCCGTAACATATCCTCAAGCGTCTGTATTGTATGCTCTGTCTGTCCATCTGTCTGAGGATGATACGATGTACTCAATCGTACTTCCATTCCCAGTGCTGACTGTAATCCTTCCCAAAAATGAGAAGCAAATCTCGGATCTCTGTCCGATACAATGGAAACTGGTATGCCATGTAGTCTCACTACATTTTGAATGTATAACTGAGCCATATTCAAATAGGTAAATGTCATACTGTATCGTATGAAGTGAGATACTTTTGTTAGTATTTCAAAGACTACCCAAATCGCATCAAAGCCAGAAGAAGTTCGTGGCAAATGGGTAACAAAATCCATGGTAATGTGTTCCCATTTCCATTGAGGAATCTCTAAACTCATTAATTCACCTCCTGGTCTTTGTCGTTATGCTTTTACTTGTTGGCAGATCAAACAATGTTTCACAAAGTCTAGTACATCATGTTTCATGCGTTTCCACCAAAATTGAGTACGCAAATCTTTGTACATTTTCTTTCCTCCACGATGTATACTATACCTACTATAATGAGACGTTGTAGTATTTCTTGGTGTAGTCCTAATGAAGCAGGTACTACCCAACAGTTTCGATGTTTCAAACTTCCATCACTTGAGAACACAAATGGAGATGTTTGTCCTTGACACATCCTTTCTTTCCAGTGTTGTACCTCATCATCAGTAGTTTGTGATGTTCTGATTTTCTCAAAAATATCGGGTTCAACCAACAATGTTGACACCCTCACTGGCACTGTCTCTACATCAAACTCATATCCCAATGTACGACAAGAAGTTATCAAGGCTGACAAATGAATAATATCGTTGGCAGTGTTGTGTACCTTGCGACTTAAGGCATCTGCTGTCAGATTCACCTTTCCTGGATGATATTCGATCCCGCAATCATAATCCTTTAAGAGATCCATCCATCTTCTTTGCCTCATATTCAACTCTGTCTGAGTGAATAAAAACTTTAAACTTTTATGATCAGTATATGTAGGGTCTTCCTACCTTAATATCATTTAGTACACATAAATTGGACAGAACATGCATTTATAACCTCTTAAGGGTTCCGGTTGTAGCTTGAGCTAAGGAGATTACAGGCCAAAATAAAGTTTTCAAAAGCTATTTAATTACATTCCCAATAAAGAATGTTAAAGCCATAGATTTACACTACTCCTAGAGTAGAGACTATCAAAATCCTGCATCCTACGTTCATCATGCTCCCTTTAGCTCACTTCCTCAACCCGACCCTAGGCCCTTGGTCCAAAAGTGTACCTACAGGGATAACACATCGTGAGCATACACATATTTACTTAACATTATATAAAAGCATACAATAATGCATAACATCTTAGTTAAGTAAAGGTTATTGGTCGTCCTTCGACTTCCTTGTTATCCCTGACTCTTATTCATATATTAGGGCGTCTTACCCCATTGTATGGCATCTTACCATATCATCATCATCGTGTGGCATCTTACCACGTGGGCATCTTACCCAATCATATGGCGTCTTACCATATCATAAACATTGCGTGGCATCTTACCACGGGGGCATCTTACCCACTCGCATACTTTGGGTGGCATCCTACCACATGGGCGTCTTACCCAATCATACACGTCGTATGACCTTATCATAAACTTCGTCATTATAGACGTCCTCATAAACATCATCATCATAGACATCATCATAAGCATCATCATCGTAACATCATCATAAGCATCATCATCGTAACATCATCATAAGCATCATCATCATAAATATCATCATAGACATCATCATCATAAATATCATCATAGACATCATCATCATAACATCATCTTAAACATCATCATAATAGGTAAGGGTATGGTTTACCGTCCGATGCTCGTACGTCTCTTACGTACCTTAATTCCAAAAGAAGGAGAAATCGTAGACTTTATCTCCTTGAAGTCGTGGGTACCTGGGACGGTTCTACATAACCATACAAATTGATATTAGAAGCTAAATATAGTCCAATATCCAAAAATCCCACAAAAATATCAAAAATCCATCTTTTTACAGCTCGCGATCGATCGCCGCCCAGGCGCGATCGATCGCGAGATCGCACTGGACGAGGGGCAAAAATTCTTTCCTTGGCGATCGATCGCCACTTTTGGCGCGATCGATCGCCAGCCTCGCCGATCGATCGCCCAAGAGTGGCGATCGATCGCCAAATGCTACTGGCGGGCACTGGAAGCTCGCGATCGATCGCCAAGAACGGGCGATCGATCGCCGAGTGCTGTGCTTCGAAATTTCGCCATTAATGCTCATTTTTCAAGCTCTTCCTTATGCCACCCAAAACCAAACTTCCTCACAACCTCAATAACTTAACAACCCACTAAAACCCACATAAAACACTTCAAAAACATACCCCAACCAATAAACAACACATACCCAAACAAACCCACATAAAACATCAAAAACTTAACCCATTTCAACACCAAACATCATGAAACTTATAGGAATGGTTCCATACCTCTTGTAGGCTCCAAATCCTAGCAAAAATCACACAAACAAAGTTTTTGTGGAACTTTTCTTCTCCTCTTTTGGTGGAACTCGAAAATGGGTAGGGTTTGGGGTTTGGGAAGTGATTTGGGGATTTTAATAAAGTGAAAGGTAAAGGGGTTAAAGTGATGGGTAGAGGATTTAAAAAAAGGGGGTTACTTTAACTTAAATTAAAATTGTACCCCAAACTTAACATGATGCATAAAATGCTCCAACATAGTATTTTAAAAGCATTTTACAAAAATGCTCCAAACTTTATCTAAAATCACATCCTTCTCATATTTAATAATTAACACAATTAAATCATGTTAACATCTTAATACCCAACACATAAATCCATCAACACATGATACATCATATAAACATAATTAATGCCTTACTTGCAATTAATTAATTTCGGGGCATCACATTACTCCCCTACTTACAAGATTTCGTCCTCGAAATCGCATGCACTTACCCAAAAGAAACTAAACATAAATCATACCAGAAAATAGTTCGGGGTAATGCTGCATCATATGCCGCTCCGTCTCCCACGTAGCCTCCTCGACACCCCGACGATCCCACTGAACTTTGACCATCGGTATAACTTTACTTCGTAGTCTGCGATCCTCACGATCCAGAATTCTGACCGGTCGTTCAACGTAGGATACATCTGAGTCTAACTGCACTTCAGTAGGCTGTAAAACATGAGACGGGTCTGGCTCATACTTCCGTAGCATAGAAACATGGAAAACAACATGAATCCCAGATAAAGACGGCGGTAGAGCCAATCGGTAAGCCAAGGTGCCAATACGCTGTAACACCTCATACGGTCCAACATACCTCGGGGATAACTTCCCCCGCATACCAAAACGAACAACACCCCTGAAGGGTGAGATTTTCAAGAAGACCTTGTCTCCCACTTGAAATTCTAGCGGCCGTCGCCGCTTATTTGCATAGGCTGCTTGCCTATCTTGGGCCGCTTTCATCTTTAAGCGTATCATCTTAATCTTTTCTTCCATGTCCTTAATCATATCCGGTCCTCCGACCGCTTTACTCGTCAAGTCCTCCCAATACAGCGGTGACCTACATCGTCGTCCGTAGAGAGCTTCAAAAGGGGCCATTTGAATGCTCGCCTGATAGCTGTTATTGTATGAGAACTCTACCAGTGGTATAGATTCTTGCCACGGAGTATCAAACTCCAAAACACATGCCCTCAGCATATCTTCGAGCGTCTGTATAGTACGCTCCGTTTGGCCATCAGTCTGAGGGTGATAAGCTGTACTCAGTCTCACCTCGGTGCCCAAAGCTGTCTGGAGACCCTCCCAGAAATGAGAAGTAAACCTTGGGTCTCTGTCAGACACGATCGAGACTGGAATCCCATGCAACCTCACTACGTCCCGTACATATAATTGGGCCATCTTTAGATACGTGAAAGTCATACTGTAAGGGATGAAATGAGCCACCTTCGTCAGCCTATCCACGATCACCCAGATCGCATCAAATCCAGAGGCCGACCTTGGCAAGTGGGTCACGAAATCCATAGATATATGCTCCCACTTCCACTTAGGTACCTCTAAGCTCTTCAGCTCGCCACCAGGCCTCTGTCTTTCTGCCTTTACTTGTTGGCAGATTAAACATCTCTTAACAAAACTGATCACATCACGCTTCATGCGTCTCCACCAGAATTGACCACTCAGGTCCTTATACATCTTTCTTCCTCCGGGGTGAATACTGAACCGACTACTGTGAGCCCGTTCTAAAATTCCTTTACGTAACTCTGGTGTATCTGAGACTACCCATCGGTCGCCCAGTCTTAATGAATCATCTTCAGCCACTCTAAACTTTGTTGGCTGACCTCGAAGTGCTATTGATGACCATCTCTGCACTTCATCATCCGACCTCTGGGCTTTCCTGATAGCCTCAAATACGTCTGGCTCGGCCAATAAGGTCGACACTCGCACCGGCGACGTGTCTACATCGAAGTCATAGCCCAGATGGCAATAGGAAGTCATCAAAGCTGATAAACACATAACATCCTCAGCAGTGCTCTTCACCTTCCGACTTAAGGCGTCTGCTATTAAATTTGCTTTACCAGGATGGTACTCAATTTCACAGTCATAATCCTTGAGTAAATCCATCCATCTTCTTCGACGCATATTCAGTTCAGCCTGAGTGAATAGAAACTTTAGGCTCTTATGGTCCGTAAAGATGGTAAACGTAGTACCATAAAGATAATGACGCCAAATCTTCAAGGCGAAAATGATAGCCGCCAGTTCCAGATCATGGACTGGGTACCTGGTCTCATGAGGCTTCAACTGTCTCGAAGCATAGGCTACCACTTGTCTGTCCTGCATCAATACGCAGCCCAAACCCTGCAATGACGCATCCGTGTACAAGGCAAACCTCTTATCCTCAGACGGAATCACCAATACTGGCGCTGTCGTCAAACGACGCTTCAATTCTTGGAAGCTTTCCTCACAAGCTTCGGACCAAAAGAATGGGACTCCTTTCTGAGTCAGCTGTGTCAATGGCTTAGCGATCTTAGAAAATCCCTCGACGAAACGTCGGTAATAACCTGCTAAGCCAAGAAAACTCCGTATCTCGGGTACAGAAGTGGGTGCTGCCCACTCCATCACAGCTTCAATCTTCCTGGGATCCACAGATATCCATTGGCTAGATATGACATGGCCTAGTAATACCACGCTGTCCAACCAGAATTCGCACTTGCTAAGCTTTGCATACAACTGATGATCCCTGAGGATCTGAAGTACTGTCCTCAAGTGCCGTACATGATCTTCTTCGGTCCGAGAGTAGATGAGTATATCGTCAATGAAAACTATGACGATTGGTCCAAAAATGGCTGGAACACCTTGTTCATCAAACTCATGAAAACAGCCGGGGCATTTGTCACCCCAAAAGGCATGACTAGGAATTCATAGTGCCCATACCTAGTCCTGAAGGCTGTCTTCTGGACATCCTCTTCTCTTACCCGAATCTGATGGTACCCCGACCTCAGATCGATCTTACTGTAGAGCCTCGTACCCTGCAACTGATCAAACAAATCATCGATCCTCGGGAGTGGGTACTTATTCTTCACTGTAGCTTTGTTCAGTTGTCTGTAATTGATGCACAAACGCATCGAACCATCTTTCTTCTTCACAAATAAAACTGGTGCTCCCCAGGGCGATACGCTAGGGCGTATATAGCCTTTATCAAGGAGCTCTTGCAACTGAATCTTTAATTCCCTTAGCTCCGCTGGTGCCATCCTATAAGGGGCACGAGAAATGGCCGACGTCCCTGGTAATAATTCAATCCCAAACTCGACCTCTCTCGTCGGTGGGAATCCGGGAATCTCCTCCGGAAAGACATCGGGAAATTCCGCCACTACGGGCACATCCTCAACTTTTACTTCTTCTTTCTTTTCCGTAACATCAACGGCATATATGAGATATCCTGTGTGGCCTCTTTCCAATAACTGTGCCATCTTGACAGCAGATATCAATGGAATCTTTGAGCGAGAACCATCCCCATAGAACGTCCATGGAATTCCCATATCGGATTTGAACCGTACTGTCCTCTGCCTGCAGTTCACAACTGCCTGATACCTATTCAGAACGTCGATGCCCAGAATGCAGTCAAAATCTGACATTCCCAGAACAATCAAATCCGACCTTAGTTCTTTATCCTCAAAATAAATGAGGCCATTGTAGACGATCCGATCAGTAATCATACTTCTTCCAGCGGGGGTCGAGACTATAAGAGGCGTGGGCGACGGAGAAGTGCATATGTGGTGTCTTTCCACAAAACTTGTTGACACAAAAGAATGTGACGCACCTGTGTCGATCAATATAAAAGCAGGGTGCGTAAATAAAAGACACGTACCCGCTATAACCTCCTCCGGAGCCGCTGAAGCTTGCTCCCTTGTCAATGCATAGACTTGTCCTTGAGGTGGCCCCATGGGCTGACCTCCATGCTGACGCGGCACAAATGGGGGTCTGTGCTGTGCTGTCCTATCCGCAGGCCTCCCCGCAGAACCCTGTTGACTTCCCCTGTTGGGACACTGTCTAGCAAAGTGGCCCTTGTCGCCACAAACATAGCACCCTATACAATCTTTCGTCAGATGTGGTTGCCCACAAAGAGTGCATTGGATCTTCCCAGATCTGTCTCCCTGAGACTGCCCCCTTCCAGATGGGGCATCACTCCTTCGGTTCCCCTCCCATCTATTGTCAGACCTCTTACCACTGAACCTTGACGCCGATGAGTTCCCCCTTGACTTGAACTGATCATTCCTTGGCTTCAAATTATCCGGAGTGGATTTCTGAGAGGGTGCCGGCGGTGGTACAACATCAGGGTATGCACCCACTCCTAGTTCGGCCAGCTCGGCACGTGAGAGTGCATCGTCAAAGCAAGTAGGGCCATAAGTGATCACCCTATCGTATAGCTCCGGCCTCAATCCTTTCATGAAATTCCTCATCTTTGCTTGTGTGCTCGTGGCAATGTGAGGCACATATCCGAGCAAGGAGCAAAACTGAAGAGCATAATCCGACACTGACATATTACCTTGCTTGAGGTGAGTGAATTCATCTTCCTTAGCCTGTCGTGCTGCAGCCGAGAAATAACGGTTCAGAAAGCGAGTTCGAAACATTTTCCAGTTAACTTCATGACCTTGAGCCTCTTGCTCTACCACAGTGGTCTTCCACCACATCAGCGCCTTCTTGGCCAACTGGAACTCTGCTAACCGTATCCATGCTGTCTTCGCACATGGGGCTGCCACAAAGATCTGCTCTATTCTTTCCAACCATTCCTCAGCTCGTTCCCCAGTTTCGGTTCCTTCAAAGGTTGGGGGTCGGTAAGCAAGAAACTGAGTTAAGCTTAGCTCCCCTGGCAACAACTGTTGTTCGGCCGGTTCATCATCAAAAGCTGGCGGGGGTAGGGGATTCGTACGCCCCGCTTGCATTGACGCTCACTGCGTCACCTACCTCCACGTTTGCTGCCATACTGCAACACAAGGATTAACAACAAGATCCAAAAGCAGTTCGTACAATACTTTGTTAGATAAACAAAACATGTTAGCATAACATCATATACTTCATAAGCAACTTATGCACAAAACATGATCGAAAGTAAGCACCTAGCTAACTTATTGCTAAGGCTACCCTTCACTCATTCCCGGGTTATCTAACCACTGCTCTGATACCACTAATGTAGGGTCTTCCTACCTTAATATCATTTAGTACACATAAATTGGACAGAACATGCATTTATAACCTCTTAAGGGTTCCGGTTGTAGCTTGAGCTAAGGAGATTACAGGCCAAAATAAAGTTTTCAAAAGTTATTTAATTACATTCCCAATAAAGAATGTTAAAGCCATAGATTTACACTACTCCTAGAGTATAGACTATCAAAATCCTGCATCCTACGTTCATCATGCTCCCTTTAGCTCACTTCCTCAACCCGACCCTAGGCCCTTGGTCCAAAAGTGTACCTACAGGGATAACACATCGTGAGCATATACATATTTACTTAACATTATATAAAAGCATACAATAATGCATAACATCTTAGTTAAGTAAAGGTTATTGGTCGTCCTTCGACTTCCTTGTTATCCCTGACTCTTATTCATATATTAGGGCGTCTTACCCCATTGTATGGCATCTTACCATATCATCATCATCGTGTGGCATCTTACCACGTGGGCATCTTACCCAATCATATGGCGTCTTACCATATCATAAACATTGCGTGGCATCTTACCACGGGGGCATCTTACCCACTCGCATACTTTGGGTGGCATCCTACCACATGGGCGTCTTACCCAATCATACACGTCGTATGACCTTATCATAAACTTCGTCATTATAGACGTCCTCATAAACATCATCATCATAGACATCATCATAAGCATCATCATCGTAACATCATCATAAGCATCATCATCGTAACATCATCATAAGCATCATCATCATAAATATCATCATAGACATCATCATCATAAATATCATCATAGACATCATCATCATAACATCATCTTAAACATCATCATAATAGGTAAGGGTATGGTTTACCGTCCGATGCTCGTACGTCTCTTACGTACCTTAATTCCAAAAGAAGGAGAAATCGTAGACTTTATCTCCTTGAAGTCGTGGGTACCTGGGACGGTTCTACATAACCATACAAATTGATATTAGAAGCTAAATATAGTCCAATATCCAAAAATCCCACAAAAATATCAAAAATCCATCTTTTTACAGCTCGCGATCGATCGCCGCCCAGGCGCGATCGATCGCGAGATCGCACTGGACGAGGGGCAAAAATTCTTTCCTTGGCGATCGATCGCCACTTTTGGCGCGATCGATCGCCAGCCTCGCCGATCGATCGCCCAAGAGTGGCGATCGATCGCCAAATGCTACTGGCGGGCACTGGAAGCTCGCGATCGATCGCCAAGAACGGGCGATCGATCGCCGAGTGCTGTGCTTCGAAATTTCGCCATTAATGCTCATTTTTCAAGCTCTTCCTCATGCCACCCAAAACCAAACTTCCTCACAACCTCAATAACTTAACAACCCACTAAAACCCACATAAAACACTTCAAAAACATACCCCAACCAATAAACAACACATACCCAAACAAACCCACATAAAACATCAAAAACATAACCCATTTCAACACCAAACATCATGAAACTTATAGGAATGGTTCCAGACCTCTTGTAGGCTCCAAATCCTAGCAAAAATCACACAAACAAAGTTTTTGTGGAACTTTTCTTCTCCTCTTTTGGTGGAACTCGAAAATGGGTAGGGTTTGGGGTTTGGGAAGTGATTTGGGGATTTTAATAAAGTGAAAGGTAAAGGGGTTAAAGTGATGGGTAGAGGATTTAAAAAAGGGGGTTACTTTAACTTAAATTAAAATTGTACCCCAAACTTAACATGATGCATAAAATGCTCCAACATAGTATTTTAAAAGCATTTTACAAAAATGCTCCAAACTTTATCTAAAATCACATCCTTCTCATATTTAATAATTAACACAATTAAATCATGTTAACATCTTAATACCCAACACATAAATCCATCAACACATGATACATCATATAAACATAATTAATGCCTTACTTGCAATTAATTAATTTCGGGGCATCACAGTATATATGGTAAACGACGTACCATATAAGTAATGTCGCCATATTTTCAACGCAAAGACGATGGCTGCCAACACCAAATCATGTATTGGATATTTCATTTCACGTGGTTTCAGTTGTCTTGATGCATAAGCCACCACATGTTTATCCTGCATCAATACACAACCTAAACCAAGTAATGATGCATCAGTATAAAGAGCAAACATGTCAAGCTCTGATGGAATAATCAACACTGGAGTAGTAGTTAACCGATGTTTCAATTCCTGAAAACTATGCTCACATGCCTCTGACCATCTAAATGCTACTCCCTTCTGTGTCAGCTGTGTTAACGGTTTAGCAATTGTTGAAAAATCCTTCAACAAACCGTCTATAGTATCCAGCCAAACCCAAGTAACTACGAATCTCTGGCACAGAAGTAGGTGCTGACCAATTTAACACCGCTTCTATCTTTCTCGGATCAACTGATATACCATCTTTAGAAATCACATGTCCCAAAAATCCTACACTGGTCAACCAAAACTCACATTTACTGAGTTTGGCATGCAATTGATGTGTTCTCAATAGTTGCAATACAAGATGCAAATGGTGGACATGTTCTGTTTCACTCCGAGAATAGATCAGTCTATCATCAATAAATACAATGACAAATTGATCAAGGTATTCCTGGAAAACTCGATTCATCAAACTCATGAAGACAGCTGGAGCATTCGTCACATCAAATGGCATCACTATGAACTCATAATGTCCATAGCGAGTTCTGAATGCTGTCTTCTGTACATCTCCTTCCCTCGCACGTATTTGATGATAACCAGATCGTAAATCAATCTTCGAATATATCATAGATATCTGTAACTGGTCAAATAAATCATCAATACGAGGAAGATGATATTTATTCTTTATGGTTACCTTGTTCAATTGCCTATAGTCAATGCACAGTCGCATTGAACCACCTTCTTCTTAACAAACAATACCGGAGCACCCCAAGGTGATATACTAGGACGTATGTACCCCTTGTCCAATCGATCTGGTAATTGCGTTTTCAACTCTCTTAATTCAGATAGTGCCATTCGATATGGTGCTCGTGAAATTGCTGAAGTACCAGGTAACAATTCAATACCAAATTCCACTTCTCGACTTGGTGGAAATCCAGGAATCTCATCTGGAAATACATCTGCATACTCTGCAACCACTGGTATATCTTCTACTCTTCTTTCTACTTTCTTATCTGTTACATCAACAGCATATATCACATAACCCGTATGTCCACGTTCTAACAAACGGGACATTCGAATAGCAGATATCAAAGGAATCCTTGCACGTGATCTCTATCCATAGAAGAGCCATTGATTTCCAGTATCAGACTGAAATCTCACTGTCTTCTGACAACAATCTACAATAGTTTTATAGCTGCTCAATACATCAATACCAAGAATACAATCAAAATCCATCATATCTAGAATCAGCCTGTATCCCATACTCAGTATCAAAATGAATAACACAATCAGACACACTCTGACAAGCCATCACAGTAATTCCCATGGGTGTCGAGACATACAGAGGTATCAACAGTGGAGACGAGCATATATGATACCGATCAATTAACGTTTGTGCAATAAAGGAATGTGATGCAACAGTATCAATCAAAAGTAAAGCAGGATAAGTAAATAAACTACACTTACCCTCAATCACATCATCAAGAGCTGCCTCCACTTGTTCCTTATTCAGTGCATACACCTGAGCCTGAGGTGGTCATGCTCTCTATCCTCCCCTAGTCAGTGGAACACCCTGTGGTCTCTACTGCACTGTACTTTCTGACATATTCCCTCTCCTCTGTTGTCCCTCAGCTTGAGGACAATCTCTTATCATGTGTCCTGCCCTCCCACAACAAAAACAAACCAGAGTATCAAGTTGTGGGCAATCTCGTTTAAAATGTGGTCCTCCACACTTAAACATTGTAAACCTCGACCACTGCTTCCACTACTGCCTTGGGATTATCCCTTGGTACCTCGTTCACCACCATTCCGCATAACAAACCGGTTTCCACTAAATCTAGAGGAAGATGCACCTCCTCGTGTTGCTTTAAACGGTTCCCCTCTAGGTCTCATGCTCTCTGATGTAGGTGGTTGGGATTTTCCTACATCCCTATACACTCCAACTGCATCTCAGCCATTTCAGCTCTCATCAACGCTTCCTCAAATGAAGTAGGGTTATTATAAATCAACATATCAAACAACTCAGGTCTCAAGCCCTTCACAAACTATTTGATCTTTGCCATTGTGTTTACAGCGATATACGGTACATATCGTAACAAGGAAGAATACTGCAAAGCATAATCAGACACTGTCATGATTCCCTGTTTCAGATTAGTAAACTTATCTTCTTTCCTCTGCCTCGCAGCCAGAGAGAAATAGTGATCAAGAAAACGAGTTCTAAAAACATCCCAATCCACAGTCTGTCCTTGAGCTCTCAGCTCAATCAATGTGGCTTTCCACCACATCGTTGCTTTCTTTGCTAATTGGAACTCAGCCAAACATAACCACGCTGACTTGGCACATGGTGCTGATACACAGAGCTGTTCAACACGTTCCAACCATTCCTCCGCTTGTTCCCTTGATTCAGTACCCTCAAACCGAGGTGGCTGATAACTCAGAAACTGGGTCAATGTTAATTCTCCAGGTAACAATACCTGTTCTACCGGCCCTTGCCCAATTGGTGGTGGTGGCACAGGCACCAATCCAACACCAGCATTGCCACTCATGGCATCCCCAATGTTATCATGAGGTACTCTGTCTGCCATTACTGCAAATACAAGGTTACCAGCAACAAACAAATATATAAAGCATGTCAGTATAACATCATATCAATACTCACAACATGCTTTCAAGTGATTATGCAACTCCCTAATACACTTCATCTACCCTTGTTCACCCCATTCTCGAACCACTGCTCTGATACCACTAATGTGGGGTCCTCGTTACTTAATCCGTTATGTATCAGTTCATTATACATATGTGAGTAGGAATTAAGTAAATCATACACTGATTAAGAGATGAGTTATGTAAGCTGTTACAAGTTGACAAAACCATGTCATAATATACATCATATGTACCGTAAAACAACCTAGACTAGTACAACTCCTATGAAGTGGTTCAACTCGCAGCGGAATAAGACTCACAATCCCGTCCTCCCACGTCTATGAGTCTCTACAGAAACAATCACACGACATGAGTATAGATAGATAAATAACCATCTCAGTGCTATCTCAATAAGAAACATAAAACGATAAAGCATTATAACATTCACTGTGATTGTTTTGTAACATGCATCATCAAATGCAAATATGTCATGACATGTCTCACTTATCACCCTGTTAAAACGAGAGCGATATGATATGCTTATCTCAGCTCAATATGTCAGTGGAACCTCCTCACATCTTCATATTAGCAGCACATATCATAGCACCGTCCTCATACGTTATAACAGCCAGAGCATATACTCAACCGGAGTATATCTCTCATGCCAAAGCATATACAACATACTTATCGTGGCAATAATCCATAGCCAAAGCATATGCCCAACATTGGCATACCTATCGTGGCACTGATCTCAGCCAAAGCATATGTTATATACCTATCGTGGCATCAATCTCAACGCTATGAACATCATGAATGTACATGCATATGATACCACAACTCATATGTTACAATGTCCATATCATCATCGCAATCATATCATATACTCGTACGTTAACACGTACCTGTCGTGCGATATAAACGATATAAATCAGGCATCAATGTTTAACCGCCTCGTTGCCTCGTCCCCTGTGATGATGCTACAACAATATCAACCATATATCATGTTACAAGAGGCTTTGAAAACAAAGTCCCCAAAAATAATACATTTTTCAAAATATTAACCATAGCGATCGATCGCCACTTTCACCGATCGATCGCCAAACTGTTCTGTTTTATCGCGATCGATCTCTACTATCTCGCGATCGATCACCAAAGTGTTCTGTTTCTTCGCGATCGATCACCATGTTTTCACCAATCGATCGCCAAGTTATTTCACTGCCTTATTTTTGCTCTGTCTTCGACGATCGATTGCCATAGTGCTCGCGATCGATCGCCGATGTCTGAACATTTCAGAACATGGTGATTTTGAGCATATCCTCGTGGTTCTCCTTCTCTACATCACCACAAACCATCAAAAGTTGTTCAAAGTAATATTTACTAACATAAGAACACATTTTCATAACTTCTACAACTTATGTCTTTGAATTCCATCTCATATGAAATCAAGATATTGAGATTATAAGTCATATCTTCACATAGATGAACTACCAACACATAAACATCAAATGCTATATAATTCTTACGAGCTAACCTTGAGTTTCACTTCACACAACTTTGTATCTAGATTTCCAAGTTGAACTCCAAGAAAAGATGGCAAGAGGAAGCAAGGGTTGGAAGAAGATTTTGTAGAGATTTTTAGGTGTTTATGGTGTAGTATGTGATTACAAATCTGATTTTACCTTAATATAAGCTCCTCTAACATAAACTCAAATTCATATGAAATGCAACTCACATACACACCACATTCCAATTCAAATTCAATTGTAAATCCCCTCAAATTCATGGCAAATATAGGACACATCTAACTATGTGATGTATTTCCATGTTAAGTCCATATAGCATATGTCTATGTTATGCACTCACTTTCTTTGATTTCTCACATATACTTAATTTCCAACTAGGTTTCATTCATACATGGCTTTACTCCTACTCGGTTCAATCCGAACCCTAGGCCACATCAGACCGTAATTAGTCATATTTACGCCATAACCATATCACACATGTATACGTCATATCGAGGCATTACAATAATTGTCTCTATTTATTCTAATTTTCTTTGTTCTTGCTTGTTGGGTTGCATATTGAGTTTCAATTTAGTTAATTAATCATAACTAGTTATCATAGGCTAAATATAGTTCAACTAGTGGAGTTTGGTAATTATTTCTTAGTCCTCGTGGGATCGACAATCCGTACTTTCATATCATTATACTAAAACTGATATCGTGCACTTGCGGTACACAATCGCTACACTGGAAAAAACTGTTTAAAATACCGATCAAGTTTTTGGCGCCATTGTCGGGGACTAGTTTTATTAATATCAAACAAGATTAGTTGACTGTAGTTTAGTCATTCATTTTTTCTTATTTTTCAATTTTTTTCAATTCTCTCTACTCTTCTACTGTTGTGTTCTTTTTGGTTGATTGTTACAGGTTGTTATCTCTTGGTGCATGCTAAGGAGTAGCAAGCCTACACTTGAGCCTTTTGATCCCGAGATCGAACGAACCTGTCAAAGGAGGCTAAGGCAAGCAAGAGCACACATGGCTAATAACGAGGAGATTCCAGTACCACCAGTTGCAAGATCACTCATGGACTACACCCACCCTGCATTCCATGGATCATTGTCGAGTATCACAAGACCAATCATACAGGCTAACAATTTTGAGATCAAGCCTGCTATCATACAGATGATCCAACATTCGGTCCAGTTTGGGGGAGCAGCTACTGACGATCCAAATACCCACATCTCTAACTTCTTGGAGATTTGTGATACATTCAAGCATAATGGCGTTACTGACGATGCCATCAGGTTACGTTTGTTTCCCTTTTCTTTACGAGATAAAGCTAAATCTTGGTTACAATTGTTGCCTGCAGGTTCCATGACTACGTTGTATTGGATGGCGTAGTTGTTCTTGTCAAAATTCTTTCCACCATCCAAGATGGCCAATATGCGCAACGACATCACTACTTTTGCCCAATACGATCCAGAGACACTGTACGAAGTTTGGGAGCGCTTCAAAGATCTACTGCGGAGATGCCCACATCATGGCCTCCCTATCTGGCTGCAGGTACAAACATTTTATAACGGTTTATTTTCTGATAATCGTTCTATGATTGATGCAGCGTCAGGAGGAACTATGATGAGGAAGGCACCCGAGGAGGCTTATACGCTGTTGGAGGATATGGCTGCTAATAACTGCCAATGGCAGTCCAACAGGAATGTTCCAAAGAAGCAAGCCGGAGTGCGTCAAGTGAGTGAAGTCACTGCCCTAGCTGCCCAGTTGGAAGCTCTGAACAAGAATATCGATAGTTTGAGCATGCATGCAATGTAAATTCAAACTGTTACATGCGAGCTTTGCCAAGTAGGTAACCCTTTCGTTACAACTAATGAAGCTGTTAATTTTGTAGGGAACCGACCATCACCAACCTACCCTTACCAAAATACATACAATACGGGGCCGAGGAACTATCCCCAACCACCACCGGGGTATGCACAAAAGCCAAGCATGGAGGAGATCTTAACCAAGTTCAAATCGTCAGCTGAAACAAGGATGAACAATCACGAGGCGTCGATAAAGAACTTGAAAGTTCAAGTGGACTGCTAGAAAAGATCGTAGCCGGACGAGCACAAGGAGCACTTCCTAGTGACACTGATACAAATCCTAGGGAGCAAGTCCATGCCATCACGTTGAGGAGCAGAAAGGATGTCATTGAAAAGAAGGATGCACACATTGAGTTGAAAGGCGAGGCAGACATCAAGAAAGAAGAGGATCAACCACGCGACAAAGATAAGTCTACTAAGACCTCTACACCCATCACACCACCTGCTAAGGTAGATATCCCACCCCCATTCCCTCTGCATATAAGAGAGCAAAGTTAGATGATATATTCACCATTCCGGTGGATTTTATCGTGTTGGACATAACTGAACAAGTAGACTTGCCTTTGATTCTAGGAAGACTGTTCCTAGCTACTAGAAGAGCATTGATTGATGTCCAAAAAGGGAAGTTGATCCTCCGAGTAGGGGGTATCAAGTTACTTTTGACATGTTCAAAGCTTTGAGCGTTACACGCACTGAGCTCCGATGTTTTAGTATCAATATAATTGATACACTGTCTGTAGCGAGAAGAAGGTGGAGTTCACACCGAAGGCCAATCAAAGAGGAGGCAAATTTCGTGAAGGTGACTTAGTTCAAATGAATAGGAAAAAGATGCGACTATTTCCATGGAAGTCTGACGCACCATGGGCTGGACCATTCAAAGTTGTCGAGGTTCTACCAGTCGATACCTTCAAACTGAGAGATGACAATGGGGCACTATTCACTGTGAAAGAAAAGTGGTTACGACGTTACCACATGGCGGATGAAAAATCGTCCCACACTGGCCCTTACTGCACTTGAGCTTACATGGTAAAAAGTCCAGCTTGGGACTATAAATCAAGAACTTTTTCTTATCCTTCTGCTTAGTTTTTGGTTTGTTTTGCTTTTGCTTTTGTTTTGATTATGGTGAGAGACTCCATGCGTGCTGTGATCTGTCCAACACTATACCCCATGAGCTGATGAGGAATTGGACAACGATTACTGACGGTCGTTGTAAAAGGTAAATGCTTTGTCTCATTTTCCATGCCTAGTACATTGAGGACAATGCGTGAATTAAGTTTGGGGGAGTGCATATTATGTCATGCTTCTCTGTGGAATTGAATCGGTTCTTTAGCACCAGCAAAAATTTTCTTGAAAATGAGTTCATTTAGTAAGATAAGAATGAATCATAGTAGTGGTCTCTATTCCATGATGATATTAATCTCACTATGCATGTCAACTTGAGTTTTGATGATTGTAAGACTTGTTTGTGAATATCTTGTTTTGAGTAGCATGTCTAAGATGAGGAATTTATTAAGCACATTTGAGTCATGATCTTGTGAATTACATTTGGAGTAGTAATAATCTTTGTGAACTTGATAAATTGTTTTGAGCATCTTAGAGTACCTTAGAACCTATTTGATGATGACACTTTGAGGCGAAATTTTATAGTTATGAACTTGACTTGGAAATGATTTAGGCGATCTTTGGACCGTTTGAGCCTTTCAAGCTTACCATGATATATATCAATCTCCAGTGTCCCATTTTGAGCCTAATTGAAAAAGAATGGAGTATGTTTAACATACTATTAGCCCCATTCAACATTTTTTTGGCAACTCATAATACCCACATTTATGAGCCTAAATTGAAAGAATTCATCCTTACCTAAAGGGAGTATAATGATTCTCATTAGATGCACATAAATTGCTATATTTTGATGAGGTATTGTTGAAAAATTGATGAATGAGAAAAAAAAAGATAGATAAAGCCTTGTGAAAAAAAAAATGACTAAATAAAACCCAAAGTGGCCAAGGCTAAAAGAAAAAGAAGAGAAGCTCAATTTTGTGCTAACAATATGAACATTACATGCTTATACTCTCTTCTTTATGCTATCCTATCTTTTCTTTGAAGCCAACACCTAGGCCTAACATTACAAGCTTAAAAAGACCTATTGATCCAAGTCTAGGGAGTGACTACATTAGTGGAGAAGTTGTTGAAAATAGGCATATGGAATGCTCAACGATAATCTTACTTTTCATTGACTAGCATGATTTGATCTATGAAAATTGCATGGAAGTTGAAAGTGACAATAGTACACACGCACATTCTGATTTGGAGACATGTTGCTTGATCTAAGAGAAAACACGACTTGTTAAACATTTTTGATTGACTTTTGTTTGTCTGCAAGTGAGATATCTGAGCTACATGATTGACTGCGAATTGGTTTATTTGAATCTTCAATGTTGAACTCAACTTTTTGACTTTATTTCTTGCTCGAGACGATCAAGTTTAAGTATGGGGGAGTTGATAAGTGTGATTTTTACACTTAATTTGATATATGATTAGGGTGTTTTTGTAGTGATTCCTGGGAAAGATTATGCGTTTTGGTATATATTTGTATATTTCAGGAATCTAGGTCCAAATGCATAAAAGTGGAGGAAATAAGCTATAAATGATGAAAAAAGTACCAAACCAAGTAAACACGGAAAGGAGGGACAAAATCACAAATTGTGAAATTCAGCGATCAATCGGTAACATCTCGCGATTGATCGCCACGGTTCAGAAAAGTTCCGCGATCGATCGGTAAAACACCGCGATCGATCGCGAATATAAAATTTTGGTTATTTTGTCCAGAATGTTTTGCCGATCGATCGGCAACTGACGACGATCGATCGCCAAACCCGAAAAAATCGAGATTTCTTTCCTTATCAAGCTATTTTGTGTCCAAAGAATGGAAGACTCCTCCAACACAATATATAGAAGATTTCAGACAAAATTGAGGGACACTTAGCTCATTATAGACCCTACAAACTCAGCCACCACCACTCTCCTTCCTCCCCAACCATCCATACACCATAACCAAAGAAGAGAAGACGCATCGGAAGAGACGGGACGACGGAGCAACGCAAGGAGTCAAAGCCTCTCGTTATTTCCGTATTTCTAAACTTTGTTTGTTTCTATTTGATTTTTTTATGCTTTTGATGTTGGAAAACACGATTTTGCATTTGATTTTGAATATGTTTCTAGGCTAAGTTTTGTTGTCAAGACTTAGGGGATCCCATGTTTTGAACCCACAATTTTAATTAAGTTTTGATTGATTCTTACAAATTCTTTGAGTTTAATTTGTTGTGCTCATGCTTTCAATGGATTAATATCCTTGATTGATTATTTATTGTAATTGACTTGACCATAGGAGATTGCGATACGATATAGTAAATTAAACCGTGGATTTCAGACTGATATCGAGAGATGAAGTGAAATACACGTGTGATATCTATAGATATCTAGTAATCGAAAGCTAGAAGTTTTCATAAATCAACTTACAATATTGAGTGTTAAATAAGTGCATGATCATTACCTTGCTGCACTTAGTATTAGACTTGTTGTAACCGGACCAAGGTATAACAAGTGTATTAAGAAAACTCGTCACCATAGAACGTTTGAATTTAATTCTTGACTATAGGTGAATTGTGGGGGATTGCATGGGTGAACCGAAAGTCTTGATATTGTCTCTATTTATTCTAATTTTCATTGTTCTTGCTTGTTGGGTTGATTATGGAGTTAATTAGTCAATTTAGTAAATTAATCATAACAAGTTATTGTAGGCTAAATATAGTTAAACTAGTGGAGTTTGGTAATTATTTCATAGTCCTCGTGGGATCGACAATCCGTACTTTTCATATCATTATACTAAAACTTGATACCGTGCACTTGTGGTACGCAATCGCTACACTGAAAAATACTTTTAAAATAATAGCGATCAACCCCTTCGTGAGTATCCTACCCGACACCTGATCCTGCACAAGACAACCAGAACGAGAAAAAACCACATTACAATTGTCATCAACTAATTGTCCGACAGATAAAAGACTAGTAGATATATCGGGAGAAAAAAACACATCTCGGAAAGAGGGATTAACATCACCAATCTACGAATAGGACGTTTGCTTCCATTAGCATTGTAATTTGTAAAGAACCTCATATGGCCGAAGATTGTGAAGAATGTCTGTTGTCCTGGTCATATGATTTGAAGCCCCAGATTCTACAAGCCAAGATTTGAATTGAGCGAGATTGTTACTTTGAAGGCCTAAGGCAGAGAGGGCAGATACAATCATTTGTTGAATAGTATCGGAGGTAATAGCTGAAGGCTCTCCGATCGCAGGTGAGGAAGGACCAATGGTAGCTTGATGACTGCTCACCCTCCGAATTTGGGGACAAGTAGGGCAGTCCCGGATGATATGTCCCAGCTTTGTGTAGTAATTGCATTTCTTCGTGTCACATTGGCTAGCAACAAATTCCTTGCAAGTATAACATTGAACTTGACGAAAATCATATCCTTTGCCTTTCACATGGGATGCATAACCAGTGACATTCGTCAGAGTCGAGTGGTGCTGAAACGTCCCCTATGTGGCAAGACGTTGTTCTTCTCGAAGAAGTTCACCAAGACAAGTATCTAATGAAGGATGAGGTTCACGATTCATTAGGTTAGATCTGGCGATTTCAAATTCAGATCTCAATTTCATGAGAAACTGATCTCGCTTGCTCTGTTAATGAATTGTTTGTACATCAACGAAATATTCATCAGGGATGTTGACATAAACAATGTCAGTGAATTCGGCCCATAGTCTGAAATCCAGTAAAGTATTCATGGATGGAGAGTTCGCCCTGAGTGTAATTGGCAATCTCGTACTCATTGTTGTGACTATAATCTTTCTTCAAGTATTCCCACATAGCTTTGGATGTCTGATATGGACGCAAATTTAGGACAATAAACGGATCAACAGAAGCTAAGATCCACACCATGATACGTGCATATTTAATTTTCCATGGTGCTAATTTTGAACCACCAGTAGGAGTCGAATCACTCCCATCAACGTGGCCCCATAATTATTTTCCCACCACAAATAGATGGAATTAAAATCCCCACACAGAGTAGTTTTCACCCGTAAATTTGACTCCAAAATTTCAAAATTACTCATTGTAATTAAAGTTGGAAGCAACGAAATCAACGACATTAAAAAAAAATTAGAATATCCCAATTGCAGCGAAGAAGAGATTCCCAAGAAAATGGCAGATGACAACAAAAGTCACCAAGCCGATCAAGCAATTGCAAAAATTTGCTACAAAGATCAGCGCACAAGGAGATAATAACAGGCTGAGCAATCAATTTCGAAAAAAAATCGATGAAGGTCAGCGAGCAAGCCGCGATGCACATGCTGGAAAATCAATTTCGGAAAATGGGTGTCCGATAAAAATCAGCGTACAATTAGAGAAAATCGGGTTGAGCAATCAATTTCGGAAAAAACAATTCGATGAAGATCAGCGCACAAGCCGCGATGCACAGGCTGAAAATTCAATTCGGAAAACAGGTTTCCGATGAAGATCAGCATGAAATTAGAGGCGATAAACCGACGGGCTGAACAATCATTGTCGGAAGCAAGTCCGATGAAGGTCAGCGTATATATATATATATATATATATATATATATATATATATAAATTTTGTTTTAAAAAAAAATTGAAAGTCTGAATCCAAAAAAGAAAGAAAGAAGCCGTCACTCTCTTTCCCCATTTCCATTTCAGAAAAGAAAATGATTCTCTCCATCAACACACGTTTGTCTGTCTCCCCTCCCCCAACTTTCAATTTCTAATCCCTTAAAATCTTGTCGCCTCAGATCCGTAACGTAAGCCAACCATCTCACGACCTCACTTATTAGACCATGCCAAAGGAAAAACAAAGAAAAACTCAGAGGGGTCGAGATGGATCGAGGGTGAGGGACTACAGGGATTCTGAAAAATCTGGTATGAAACTTTACAGCTTCAATGCTCGAAATTTTGATATAGTTGTGTTAAATTGAATCATATCATTCATGTAAAGCATTAGTTTGATTTTGTGAAATAGGAAAGTGTTTGTATATATGGCTTAATCGTGGCTGTGAAAACTGAAGGGGTTCCAGGATAGACTATTCTTAATTGGATTTTCACCATATCCAGTTAGTATGCAAGGTGTTAAACTATTCTTGATACTGTTAAACAATTACTTAAGCATGTTTCTTTTGAAAGTTTGGATTTTAGTTGTAATTTTATTCCTAAAATTGATCCTAAGTTCCTAGTTAGTGTTAAATGATGTAAATAGTGTCTGCAAACCGTAGTTGAATGTCCGAGAGAAACACGATTTTGGTTCGGTTTGAAATTATAACATAATTGTGTTTTATGTTATATATAAAAAAACTGTCCTAGCCCTATTTAGGAAATATGTTCCTGATGAAAGTCACGTGCTTAAGGCAACACAAATTGAATTATCCAAGGAGTGCACATATTCAGAATATCCTGTGACGATACTAGACCGTCATGAGAGGATTCTACGAACTAAGATGATTCCCTTTGTTAAGGGTCAATGGAGCAATCACTCAACTGATGAAGCGACATGGGAAAAATAAGATGAGCTATATGCTAAGTATCCGGATATAAAACAAGGTACAAGTTTCGAGGACGAAACTTTTTAAAAGACGGGGAGATTGTAATGGCCCAATGATGGTAAGGCCTAATGTAACGGCCCAATTTTTAATTAAAATTTTGTTTAAAAAAAATTGAAAGTCTAAATCCAAAAAACAAGAAGAAAGAAGAAGAAAGAAGTTGTCCCTCTCTTTCCCCATTTCCATTTCAGAAAGAAAATGATTCTCTCCATCAACGCACGTCCGTCTCTCTCCCCTCCCCCAACTTTCAGTTTCTAATCCCTTAAAATCTTGTCGCCTCATATCCGTAACGTAAGCCAACCATCTCACAATCTCTCTTATTTAGACCCATGCCAAAGGAAAAACGAAGAAAAGCTCAGAGGGGTCGAGATAGATCGAGGGTGAGGGACTACAGGGATTCTGAAAAATCTGGTATGAAACTTTACCGCTTCAATGCTTGAAATTTTGATATAGTCGTGTTAAATTGAATCATATCCTTCCTGTAAAGCATTAGTTTGATTTTGTGAAATAGGAAAGTGTTTGTATATATGGCTTAATCGTGGCTGTGAAAACTGAAGGGGTTCCAGGATAGACTATTCTTAATTGGATTTTCACCATATCCAGTTAGTATGCAAGGTGTTAAACTATTCTTGATACTGTTAAACTATTACTTAAGCATGTTTCTTTTCAAAGTTTGGATTTTAGTTGTAATTTTATTCCTAAAATTGATCCTAAGTTCCTAGTTAGTGTTAAATGATGTAAATAGTGTCAGCAAACTGTAGTTGAATGTCGGAGAGAAACACGATTTTGGTTCGGTTTGAAATTATAACATAATTGTGTTTTATGTTATATATAAAAAACTGTCCTAGCCCTATTTAGGAAATATGTTCCAGATGAAAGTCACGTGCTTAAGGCAACACAAATTGAATTATCCAAGGAGTGCACATATTCAGAATATCCTGTGACGATACTAGACCGTCATGAGAGGATTCTACGAACTAAGATGATTCCCTTTGTTAAGGTTCAATGGAGCAATCACTCACCTGATGAAGCGACATGGGAAAAATAAGATGAACTATATGCTAAGTATCCGGATATAAAACAAGGTACAAGTTTCGAGGACGAAACTTTTTAAAAGACGGGGAGATTGTAATGGCCCAATGACGGTAAGGCCTAATGTAACGGCCCAATTTTTAATTAAAATTTTGTTTAAAAAAAATTGAAAGTCTAAATCCAAAAAACAAGAAGAAAGAAGAAGAAAGAAGTTGTCCCTCTCTTTCCCCATTTCCATTTCAGAAAGAAAATGATTCTCTCCATCAACGCACGTCCGTCTCTCTCCCCTCCCCCAACTTTCAGTTTCTAATCCCTTAAAATCTTGTCGCCTCATATCCATAACGTAAGCCAACCATCTCACAAGCTCTCTTATTTAGACCCATGCCAAAGGAAAAACGAAGAAAAGCTCAGAGGGGTCGAGATAGATCGAGGGTGAGGGACTACAGGGATTCTGAAAATCTGGTATGAAACTTTACCGCTTCAATGCTCGAAATTTTGATATAGTCGTGTTAAATGGAAATCATATCGTTCTTGTAAAGCATTAGTTTGATTTTGTGAAATAGGAAAGTGTTTGTATATATGGCTTAATCGTGGCTGTGAAAACTGAAGGGGTTCCAGGATAGACTATTCTTAATTGGATTTTCACCATATCCAGTTAGTATGCAAGGTGTTAAACTATTCTTGATACTGTTAAACAATTACTTAAGCATGTTTCTTTTCAAAGTTTGGATTTTAGTTGTAATTTTATTCCTAAAATTGATCCTAAGTTCCTAGTTAGTGTTAAATGATGTAAATAGTGTCTGCAAACCGTAGTTGAATGTCGGAGAGAAACACGATTTTTGGTTCGGTTTGAAATTATAACATAATTGTGTTTTATGTTATATATAAATAAAAAAAAAACTGTCCGCTACTATTTAGGCTCCAAAACTCTGTTACTCGGGTTATTAAAATCTGTTTTAATGGGTAGTTTCCGACATCAAAAAGTTCGATTTTCATTCCCTGAAAGCCACACTGTAGCTACTGGTTGAAAATTTATTTTTTAGAAACTTTTCTAGCCTTAAACAAATTGTATTTTTAATCCTAAAAAAATTAGTAGAAGTTTTCCAAAGTTATACTAACCTTAGATTGAGTTTTTGGACATTTTAGAGCATCAATTATGTGAGTTTTGACCATATTCGAATGATTATAGGAAATCAGGAACAAAATTGAAATCTGAGACTTTTGTTTTAGATTAATATTAATTGTTTAATGACGTTGTTGGAATCGAAGAGGGGGGTGAACGAGATTCCTTGGCTACTTTAGCTTTTTAAAATGAGTTTGCAAAATGAAAGAGTTTGCGCTTGCGGAAGGCTTAAGTCAATCGATAAATAAAGAAATGAATAAGTAAATAAATAAATAAATGCGTAATGTAATAATGCGGTAAATGACAAGGATATTTGTTATAGAAGTTCGGCGATGAATCGCCTACGTCTCCTCTTCCCGGTTAGATAACCTCCAACCGAGGTTCCACTAGAACAAATGATCTTGGCCTTGAGGGCTCCAAGTTAGCCACAATACAACTCTTCCCGAGTACACAAAGCTCTTCAAGAGCACAACACTCTTCACGAGTCTTCTTGGCCTTAAGGGCTCCAAGGATAGCCACACACACATCTTCCCGAGTTACCAACATTCTTCACGAGTCTTCTTGGCCTTAAGGGCTCCAAGGATAGCCACAACACATGCACCAACTTTACTTGTTGATGACTTTACAATTTCCAACTTGCTTTGGTGTTGGAGGACCTTACAATAACTCAACAAGCACCTTCACGGTGTATCAACACGAAGAAAACAAGACTCTATCAACAGAAAAGAATTACAAGCTCCAATACAACAACAATGTATGGAGATTGCAAAGCTATATGAAATTTGAATTAGCAAAGCTTTGATGAAGTTTGTAGGCTTGTTTCTTATCTTCAAAATGCTCCAAAACATCAATATTTATAGTATATGAGGCCCCCTAGGCTCCTACTAGAGGCTGAAATCACTCGTGCATCGCCTCAGCCGATTACCATCGTCGCGCCCCAACGGTCAGCACAAATCACGCATCGCCTCAGGCGATGTCCCGATCGCTTCAGGCGATCTAGACCAAAATCCAATGTCGTAGCCTCGGCAGCTTAAAATCTTTCATCGCCTCAGGCGAAGCCCTCATCGCCTCAGGCGATCAACGCATCGCCTCGGGCGAACTCCCCCTGCGCACGAGCCTCGGCGTCGCCTCTGTCGATGTGCATGGAGATGTTGCTCCTGGCTGCCATCGCCTGGGGCGATCCATCCCACCTTTTGCACATTCGATTTTCTTCATTTAAGCCACTTTTTAATCAATTAATCTGCACACTAAGTACACACATTAGTATAACAAACACAAGTTTTGTTGATCATCAAAACTCAAAATAATCCGGAGATAAATTAAAGCATTAAACACAACCACGCGTTTAAGGCTCAACAATCTCCCCCTTTTTGATGATCACAAAACTTGATAAACTTGAATATGTAATATGCATGAAATGTGAGTAACCATGACTCCCCCTTAACAATTGCATAGCACATAAAAGATTACCAAATAAAGCATAAAGCAAACAACTCTCCCCCTCAAATCATGCATACATAAACTCTCCCCCTCAAACTATGCATGAGTTAAGCTTCAAGTTTATCACAAAATTCTCCCCCTTTTTGTGATAATCAAAAAGCACAAAATTTAAATAAAGATAGCATAAATATGTTAGACACATATCCAAATTTTAACAGTTTACACATGTTTCTCATAGCTATAACAATCGTTAGATTATATCATTTAGAGGAATACAAACATGCGTTTAAGGCAATCAATCAATGAATTCTAAACATTGCAAGGTGTGCATATTTTCTACCAAGAGTTCATGCACCTATGCCCAATAATCATTAAAAGTTTTAAGGCATCATATGATAATAACATTATTAAGGTCATGATAGCAAAGATTTAGTATCCAAACACTAATAGCATGCTTAATCACATAATTTCACATAGCATATTCAAATTTGAATTTTAGGCATACCAAGATACTTACTATAAAAGGATAAGCATACATCATGCAACAAAATAATTTATATGTGCATATGCTAAGGGGTAATGCGTTTTACTACAATGAATATTGAGCTTCATTATTTATTGGTCACAATTAATTTGTGCCAATGAAATTTTGAATTGCTCTTTTAAAATGTATAAAATAATTTTACCTTTGATGACAAGAGTGCGTTCTTGTCATTGGTCCTATGCCTTGCGCCTCTTCTATAGTGGTGAATAAGATAGACTCCTCCTTTGAGTTACTTGTGCCTTCATCCTCCATCTCATTGTTGTTCCTACAAAATGAATTAGCAATAGAAGGATCTTTGGTACCCATTTGATTTTTGGGTCCTTGAGGGTTAGCTTCCTTTGGCACCTTTGGAATCCATTTCCACATCTTGTTAGGTTGGTATTGGATTCTAGCAAACCTACATTTATTTTTAGAATGACCATCTTTGCAACAATAATTACAAGTAGGAGAATTATGATTGGCTTTAGCTAACAAGCTTGAAAATATTTTAGATTTGCTTGAGAAGCCTAACCCGGCTTTATCAAAGCTACAACGTTGCAAGCCAAGCAATTCATTCATCTTTAGACTACTCTCACTAAATTTGCAAAAAGATATCTTCAAGGAATTTAATTCATTTTTCAATAAATTATTTTCTTCATCTTTCTTGGCTACCTCATGTTTGAGTAATTTGTTACTCATCTTGGTTTTGCCAAGAACATCTATAAGCTCATGATAAGAATCTAGTAATTCATCAAACGAATGTACCTCACTGTCGCTTTCATCTCCTTCATCTATGTCATCTTTGGCCATGAGACAAAGATTTGTTTCTTCTTCATCGGAGTCACTATCACTCCATGTGGCTATTAGGGCCTTCTTCTTGCCTTTGTCTTCATTCTTCTTCATAGGACATTTGTTAGCATAACGACCTTTTTCTTGACAATTATAACAAATTACCTCGTGTTTGGATTCATGTTTGGTAGCACCGGAGGCCTTTGACTTGTTATGTTTGTTGAAGAATTTCTTGAACTTCCTAGTGAACAAGATCATCTCTTCATCCTCATCATCATCTTCATCCTCGGATTGATCTTTTCTCCCGACCAAGGCGATCCCCTTTCTCATAGACCTATCATCCTCCTTTATTCCTTTCCTTGTTGACACTTCAAGCTCATGGGTCACCAATGTGCCATGAAGCTCATCAAGGTCATAGGATGCATTCTCTCCTTTGTTGGACTCGATGATGGCCGCCCTCTTGGCATCCCATTCCTTTGGCAAGGCTCTTAGTGCTCTTCTCCATATTTGCTTTGGAGGATACTTCTCTCCAAGTTGGGCAAGCTCATTTATTATTTGGGTGAGCCTTCTAAACATTGAATCAACCTCTTCTCCGGACTCCATCTCAAATGTCTCATATTTGAGTTGTAGTAGGTCTATCTTTGTCTCTTTCACTTGGTTGGTTTCTGTTGGGATATGCCATAAGACATGTCATTAGATGATTGTTTATGACATACAATGTATTATGATTTTATAAATGGCAAATCATTATTATATATTATTCGAATATCTGTGCAATATGAATTGATATATAAGTTAATGTCCTTAGAATAATAATGTATTATTCTTAAAGATTGTCCCTAGTCAAGTATTATCATAAATCGGGATAATGATAATACGTAGAGACTAGTATATGTTGATTGATGAATTGTTCATTGATATGAGATATCAAATCAACACATGGGTGCATGTTAGAGAACGATGTACTGGACAAACCCACCATGAGAATGCTACATGGATAGTTATATGAGTGTCATAACCAATTCTCATAGTGATAATAATGTATGTAATCCTTACAACTTGAGATCATCAGAGATCCCAACATAAGGAGTTATGTATCTTGATATTGTCAAACGTTACTGTAATAGGGTAAACTATAAAGGCAACTATTGGATACACTACGAATTATGTAGAGGGATGTTGATTGATCAAGAAAGGATTTGTCCCTCCTATATAACAGGAGAAGTGTTTGGGCCCTTGATCAAGTAAGACTAAAATGCATGGCCGTGCTCGAATGAGTCGATATGTGATATCGAGCTTATTCGTTTATTCTAGTTCTACTTGGGGATCAAGAAATAGAGATTGAATATACGAGTGTGACTATTCCATTACTCGTGTCAATCTAAACACATGGACAAAGGGATTAAGTTACATGATTAATATTATCACAAGTTCTAAGGTTATGTCGAGTCAAAGACATTCTTGTAATTTGGGTAGCCTTGATGTGTTGCTAGACACCGCTCCTTGCTTGTGACGTAAAATGAGATTTTATGTCACTGCCAACATTACAAGATCCTATCGGGTCACACAAAAGATTAAATCGATAAAGGGAATTAAATACATTGGATGAATTAATTAATTACGAAGAGTCTTAATTAAATAATTATAAGGATTTAATTAAAATCATGGGTTTGAGCCCATGAGGCTTTATGAAAGCCTTTAATTAAATCCTATATAATGATATACAAGGTTATGATTAAGGTAATCCTACAATTCATAATATAACATAGCCTCCACTCCATCAACTCTCGGCCGCCTCCTCTCCTCCAAAGATCTTCACGACCGTAGCCTTTCTTCACGGCCACCGTCGATTCTTTTGGTTGTTGATTGGTTGCCGTTAATCGGTTTTGAACCGGGAGTTTGGTTTGGTTCAAGAATAAGTCTAGCAACTTGTTCTTGAACGTCCCTTGTTCGATTAATCGTGTGGATACCGTAGAGGCAAGACCTTGGAGGTGTTGCTCGTGACTCGGAATTCGTTGGACGTAGTGCTTCGTGGAATCTGCTCAAACACGCGACAAGGGTGAGACTCTTATGATCCTTTATCCGATATGACAACTTTGTATAGATCTGCGGTTCTAGTAATCCTAAATTTTTAAATTCCGCTGCGTTGTATGCTTGTTGGATTACTTACAGTGGTATCAGAGCCATGTTTAAAGCTCATATCGGATTTATATGGTTAATAGTTTAATCATAGTTTGATATTATATTGCATGCTATAAAAGTGTATATAATCATATATGATATGAGTAATTGAGTTTGTGAAATTATCATGAAATTATTTTTGATATAATTGAAGTTTAATGTATACGATACATGAAGCGAATAATCGAACCCATAACAAGATGTTTTCGACCACCACCATCACAAATGACACACGGCTGCCACATGAGGGCTAAGGTTTTCGAACCCTTGGCTCGAGATGGTTTACCCGTTGTGGCTAATAATTGTGCATGGAAGTGTCGAGACATGGCTAGAGTTTTGAACTCTTTGGCTCGATAAAGTTGATGGCTCGATCATGGTTCTCGCATGTATGGAAAAACGGCTACACCACGTGAGAGCTAGGGTATTTCGAACCCTTGGCTCGAGATGGTTGAGCCACCACCGTGCATGGCCTGACCGTGACTCGTGGCTAATTAATTTCCGGCGTTTCGGACGTTATGGCTCGATGGAAACAAAATGGTGCAAGGCGGCTAGGATTGGAACCCTAGCGGCGCCGCACGCGCACAAGGGGCTCGGACCAAGTCGTGGGCTAGGGTTTCGAACCCTAGGCCCATGATTGGTCCAGCCGTGGTGCGTGGAAGGTTCGAACCATGATGGTTCGTGGTTTAGTCGCATTAGTTCGTTGCATGTGATGTCCCGAGCGTACGATAATTTTTCATAAAATTTATTTTACAGTTTTATTGGGATTAAAATTTTAAAATGTTTAGAATTTAATTCATTAATTGTTATTGCATGTAATATGTGTTGTTTGAGCATGGTGCATGGTTATATCCCTTTGACATATTAGATAGGATTTGTGAATGTTTGTAATTTATAATACGACCTGCGAGTCGTGCCTTCTCTATTTTTTTCTGAATGTTATCCCTCCCCTACGTTCCCCTCGAATGTAACTCGAGGAATTCTCTATTTTTGTAAATGTTATATAGTATAGTTTATTTATTGATGGTGATCAATGAAGATGGAGCATGGTGTCGGGATGGGGAGGCCATTCACAATTTGGAGCCAAAGGAAGGTGCTTATGAAGTTACCTTAGGTTGACTCTTAGGATTTTCTCATTGGCTTGAGAAAATCGCTAGTAGGGGCTATAACTATGTCACGTTTAATTTATGTTGATGTATGAGATGCATGTTTACTGTTTTATTTAATATTGATGCTTATATATATATATATGTATATATATATATATATATGTATATATATATGTATATATGTATATATATATGTATATATTCATATATGTACGGGACATATTTTCAGTATTAATAAAACATGAGATCAATAAATCCCTCTTATAATATTAAGTTTAAGATGCCTTCCAATTAAAAATATTCGTCAAGACTTCGATTGAACGTGTGGGTTTGCCAAAGCAAAGCACCGCGGCAATCTTGGTAAGGCGCGAAAGGATAATAGTGATATCCGTTTTACTTTAAATTGGGTACGACTTAACTAGGTTATCTCAATAGGATTGGGAACCTAGAGACATGGGGTTGGATAATAATTCATTTGATGAATTTGAACAAAGCGTTGTTCGTCCAACTATCCAAGAATTACATGTGATGTAATTGACAAAGTGTTGTCTACCTAAATAACCGAGTCTTGGGCGAGTAGCCAAAGCTAACTCAAGATTAGGTGAAATATGGATCTTGGCCCACTAAAGGTTTCGAGGGTTGATAATTTTAAACAAAATAGTGGGAGTGTCATTTAATATAAGACCATATTAAATGTTAAATCATAAACTTATTTTGCATATTTATATTGTAGATATCCATGGCAACTAACAACGTAACAAGCACATTATCACTGCGATCGGTCCTTGAGAAGGACAAATTAAATGGGACAAATTTCCTAGACTGGTATAGGAATTTTAGGATTGTCCTCAAGCAAGGAAAGAAGCAATATGTCCTAGAGGAATCCTTACCTGCTGAGGAACCTCCCTTGACGGCTGCTAAAGTCGATAAAGATGCTTACAAGAAGCATCAAAATGACGCACTTGATGTTGGGTGCCTTATGCTTGCCACCATGAAATCTGAGCTTCAGAAGCAACATGAGGAAATGGAGGCGTTCGATATGATTGAGCATCTTAAGCAACTGTACCAACAACAAGCAAGACAAGAGAGGTATGACGTCTCTAAAGCGTTGTTCCAGTGTAGAATGGTAGAAGGAAGTCTGGTTAGAACTCATGTACTCAAGATGATTGGGTATATTGAGAATCTGAAGAAGCTGGGTTTTCCTTTGGACCAAGAGTTGGCCACTGACGTGATCTTGCAATCGTTGCCTGAAAGCTTCAGTCAATTTGTCTTGAATTACAATATGATTGAAATTGAAAAGACTCTACCACAGTTGCTTGGCATGCTTAGAACTTTTGAAGCAAATAGCAAGAAGTCTAAGCCTACAAATGTTCTTATTGTGAATAAGAGCAAAGGAAAGACTAAAGCTAAGAGCTTCAAGAAGAACAAGAAGGTCTTTGTTAAATCTAAGCCAAAAGCTTCAGCACTTAAGCCAAAGGGAGGGATAGCAAAAGAAGGGAAATGTTTCCATTGCGGTGAGACCGGTCATTGGAAAAGAAATTGCAAAGTTTATCTGGAGGATCTCAAGAAAGGAAGTGTGACTTCCACTTCAAGTATTTTTGTTATAGAAGTCAATTTATATACTTCTTCATCATGGGTATTAGATACTGGATGATCTCACATTTGTGTAAATGTGCAGGATCTCAAAAGGAGTAGGACGTTGGCGAAAGGTGAAGTTGATCTCCGAGTTGGAAATGGAGCAAGAGTTGCTGCATTAGCTATTGGAGATTATTGTTTAGCTTACCTTCTGGTTTATCGTTGATTTTAAAAGATTGTTATTTTGTGCCATCTATTACTAAAAACATTATTTCTATTTCTTGTTTGGACAAGTGTGGATTTTCATTTATGATAAATGACAACTGTTGTTCTATTTATTTAAATGATATGTTTTATGCTAACGCACAAATGATTAATGGTCTTTATGTATTAAATCTTGATATGCCTATCTATAACATAAATACTAAAAGGATTAAGAATAATGATTCTAATCCAACTTATCTCTGGCATTGTCGCTTGGCCCATATAAACGAGAACCGCATATCGAAACTTCATAAGAATGGAGCATTAGATTTTCATTTGATTTTGAATCATATGACACATGCGAGTCTTGTTTAATGGGCAAGATGACTAAAGCCCCATTCAAGGAACATGTTGAAAGGACAAATGTTTTATTGGGACTAATAAATATTGATGTATGTGGACCAATAAGTACACAAGCTAGAGGTGGTTTTCAATACTTCGTTACATTTACTAATGACCTCAGTAGATATGGGTATGTGTACCTAATGAAGAATAAGCATGAAACCTTTGAAAATTTCAAAGATTTCAAGAATGAAGTACAAAACCAACTTGGCAAAAGTATCAAAATCCTTCGATCAGATCGAGGAGGTGAATACTTAAGCCAAGAGTTTCATGACTATCTAAAGGAGTGTGGGATAGTCCCACAACTCACTCCTCCGTATACTCCACAATGGAATGGTGTATCCGAGAAGAGAAATCGAACCTTGTTGGACATGGTTAGATCAATCATGAGTCATGCAGATCTTCCAATATCCTTTTGGGGACATGCTTTAGAAACAACAATATTCATACTGAACCGTGTTCCATCTAAATCAGTGGAAAAGACACCATATGAGATATGGACTGGGAAGCGTCCTAGTATGTCTTTTATGAAGATTTGGGGTTGTGAGACTTTCGTTAGACGTCATGCCACTAACAAACATGGACCCAAATCTGATAAGTGTTTATTTGTGGGGTATCCTAAGGAAATGAAATGATACTATTTCTATTATCCCACCGAGAACAAAGTAGTTGTTGCTCGGACTGGTGTCTTTCTTGAAAGAGAATTTATTTCTAGAAAAACCAGTGGGAGACAAATAGAACTTAGTGAAGTTCAACCACAAGAAAACATTGAACATGATATTGAGATGGAAACAGAGCAGACACCACAAGATGTTGTGGATAAAGTGCCTGCTCAAGAGACACAAGCACAGCGTAGGTCTGTAAGAGAATACCGGGAGCCACAGAGATATGGATTTCTTGTGACTCAACAAAGTGACTTACTACTTATTGATGAGGATGAGCCGTCATCTTATCAACAAGGTATAATGGGCACTGATTCTGAGAAATGGCAAGAGGTCATGAAATCTGAGATGGAATCCATGTATGCAAACCAAGTATGGACTTTGGTTGACCCACCTGAAGGGGTACGACCCATAGGGTGCAAATGGATTTTCAAGAAAAAGACCGACATGGATGGTAATGTACAAACCTATAAAGGTCGACTGGTTGCAAAAGGTTTCAAACAAATTCATGGTATTGACTATGATGAAACTTTTTCACCAGTTGCCATGGTTAAATCCATTAGGATCTTACTTGCAATAGCTGCATTTCATGATTATGAAATCTGGCAGATGGATGAAAAACAGCTTTCCTTAATGGAAATCTGCTTGAGGATGTGTACATGACACAGCCCGAGGATTTTGTCGATCTAAAGGATGCTGGAAAGATATGCAAGCTACAACGATGTATTTATGGATTGAAGCAAGATTCTCGGAGTTGGAATCTTCGTTTTGATGATGCAGTCAAAGAGTTTGGTTTCATCAAAAACGTAGATGAACCTTGTGTCTACAAGAAGGTCAGTGGGAGCATAATTATCTTCCTAACATTGTATGTAGATGACATATTTTTCATTGGGAATGATATCCCTGCCTTACAATCTGTAAAGATTTGGCTAGGGAATTGCTTTTCTATGAAAGACTTGGGTGAAGCCACCTATGTATTAGTATCAAGATCTATAGAGATAGATCAAGAAGATTACTTGGCCTAAGTCAAAGTACATACATAGACAAAGTGCTAAAACGGTTTAGCATGCAAGAATCAAAGAAATGATTCGTGCCTATGACACATGGAATTTATCTCTAGAAGGAACAGTGTCCTTCAACACCAGATGAGAGACAACGCATGAGTAAGATTCCATATGCGTCAGCTATTGGATCTATCATGTATGCCATGATATGTACTCGTCCCGATGTCTCGTATGCTTTGAGCATGACGAGCAGATATCAAGTTGATCCAGGTGAAAATCACTGGATTGCAGTCAAGAATATCCTGAAGTACTTGAGAAGAACTAAGGATACATTCTTGATTTATGGAGGTGAGGAAGAGCTCAATGTAATGGGTTACACTGATGCAAGCTTCCAAACCGACAAAGATGATTTTCGATCGCAATCTGGATATGTGTATTGCCTAAATGGAGGTGCTGTGAGATGGAAGAGTTAAAAGCAAGAGACAGTAGCCGATTCTACAACGGAAGCTGAGTACATTGCTGCCTCTGATGCAGCAAAAGAAGCTGTTTGGATTAGGAAGTTCATTTCTGAACTTGGAGTGGTGCCTAGCATTAAGGATCCGATAGAACTCTATTGTGACAACAATGGAGCGATCGCATTGGCTAAGGAACCTAGATCTCACCAAAGATCCAAGCACATACTTCGGCGCTTTCATTTCATTCGAGAAATCGTTGAAAGGGGAGATGTTAAAATATGCAAAGTACCAACAGATGATAATGTATCTGACCCATTGACGAAGCCACTGTCACAGCAGAAGCATGATCGTCATACTAGATCACTAGGCATTAGGTATATGTCTGATTGGTCTTAGTGCAAGTGGGAGATTTGTTGGGATATGCCCTAAGACATGTCATTAGAGACTAGTATATGTTGATTGATGAATTGTTCATTGATATGAGATATCAAATCAACACATGGGTGCATGTTAGAGAACGATGTACTGGACAGACCCACCATGAGAATGCTACATGGATAGTTATATGAGTGTCATAACAAATTCTCATAGTGATAATAATGTATGTAATCCTTACGACTTGAGATCATCAGAGATCCCAACATAAGGAGTTATGTATCTTGATATTGTCAAACGTTACCTATAACAGGGTAAACTATAAAGGCAACTATTGGATACACTACGAATTATGTAGAGGGATGTTGATTGATCAAGAAAGAATTTGTCCATCCTATATAACAGAAGAAGTGTTTGGGCCCTTGATCAAGTAAGATTAAAATGCATGGCCGTGCTCGAATGAGTCGATATGTGATATCGAGCTTATTCGTTTATTCTAGTTCTACTTGGGGATCAAGAAATAGAGATTGAATATACGAGTGTGACTATTTAATGACTCGTGTTCAATCTAAACACATGGACAAATGGATTAAGTTACATGATTAACATTATCACAAGTTCTAAGGTTATGTCGAGTCAAAGACATTCTTGTAATTTGGGTAGCCTTGATGTGTTGCTAGACACCGCTCCTTGCTTGTGACGTAAAATGAGATTTTATGTCACTGCCAACATTACAAGATCCTATCGGGTCACACAAAAGATTAAATCGATAAAGGGAATTAAATTCATTGGATGAATTAATTAATTACGAAGAGTCTTAATTAAATAATTATAAGGATTTAATTAAAATCATGGGTTTGAGCCCATGAGGCTTTATGAAAGCCTTTAATTAAATCCTATATAATGATATACAAGGTTATGATTAAGGTAATCCTACAATTCATAATATAACATAGCCTCCACTACATCAACTCTCGGCCGCCTCCTCTCCTCCAAAGATCTTCACGGCCACCGTCAATTCTTTTGGTTGTTGATTGGTTGCCGTTAATCGGTTTTGAACCGGGAGTTTGGTTCTGGTTGAAGAATAAGTCTAGCAACTTGTTCTTGAACGTCCCTTGTTCGATTAATCGTGTGGATACCGTAGAGGCAAGACCTTGGAGGTGTTGCTCGTGACTCGGAATTCGTTGGACGTAGTGCTTCGTGGAATCTGCTCAAACACGCAACAAGGGTGAGACTCTTATGATCCTTTATCCGATATGACAACTTTGTATAGATCCGCGGTTCTAGTAATCCAAAATTTTAAATTCCGCTGCGTTGTATGCTTGTTGGATTACTTACAGTTCCTTCATGACAAATTTGTAATTTGTCCCATATCTCCTTTGCGGTTGACACATCGAGATCCGGTTGTACTCCTTCATATCTAAAGCACAATGTAAAATATTAATAGCTTTAGCATTTTGCGAAATTAAAATCATGTCCGCTCTTGTGAAATCGTCCATTTCTTTGCGAACACTTATTCCCCCAACTTCCTTTAAAGGAATGTGTGGACCTTTCACAATAATTTTCCATAGATCATAATCTACGGATTGGATGTATAGAGAAATTCTATTTTTCCAATACCCATAGTTATCACCCGTGAAGAGCGGAGGTCTATTTGTCGATTGACCTTGAGCAAACTCATTTGCTAGATTAGCCATAAAAGAATTTGATTTAAAAACAAAAATCAAATGGCTCTGTTACCACTTGTTGGAATCGAAGAGGGGGGGTGAATGAGATTCCTTGGCTACTTTAGCTTTTTAAAATGAGTTTTCAAAATAAAAGAGTTTGCGCTTGCGGAAGGCTTAAGTCAATCGATAAATAAAAGAAATGAATAAGTAAATAAATAAATAAATGTGTAATGTAATAATGCGGTAAATGACAAGGATATTTGTTATAGAAGTTCGACGTCTCCTCTTCCCGGTTAGATAACCTCCAACCGAGGTTCCACTAGAACAAATGATCTTGGCCTTGATGGCTCCAAGTTAGCCACAATACAACTCTTCCCGAGTACTCAAAGCTCTTCAAGAGCACAACACTCTTCACGAGTCTTCTTGGCCTTAAGGGCTCCAAGGATAGCCACAACACATGCACCAACTTTACTTGTTGATGACTTTACAATTTTCAACTTGCTTTGGTGTTGGAGGACCTTACAATAACTCAACAAGCACCTTCACGGTGTACCAACATGAAGAAAACAAGACTCTATCAAAAGAAAAGAATTACAAGCTCCAATACAACAACATTGTATGGAGATTGCAAAGCTATATGAAATTTGAATTAGCAAAGCTTTGATGAAGTTTGTGGGCTTGTTTCTTATCTTCAAAATGCTCCAAAGCATCAATATGTATAGTGTAGAGGCCCCCTAGGCTCCTACTAGCCGTTGCTACACAAAAGACTGAAATCACTCGTGCATCGCCTCGGACATCGCCTCAGGTGATCACAATCGTCGCACCCCAACGGTCAGCACAAATCACGCATCGCCTCAGGCAATGTCCCGATCGACTCAGGCGATCTAGACCAAAATCCAATGCCGTAACCTCAGCAGCATAAAATCTTTCATCGACTTAGGCGAAGTCCTCATCGCCTCAGGCGATCATGCCATCGCCTCGGGCGAACTCCCCCTGCGCGTGTGCCTCGGCGTCGCCTCTGTCGATGTGCGTGGCGATGTTGTTCCTGGCTGCCATCGCCTGGGGCGATGGTCACCATCGCCTGGGGCGATCTATCCCACCTTTTGCACATTCGATTTTCTTCATTTAAGCCACTTTTTAATCAATTAATCTGCACACTAAGTACACACATTAGTATAACAAACACAAGTTTTGTTGATCATCAAAACTTAAAATAATCCGGAGATAAATAAAGCATTAAACACAACCATGCGTTTAAGGCTCAACAGACGTTACATATTTGATACGAGATCGTTGACATTTGGAGATTTTCGTAGAGCTATAGATTGAAAGTGGTTAGGAAGCTTCAAGGTACGTAAATGGAGTTGCATTTTTCACAAATTATTTTAAGTATTTAATGTTATTTATTTTTGAAATGTTTTGGGATAGTAAGGATACAAGATTATTTTTAAAAAAAATTATTTTTGATAGAAATATGATTTTGTTGAAAAAGGGAATTTTGAATAGCATTATATTGTGTATGAAAAACTATTTTGTGATGACATTCTTGTCTTGATTCAGTGAATATGATATGAGGTTGTGAACTGAGGATGTTCTTTATTTTATCTGTCTCGCTTGCGACGAGGGTAAAAACACGCACAATTTTGGCTCGTTGGCGACGAGAATAAATAAAAGCAGTTTGTTTTGCCCGAAGGCGGAGGGGGTATAATATCTGCCGATACCCTTCAAGCGGGTATAGTCTGGATGATATCATCGTGTCACCTCCTTATTTGAGTACGCATTTGTTTCATTATAGCATGGCTATGGTATTACTATTATGTAGCTGTTATATGATTCTGTTGGTTATTCGTTGGTTATATGTGCAGTTATTTCTGTTATGAATCTGCTTTGTGAAAGTTAGCTCTGTGAACTGCTCAGATTAACCCATATATGTGTGAAAGTTATTTTGAAATGAAATATATTATTTTTCGTCGCATTATAAAAAATGATGTTTTAATTACTGTTGACAAAATGTTTCTTATGCTTACTATAAAATACTGCAACTTACATTTACCTGTAATATGGCATATTACAGATGGTGTCGAAGACATAGATGATGCGGATATAGAGAATATTTAGATTTATAATAAAGTTTAATTATGTTGAGGATGTTATGTTTATTTTGAGGACATGGATTTAGTTTTATTATGCCTTTAGCTTGATTTTGATGTTTGAGACTTATTTATATTATTATTGGAATGCTGGTGTTGTTGTTGTTGTTGGATTGAGTGATCTGGTTGATCACAGGGTACAATTTTTAAGAGGTGACTCTGTCCGTTTTATTTTAGAAAAGTAAAGCATTTTTTTGTTAACTTACTTCCGCTGAAAATTTCGAATTGTTATTTATATTTTGAATCGAGTATAAGAGTGTAGCCTTGTATTCAAGTAATTTAATATGGTGGGCGACCCGTCGGGGCGGGCCGTCACAGTTGGTATCAGAGTCATAGTTTATATGTTTAGTTTAGTCATTTGTCTTAAGAATAGTTTATTTATGTTTGACAATTTATCTTTCTTGCTTACGAATCTTATGATAAAACTCCACTCTTGTTTTAAGATTGCAAATGGCTAGAGGAAGAACCAGTAGTAATCGGAGTGGTAGTCAGGAGCAGGGCTCAAATCATGACTTAGAGGAAAAACAAAATCAGAATTTGAACCAAAATCAAGGTGGAAACCCAAATATGGATTTGGGAACAATGAATGAGGTGGACATCACAAACATATGCCGCATATTAGCTGGAGTTTTGCAACAAAATGTCGTTGCAGCACCACCTCAGCCGGAACAACATAGAAGGACCGAATTTGAGAGATTTAGAGCCATCCGACCACCGTACTTCGGAAATGAGACTGATCCCTTGAAAGCTGAAGAATGGCTGACTAAGATCGAGGAATTACTTAAAGCTATAAACATTTCCGATGAAGAAAAAGTTACAATGTGACCCCATTCCTAGAAGGAAATGCAAAGCACTGGTGGACCTCAGTGGAAGCAAGTATGAGACGAAATCCCATCACCTGGACGAGTTTTAGAGAGAAATTTTTGCAGCAGTATTTCCCTGACGCTATCAGAATGGCTAAAGAAGATGAATTTTTGAGGCTGAGACAAACCGATAATATGACTGTGCTGGAATACCTTAGGAAGTTCCAAGAGTTGATAAGATTATGTCCCCTATATTTACATTCTGAGAACAACAAAATTACAAGGTTCAGACAGGGTCTTCGCACTGGCATCAGGCTTAAAGTGGCACCTCTCATGGATATTAAATTTGATGAACTCATGGAAAGGGCATTGTTCGTGGAATCTGGATTGAGGAATCTAGAAACCCCTCATAATCGAAAGCGAATGCCTGAATTCAGAAACAGAGATCAGAGGCCGCCACCTCGTAAACAGATGATCATTGAGACTAAGAAGAATGATGTATGCCCAAAGTGCAATCGAAGTCATACAGGGGCGTGCTACTGGAACACTGGAGGTTGCTTCAAATGTGGATCATGATTTGATATTGATGATCTGTGCTTGTTGGTGCGTATAATGTGGATATATGTATGTGAGAATTACTAATGGGTTTTCTAGTAATTACTTTGCACCAGATAATAGCCAGGAGATAATATATGAGATGTTAATGCGTAAAGGCTCAAGAGTACCTCTACTTCATACGGACGATGGTGATGATGTTGGTATAAGTTGCATACATTTGCAACAATACAGGTATGAAGTTATTTATACGATAAAGGTTGGTGTATTGTCATACATTCTTATATACACGTGATATGCATGGATTGCATGATTTAGCGATTATATGATGTGTACTATGATGAAAGTAAACGGTGACGGATTAAGATTTTGTGCAAGGAAACTGTACCGATGGGATTATGCAGGTACTGAAGTATGATAAAGAAGCTTGATGATTAAACACTGTAAGTGTTGACTTTTACGAATTAATGGCACTTGATAATTATTAACATGTTGATACTAATCTTCGAATGATGCTAGTGTGCTAGTAACGATAATGTATCTTATCATAATGAAGAGTACATACTGGCTAAAGTACGATGATGGTAATTTACACGAATTACATGAATAAGTGTATTCATATATGATAACTCATAGAATTTTAATGTTGGAATATGGTAAAGTGATGTGAATTGCAGTATTGCGATCGTTGGTGTAATGGGGCACATGTGTGAGTCGTGATGATCAGATGGCTGTTATCCAACAGGTGGTCAGGTCACTATCTTGAGTTATATAACGGTACATAAATTTTACTGGTGGCTTTATGGTAAGCATGTACTTAAATTTCGGGGGCGAAATTTTATTAGTTGGGGAGAATTGTAATGCCCGGAATAAATTAATTATTTATTTGATGATAATTGCGATAATTATAAGATAATTTCGATAATTCGTGATAATATAATTTTGGACCGGAATTAGAATAAGTAATCCCAGGTTGAGTTTATAGTGTAAACTAGAATCAATGGGATTCTTAATAATAATGTTATTATTATCTAAGTTGAGATTTTAGTGAAATGTAAGGGGTGGAGTTGAATTAAGTGGTGTATGTTTTAAATTAAATTAGGGTTAGAATTAAAACACATGCTCCCCATTTTTACACACAAAAATATCGATTCCTTCCTTTCTCCCCAAACATACGCCGCCTCCTTCTCCCATCTGCTACGGTCGATTTTTCCCCTATTTCAACGATTTTGTGCAGGTTTGTAGATGAAATCCCTTCTCACAATTCAATCATTCTTCCCTTGGCTGTTTTATGGCTTTTGTTCGATGGTTTCTTGCTGTCTGGGCGACTTTGTGCGAGATTTTGGGGATAAATTCCTACTTTAATAACTCGAATTTTATGATGTTTCGGGCACGAAATCTTGTTTTTTTGGTTCAAGATTTGTACTGTAATAGGTTCAAAAAACTGTTGTTTTAGTGCTAGAAAATCTGTTGTTTTAGGGTTCGAATTCTGCTGCTATTTTGATCTTAATTTAACTGTTGTTGTGGTCGAAACTGTGATGTTAATCATGCTATTGTTGGACCGAAATCATGTTGTTGTTAGGGGTCGAATTGTGCTGCTGTATTGCATTCGAAATTCTACTGTTATATGTTGAAAATCTTGTTGAAATGAATAAAATAAATGCTGCTTTTGCTCATAAATCATGTTGTTCTTGATTGAATTTAGGTGAGGTTTTGGTTGAGAATGTGCAGCTGATTGTTATTGAAATTTGGATGCTGAAATGGACTGATTATAGCTGCTGAAATGAATCGGTTTAGGTTTTGACTATTGATCGAAAATCCCTGCTGTTTGGCCAAAATTATGCTGCTACTTTGTGATTGAATCGAGCTGTTTTATGGATCGAAATTGTATTATTAAATTGGTCCAGGAATATAATCATAGTGTAGTTATTTATCGCATTGAGTGTTGTACACTATGAACATGAGTATGTATGAATGTAAGGTTGTGTGCATATGAGCATTGATAGTGAATTGATATTGACTCATTGAAATATATGTAGAGCCTTCTCGGACCTCCGGACAAGGAGAAGGGTAACTTGACAACGATTACTCGAAGATAAGGTACGTAGTGACGTACGAGCTTACTTAAATACATCCTATGCTGCTATTGTTGAACGATGTGTCGTTCTAGTGTTTTGGGTCACCATTATGATGTGTGATGTGTATTTTAATATGTATTATAATTGTGTTTGGGATGCCGTGGGTACGTGCGACGTATTATAATTGTGTTTGGGTCGTCGTGGTTACGTGCGACGTATTATAATTGTGTTTGGGTCGCCGTGGGTACGTGTGATGTATTATAATTGTGTTTGGGTCGCCGTGGGTACGTGCGACATATTATAATTGTATTTGGGTCGCCGTGGGTACGTGCGATGTATTATAATTGTGTTTGGGTCGTTGTGGGTATGTACGATGTATCATCCTTGTGTTTGGTCGCCGTGGGTTCGAGCAACATATGATTATTATGATTGGGTCGCCGTGAGTACGAGCGATGTATTATGATTGTATTTAAGTTGCTATTGAATCAAGTGATGTGTATTTATAGTATTTGAGTCACCGTTGAGACGTGCGACGTGTATTTATAACACTTGGGATCTCCGTTGAGCGAGCGATGTTATAATGTGATATAGAGGTCACCGCTGGAGTGTACGGTGTGATATTATGAAAAGTGGATTTTAGACTGGCCTAATTATTGTGATTCTTATGAAAATGATAACTTGTGGAGTTATGAGAACAGGAACAGCTGGTGGAATCTCACATCGTCCGGATATACTCAGGGAGTATTCCTTATTTTACAGCATTACACCTTATGAATCATGAATTGCATATCCATTATAATTGTGATTATTATCTTGGTGTGATCACCCGTGTGGGGGCTGTTTCTGTGGAAACATGTAACAGGTCTAGCTTTTGGGAAGCATGAGGAGATAGTACTGAGGCGTATAGAAGAGTGGCAGGATCTAGTTGAGCTAGATGTCCGTAGTGTAATGGTTTAGAATTATTGTCATCATTTCATCGGATTGTAATATTTTGGCTCCTTATTGCTTATAATTATCTCCTTTTTTTAGATAATCTCCCTGGCTGGGAATTTATATCTTGTTTTGATTTCTTTTAGTATTGTGTTTTCCCTGGCTGCGAATTATTTTTAGTGATGTGTTATATTTTCGGATAGCCCAAATTATGGGGAGACTCTGCCCAAATTTTTAGAAAAAGTCATGGGATTATGTGAAGCATGTAATGACTCTTTAAAGAAAAGAAATCTTTTTACATACACCAATGACGTCATAATCACATTATTGACGTGTTAGGACGTTGGGGTCGTACATTGTGTAATCTCATGGCACAACCTGATCTTATTCTCAGGATTAAAGAAGCACAATCAAAGGATCCTATGTGGCAGACTTTCTTACAAAGAGCTGAATCAAACCAATGAAGTTTTAGAATGCATGAAGATGGTACATTGAAATTCAATGACAGACTATTCGTTCCAGGTCTATCAACTCTCAGGGGGAAGTCTTACAAGATTCACATCAAACAGTATTGGCCATGCATCCAGGACAGAATAAAATGTATCAAGATATGAAGCAGTTATTCTGGTGGCCAGGAATGAAGCAAGATGTTGTGAAATTTGTGTCAAAGTGTTTAGTGTGTCAACAAGTGAAAGCTGAAAGACAAAAGCCAGCAGGGACACTGAGAAACTTGGACATACCAAGCTGGAAATGGGAACATATTAATATGGACTTTGTGACCGGATTGCCCAGAACCACGACACGGAAGGATTCAGTTTGGGTTATTGTTGATCGACTTACTAAGTGTGCTCATTTTATACCGATGAAGAAGACTACATCAATGAACGATTTAGCACAGCTTTACATTAATCAAGTGGTATGTTTGCATGGGATACCAGTCAGTATCATATCAGATAGAGATACCCAATTCACCTCTCAATTATGGAAGAGTTTACAGTCTGTGTTGGGAACGAATTTGAAATACAGCACGTCTTTCAATCCACAGACGGACGGACAATCTGAGAGGACGATTCGAATTCTCGAGGATTTACTTAGAACGTGTGTCTTGGACTTTCAAGGACATTGGGATCGTCATCTGAAACTGGCAAAGTTTGTATACAATAACAGTTACCAATCTAGTATCCAAATAGCACCATCTGAAGCTTTGTATGGGAGGAAATATCGAACACCACATTGTTGGTTTGATGTAGGAGAGAAGGTATTGGAAGGACCAGAATTGATCAAACTCACGAATGAAAATGTTTACATCATCAAACAGAGATTACTTACAGCTCAGAGCCGATAGAAAAGTTTAGAATTCCAGCAAGGGGGTAACATATATTTGAAAGTGTCACCATTCAAATGAGTAATAAGGTTTGGCAAGCATGAGAAGTTAAGTCCGAGATTCATAGGACCATATGAAATTTTGGAAAGAATAGGAACTTTGGCATATCGGCTTGCTCAACCTCCGGAACTAGACCGAGTACATAATGTATTCCAAGTTTCGTTGCTCAGGAAATATGTTCCAGATGAAAGTCACGTGCTTAAGGCAACACAAATTGAATTATCCAAGGAGTGCACATATTCAGAATATCCTGTGACGATACTAGACCGTCATGAGAGGATTCTACGAACTAAGATGATTCCCTTTGTTAAGGTTCAATGGAGCAATCACTCACCTGATGAAGCGACATGGGAAAAATAAGATGAACTATATGCTAAGTATCCGGATATAAAACAAGGTACAAGTTTCGAGGATGAAACTTTTTAAAAGACGGTGAGATTGTAATGGCCCAATGATGGTAAGGCCTAATGTAACGGCCCAATTTTTAATTAAAATTTTGTTTAAAAAAAATTGAGAGTCTAAATCCAAAAAACAAGAAGAAAGAAGAAGAAAGAAGTTGTCCCTCTCTTTCCCCATTTCCATTTCAGAAAGAAAATGATTCTCTCCATCAACGCACGTCCGTCTCTCTCCCCTCCCCCAACTTTCAGTTTCTAATCCCTTAAAATCTTGTCGCCTCATATCCGTAACGTAAGCCAACCATCTCACAAGCTCTCTTATTTAGACCCATGCCAAAGGGAAAACGAAGAAAAGCTCAGAGGGGTCGAGATAGATCGAGGGTGAGGGACTACAGGGATTCTGAAAAATCTGGTATGAAACTTTACCGCTTCAATGCTCGAAATTTTGTATAGTTGTGTTAAATTGAATCATATCATTCCTGTAAAGCATTAGTTTGATTTTGTGAAATAGGAAAGTGTTTGTATATATGGCTTAATCGTGGCTGTGAAAACTGAAGGGGTTCCAGGATAGACTATTCTTAATTGGATTTTCACCATATCCAGTTAGTATGCAAGGTGTTAAACTATTCTTGATACTGTTAAACAATCACTTAAGCATGTTTCTTTTCAAAGTTTGGATTTTAGTTGTAATTTTATTCCTAAAATTGATCCTAAGTTCCTAGTTAGTGTTAAATGATGTAAATAGTGTCTGCAAACCGTAGTTGAATGTCGGAGAGAAACACGATTTTTGGTTCGGTTTGAAATTATAACATAATTGTGTTTTATGTTATATAAAAAAAACTGTCCTAGCCCTATTTAGGCTCCAAAACTCTGTTATTCGGGTAACTAAAATCTGTTTTAATGGGTCAAATAAAGCTCTGAAACTCTAGGCATCAGTGGGGTACAAAGTAATTAGTTTCCGACATCAAAAAGTTCGATTTTCATTCCCTGAAAGCCACACTGTAGCTACTGGTCGAAAAATTATTTTTTAGAAACTTTTCTAGCCTTAAACAAATTGTATTTTTAATCCTAAAAATATTAGTAGAAGTTTTCCAAAGTCATACTAACTTTAGATTGAGTTTTTGGACATTTTAGAGCATCAATTTTGTGATTTTTGACCATATTCGAATGGTTTTAGGAAATCAGAAACAAATTTGAAATCTGAGACTTTGTTTTTAGATAAATATTAATTGTTTAATGATGTTACATATTTGATGCGAGATCATTGACATTTGGAGATTTTAGTAGAGTTATAGATTGAAAGTGGTTAGGAAGCTTCAATGTACGTAAAGTGAGTTGCATTTTTCGCAAAATATTTTAAGTATTTTATGTTATTTATTTTTGAAATGTTTTGGGATAGTAAGCATGCAAGATTATTTTTTTAAAAAATGATTTTTGATAGAAATATGATTTTGTTGAAAAAGAGAATTTTGAATAACATTTTATTGTGTATGAAAAACTGTTTTGAGATGTCATGATTGTCTTGATACAGTGAATATGATTTGAGGTTGTGGACTGAGGATGTTCTTTGTTTTGTCTGTCTCGCTTGCGACGAGGGTAAAAACACGCACACTTTCGGCTCGTTGCGACGAGAATAAATAAACGTATTTTGTTTTGCCCAAAGGCGGAGGGGGTATAATATCTGCCAATACCCTTCCAGCGGGTATAGTCTGGAATGATATCATCATGTCACCTCCTTATTTGAGTATTCATTTGTTTCATTACAGTATGTCTATTGTATTACTATTATGTAGCTTTTATATGATTCTGTTGGTTATTCATTGGTTACCTGTGCAATTATTTCTGTTATGAATCTGCTTTGCGAAAGTTAGCTCTATTAACCGCTCAGATCAACACATATATGTGTGAAAGTTATTTTGAAATGAAAAAATATATCATTTTTCGTCACATTATGAAAAATGATGTTTTTAATACTTTTGACAAATGTTTCTTATGCTTACTATAAAATACTGCAACTTACATTTACCTGTAATGTAACATATTACAAATGATGTCGAAGACATAGATGATGCGCATATGGAGAATATTTAGATTTATAATGAAGTTTAATTATGTTGAGGATGTTATGTATATTTTGAGGACATGGATTTAGTTTTATTATGTCTTTAGATTGATTTTGATGTTTGAGACTTATTTATATTATTATTGGGATGTTGGTGTTGTTGGATTAAGTGATCTGGTTGATTTTAAGAGGAGACTCTGTCCGTTTTATTTTAGAAAAGTCAAAGGATTTTTTTGACAACTTACTTCAGCTGAAAATTTCGAATTGTTATTTATATTTTGAATCGAGTATAAGAGTGTAGCCTTGTATTCAAGTAATTGAATACGACAGACGACCCGTTGGGGCGGGCCGTCACAAATCAGTTTCTCAAAATCCTAAATGGAAACAGTTGGGTTCAAAGAGTAAAAATTTGTAAATTTCATTCGGGTTAATTCAGTACACACAATCTGGTCCAAAAAAGAGTCCTAATTTTACTTGAATATGTTTATTGTGCAAAAGGCAGAGCTAAAAATTGTCAAAGCTAATATATATGATGACAATTAGCAAGTGAATTTATTACTGCTGTTGTTACTGGTAATAATAATAACAATGCAAGGATATATATTATTAATAAACCAAGATTCCTTTGCCCCCAGAGCATAGACGGATTGGAAAGGATTGAGGTAATGTGGTGAGAAATTCTCTGACGTTGCAGGTTTGAATTTCGTGTGGACAAATTCTCTACTGAAATATTGTGGGGGGTTTGTCCTGGGTTCGGGTCCTGTTGATCCGCTCCCTCATATATCTGATATCTGTGCACATCTCTCGATTTATCTGGTGAATAAAATAATATAAAAATAAAAAAATAATTTAAGAAATAATGTTGTCAAAAAAATTAGAAAAAGTGTTAACGAAGTAAAATGAATCGTGAATTCTTTAAAAAAAAAAAAAAAGGTGACACAAGCCCGTGGGGGTTATTTAATTAAATAACCTACATAAAATAAACAATTACAAAAATAACCTGAAAAATTAACAAATTTAAAAAGTAACCTTATCCGCCAACTCAGTTGGCGTGTCCAGTGTGTCACGCCAACTGAGTTTGCGTGACCATAATAAATATTGATCACGCCAACTGAGTTGGCGTGACCATTGTAAAATAATGGTCACGCCAACCCAGTTGGCGTGACCATTATTTCACGCCAACTGGTTCCAGCTTTTTGCAAGTTGGCGTGAATAATTGGTCACGCCAACCGAGTTGGCGTGACCAATTAATATAACGTGTCACGCCAACTGAGTTGGCGTGACCAATTAATGGTCACGCCAACTGAGTTGGCGTGACTTGGTGTTATAAATTTTGCCCGCCCCCTTCTTCTTCGGCAACCTCAACTTACAGTCTAAATTTTCTTCCTCGGCAACCTCCAAGTTACAATCGTTTTTTTCTCATTTTGCTTCCAGTGAAGTTTCAGAATATAGAGGTAAAAATCATATCGTCGTGTCTTAATTTCTAGCGTAGTTTTTCGCCGACGTCGCCGGTTGCTGATGGCTGGTGGTTGTCGGCGGTGGCTGCTATGCTTCGTCATGTTTTATCATGTTTTATCAGTTTTAAATTATTTTGTTTACTTTATGTTGTCTATATGTACTAATATTTTTTTGTTTCATATAATAGGATGGATCCGATGACCGTACCAGGTCCAATCGATGATCATCTGTTGTCATTGCAGTCATGTCATCGTTCTGAAGATATATGGGCATGTGATATTGATCGGCCCTTGCGTGTGAGAAATCCGGGCAGCTATTTTTGGGATCTTTGCCCATTAGACATACGTGTTGTAAGTATGTTAAATGAGTTTGGGTTTTATGGTGTATATATGTGTAATAAGATTACCATTGACCCTCATCTAATCACGGCGTTAGTAGAGAGATGGCGTCGTGAAACGCACACATTCCATCTGAGATCTGGAGAGGCGACTATTACACTGCAAGATATTGCAGTTATTTGGGGTCTGTCAATACATGGTCTTGCAGTGTCAGGTACCAATTTTGATAAGCAATACCTGAGTGGCAAGAATATTGTGATCGTCATTTGGGATTTACACCAGATCCGGGTCACTTTAAAGGTGCATGTTTGTTAATGTCTGCGTTGAGTCATCATTTAATTGTAAATCGCCTCCATTTGCATAGTACGACGGATGAGGTTGCTAAATATGCACGAGGTTGTGCATTATTAATGATAGGTGGATTATGTGCCCTGATAGCTCAGGCAATACTGTAAAATTATTATACATACAGAAGTTAGAAGATATCAGTTCTGTTGGTGGGGTAGTGTTGTGCTGGCATTCTTATATCGTGAGTTGTGCACTTCAGCGGAGAGAGGGAAAAAAGTAATATGTAGTGCATTACAACTCCTACAGGTAATCGTTACCTTTATTTTAAAATACTGAAAAAATATATCTTGCATATTTAATTTATATTCTTCATGTTAATGTTTTAGATTTGGGCATGGTCCCGGCTCGAAAGTTTAGCTCCTCAACTAGGACGCCCGAGAATTGATATTGGGCCAATACCAATCGACGAGGACAATTACTTACCTGTTGCTCCATATGGTGCAAGGTGATGTATAACAAATTATGTTGCAATGTATAATATTATATTTAATATTATGTTATATAATTTATGTTTTTTTATGATGATTATGAGTACACAGGTGGACATGTAAAGTAAGATTTACAGAAACTGGCACACATTCATTACGAATTATCAGGGACATCCTTGACCAGCAGCCATTAAGCCAGGTAATTTTATTTTTTATGTTCATGTATAAAACATAATAGTTTTTTTACATTATTTTAATGTAATACTATATTTGTAGTTTAATTGGCAGCCGTACCCTGATGATTATATTGAAGGACTGCATACTGAGTTATGGACATACAGCGGCCCACTGATTTTGTATGACATAGTTGAGATGCATCGTCATGAGCGGGTTTTTCGTCAATTCGGCATGGTACAAAACATCCCACCAGATCCACGTTTAGGGGATGATATATTACATGCAGTTAACCGCATGGGTAAAACAAATAATGACTGGTCTGCACACCATAGGCGGTACATGACTATAAGGGTTAATGCACATGCTCATACCATGGACAGCCCGCGATATGAGTCAGCTGGACAGGGTGTAATTGTCGGGTACAATGACTGGTATGGACGAGTAACACGTAGATTCATTGGCCATCAACGACAATTTGTGGAGGCTGGTTATCAACATGGAGATGGCCCCGCATGGCAACATGTGGTATGTTGCTTTATTACATATGTATTACATATTACATGTTGCTTTATTACATATGTATTACATACTTAATAAAAAGTGTTCACTCATTTCAGATTGATCAGCTGTCGCAATTAACTGTTACATGCGACCGTAATATCGCTGAGGAACAATCCATAGGGGCGTACATGGATGCATTTAGTGATGTCAGAAATGTCATACATAATGTGTTGCATGTCGCGCAGGAACGACGTGATAGAAACTTTCCGCCCTACGAAGAGGGACATGCAACTCATGAAGAACAAGTACAGCCAACACAAGTCTTTTAAGTGCACGTTTTGAAACTACTATTAAAGTTTGAGCAAAGATGACTCAAACAAAATCGATGCACTCCACGGGGGGGTTTGAAGTCGGGGATACATTCGGCTGCTGCAATAAGGCCCGGATGTCGATCAGAAATCAAACACACGCCGCCTGATTCTCCAATAATGTGTTTGCTAACCATCTCCAAGAACCATTTCCATGACAAAAAGTTCTCTTCATCGAAAATTGAAAATGCCAGCGGTAACACTTGATTATTCGCGTCCATGGAGACAGCAATCAACATCTTATGCTGGTATTTTACATACAGATGTGTGCCATCCACTGTAATAACTTGACGACAGTGCCGGAAACCATCTATACACGGTTGGAAGGCCCAGAAAACATAACTCAAAGTTTTTTCTCTTGGTCTTGCATTATCAAGATGATCCCACTCCACGACTGTGCCTGGGTTCCATTTTTGCAAAGCTCCCATATAGAAAGGTAATTTATTGGCCGAGCTCTCCCAGGTTCCATACACGTTCCGTACTGCACGTTTCAAATTATGCCAGCCTTTTGCATATGATATTTCAAATCCATACTTATCTTTACTGTTTGAATCACATACTTGATTTCATAAGCTGGATCACGATGAACGATTCCCAATAACAAGCTAGCAATCATATTCTTATCCAAGTTCGAATGATCAAGCGACAGCTCACTCAGCAGACAAGTGTGAGGACCACCATATTTGGTTATTTTGAATAACCCAACTTTTTTATCCAAACATGCACGCAGGTACCATCTGCAAGGTATATCCTCTGTACCGTGTTTGCATATCACTTTCCACAATGTTTTTGTACTCTTAACAACGTGGTACTCACGTTTTGCAACACGTACTGAATAATCTTTCACAGTTGCCTGCAGATGAAATTTATCTTTGAAGACCATGTTGCGATGGATTTCACCTTTGGAGTAATCATAAAAACTCCCCCAACGGCCTGTTGGATTGTCAATCGAATCTCCAAAAACTTCTGGATGTGTCATGGAAAAGAATGGGATTGTTGGATAAAGATTATATCATTTGTCATGGTTGTAACTGACACTTCTCGTCTCATTGGTGCCCCCTCCTCTTGGTTTTCAACTGCTTCTGCCATCACACCAATATCAACTTCATCATCATCAGCATCAGTCTCATCATCAGATGGAATCCCCTCTGGCTCAGAATTAATTTGATCACCAAAATCAGCAAAACTGTCTACTCGTGGCTCATCGGCAACATTATCAACATCTACTGGATGATCATCTCGGTCTCTACCACTATATGAACCCTCAGCTTGATGTCGAGCAACAGGCGTCTCTTGAATAACAGATATCGTCAATCCTTCTGAAAAACTGCCACTCATTGGCATTTCTGGAATATAATCATAATTCCTTGGTTCTGCTTGTATATAAAATTCCAAGCAACTATGACCCTGTTCTGAATCAAGTAGCCATGCTAAATTGTAATCATCATCTATGGGTAAAATAGTCTGACGTAACCCCGAAAAATCTTTGAACATATGCCTAGCATATAATTTCAAAAGAAACTGGCTGCGATCGAACCCAGTGATATCATATACTTTATCTAATAATTGTAGAAAATTAATTGTACGCCGTATCGTTGTACCTCTTGATGGACCACGATCATATCGGACGAACTCAGAATCTTGTATAATATTACCCCCCCAATAAAATAAAACTTGAATAGACATATTTTGATAACTATAGATAATTAAATATTACTAGTAGCTAATAAAATCTTTTCTGTTGTAGAAGATCAGCTAAAGCTGCAACTACAGAGCACAATCAGAATTTTACCATATAACATAAATATTAAAAGAAACTCGAGTGAATGTGTGGGAGAAATGTGAGAGGCGGAGGGCTTTATTTATAGCACACATAGTTCCGCCAACTCAGTTGGCGGAACTATTATAATAATGTCACGCCAACCCAGTTGGCGTGACCGTATAAAAACAAAGGTCACGCCAACCCAGTTGGCGTGACTATTCTTCTACGTTGGTCACGCCAACTGAGTTGGCGTGACCAATATTTTATATGATCACGCCAACTCAGTTGGCGTCACATATTGGACACGCCAACTGAGTTGGCGGCTAAGATTACTTTTTAAATTTGTTAATTTTTCAGGTTATTTTTAAAATTATTTATTAAATATAGGTTATTTAATTAATTTTCCCCAAGCCCGTGACACTGGCTGTAAGAGCAACCTTTTTTTAAAAAAAAATAATAATAAATCAATAAATATTTTTTTTTTTGTGTATAAAGATGCAAGCTTTCTTCTCTTCTTAAATAAAGGTAATTTTACTAACTTAATTTTGTAAAATTTGCAATTATTTGTCATATATATGCATGCTAACAGTAAAAAAAGTGGGGAAGTGGTGTGGAGGAAGTTAAACCTGGTCAATATTAGCGTGCGTGAATGGTAATGTTTTGGTTTTGAAGTAGTAGATAAAACATGTCAAAAATTTAAATTTTAAAAAAATAAACTAATACAACATACTTTATATAAAAATAAGAAATTACTTTATCCTACATTAAGTTTTATATAAATGCATAAAAAAACAAAAATGTAAACAATGGTCTCGAAATTGAAAATACATTCCAATCACATGATTCACATCATGCTCGCCTTTCCATGATTAACTTAATATACTCCCCTTACCTTCAATACATCCAACAAAGATGAAATATAATACATCAAATAATCCCATCAAAATCTTCTCTTATTCAGTATTATCCCATTTTCTATACTTGGAACCGTTTCGTGTAAAAATTAGCAAAGCAAAATAGAAAAATCTCATTTTAAAAAAAATACAAGTAAAAAATTACGTTAGGGTCAAACGATTGGCCCGATGGGCTTTATGAACCATAGCCCAATTTGCTTAACTCATAACCACTATAAATATAACATTAATTCTAGGGTTAAACAAGAATTCCACTCAATACACTCACTCTCTAAGAATAACCGTCATCACACTAGCACTGGTGCTGGCTTGTAGATCTAGTCAGGTTGATTGGACTCGAGGATCACAACATACAGATTGATTTCGCTGTTATCGGTAATTCCTTTTGTGCATTAATATTTATGATATTTGCATGTTTATATATGAATCAGGCGCAAACGATCTATCCCTGGGTCAGATTTGTTTTTATTTATTTTCCGCTGCGTTTGGATCTGACGCCGGGGTACGGAAACCCAACAGTGGTATCAGAGCCAGGTTGTCGCTTTGATTCATATTTTCAATAATTAATTTTTATTAGATCGTTTCCAATCGTAACTAATCGTATTCGAATTTTAAAAAATTACTGAGTCCGGAAATATAGAAAATTGATTACCCAAAACCGATGGACACTGTTTCTTTCATGCTCATCGCCGAAATCTCGCCGCCGCCCGCCACCGCCTGGCTGTAACAAGCCGCGAACCTCCGTGTGATATCCGCTTTTGAATCGGGTGAACTTCTGCAATTGTTGCAGAGGACATCGCACGAACACCATGGAGAATCGAACACAGCGAACCTCGCTCAAACCTCGTGCCAAACTTCTGGATTTGTTCCGAAGAACTCGTTTTGGTGGACCCTCTGCCATGAAGCCGTTGGTTCAGATGGTGAAGGCGGCGGCGCGAGGAAAGGGCTGGCGAGGCGGTGGCGACGCGAGCTAACCCTGATAAATTGAAAACCTAATTTCGAGTTTTTAGGAAGAAAGATGAACAGTGATTCGGGCCATTTTTTTTTAATTTAAAAAAAATTATTTTCAAAATCCGAAAATAATGTATTTTTGGATTTAAAAATATGATTTTAATTTGGATTCAAATTGTTTGGAGTCCATAAATTATTTGGGTCTTTTTAGATATTTTCGGATATTAATTTTGAATAACAAATCATAAAATAATTAATTACTAAAAATATGATTTTTAATTTATTATATGTAAAATAGAGATTTTACAAATTAATTGCAAATTAGATGAAAATGTTTCATTTAATTTATTTTCAATTAATATTATGATTTGAAATGTAAAATAGAGATTTTATCAATCAGTTGAAATTTAATTGATTAGAAATTAAATAAAATTATTTTATTTAATTTGTTAATTTTATTTTCAATTAATGATGCGATTAGTGGGGAAACGATAGAATAAATTAATTATTGTGCTCTAATTACATGTGATGTGATTAGAATAATTACATATGATGTAATTGTTTAATTTAATCTTTAATTACATATGATGTAATTGCATGGTGGGTGATTACGGGCCTTGACCAATGTGTTTATGTGAATGTTTAGGTTTTATTGTTTCATTATAATTATGTTTTGATTATTGAGCCTGCGAGCCTGCTCTCTCTATTTTCTGATGTATCACACCCCGGATTTGTATCCCTATTCTCTTGTTTGCACGATTTAAATGTAAAATCTTTAGAATAAGTGGGAGATCGAGATTGATGATGGAGCATCAAGAATCAAGACATGTATAATGGAAGCAAATGTAATAGGATTTTGCATATCTGCATCACCTTAGACAGACTTGTGATCCACGTATGACTCATGTGGATCAATTAGGAAAAGGTCGTAATCGTCCATATTTATTTATTTTTATTATGCATGTGATGTATGATAAATTTTTGTTTGTATGTTTTATTAAAACATAGTTGCATGAATCTGACAAACAAACAATCAAGCACTTGATGAGATTTTAAAATAAATCAAATCCTTTTTTTGTATATGATTCAAAAAATTTTAATATCAAACTGATAAGGGGAGCTCAAAAGGGTTTGTCGATTCCTGTCTTCCATCAACAGTTAAGCCATGAGACGCTACTTGTGTCATATTGCCTTACTCACCCACGTGGGGGGCATCTGGCATGGGAAAGCTGTGTGTTTAACTGCCACTTAATTAAGGGTGCAGTTATGTTAACCTTTTAGATTACTCACCCACGTGGGGTCTTTTAGGCGTGACATTGCCATATGTGGGATGGGTTAGTTTGACGTGAGAATGCATAATTATCCTGCCCACGTAGGGTTATGCCAATCGCGAGATAAATATCTTGGGGATTGCATATGATGCAATTGTGATCTACCTTTAGTATCATGAAATCGGTGGGCCCATGTCCGGGGTTTTCATGAGCTAGTTGGACTCCAAGCCCACTAAGAAAATATGATTTTCCGTTCATTTGTCATGAGGGTGATGAATTCGAAAAATTTAGTGAGAGCATTCAAAAATAAAAGTCCAAATTTTTGAATTAATTGATAATCAAACGATTTGCTTATATTTTCTGTTTATTTTTCAGTATTACAATGGCCAAGAATCCGATCGCATCTATTCTCGATACAAACAAATTAACTGGGCAAAACTACAATGATTGGCTAAGAAATTTGAAAATTTTTCTAGATTCTGAAAAATTGACGTATGTGCTTACGAAGCTACACCCTGGAAAGGTTCCTGAGGGTTCGATTCCTGATGAGATTGAGACTGTCCAGAAATGGAAGGATGACGATCTCAAAACGTGATGCTATATGATGGCATCAATGTCGAATGAACTTCAGAGACAGCATGAACATATGAACCATGCCGCCGAGATTCATACTCACCTGGAAGAGTTGTATGGTGAGCATACTCGTTCTCTACGTTACAGTGTTGTCAGAGACCTATTATGTGGCCATATGAGGGAAGGGTCTTCAGTCCAAGCTCATGGATTGAAGATGATAGGTCATTGAGAAACTTGCTAGCTTAGATACGATCTTAGAGAACGAATTGGCGTTGGATATGATCCTTCAGTCTCTACCAGACTCATTCAAACAATTTGTGGTGAACTTCAACATGCACAAAATGGAGTGCACACTTGCAGAGCTTGTCAATATGTTGACTACTGGTGAGGTTGCTATGAAAGAGGAAAAGCATGTTCTGTTGATTAATTATTCTTCTAAATCCAAGAAGAGTTCTTGGCCTAAGAAGAGGAAGGATAATGGGAAGCGTTCTCAGCCTGCACCACAAAAGAGAAAGACTAAGGGGCTGACTGCGTCAATTAATGAAGAACAAAAATGCTTCCATTGCGGCAAACCTGGGCATTGGAGGAGAAACTGCAAGGAATATCAGGATCAGAAGCTTTCTGGACCAGGTATATTCTTTGTTGAAGTTAATGTTTCCATTAGTTCAGCTTCTTGGGTATTGGATACCGGTTTTGGATCACATCTGTGTAATAATATGCAGATCATGACAAGAAGCAGCAAGATGCAAAATGATGAGATATTTCAAATGGGATTTGTCATAAATGGTTCTATTATTGGTTCTGGCACTTTGTTAAATGATCTGTATGATTTAAAACTAGCTGATACACCAGTTTGCTTTCAACAAATGGGAAAACGTAAGGCTGATAATCTATCTCCTGCAAAATTTGGCATGCTAGATTAAGTCATATTTCTAAGGGAAGGATGAGTAAATTGATGAGTGGAGAATTGTTTGATTCATCAGACTTGGATGCACTTGCCACTTGCAACTCCTGTCTCAAGGAAAAATGACCAAAAGACCTTTTGGTGGTCATTTTGAGCGAGCCAAAAATCTATTGGATTTGATCCATTCAGATGTTTGTGGGCCGTTATATGTTAACGCGCGAGGCGGATATTCTTACGTCAGTACATTTATCGATGATTATTCGCGATATGGGTATGTGTATCTCATAAGATACAAGTCTGAAGCTTTTGAAAAGTTCAGAGAATTCAGACATGAAGTGGAGAAACAACTAGGTACAAGTATTAAAGCACTTCGATCTGATCGGACTTTATTGGATATGGTTCGAAATATGATGAGTTGCACTGGACTTCCAATGTCGTTTTGGGGCTATGCGCTTGAAACTGCATGTCATTTGTTAAACAGAGCTCCTTCAAAAGCTGTTACTTCTACCCCATATGAGATATGGAGTGGGAAGTCACCAAATTATAATTATTTAAAGGTTTGGGGTTGCGCTGCTTATGTGAAGCAGATGGTGGATGACAAATTGGATATGAGATATATATTGTGTTATTTTGTGGGATATCCTAAAGAAACTAGAGGTTATTATTTTTATAACCTACGGGAACAAAAAGTGTTTGTTTCCAGAAATGCTACATCCTTAGAAAATGAGTTTCTGAAGAATATAGATGGGAAGGATATGAACATTGAAGTAGTTCAAGAACCACAAATGTCTACCACAATGGAAGCAAGTATAATTTTTGAACCATCAATTGAACCTGAAGTACACGCACCAAGGAGATCGGAAAGGGTTTCTAGAGCTCCTGAAAGAATGAATCTATTCCTTGAAAGTAGTCAAAGAAATAGACCATGGATATGATCCTAGGACTTTCAAGGAGGCGATGACTGATATTGATTCGGGACATTGGCAAGATGCCATGAAATCTGAAATGGGCTCCATGTATTCTAATAAGGTATGGACCTTAGTGGATCCTCCTGTGGGAAATGTTCCCATAGGTTGCAAATGAATCATGATGTATTTGTGGAAGGATTGGTACTTTTTGAGTTTTGGTACTATATATACCAAGTGGACTCGTTATTCCGCCATTTGGCACGGAACCCTTCCCTCTCTCCTCTCTCTCTACGCCTAGCCCTTCCCCCCCCCCCCCCCCCCCCCATTTCCCCTCTTCTCCCTTGATGGGAAAAATCGATGGTAGATTGGCTCGGAAGCCGTTTTTCTCGAAGATAATCAGGTATTAAACTTCCCCCCGTCCTTATCTTCGATTTGATAGTAGTATGATGGATTTTGGTTAAGAATTATGTTGGGTTTGGAAGTTGGGTTTTTTTGGTAAAAATCCAAAGTTATGTTTTAAGTGTTTTTATGGGTTTTAATGGAGTTTATGAAGTGTTGTGGTTGTTGGTAAGTGTTGGTATGAGTTTGGGGAAGGATTTGAGGTGCTAAAATGGTGATTTTCGAGTTTCAGGGTTCTACCAATCGATCGGTAGGAGTTACAGATCGAAATCGAATGACGTAGCCAAAAATGAGAAATCTGGGTTCTACCGATGGATCGGTAGAAGTCACCGATCCATCGGTATGGATGAACAATAACTTAAAAAAAAAAAAAATTCTCCTTAAAATTTTAAGAGATTGTATGGGTACATCTATGATGTATTTGGGAGTTTGATTCATGCTTTGGTATGTGTTGTGTGCTCATAAATAATTGTGAGTTATTAATCGTGTTTATCACATAATCCATCGGTCATGGGACCAAGGCAAGTTTGGATTCGAACTACGGGAATATAAGGTACGTATGACGTACGAGCATAGCCCTTTATTATAATTGCAATCGTTGAGTGCATGTACGCTATATTGCAATAAAAGTATATTGAATCGCATGGTTTATGGTAATCACTATGAATGGACATATATACATTGAGAATCATATGGTGCCGCTTTTGAGCGAGCAATGATTGGGATGTTGTCGCCTTTGAGCGGACATCGGTTATGACGCCACTGCTATTGAGCATGCATGAGAATGAAATGCTGCTATTGTAGAGCGAGCAATGAGATAGAACTATGGAACCATAAATGAGATATATGGGATAATTGTAATCATTGTTTAATGATTTGATATTATTGTTATGATATCGGACAAATTGATTTGTTAATCAATGTAATGATTAACTGGCATTTGGGAATTTGATGGTTTCAGTTATTTTGAGAACAGGGACAGTACAGGGAATCCCAGATGAGAATGACGCCTTCCATGGAGCATCTTTTATATTTCATAGCATTTACATTTTTGTAAATTATGAATTGTATTATTGTGATTATGGGATTTGGGATATTGGTATGCTCACCCCGTTGGGGGCTGTCTCTGTTGGGGCAGGTTATTAGGTACATCGATGGCTTGGAGTTGAGCTCAAGCTGTGGATTTGAGGTGATTCCAGAGATCGAAGTACCAGAGACTGTATTGAGCATGACGTTTTATACATTTGATACACATAGACTTATTCGATGCTCGCATGTGAGCACTATTATGTGTATATGGTATGTATAAAAAGGCGAGGGCCTTTCTCTCTTCATTTATAAGTAGCATGCAATTATTTATTGAATTGATAAATTAATTGAGAACATGTCAGTGTATTATATTGGTGCATGAGATTTATGTGGTCATGGTTGGGGAAACTGGACATTATATTGAATAATGTAAAGATTTTTTATTATATGCATGACTGGCTATGATGATAAGTGGTTTTTTCCCCTAGATGTATGATTGTATGCACTAATGGCATTGATTAATACACTAATATCGGGTTAAGGGCACGGGGGTCCTTACATTAGTGGTATCGGAGCAGTGATTTGCTCTTTTGGGGCTGTTGAGGGCCTAGAATCATATTGATAGAAATGAGTAGCACATAAATATGCATGATGGTAGTTAGTGCTGTGTGACACAACTATTTTGCTTATGTGCATTTATGATATGTGATCATAGTGGAACAATTATATGTCATGACATCTATGGAATCATAATATCAACACCACACAAACCGACTCATTGAATCTCCCAAAGATTCTCAATCGATAGGTATATCAATACCGCCTTCCTCGCAAGGAAAGTGTCATGAATCCATAACCTTCCAACCTCGAACCACTGTTCAGAAAAACTGGATATATTTATACCAAAATATATTCCGGAACTCAGAAATACACAACTGGTTAGAATAGTGCATCAATGCCACTATTACCAATCGAAACCCGTATACGCCATGTATACTCAACTAACGATGCTTTGTACTAATGCCATAGTACTCCACAATCGAGCATTATCCCGTAGACGTTTCCTCGAACGTCCCACTGAAGTACGAAGCCAACACTTAGTCCAACACTAGTAAGGGCTTCCCCCCGGTTGATTCACAATCAACCTCTAATCAATATCAGCTGTCTCCATGACAGTACAATCCAAATCTCTCCAAGAGATAAAATCAATATAGTAGTGTCACTCCACTAGCTATATCTCACAAATCCAATTGTGACTCACGTTGCATTTCCCATGCAAAGATGCACAACTAGAGCTAACGACGACCTGTTGACACTCGTGTTGGTACAACCAACAAAATTGAGTTGTCCCAGTTCAAGTCCCTCAAAACATTTGACGTATAAACGTCCCCGTGAGGCATTCCCTGCCTCAATCAATATACCACATAGAGACTACAAGAGTCTACCATAGGTCTTCGTCGTATCAACACACGATCCACCAAACCCGGTCCCAACGTGCAGTATAATGGCCACAACAAGCACACCACAACACTGCTACAATACCTGGTTAGCAAAACGCTGCCTCCATAGGCTTATACCAAGCCTACCAACGTATCATACGTTCCATCCCGGTATTTCATACCGTAACATCCAATAGAATAGTGGGTCATCACCCAATATTTCCCTAATACCAAAGCACAAAGGACATCCCGGTGTCCTTGCTCAACCACAAAGCAATCCTAATTCCGTAGGATTTATTTTCCACACCCTCAGGGGTGGTGTGATCATGTCTACCACATGCCACATAATATAAGCAGTAGTTTCCTCAATAACTACTCCTATTACCAGACACGTTGCCATAGCCATTACAACGAGTATACCCGAAGGTAATACTATTCGACAATTATTTATCTCTATTGCATGATGCGATACATTCACCGGTGCAACGCATCCAATAATCCCTCGAGCAAACCTGCTCGGCATAAAGGTCTCGTCAACTAGCGACCCAGACACTACCATGTGCTCACCATTGGCACTCGACCACACGACTAAATACATATACATAAATGCAGTGTTCATCGAAACGACGCTATGCGTCTACATAGACATCCATTATGCCTTCGTCATCTAGTGACGGTACTTGTCAACATATGACACTCAATATAACCTCGTCAACTCGTGACGGTACATGTCGAAACACGACATCCATAGCCTCATCGTTAAACACATGACGGTATACATATCAACACATATCATCCATAATATTGCTTAAATAAACAGTAATATGCCATACCTCATCGCTATCAAAATAGCGACATACCTGTCTCCGTCGTCCAACAGTGGCACGCAATCAGCCCCCATCGCTCGTAGGTGGCGCAATCCAGTGTCACGTACATAGCGGCATAACCCATCGCTATAGAATCAGCAGCACGATCCCTCGCCATAGAGTCGGCGGCATAAAACATCGCTATAGATATCCGGTGGTATAAACCATCGCCAATAGATGTAGCGGAATGTACCATCGCTATATAATACCCGGCGGCATGAACCATCGCCAATAGAATAGCGGAAGGAATCGTCGCTATATATAATACCCGGCGGCATGAACCATCGCCAATAGAATAGCGGAATGAACCATCGCTATGAATACCCGGCGGCATGAACCATCGCCAATAGAATAGCGGAATGAACCATCGCTATGAATACTCGGCGGCATGAACCATCGCCAATAGTATAGCGGAATGAACCATCGCTATGAATACCCGGCGGCATGAACCATCGCCAATAGAATAGCGGAATGAATCATCGCTATATATAATACCCGGTGGCATGAACCATCGCCAATAGAATAGCCGATCCCTAGTCGTGTTACGGTAGTGTATTTTAATGCACATCGCTTCAATGTGGCATGTGGTACTTCCACCCCTCGCTTCACATATAAGCGGCATAGAATAACCTCGCTTCAATGGACATGCGGTACTCCCACCCCTCGCTTCATATTTTAGCGGCAAATATTCTTTCCTCGCTTCATATGATAACCTCGCTTCAATATGACATACGGTACTCCCACCCCTCGCTTCACATATAAGCGGCAAGCATTTAAAATCATCACTCATCCATAACAACGACTCATGGGATATTAACCAAGCATTCCATCTATACCTGCAACACAAAGCATATTCCATATTCCAACATACATCATCATGCGTGTATTTTAATGCACCTCGCTCAAATGCGACATGCGGCAACACCCTCGCTTCAACATTTGGCGGCAAAGCATTAAAATCATCACTCCATTGTACACATGCGACCACAATGCATAATCCATGATGTATATAAAAACGTAGGTTACCGTTTCGTGTCTTTCAACCCTGGCCTTAGCCTATCATGTCATAGTGTCCCTACAGGAACAAACTCAAACCATGAGCATATGATAATCCATATTCACCACAATATGATTATAATGAGTAAATGCATAAACTATGAGTACAAAGTACTTCCTGTATCCCAATGCATTTCAAAATGCTCCCTTTGGTTGTCCCTGTGCCACAACTCACAATCATAATCAACAGATTATATTATGATTCCATAGATGTCATGACATATAATTGTTCCATTATGATCACATAACATAAATGCACATAAGCAAAATAGTCGTGTCACACAACACTAACTATTATCATGCATAAATATGTGCTATACATTCCTATCAGCATGTTCCAGGCCCTCAACAGCCCCAAAGAGCTAACCTGGCTCTGATACTACTAATGTAAGGACCCTCGTGCCTTTAACCCGTTATTAGTGTATTAATCCATGCCATTAGTGCATAAAATCATAAATGTAGGGGAGAAATCACTTAACATCATAGCCATTCATGCCTCATATGAAAATTCTTCACATTATTCCATATAATGTCTAGTTCCCCCCAACCAAGTTCACATACATATCATGCACCAATTTAATACACTAACATGTTCTCAGTTCATTTGGCAATTCATAATTAATTGCATGTAACACATAAATGAAAAGAGAAAGGCCCTTGCCTTCTTTATACATCCCATATACACATAATACTGCTCACATGCGAGCATCGAATAAGTATGCGTGTATCTAATGTATAAAGTGGCATGCTCGATACCGTCCCTGGTACCTCGATCCTGGAAGTACTCCAATCCATCGATGTACCTAATAACCTGCCCCAACAGAGACAGCCCCCACACGGGGTGAGCATACCAATATCCCAAATCCCATAATCACAATAATACAATTCATAATTTACAAAAATGTAAATGCTATGAAATGTAAAGATACTCCCTGGATGGTATCATCCTCATCCGGGGTTTCCTGTACTGTCCCTGTTCTCAAAACACTTAAACCGTCAAATTCCCGAATGCCACTTAATCATTACATTGATTAACATATCCATTAGCCACATATCGATATCATAATCAATAGCATCAAATCATTAAACAATGATTACAGATATTCCATATATCTCACTTTTGGTTCCATAGTTCTATTCCATTACTCGCTCTACAATAGCGGCATTTCATTCCAACGCACAACAGCAGTGGCGTCATAACCGATGTTCGCTCAAAGGCGACGACATCCTAATCATTGCCCGCTCAAAAGCGGCACCATATGATTCCCAATGCATATATACATCCATTGTAGCAATAACCATAAATCATGCAGTTTCATATACATTTATTGCTAATACCATGTATCATGCATTCCCATATACATTCATTGCAATACTGTGTATCAAGCACTCAACAATTGCAATTATATTAAAGGGCTATGCTCGTACGTCATACGTACCTTAAGTTTCCGTAGTCCAAGCCAAACCTTGCTTGAATTCCATGCCTCGAGAAATATGTGTTAAAACACATAAACAACTCACAATCAAGCATAAGTATGCAACCACGTGCCCACGCACGTTTGCAACCTCTAAACCCATCGTCAATCCATGACGATTACCAAAATAAAAGCCCCTGGCTAGGCATGCATAATACTCAAAAATATTCCATTTAAAACGTTTAAAAGATAGCCAAAAAACTCAACCGAGAGTTCTGTTTAATTTAACTTGGCTCCAACCAAACCATTTTAAAAGTCTAGCATTCCCATTGGAATGTGAACATTGCCCCGGAAGTCGACCATTTAAGTCACAAATCCAAAATCCCACGAAAAACCAAGAAAAACCGTAAAATCCCTGCTGGCGATCGATCGCTATACCGGGCGATCGATCGCTAGCCCCTTGGCGATCGATCGCTCGACATAGCGATCGATCGCCAGACCTTACTGACGCGAGGCGATCGATCGCTCAAAAGTGGCGATCGATCGCCACCCCGCTGAAAAGCCTACTGCTCGCATGCGATCGATCGCCTGCTTTGGGCGGTCGATCGCCATGCCCTGTAACTCGAAATCCACCATTTTTAAAAGCTTAAACCTCTACAAATCACACCCCAACTTCTCCCAACTCAACTCCACAACAAATCTATACACAAGAACCTCCAACAAGGGTGTTGAACTCGAATAACACAAACCCAAAAGATTTTTTTGATTTTCACCAAAATCCCCCAAACCCAAAACTCAACCAAATCCATCAAAATTACAATCAATACGAAGATAAAAGCAAGGGGAAGGAGATTACCAACTTATCTTCGAAGAATCCGGCTCCTAAATCGAGCCTCCGTCGATTTTCCTTGAAGGAGGAAGGGGAAAAGGGTTTGGGGATGGGTTATCGCAGGAGAGGGGAGAGAGGAGAGGAAATGGATTCCGAATGACGGAATCCCGAGTCCATTTGGTACATATAGCAAAATTCCTCGAAATACTAATACCTCCACAAATACATCACGATTCATTAAAAATCATCTGTTTTCAAAAACTCTCTCTCCAATATCAAATCCCCCTACCAGCCCCAACATAAAGCACCCCGAACTCCAAGTCCCACCAAAAACCCAACTCATAGGTTTTTCACCAAAATGAGAATACAATCGTGACCTTTGGATCCAACGATCCCAAATGCCCGATTTAACAACCTCGGGAGACCCAAAACCGTAATTAATTCCTAATTGCCACAAATAATAATCCATTAAGGATTATTACCACACCAGGATTACCATCATTAATCCCCGGGTATCACAGTACTAGTTATACATGAAGCGGGTATGAAACTTATATAATTTTGAAGTAGTTACACATGAAATTGGTATGAAACATATACTATATTCGGTACTTATTACAGTGAAATTGGTATGAAACCTATACAATTTCGGTACCAAGCATAAAATTGGTATGAAACCTATATAATTTTTGTACTAATTACTAATGAAATTGGTACTAAACCTATATTATTTTCGATACTTATTACAAATGAAATTGTATGAAATCTTTATAATTTTGGTACTATTTACACATGAAATTGATATTAAACATATATCACATGAAATTGGTATTAATAAAATACAATTTTGGTATTAGTTACACACACACACACTCAAATTGGTATTAAACTAATATAATTTTGGTACTAGTTACACTTGAAATTTGTATTAAACCTATACAATTTCGATACCAGTTACAATGAAATTGGTATTAAAACTATACAATTTGTGTACTAGTTACATATAAAATTGGTGTTAAACATATATCATCTGGGTACAGTTACACATGAAATTGGTATTAAATCTATACAATTTTGGTACTAGTTACTCATGAAATTGGTATTAAACTTATACAATTTTGGTACTAGTTGTACGTGAAATTGGTATTAAATGTATACAATTTCGGTAGTAATTACACATCAATATTGATGTTAAACTTATATATCGAATAAATAAATAAACAATATCAAATTCAAACAACAATAACAACATTTCTATATAATATTCTATATTAATGTTAATCTTCTATATCGAACAAACAAATTATCAATTTCAAACTTTACAAACAATATTTGTTTGTTCTGGTACTAGTTACACATGAAATTTGTATGAAACATATATTATTTTTGGTACTTATTACACGTGAAGTTGGTCTGAAACCTATACTAGTTACACATGAGATATGTGTATATGAGTTGTATAAATGTCATTGACATTGCTCTTTTCAATTGGGATTTGCATGCAATGGATTTAAGAGTAAAACTTGCATGATGAATCGAGAATATGATTAGTGCATTATAATGGATTATGACGAATCGTGTTTTATTTGTGATTCCTGATTTGAATGCATTTCAATTGACTATATGATAGTTGAATCATCATATTTATTTAGAATATATCACTCGGGAGATGGGGTTTTGAATAACACCGTAAGAATTTACATCATTGGATAATTATATAGTCGACAGGCGTATAACTCCAACGAATCATTGTGCTATTTAAATTGTTTAATAGTTTATCTGAGATGGACACATCAAGATGATTGTTGAATGATTATTTCTACTTAACACTCGGAAGAGGTAATAGAATAACATAGGATTCTTTAGCTAATAAACTGAAGAACACAACATAGTTGATAGTTGGGTGAAGTCGAATCTCTAGAATCCGTTCTCATTGATTTCTCCACTTAAAAATTCATCATCTTGTTAGTTTATTTTAGTTATTTAATTAATTCTCCACTTAATTCGATTCATCAAGCACCTTTACTTTTAAATCCATTCCATGCAATGCCCAATTGAAATGCGTAATGCCAAGGACATTTATACAACTCATATATAACATATCTCTATGCTCACACGCGAGCATATAATTTGTATTAATTCGTATCATGTGTAACTAGGACTAAATTATATAAGTTTAGTACAAATTTCAATTGTATAGGTTTAATAGTACGGATATTATATATGTTTCATATTTCATACCAATTTTATGTATGCATAATATGGAAATTATATAGGTTTCACACCAACTTCACGTGTAATAATGACCGGATATAATATAGATTTTATAACAACTTCATGTGTAACTAGTACCAAAATTGTCTAGGTTTAATACCAACTTCATGTGTAACTAGTACCAAAATTGTATATGTTTCATACTAACTTTACGTGTAATAAGTGCCGAAACTAGTACAGGCTTCATACCGATTTCAGTGTAACTTGTACCAAAATTGTATAGGTTTCATACCAATTTCTTGTGTAATTAGTACCAGAATTGTAAAAATTTCATACTAATTTAATATGTATTAAGTACCGAAAATAGTATAGGTTTCGTACCAATTTCACTAATATATAGTACCAAAATTATATAGGTTTCGTACCAAGTTTATGTATACTAAGTACCGAAATTGTATAGGTTTCGTACCAACTTTACGTGTAATAAGTTTCGAATATGGTATATGTTCCATACCAACTTTATGTGTAACTAGTACTGTGATGACCTGGGATTGGAGATGTTAATCCCGGAGTGTTAATAACCCCTAAAGTTGTTTTACGTGGCAATTGGAGTTTAATCGAGGTGTTGGGCCTTCCGGACTCGTTTATTTGGGTAGTTGGGATCGTTGGATCCCGAGGATGAGATTGTATTCACATTACGGTGTAAAACCTAAGAGTTGGGTTTTTAATGTGTCTCGGAATCTCGGGTGCTTGTGTGAGCACCGGTAGGGGGTTTTGGGGTTAGAGAGAGAGTTTTTGAAAACAGATGATTTTTAATGAATCACGATGTATTTGTGGGGCTATTAGTATTTCGGGTATTTTGCTATAAATACAAGTTGAACCCGAGATTTTTATTAAAAATCCCATTTTAGCCCCCAACCCGCCTCCCTCTCTCTCTCCCGCCGATTCCCGACTTTCCCCCCAGCCCCGCGCACGAAAACGCCTCGCTCGCCGCCGTCTGGCCGTCGTTCGGCGCGTGCGACCCGCCGCCGGCTTCGTCTCGTCGAGGCGTAGCTATCCCCTCCGGCAATTTGAATTTTGGTCGCGTTTCTCGTTCGGATTTTGGCAGAAAGCGCCGATCCCCAATTTCTAGGGTTCTTCGATTTTCGTCCGATTTCTTCCGATTTTCGATTGGGTAACCTCCCTTGCCCCTTTGTCGTCGTTATTGTGTAATTCCCTGCCATTTTTGTGTTCAATTTGTTCGAATTATTGCTGTTGGCGTGAGTTGGTTCGATTTGAGCGCTGATTGCGTGAATAAGGTTCGAATTTTTGGGGGGTTTTTGGCAGGGGTGTGACGATTCTTGTTAGTGATCGATTATTACATGTTTTAGATGTATTATTGATGCTTATTGGGTTCGAATTTAAGGGCTTGAGTTCGAAAATTTGGGGGTTTTTGGCAAGGATGATGATTCTTGCTATTGATGGTTTAATTCACATTTTTTTAGATGATTTATGGTGTTTAATTGGGTTCGATTTGTGAGATAAGGGTTCGAAAATTTGTAGGGTATTATCGATATTGTCTCATTTGTTCCCTCCCTGCATGTACCCTGCCCCGGGTCTTTTTAAAGGTTAATTGTCGTGTGTTGACAATATTTTGAGGGATATGTGTGTGCTTGAGCATGGGTTGCATGTTCGTAAATAATTGTGAATTATTTATCGTGTTAGCACATCATTCCTCGGGACATGGAACTCGAGCAAGGTTTGGCTCGGACTTCGAGGATTTAAGGTACGTTTAGCGTACGAGCATAGCTTAAATGATGTTTTATAAGTACGATGCATGATTTAAAATACATGAAATGGTTTTACTATGATGGCACCGGGACTTGGTTACGTTATTTTGATTCACATGGTGAAATGCTTGGTGCCGCTATGAAGCGAGCAAATGATGGGTGTGGTTGCTACGGAGCGAACACCGGTAGTATGACGCTACTTTGAAGTAAGAAATGAAAATGTGGTATTCGATTAGATATCTAGGATATCTGTATTTTATTCCCTATTGGTAATGAATAGGAACAGAGACGTAGTTAATCAAAGAAGTGATTAACTAGTATCGGAAGTTAAGGAAATCTCAATATGATATCTAGAATTATGATAATTGCTAGATAAAGAAAGATGTTATGAAATGTTGTTAATTCGAAACTGGTTAGGGTTAACCAATATGATGATTAACTGCATATTCAGGATTTGATGATTTATCTGTTTTGAGAACAGGGTTATTACAGGGGTACGCTAGGATGAGGATGATACCATCCAGGAAGTGTCACATATGTTCCACAATATTTACATTTTCGTAAATTATGTATTATGTCATTATGATTATGAAATTGTGGAATTGGTATGCTCACCCCGTTGGGGGCTGTCTCTGTTGGGGCAGGTGAACAGGTACATCGATGGCTTTGGAGATGAGCTCGAGCTGTTGATTGGATGTACTCCCAGGATCGTGGTACCAGGGCTTGATGGAGCACAGTATCGTATAGAGTACTTATATACCCCTGAGGATTATATACATATTCATGATGCTCGTATGTGAGCACGATTATACTTGTATGGGTTGTATATAAAGGCATGAGCCTTTCTCTCTTTCATTCTATGTTACATGCAATTAGAGGTAGAATTGCTAAAGGTTATGAGAGTCATTGGTGTATTGTGGGTGTTGAAACCCACTTTTGTTGCCATATGTGTGGTGTCTTCCCTGGCTGGGAATTTACTTGATATTGCTGTATTCTGATGAGTATTATGTTTTCCCTGGCCGGGAATTATGTTATGTGTTGTACTTTTATTTCGGGATAGCTCTATTTATGGGGAGACTCTGCCCAAATTTTTATAAAAGTCCACAATGTAAAAAGGGGTGTAATGGGCGAACTCTATGAGTCCCTTGTTGTTAGGATGATGAACTTATAACATTGTATGTTAAAGAAAACTTTGTAATTGCCATTCAATGGTAAAGTATCATCTGAGTTTCCCGAATGATTTTATGGAAAGCATGTGCCACACATAATGATTAATACACTAATCAAGGGTTAAGTATATGGGGTCCTTACATTAGTGGTATCAGAGCAGTGGTTGCTCATTGGGGCTGTTGAGGGCCTAGGAAGTTATTGATAGCACATATTTATGCATGATGGCATTAATGTTATACGACATGACTAATTGTTTATGTGCTTTTATGATATGAAAAGTGGTATTGCTAACCATTGTGGTTGCAGGAATCGTGTGGAACACGATAGGATGGCATTAATAGTGATGTCTAACACTCTATATTCTACGTGCCAAGGAATCTGATTTTGGAAGAAAATCAGGGAAAAGAAAGATATGACGTATTGTCTGAGGACAGACTGGGTAGACAACCGACAGTGAAATACTTCGGTATGATCTCAATTATTATTGAATATACTAATGCGTTTGTTCATGTAATGTTCAAGCAAGGAAGGTACGTAAGAAACGTACGGGTATCGGACGGTAAACCATGCTTCTATACGATGATTATGATAAGTAAGTTTATGATGATGTTTATGATGAGTAAAGATGATATGATGTTTATGATGATGATTATGATAAGTAAGTTTATGATGATGTTTATGATGAGTAAAGATGATATGATGTTTATGATGATGATTATGATAAGTAAGTTTATGATGATGTTTATGATGATGATGTTACGATGATGATGATTATGATGATGTTTATGATGATGATGTTTACGATGATGTTTACGATGATGATGATTATGATGATGTTTATGATGATGATGTTTACGATGATGTTTACGATGATGATGATTATGATGATGTTTATGATGATGATGTTTACGATGATGTTTACGATGATGATGATTATGATGATGTTTATGATGATGATGTTTACGATGATGTTTACGATGATGTTTACGATGATGATGATTATGATGATGTTTATGATGATGATGTTTACGATGATGTTTACGATGATGTTTACGATGATGATGATTATGATGATGTTTATGATGATGATGTTTACGATGATGTTTACGATGATGATGATCATGATGATGTTTATGATGACGTATATGAGAGTGGGTAAGATGCCTCTGTGGTAAGATGACACACAATATTTATGATATGGTAAGACGCCATATGATTGGGTAAGATGCCCATGTGGTAAGATGCCACACAATGTTTATGATATGGTAAGACGCCATATGATTGGGTAAGATGCCCATGTGGTAAGATGCCACACGATGATTATGTTATGGTAAGATGCCATATAACGGGGTAAGATGCCCATATGGTAAGAGGCCATACGATGTTATTATGTGGTAAGACGCCACAGGGTAAGATGCCCATATGGTAAGAGGCCATACAATGTTATTATGTGGTAAGACGCCACGGGGTAAGATGCCCATATGGTAAGAGGCCATACGATGTTATTATGTGGTAAGACGCCACAGGGTAAGATGCCCATATGGTAAGAGGCCATACAATGTTATTATGTGGTAAGACGCCACGGGGTAAGATGTCCATATGGTAAGAGGCCATACGATGTTATTATGTGGTAAGATGCCACGGGGTAAGATGCCCATGTGCATGAATATGAACCAGGGAAAATGAAAAGAAGTTAATGAATAACCAGCAAGCTTACTCAACTATGATTTCGTTCATTTACTGTTATAGCTATAAGATGATGATGCTTATATGATGATGATGTATAAGATGATGATGCTATAAGATGATGATGTATAAGATGATGATGTTATAAGATGATGATGCTTATATGATGATGATGTATAAGACGATGATGCTATAAGATGATGATGCTTATATGATGATGATGTATAAGATGATGATGCTATAAGATGATGATGTATAAGATGATGATGCTATAAGATGATGATGCTTATATGATGATGATGTATAAGATGATGATGCTATAAGATGATGATGTATAAGATGATGATGCTATAAGATGATAATGCTTATATGATGATGATGTATAAGATGATGATGCTATAAGATGATGATGAGATGATGATGCTTATAAGATGATGATGTATAAGATGATGATGCTATAAGATGATGATGCTTATATGATGATGATGTATAAGATGATGATGCTATAAGGTGATGATGTATAAGATGATGATGCTATAAGATGATAATGCTTATATGATGATGATGTATAAGATGATGATGCTATAAGATGATGATGCTTATATGATGATGATGTATAAGATGATGATGCTTATAAGATGATGATGCTATAAGATGATGATGCTTATATGATGATGATGTATAAGATGATGATGCTATAAGATGACGATGCTTATGTGATGATGATGTTATAAGATGATGATATTTATGAAATGATGATGCTCATATGATGAAGATGTTATAAGATGGTGATAATTATAAGATGATGATTTTAATCATTCATGTCAAGAATTAATGACTATATGCATGGCTATGAAACAGGGACATTGGAGTGTCCAGGGTGTATAGGCATTACAGGAATGTTGGGTAAAGACCCACTACTCTATTGATTTTCTTCCCACAGTATGGTATGCCGTGCGGAAACGTCCATCTTATTGGTAGGTTTGAGGTGAACCTAGAGAGGCAGCGACTAGTTTGTCTGCCGTGTGTGTGCAGCACCAAGAGGGGCTTGTTAGAGCCGTTATACTGCTCGTAGGAACCAAGTGTGGCAAATCGTAAGGTGATACGATGTGGATTGTGGTGGACTCTAGTAGTCACCATGTCATCGAGGTTGAGGTTGTGCATGCTTCACTGAAACGTGTATACGTTATGTTTAATCTTGGTGAGACTTGTCTGTGACAGCTCATGATGTTGGAGTACCAACAAGAGAGTCATCAAGTCGTCGTTGATTCGATCTGGGAATCCATGTATTTGGGATGCAATGGGTTTATTGCATGTCCTTTCAAGTTTGAAACTCTGAGGAGTCTCGATTGTTTGTTTATAACCAGGATGTGGTTCTTGGGATATCCAGAGGTGGACATCTTATGAGATATCTTTTGTGTGAATCTGTGGCCGTGAGTTGCCCAATTTGAGTTGCAATGATGCGACTGCTCCTTCGATAGAGGAGGTTTGAAAGTGGAAACCAGGTTTGGTGTGTGTACACCGTGGAATACTAGTGTTTCCCTCGTAACGATGTATGTTAGACATCGTGAGTCATGATAAGAAATGTCATTGAATGATATCTACGATGGAATCGGGAGCGATTCGGATCCTCGCAGTTTCAGTTGACTAACTGCTTTTGGATTGTTAGCGTTGGGTTGCGCTGACGCTTTTTGACGTTATGATGGATTTGGAAGTCTATTCCACTTCAGAGTTGACACGAGGTCAACATTCTCACGGTTGAGGTGTCATTTATGATGCGTTCTTACTAGTTGTATTACAACTAAGGATGACTGTCCGATCTACAGTCGTAAGTATCGGTTGTTTTGCAGTCATGAGGGACTGACTTTTGGGATGACCCGCATCGAGGTACGTTTTGCCTCTTGGGTGATATATTGGTTTTGGGTAAGTCGCCCTGTTTCAGAGTTTGATGAGAGGTAAGTATCCTCGCGTTTATTAATACGATTCTGTTATGATCAAGAATCGAGGTTATGGCTCCATGTTGTTGTGTAGCCCGGGTGTTAAGTGATACACCGGTGCTAATTTCGAGGATGAAATTCTTTTAGTGGGGGATATTGTGATGACCTGGGATTGGAGATGTTAATCCTGGAGTGTTAATAACCCCTAAAGTTGTTTTACGTGGCAATTGGAGTTTAATCGAGGTGTTGGGCCTTCCGGACTCGTTTATTTGGGTAGTTGGGATCGTTGGATCCCGTGGATGAGATTGTATTCACATTACGGTGTAAAACCTAAGAGTTGGGTTTTTAATGTGTCTCGGAATCTCGGGTGCTTGTGTGAGCACCGGTAGGGGGTTTTGGGGTTAGAGAGAGAGTTTTTGAAAACAGATGATTTTTAATGAATCACGATGTATTTGTGGGGCTATTAGTATTTCGGGGTATTTTGCTATAAATACAAGTTGAACCCGAGATTTTTATTAAAATCCCCATTTTAGCCCCCAACCCGCCTCCCTCTCTCTCTCCCGCCGATTCCCGACTTTCCCCCCCAGCCCCGCGCACGAAAACGCCTCGCTCGCCGCCGTTCGGCGCGTGCGACCCGCCGCCGGCTTCGTCTCGTCGAGGCGCAGCTATCCCCTCCGGCAATTTGAAGTTTGGTCGCGTTTCTCGTTCGGATTTTGGCAGAAAGCGTCGATCCCCAATTTCTAGGGTTCTTCGATTTTCGTCCGATTTCTTCCGATTTTCGATTGGGTAACCTCCTTGCCCCTTTGTCGTCGTTATTGTGTAATTCCCTGCCATTTTTGTGTTCAATTTGTTCGAATTATTGCTATTGGCGTGAGTTGGTTCGATTTGAGCGCTGATTGCGTGAATAAGGTTCGAATTTTGGGGGGTTTTTGGCAGGGGTGTGACGATTCTTGTTAGTGATCGATTATTACATGTTTTAGATGTATTATTGATGCTTATTGGGTTCAAATTTAAGGGCTTGAGTTCGAAAATTTGGGGGTTTTTGGCAAGGATGATGATTCTTGCTATTGATGGTTTAATTCACATTTTTTAGATGATTTATGGTGTTTAATTGGGTTCGATTTGTGAGATAAGGGTTCGAAAATTTGTAGGGTGTTCTTGAACAATTTTCGATATTGTCTCATTTGTTCCCTCCCTGCATGTACCCTGCCCCGGGTCTTTTTAAAGGTTAATTGTCGTGTGTTGACAATATTTTGAGGGATATGTGTGTGCTTGAGCATGGGTTGCATGTTCGTAAATAATTGTGAATTATTTATCGTGTTAGCACATCATTACATGGAACTCGAGCAAGGTTTGGCTCGGACTTCGAGGATTTAAGGTACGTTTAGCGTACGAGCATAGCTTAAATGATGTTTTATAAGTACGATGCATGATTTAAAATACATGAAATGGTTTTACTATGATGGCACCGGGACTTGGTTACGTTATTTTGATTCACATGGTGAAATGCTTGGTGCCGCTATGAAGCGAGCAAATGATGGGTGTGGTTGCTACGGAGCGAACACCGGTAGTATGACGCTACTTTGAAGTAAGAAATGAAAATGTGGTATTCGATTAGATATCTAGGATATCTGTATTTTATTCCCTATTGGTAATGAATAGGAACAGAGACGTAGTTAATCAAAGAAGTGATTAACTAGTATCGGAAGTTAAGGAAATCTCAATATGATATCTAGAATTATGATAATTGCTAGATAAAGAAAGATGTTATGAAATGTTGTTAATTCGAAACTGGTTAGGGTTAACCAATATGATGATTAACTGCATATTCAGGATTTGATGATTTATCTGTTTTGAGAACAGGGTTATTACAGGGGTACGCTAGGATGAGGATGATACCATCCAGGAAGTGTCACATATGTTCCACAATATTTACATTTTCGTAAATTATGTATTATGTCATTATGATTATGAAATTGTGGAATTGGTATGCTCACCCCGTTGGGGGCTGTCTCTGTTGGGGCAGGTGAACAGGTACATCGATGGCTTTGGAGATGAGCTCGAGCTGTTGATTGGATGTACTCCCAGGATCGTGGTACCAGGGCTTGATGGAGCACGGTATCGTATAGAGTACTTATATACCCCTGAGGATTATATACATATTCATGATGCTCGTATGTGAGCACGATTATACTTGTATGGGTTGTATATAAAGGCATGAGCCTTTCTCTCTTTCATTCTATGTTACATGCAATTAGAGGTAGAATTGCTAAAGGTTATGAGAGTCATTGGTGTATTGTGGGTGTTGAAACCCACTTTTGTTGCCATATGTGTGGTGTCTTCCCTGGCTGGGAATTTACTTGATATTGCTGTATTCTGATGAGTATTATGTTTTCCCTGGCCGGGAATTATGTTATGTGTTGTACTTTTATTTCGGGATAGCTCTATTTATGGGGAGACTCTGCCCAAATTTTTATAAAAGTCCACAATGTAAAAAGGGGTGTAATGGGCGAACTCTATGAGTCCCTTGTTGTTAGGATGATGAACTTATAACATTGTATGTTAAAGAAAACTTTGTAATTGCCATTCAATGGTAAAGTATCATCTGAGTTTCCCGAATGATTTTATGGAAAGCATGTGCCACACATAATGATTAATACACTAATCAAGGGTTAAGTATATGGGGTCCTTACAAGTACCAAATTTATACAGATTTCATACCAATTTATATATATTTAGTACCGAAATTGTATAGGTATCATACCAACTTTACTTGTAATAAGTTTCGAATATAGTATATGTTTCATACCAACTTCACGTGTAACTAGTACCAAAATTGTATATGTTTCATACCAACTTCATGTGTAATAAGTACTAAAATTGTATTTGTTTCATAACAACATCATGTGTATTAAGTACCGAAAAAGTATAGGTTTCATACCAATTTCATTTATAACTGTACCAAAATTGTATATGTTTAATATCAATTTCATGTGTAATACCAAAATTGTAAAGATTTCATACCAATTTCATTTGTAATAAGTACCGAAAATAGAATAGGTTTTGTACCAATTTTATTCGTAATTAGTACCAAAATTATATGGGTTTCATACAAATTTTATGCATAGTTGGTATCGAAATTGTATAGGTTTCATACCAACTTTACGTGTAATAAGTTTCGAATATAATATAGGTTTCATACCAACTTCACGTGTAACTAGTACCAAAATTGTATATGTTTCATACCAACTTCAAGTGTAATAAGTACCAAAATTGTATATGTTTCAACCAACTTCATGTGTAACAAGTACCGAAAAAAGTATAGGTTTCGTGCCAATTTCATGTGTAACTTGTACCAAAATTGTATAGGTTTCATATCAATTTCATGTGTAACTAGTACCAAAATTGTAAAGATTGCATACCAACTTCATATGTAACAAGTACCAAAAATAGTATAAGTTTTGTACCAATTTTATTCGTAATTAGTACCAAAATTGAATAGGTTTCATACCAATTGCATGTATATTTAGTACCGAAATTGTATATGTTTCATATCAACTTCACGTGTAATAAATACCGAATATAATATAGGTTTTATACCAGTTTCATCTGTAACTAGTACCAAAATTGTATTGGTTTCATACCAATTTCATGTGTAACTAGTACCAAAATTGTATGTGTTTCATACCAACTTCACGTGTAATAAGTACCAAAAATATTATATGTTTCAAACCAATTTCATGTGTAACTTGTACCAACATTGTATTTCATACCGATTTTATGTGTAACGTATACCAAAATTGTATAGGTTTCGTACCGACTGTAATGATTTCTCAAAATTAAAAGTTTAAATTTTAGTATAGGGGTATTATAGTCATAGGGAGTTAGAACAAAATTTTAAGTTGTAGTAGGGAGTTTGAATTAAGTTTTTCTGACATGAGAACTGATTCCATAATTAAGTTTGACAATGAGGATTTTTTTTGAGTTTTCCCTTTTTTTTCATAATTCAATCATTTTATTCTTGACATTTTCACATAAAATCTATGATTTATTTTAATTCTTAGAGTTAAATTTAATGTAAATATCAAAACAGTTTATGTAGATATATGTAAAATAACGATTTTTTTAAAAAATACTTTGGGAAAAAAAGAAAATTTCAGAAATACATCGAATCTGATTGGGTTGCAGAAATACGTTAAACCGGAGTTTGGGAGGGCGACACCTCAATAAGCAGTAGCCGCTTACATGAAAAGCGGCTACTACTCTTCGAGTAGCCGCCCATACGTATAGGCGGCTACTCTTCGAGTTAGTGGCCGCTTAGCCAACTAGCGGCTACTGCTTAAAACGGTGGGCGATTTTGTGCTCGTCAATACGATGGGCGGTCCATCCGCCAACCACTGCCAACCACCTACCGCCTGCTCCAATTAAATCATGCCTCGTTCATCTATAAATTACATCGGCTGCTCTAAAATAATTTATAACATAAAATTTTGGTTTTTTTCTCTACTCACAAATAAATTATTCTCCTTCTCCTCGCGTAAGAAATAAATTATTCTATCTACATTATTCAACGTTAATTGATAACTACATTATTCAAGGTTAGTTGTTGATTATTAAAAATATTATAATTTTTTCATATTAATTTCGTCTCTCAGAAATAAATTATTTCTTCTCCTCTCGTCAATAATGTTTTTTTTATTATATAATTTTTTAAAAATCAATTAAACAACTCATTATGTTTTTAAATATATACATTATGTTTTTAAATATATACGTACAATATATTTTTATTTATTAATATTATAAATAATAATATTAATGATTCAATATATTTTTAAATATATACGTATAATATATTTTTATTTATTAATATTATAAATGATAATATTAATGATTGATTCGTCAATAATTAATATTATCATTATGTTTTTAAATATATACGTACAATATTTTTTTTTATTAATATTATAAATGATAATATTAATGATTGATATGTGTGTTAATTTTTGTTATTAATTTTAGGATGACATTAAATTGAGGTCCCGAAGATTCAACTATATTATATCTACAATCTACGCATATCTCCAGTGGTGTTTGTTCTGAGGATATTGATAGTATTCTAAAGGTGAAGCGTACAGATAACCTTATCTGTAGATTGTATAATGAGAACGTGATACACAATCGCGTTTGGAGGCATATCATTGATATGGGATTTTACGGTGTTTTGTATGTACGATAATCATTTGATTACCGCTCTTGTTGAGCGATGGCGGCCTGAGACCCATACATTTAATTTTAGATTTGGTGAAGCTACCATTACGTTACAAGATATTTCAATAATTGGGGTCTAAAAGTTGATGGTCAACCAGTAACTGGGGTAGATGATTCACAACGTGTGAAAGAATGGCAAGAAACATGTCTTGAGTTACAGGGATTTGAGCCTCCCGAAGCAAAATTTAAAGGTGGTCACCTAAGAATGACTGCTCTAGACGATCAATGCCGAGCTAATCGTATCTCTGATATGAGCTCAGAGATGGATGCAATAAAATACACTCGGTGTATAGCTTTGATGATTATAGGTGGAATTTTGCTTCCAGATTATAATAGTAGCGCTGTAAAACTCATGTATTTGCAGCTACTTGAAGATTTGGAAGAGGTGAACACATATAGTTGGGGCAGTGCAGTATTGGCTTTCTTATACCGAGAAATGTGCAATGCATCAACGATAGGAAAATGCACTATCACTGGCCCTTTGTATATTTTGCAGGTATGTAATATTTTTCTCTTACTAATAATACCTTATCCGTTTTTTTAAAAAAATTTCCTGTTTATTGACAGATTTGGGCATGGAGTATGATAAAATGTTTGAATCCTGATATACAACTAAAAACTTTGGTTGTCCCTAATAATGTTCCTGTTGCTCCCTACGGTGCACGGTAATAATTAATTAATTTATTGGATATTAATATTAAAATCATAAAATATTACAATACTTAACATTTTTTATAATAGGTGGAACACCGTGTTTCGTCACACCCACATAGCAACTCATTCGGTCAGAATTATACGACATTCTCTTGATCAAATGAGTAATGACGAGGTAAACCTATCCAATTTCCGAGTTATTCTTATGAAACACAGCAAAATACTCCTAGTAATACTGGTCCACGTAGAGGGCAACGAAATCGTAGGCAACGTCATTGTGGAACCGGTGGCCAACTGTAGTTGTATTATTTTGTATATTGATATTGTGTTTTTAACATTTGTAATTGTTTAACTCTATATATTAAATTAAAGTAATTGTCACAACTACGATTTTAATTGTCACAAATACAATTTCCGCATAACACAAAAATATAATTAATTTTACCTCTCCACATTTTGTGATTGTCTCTCCCTAATAACAGGCCTATCCATCTCGTTTCTCAAACGGCTCGTTCTATTTCTACCGACCCTTCTTCTTTCAGTCTTACAAGGTTGTGGTTCAATTCAAACGTGGGTGGATCTCAGTATCGAATGTCTGCAAGAGGACTAAATTTGCCCATGTAGGTTGCTGAGTATTGCGACATGCTATACCATAGTTGAATAAGTGTGGTAGGATCCAATGAATGATATTTGGCAGTACAAATAGCATGGGAACATGGAATTCAAAAAATCATCCATTTACCACAGGAGCACTCACTTGTTGATATTCTGACAAATTGAACATGTTGCCCCCGACCTGGTCTTCCACCGGTCGCAACCGAAGCAGTTTGATCACGTACATCATATCGGGTAACACGATGCTCAACGGATTTTCTTGACCATTGTTCATATTTTTGATATGCACAATCGGGCCAGGGCTGATTGTTGTGAATCATACGTTGAGTTTTGGTGACACGTTGAATAAAGTATTGAACGCACCTTTGAAGGGTCAATTGTACTATCGCGGAAATAGGTAGTCTTCGAGCACCCTTCAACACACCATTTAAGCATTCTGACATATTGGTAGTCATTACCCCACGACGCCAACCCCCATTGTGGGCTAAAGTCCATTTTTCTTTTGAAATTCCTGCCAAATATATATATGCCAGAATATTTTTGTTTTTGATTGCCTCCATTGTGGCGTCAAACTTACAATTCTGATGTTGTGTGCCTGGTTCCCAGCATAGATCTTTCAAATGGATATTTTTTAACTTTGAATTAAAATTGGAGCACACATGTCGTAGACAAAAATGGTGCACACCATTAGGAGGTTGAAAAAGTGGTAGATCATCAACTGCGCGCACAATTCCCTTATGCCTATCTGAAATAAGACATACACCTGTTGCACCACGTATAACATGTCGGCCGATATTCTCCAAGAACCATTTCCATGAATTGTATGTTTCTTCATCAACAATCCCGAAAGCTAATGGTAATATCTGATTGTTGGCATCCAGAGTGACGGCGATCAACATTTTATGCTTATACTTTGTGTACAAATGAGTACCATCAACACTAATGATTCTGCGACAGTGTTGAAACCCATCTATGCATGGCTTGAAAGCCCAAAAAACATAATTCAATGTACTCACCGCTCGATTGTTAGATCTTAAATGCCTCCACTCCACAATTGTTCCAGTATTATACTTTGACAAGGCACCCATATATTTCGGAAGTAGACGCACAGAGCTCTCCCATGTACCGTAAACATTTTCCACCGCACGTTGCAAACTTCTCCATGCCTTCGTATACGAGATATCATAACCATATTTATCTTTAACATTCTCCCGTACATACTTAATCTCGTACGAAGGATCACATCGTACAATCCCCAACAGTGTATTTGCCACCATATTACTGTCCAAGTTGTGGTGGTCTATCCCAACATTACTCGAGATACATGTGTGAGGACCACCATACTTCGTTAATTTCCAAAAACCCATTTTGGGCTTCAAAGACGCTCGAAGACCCCATTTACACCTTACGGTAGGAGAAGTCTTTTTGCACCGTAATTTCCACAGAGTACGTGTGCTGTCCACAACACAATACTCACGCCTGACAACTCTAACAGAGTAATCTTTCACAGATGCAATCAAATCTTTCTTATCCTTGAAAATCATGTTCACGGACAGCTCTCCGACCTCCGGGTTGTAATATCGAGTTCGCGATCCAAAAGGTACATCAATCGAATCAGGAACCTGCTTTTCGTTGAGCGCATTAAAAAATGGTGGCATTTCAATCGTGCTTGACAAAAATGGTGCATCTTGCATATGTCTCGGACCATAAGGTGGTTCGCGGGATGTCGTCTCTTCACCGAGACGTGCATGGACATTAACATCGTCTTCATCATGCATCTCATCAGCCTCAGTACCGTGTTCTCCAGAATCACTCGATGAATTATCGGGTTCACTATCACTCATGTAAACATCTCGATGACTATCTCCGTGTACGTCATGTGTGGCTGGTGCATCAGTTGCTGCAAACATAATTGTATGCTCTGAACCACCAACATCAGGATCAAATACATTATGAATTGGTGTAATTTCTTCTTGTAATCCCCAAACTTCTACTGTGTTTGGCCAACATATAGGATTTTCTTCAGAAGAGCCGGTTATATATTGATCCCAAGGTCCACTTCTATGCTCGAAATAAGGATAATTTTGTTGTTGCTCAACATCTCGACCGCTCGAAGTAGAAGGTTGATCATGGACCACCATATTGCTCAATCCTTCAGTGACATATGGAAGAGTTGATTCTGGCCCTTCAAGACCAAAATCATGATTACTGGCCTCTATATCGACGTACAAATGCAACATCTGCATATTGGGACATTCCATTATAAATTGTAGAACATCATCATCTACAATATTGATTGATATTTCATTCCAATACGATTTCTCCATGAATGAATATTTGGTTGACAATTTGATATTAAACATCGTTGGGTCGATGTTTAACTTTCTATGTGCTAGTTGAATCAAATCAAATAAAATAATAGAACGTGAAATTCTAATTGGTCTAACTGGTGGAATGCTATATTCGACCGATCCGTTTCCAATAATAAGATTACCACAAAAATATAGCAGCACAGAAATCGAATCCATTTTGAACAAATAAGAAATATTTTGATTCAAACTTTTGATGTACCGAATATATTAAAAGAGCAAATTCGAAAATTTTGAAAGAGCAAATTTGTTGAAGGTTTCCGGTGCCGAAAATATTTTCTCTTCACGTTATTTACACACATTTTCTGATATGAATTTTCGTAAAAGTTAAAAGTTCACGTGTGTAAAAGTATGAAATAAAAATAAAAATTTATGTGGTGGAAAGCAAAAGATACATGATAAAGTTGATATTAAGTGACATATAAGTTGACTATATACGCTACGACGAAACATAAAGAACCACGTGACAACGGACAGAAACTACGACTAGACATAAAGGACCACGCGACAAGGGCAAATACGGTAAAGTTAGGAACCGCCTGTGAAGGAGGCGGCTGGTAACCAACGAGTAGCCGCCCTCACGGAGGGCGGCTTTTTATTGGTTAGTAGCCGGCGGCTGGTAACCAACGAGTAGCCGCCCTCACGGAGGGCCGCTTTTTATCGGTTAGTAGCCGCCTTCAAAGAAGGCGGCTACTAAACGTGCGAGTAGCCGCCCTCAAGGAGGGCGGCTACTACCTTAAGATGAGTCGTTTAGCGATTAAACGGCTCCTCATCTTTGTCATAGCCGCTTTTGTGTGGAGCGGTTTAAGGTATTTTTGCAAACACCTCTATTTCGATGTTACCTTAAGATGAGTCGTTTAGCGATTAAACGGCTCCTCATCTTTGTCATAGCCGCTTTTGCGTGGAGCGGTTTAAGGTATTTTTGCAAACTCCTCTATTTCAATGTATTTTTGAATTTTTTTTCTGAATTATTTTTTAAAAAAAGCCTAAAATAACACATATTGTGCGGATACAACACTTGTTTCGACTGATTATTATTATTTTTGCAAAGTTGTGGAGGGGAATTTGTAGTTTTGAAGAGAGGTTTATAATAATCAAACCAACATTCTCATAATATAATAAAATTTACATAAATATCAAATGTGATGAAGGATTTGCTACTCTAGTAATAGCAACACACTGATAAACAAATATAATGGAATGAAATTTGTAACAATAAAGTCCCATTTATATATTAAAAGTCAATATTTGAAAGATAAAATCATTCCATGTGAACCATGACATCAATAATCAACAAAATGTCTCTAATTTGTCATTTCGAAGTTATTAACTTAGACCATCCGTAAAACCTAACCACGCAATGGAGTTAAATTTCCAAAGCACACATACCTTTTTTTTGCCATGATTTAATTTAATTGGTGACTTGGTTAAAAATCCCCAAATCATTTGTCATTTTAAATTTCAGTCTCTATGTCATAAAAAATGTGTTTGAGCTCCCTAACACGATAAATTCTTTGTAATCAGTCTCTAAATGATTTAATGATATATATACCCACATAGTCTTCTTAAAATAGTATTTTTTTCTCCAAATTTCTCTCTCTTCTACCTGTCGATAAATTTTACTCTCACTAATTTCATCCCTAATTATAAATCCAACATGGTGTAAACTCATGAACGTAAACATGGCTGAGAATGGCGGCCGAAGAAAGAAGAAGGAGAAGCTCAAGATATTGATTATGGGAATGCCGGGGACAGGCAAAACGGCGACACCTGCGGCTCTGGCGGAGGCAACCAATTTCAGACACATCAATATTAGGGATTTGTTAAACGAGAAAAACCTACACGGTGGATGAGACGATCAATTCGACTGACAGCTCATCAATGAAGACCTCGTCCATGAGTATTCATAATAGGAAGTTTGATGATTGCACGAAATTTGTTCCGTTTTGGTGGTTTTATTATGTCTGTAAATGTTAATTTCAGTTGATATCCTTGTATTCTCAGTGAATGATGTTCGAATTTGAAGAAAGCTGGAGCTTTAAAAGACTGAATTCGATTGCTGTGTACTATATAACATAATTTATGGTATTATATAAACCAATTTATGGTACTACATAAGCGAATTTAAGGTTCTAAATAACATAATTTGTGGTACCTTACATAATAATTTATGGTACTATATAACATAATTTATGATGATATATATACTAATTTGGTGTACTCTATAACGTACAAATAAGCTAATTTGTGGTACTACATAAGCTAATTTATGGTACTAAATAACATAATTTGTGGTACTATATAAACCAATTTGCGGTATTACATAAGCGAATTTGTGTTACTATATGATATAATTTGTGGTACCTTACATAATAATTTATGGTACTATAAACATAATTTGTGGTATTATAATATACTAATTTGTGGTGATATATAACATAATTTGTAATACTATATAAGCTAATTTGTGGTACTAAATAACATAATTTGTTGTGCTATATAACATAATTTATGGTACTTAATCCAAAATATTTACTAGTACCACAAATTAATGGTATATATATACATACACGCACACACATATATATATATTTGTGGTATAATATATATTGATTGTGGTACTAGATAACCAAATAACCAAATTTGTAGTTCAATATTATATAATTTGTGGTATTAAGTATATACATGTGTGGTACTGGATACACTAATTTGTGGTACTATATATATTGATTTGTGGTACTGGGTAAACTAAGTTGTGGTACTAAACAACATATATATAACATAGAAAGATATAGTTCACATCTAAGCTTACTCCGTACAACTTTATCATACATTTAATATATGATAATGATATATATAACTTGGTATATTTGCAAGTATATATATATATATATATATGCCAAATGTCATTTATGTTATATAACATGCCAAATACATAATTCACATCTTAGCTTACTTGGTACCACATTATCATAAATTTAATATATGGTAATGATACATATAACTTGATATATTTGCAAATAGATTTATATATAACACGTCATAGATTTTTATATAACATGCAAAATAGATGTTCACATCTAAGCTAATATTTTGTACTAAATATTCTAATTTGTGTACCAAATGTATTGATTTGTGGTACTATATAAGCTAATATGTGGTACTAAATATACTGATTTGTGGTAGTAAATAATATTTTTTTAATTAAATAACATAATTTATGGGATTATATAAGTTATTCTGTGGTACTAAATATACTAATTTGTGGTACCATATATACTGATTTGTGGTACTATATAAGCTAATATGTGATACTAAATAACGTATTTTTTGGTGCTAACATAACTTGTGGTACTATATAACTTACTTTGAGATACTAAAGATACTGATTTATGGTACCAAATATACTGATTTGTGGTACTATATATGCTACTATGTGGTATTAAATATAGTGATTTATGGTATTAAATATAGTGAAAGTCCTATTTCCTTACAAAGCCGCGCGTAATCACGCCTCTCAAGTGGAGCTTTTTCTGTCACAAAATAGAACTTCCAGCAGCTTAGGCATATTCACGCCAATAAGTTGGCGTATTTACTCCACTACAATAAATGCTACAGTAACGTTTTTTATTTCTTTTTGCCCATTCGGATTTTGGATGGACCTTTCAACCTCCTTTGATCTTTAAATCACCTTACAACCTTTTTAAGATTATTTTATAATAAAATATATCATTTTTGGATTCCTACAAAACAAAACAAATACGAAACCCGTAATTTGTGATATTATAAATACTAATTTGTGGTACTAAATAACCTAATTTATGATAATATATAACATAATTTGTGGTACTAGATAACAGGATTTGTGGTACTATAGCAATTTGTGGTACGTAGATAAGCTAATTTATGATACTAAATAACATAATTTATGGTACTATATAACATAATTTGTAGTACAAAACAACATAATTTATGGTACTACAGAAGCTAACTTATGGTACTATATAAACTAATTTATGATACTAAATAATATAATTTATGGTACTACATAACATAATTTATGGTACTAATTAACCTAATTTGTGATACTTGATAAATGTGATTTTTACACTTATTTTGCTATGAAATTTGGGGTGTTTTTGAGCGATTCCTAGATGATATTACGATTTTTGGTACATATTTGCACGTTTCAGGAATAAAGGCCTAAGTGCATAAAAGTGGAGGATTTGGGCTAATTAACGATGAAAATGACCAAACCAAGCGAACATGTCGAAGAAGGACAAGAATTTGAGTTTTGCAGCAACAAAAAATTACAATTCACGCGATCGATCGCCATGGGACGGCGATGGATCTCCGTCGCGCAGAATGTTTTGACGATCAATCGGCAATGGATCGCCAGACGCGAAAAAATCGAGATTTTGTTTCCTTGTTGGGTGTTTTGTGTCCAAAACTTGGTAAACTCATTTTCCACTATTAAAGGCATGATTTGGACGAAAAGAATGGACTCTTGGCTCCTAATTCACCCTACAAACACAGCCTCCATTCAGCTCCGTCCCCTCCATTCCTCCATACATCACACCATTGAAGAAGAAGACAATTCGGGAGAGACATGATGACGTAGCAACGCAAGGAGTCAACGCCTAGCGTTATTTTAGTATTTCTAAACTTTGTTCTCTATTTTTATCAGATTTTAATGTTTATATTGTTGCAAAACACTTTTATGCATTCTTATTTGATGACAATTGTTGACTATGTTTTGTTGTCAAGACTTAGGGGATTCCATGTTTTGAACCCATAATTCAATTTAAGGTTTTGATTGATTCTTACAATTCTTTGTGCAGAGTTTATTTTTCTTCATGCTTTTGAGGGATTGATCACCTTTAAATGATTATTTATTGCGATTGACTTAACCATACGATATAGTAAATTAGGCCGTGGATTTCAGACCGAGATCGAGAGATAAAGTCAAATACACGTGTGATAGCAATAGATTTACCAAAATCGAAGGCTAGTAGTTTTTATAAATCGACATACAATATTGAGTTAAATCGACATAGCATGACCATTGCCTTGTTGCATCTTCGTATTAGACTTGTTATAACTGGACCAAAGGTTGTAGCGTTTATCGTGTACGCCCAAATTAACCGTCTCAATTTAATAACAATTATGTGTAGTATCGTGAGTAGGGATCGATCCCACGAGGAAGGTTATATATTTGTGTTAACTAGTGCAAACTAAAATAAAAATGGGATTTTTGAAATCAACTAAATTAATAATATGATGCAAAATCAAACTAATATGCAAAATTTACTAATATTAATTAACTTATGAGAAAATAGCGATTCTCGGTTTTCGGTTGACTTTACAATTGGTGTTCATTATCTCGATCATCGATCTTCACATACGATTCAATTTTCATTTGAATATTCATCGTTGGACATTTAATCCAATAATCAAAATCCTATCCCATCTTAAGTTTAGTTAAGTAGCACAAGCGTTCTAGTTTAACCCTTATCAAACAATCAATCAAAATACAAGCGATTAAGATTTAAATCGATGATAGCATATGAACTATTGAGATCGATGAAGCTAAACAACATACCAAGCGTCTATGTTTAATCTAATCAATTGTTTTCCCTAAGAATTTAACAAACTCACAAGCGAAATTTTATTAATCTTAGTTGCTTCGTAAATTAGAGAGATCAAACGATTACGTATTTGATATCTACGATTCCATATTTGATATCTAATTTACATTAAATTGTATGAACAAAAGCTAGGTGATCAATCTAACAATCAAACATAACAATCATGGCAATGAAATCAGAAAAAACAATTGATAGTCAATGAAAATCAACAATCAAAACTTCATCTCGCAAGAATCGTAAACTCCAATATATCGTCTTCCTCAACCGATAATCACAAAGATGTTTAGCTACGCCTAACTAAAGTAAAAACAATCCAATCTATTCTAAAAAAAAATTAAGCTAATAGTAAAAGAATGAATTACTAAAGGGAAGCACGATTCCGGAGCTTCAATTCCGTCTTAGTTCTTCGTTCTTCAAGTCGCTCTTCACAAGGTTGAGAGAAAATCTATTCTAAAATCTAAAATTATGTTCTAAAGTCTCAATCTGGTGTTATGAGGCTAATTTTCGAGTTATAGGGCTATGGAATATGCTAGGATAGGTAAAAAGCTTCAAAAGATGGTAAAAAGATCAAGTTTTTTTTTGTCTGACTCCTTGGCGATCGATCGCTATAAAGTAGCGATCGATCTCTAGCTTTATTTTTTTCAGGAAAATTCTTTGGGCGATCGATCGCCTCTTTGTAGCGATCGATCGCTTGGTCGCATATTTTGTTGCTCAATTTTCTGTCCATAGGCGATCGATCTCCCCTTCCATGCGATCGATCTCTTCTCCTAAATTACATTTTAAGCCTTTTTCTTGATCTACCTTGAGTCCTTATCATCTCCAAATCTTTTCTTGATCTTTATTCTCCCTTTTTAGCTCGATTTCTTAGATTTCACTTACATTTACACAATTATACGATTAGGTAGCATATGTATCAATTTATCCATCAAAACATACCAAATCGTAGGCAATTAAACGCAATAGATGTGTCTATTTCTAGTCACATTAAACTCCCACATACTTAATCTTTACTCGACCTCGAGTAAATCAGACAAAACTACAATATTTTTGCTTGGCTCATAGCATCATAACAAACTAACTTGTCCTCTGTTTTATGCCTCAACAATTTTAAACATGCATAATAATGAAAGACGTTGAAAGGTAAACACTAGAACAAGTTCAATCCCTAAACATTTCAAGTTATACACTAACACAAGTATAGGCTCACTTGCACACTCTTCTCCGCTATCTTAGCCACTTTGCAAACATAAATCAAGTAGGTCTTTATTAGCTTGTAGCTTGGCCTAGGTATTGGCTTATGAAAGAAATGGTAAGATATATCAAACAAGAGAGTATGATGATATGCACAATTAAAAACTTCTCTCATTGCATGATTTTTCAAACTTTCACACCTTGTATGTTTTTGCAAGGTATATTTCAATCTTTTTCTCTTTTGTGTCTTGGCTCCCCTTGGAGTCATATTTTTATCTATTTTCTCAAGGCATTTTCCTTTTCTTTCATGCATTTCATTCTTTTGATAATGAAGCTCACAAACATTTGAATCATTGAATACATAAGTGCATGTGAATGAAACACATCATACTCCCTTCAAAGATGTGGATTAAAATCATAATTAGGCTTATTAGGGAAGGATGATAAGCTAGTCAAAGAATGTTGAATGGGGGTCGTTTGTATGCTTAGTATACAACCATTCTTTTACATGAAAACTAAAAAAGGGTACTAGTTATTGGTTTTATTTACATGGTAGGCTTGAAAGGCTCAAACACATCAAAGATTGTCTATATCACTTTCATGTTCGCAAGTAGTCTAGACATACACCTCAAAGAGCATGTAGTTAAGTTATAGCATGTATTAGAGACTTCCTAAGACTATCACAAAGTTCATACAATCTTCACTAAGTTATGCACACTTCACAAGTCATTACAGATTCGTGCTCAAAATATTCAACTACTTAGTCGAAGCACAATTTGCATTAGAGTTAAAAGTGATCCAAGGTTAACAATTCACCAATGTTAAAAAACATCATGCCCTTAATTAGATTTCATCATGGGCTAGTGATTCTAAGCATGCGTTCATTACTAACCATGAGCTCAAAATTTTCAAATTTTTCGATTTTTTTTTTTGTATTTTTAAAATAGGAAAGCAGTAACACACCACTAATCTCTCCCCCATACTTAAATCTTACATTGCCCCCAATGTAAGGCAAAAATATAAGAAAAGAGAAAAGTCTAACTAATAAAGCAATAAAAAATAAAAAGAAAGGCAAACTAACTCCCCTTGGGTTGCCTCCCAAGCAGCGCCTCTGTTTAACGTCGGTGGCCCGACGCCAATCCATGAATTACGTTATGCTTGGTGGATCTTCAAGATCCACTTCTTCTTCTTTAGCGGCATGGAAACCTTCATAGTAAGGTTTCAGTCTATGTCCGTTCACCTTGAATGTCTTTGTTTTTGCTAGGCTTTGAACCTCAACTGCAGAATGAGGAAAAACAGCAGTTACTATAAAAGGTCCAACCCATCGAGAACATAGCTTACCTGGAAATATGAGAAGGCGGAAAAGGTAGAGGATGACTTTTTGACCAACGACAAACTCCTTCCTCGAGATCATCTTGTCATGAAAGGTCTTCGTTTTCTCTTTGTAGATCTTTGAACTTTCATACGCATCATTGCGGATCTCTTCGAACTCTTGTAATTGCAGCTTTCTATGCTCTCCGCTCTTGTCCATAGCCATGTTGAATTGCTTGATGGCCCAAAATGCTCGATGTTCCAACTCTACAGGTAAATGACAAGGTTTACCAAAGATTAGTCTATAAGGAGACATACCTATTGGTGTTTTGTATGCAGTCCGATAATCCCACAGTGCATCGTCTAGTCTCAAGCTCCAATCTTTCCTAGTGGGATTTACAGTCTTTTCCAAGATGGATTTGATTTCTCGATTTGAAACTTCGGCTTGTATATTTGTTTGCGGGTGGCAGGCGATGGACACCTTGTGTGTTACATGGTACTTCTTTAGTAAGCTTTCCACCGTCCTATTGCAAAAATGGGCACCTCGATCACTTATGATTGCCCTTGGAGTCTCAAACTTAGAGAAAATATTATGCTTTATAAAACCTGCAACCACTTTTGAATCATCAGTACGTGTGGTCGAAAGATTGTGGAAACGGTCCCATGAAGTTGATGCCCCATACATCAAAGATTTCACAATAAAGTATGGGTTTTGGGCATCTCCTTTCGTTGAGATATGTTAGCCGTCTTTTGGCACTCAGGGCATGATTTGCAGAAATGATATGCATCATGAAACAAAGTTGGCCAAAAGAATCCACATTACAATACCTTATTTGCAGTTCGTTTGGCTCCAAAGTGGCCGCCAACCTCATGTGAATGAAAAAAATGGAGTATGGAGGATACCTCATTGCCCGGAATGCAACGCCGAATAACTTGACCCGCACAATGTTTCCATAAGTATGGATCATCCCAAACACAGTACTTGGCGTCACATCAAATTTTTGCTTTTTGAGTCCTATTCAATCCATCAGGATAAGTATTAGTGGCCAAAAAATTAGCAATGTTTGCATATCATGGTAAAATGTCGTGCATGGCAAAGAGTCGCTCATCCGGGAATTCTTCTTTGAAACACAGTGTGTCATTCACATAGGTGATTCGCCACTTTATTCTCCGTTCCTCGTTTGTCTTTAATTTCAACATTGAATTCACTCAAGAGCAAGATCTATCTAATTAGCCTTGGCTTTGCCTCCTTCTTCGTGATCAAGTAGCGAAGAGCTGCACGGTCAGAATAAACAATAACTTTAGCACCAAGTAAGTAATAGCAAAAATTTTCTAAAGCAAAAACAACAGCTAATAGCTCCTTTTCGTAGTAGAATAATTTTGTTGGGCATCGTTCAATGTCACGGATGCATAGTAGACGCTTGAGAAATCTTTCCAATCTTTTGGCCCAAAACGGCGCCTACTGCATAGTCGATTGCATCACACATGATCTCGATTGGCTTACTCCAGTCAGGTGGTTGGATAATTGGTGTAGATGTCAAGGAAGCCTTCAATGTGTCAAATGCATTCTTGCACGCCTCATCAAACTCGAATGCCACTTCCTTTTGCAACAATTTGCACAATGGTGATGCGATCTTGGCGAAGTCCTTGATATATCTCCTATAGAAACCTGCATGGCCAAGGAAGGAATGCACATCCCACACACAAATAGGATAAGGTAGAGACTGAATAATGTCAATTTTTGCTTTGTCTACCTCCATACCTTTGGATGAGACCACATGACCCAAAAAAATACATTGTTCTACCATAAAGTGGCATTTTTCAGAATTTAGCACAAGGTTTGTTTCTATGCAACGCTTTAGGACAAGGGTAAGGTTAGCTAGACAAGCATTGAATGAGTCATCATAAACCGTAAAATCATCCATAAATACCTCTAATATATGCTCAGTATACTCAGAAAATATACTAATCATACACCGTTGAAAAGTGGCAGGTGCGTTGCATAGTCCAAAGGGCATGCGCCTATAAGCGAAAGTCCCAAAGGGGCATGTGAATGTAGTCTTTTCTTGATCTTCTGGAGCAATCACAATCTGAAAATAGCAAGACTACCCATCAATAAAACAATAATAAGAATGGCATGCTAACCTTTCAAGCATTTGATCAATGAAGGGCAATGGAAAGTGGTCCTTGCGGGTCATAGTGTTCAACTTGCGGTAGTCAATGCAAACTCTCCATCCATTTTGAATGCGGGTGGTTACTAATTCATCGTCTTTGTTCCTCACCACTATGATGCCAGTCTTCTTTGGAACTACTTGGACCGTACTGCCCCACTGGCTATCCGAAATGGGGTATATCATTCCAACTGCAAGAAGCTTTAAGAGCTCCTCTTTCACGACATCCATCATCGGTGGATTGAGTTTTCTTTGCGGTTGGCGTGTAGGTTTGGCTCCTTCTTCAAGTAGAATCATATGCATGTATGTAGAGGGGCTTATTCCTTTAATGTCAGCAATGGTCCATCCTATGGCAATCTTGTGCTCCTCTAGCACGTGAATGAGCTTCTTCTCTTGGCCATCCCCCAACTTTCTAGAGATTATTACCGGTAGTGTGTTTCCTTCTACAAGGAACACATACTTTAGGTGGCTTGGTAATGGCTTCAGTTCAACAGTGGGTGCCTACGATACGGAAGGAAGAGGTCTAGTGTTAGGAATAGGCAAGGACACAAATGAAACATTACCTTGTATCTCGGGCGTGGTATCCAAAGCGGTGATGTTGTGTTCCACCTCATCTCTAAGTGGCAACTCTTCCTCAAAATGGTCTAGAGGGGTGGTGAGGGCTATCTCCAACTCTTCTTTACCTGCAATCTCAAAAATACATTGGGACAAGTAATCAATAATATCGATAGAGTAAACAGTATCATCTTGTCACAAGGACATTTCATGGCATCATGTCTATTGAATTTAACGACATCACCATCAAATTCCATCGTGAGTGTGCTGCTGTGAACATCTATCTTAGTCTTGGATGTTTTCAAGAAGGGTCTCCCTAACAAATAGGGCTACTATTGTCACCCTTTGCCATATCGAGCACATAAAAAGCAGCGGGAAATACCAATTCATTTACTTGCACTAAAACATCTTCTAAAATTCCCCTAGGGTATGCATTAGATCTATCCGCTAATTGGAAAACCACCATTGTTTCACTTAAAGGTCCTAGATTTAAAGAAGCATAGAGAGAGTATGGCATGACATTTATCGACGCTCCTAAATCTAGCATAACTTTTTCAAGACGTGTTGTACCAATTGTGCATGAAATAGTGAACATACCTGGGTCCTTGCACTTGGTAGAGATTTTCCGTTGACTAACTGCTGAGATGTTCTCCCCCAGCTCAACTTTGCGGCATCCTTTAAGCTTTTGTTTCCTCTTGGCGGTGCACAACTCCTTTAAGAACTTTGCATAGCGTGGCACCTACTTGATAGCATCCAACAATGGAATGTTCACCTCACATCTCCGAAAGGTTTCGTAGAGGTCCTTGATGCTTTCATTCCTCCTATCTTCCTGAAATGCAAGAGGGAAAGGTGGATCAATCTTATACTCAGAAATTAGAGGGGATTTACCTTTCTGTTCCTCCTTTTGTATGGAATTGTTCCCCATGGGCTCGATCTCTTTCTCCTCTTCATGTGTAGTCTCCATAGGTTTCTCCTTATCTTGTGTCTCAACTTCTTTCCCACTTCTTAGTTTAATCACACTGGCATTCTCCCTCGGATTCACTACTGGTTGTGATGGTAGGGTGCTTGATCTTTGAGACTCTATGTGATTTATTGTGGTGGCCAACTGTCCCATTTGAGTACTCAAGCTTTGGATGCTTTCTCTTGTCTCCTGTTGAAATTTCACAGATCCGTTAGCAATTTCCTTAACAATATTTTCTAGATACTCACCAGGTGTTGGGGTTGGAACTGCTTGTTGTGGCCTATGGAATGGTGGTCTATATGGTTGTGGTTGGTATTGCGTCTATGATTCAGTTTGATTCTCATATCTCAAATTTGGATGATCTCGCCATCCTGGGTTATATGTGCTAGAAAAAGGATCATACTTTCGTTGTGGCTGTCCCAAAAATCAACCCACTGCATTTGCTTCCTCAAAAGATGGTTCTTGAAGTGTGGGGCAAGCGTCAGTTGGATGACTCGGTAGTGCACAAATTCCACATACCTTGGCACTTTGGCCAATTCCAATTGCAAGCTGTTTCACAATATCGATTAAGTCAATCAATTGTTGTTCGAGGCTAGAAACATTTACCTCGCCTTGCTTCCTAAGCTTATGGTCCGATTGAGCAGTTCCAAACTGTTGAGAGTTGGCTGCCATGTTAGCAATTAAGTGCCTTGCTTCCGCTGATGTCTTATCCACAAATGCTCCTCCACTTGCAGCGTCCATCTTCCTGTCATTTGGCAAAAGACCCTCATAAAAATATTGAATATGTAAATGCTCACTTATCTGATGTTGAGGACAGCTTGCACAAAGCTTTTTAAAGCGCTCCCAATATTCATGCAGTGATTCCTCATAGAGTTGTCTAATGCCGTATATATCTTTGCGAATATTCGTCGCCCTTGATGCATGAAAGTATTTCTCCAAGAAAGTTCTTTTCAGCTCGTTCCATGTAGTGATGGATCCAAAAGGTAAATAGAAGAGCCAATCCTTAGCATCGTCCTTCAAAGAGAACGGAAAAGCTCGAACTTTGATTTGTTCCTCAGTTATGCCGGTCGGCTTCATCGTAGTGCATACTACATGGAATTCCATCAAATGTTTATGCGGATCCTCACCTGCAAGGCCATGAAAAGAAGGTAAAAGATGTATTAGGCCAGATTTTAATTCAAAATTTATGTTAGTAGCAAGTGTAGGAAAGGTTATGCAGAGAGGTAGGTTGTTGATCCAAGGTAGGATTCGCTAGCTGTCGTAGGCTTTGATTCTCCGCCATGATAGTCCTTTCCTCTTCTTCTTCTTTAAGTTTCCTTCGATTTTCTCTCCTAAGTTGATGTAAAGTCCTTTCTATCTCGGGATCGTATTGATGTTCGTCCCCCTCTGATGAAAAAATCGTCTGCGTAAAACAGGTAAAAAGCACGGGAAGATGAATATCAATAAAAAGTTAACACAAATTAATAAATAACGCCCCTCCCCGGCAACGACGCCAAAATTTGGTGGCTCAAATTAATAACAGATATGAATGTAGCAGCGTGAGTAGAGATCAATCCCACGAGGAAGGTTATATATTTGTGTTAACTAGTGCAAACTAAAATAAAAAGGGGATTTTTGAAATCAACTAAATTACTACTATGAGGCAAAATCAAACATGCAAAATTTACTAATATGAATTAACTTATGAGAAAATTGCGATTCTCGGTTTTCGGTTGACTTTACAAATGGTGTTTACTATCTCGATCATCGATCTATGAATATTCGTTGAACGTTTAATCCAATAATCAAAATCATATCCCACCTTAAGTTTAGTTAAGTAGCCAAATCATTCTAGTTTAATCCTTGTCAAACAATAAATCAAAATACAAGCGATTAACATTTAAATCGATGATAGCATATGAACTATTGAGATCGATGAAGCTAAACAACATAATCCAAGCATATATGTTTAATCTAGTCAATTGTTTTTGTAGGATCGAGCGCTTACCGCTTTACCAATAACTATAGTTAAGGGTAATGGCGCAACATCAATCTTTTCAACCATACACTGACACAAGCGCCACGTGTTCGATCGATCACAAAGCAGAGACAATTGTTGAACCCCAACAATCTCTCCCCCAATAATTGCACTCTCTGCAACTCATGGGAATCGAACACGCGACCTTGGATCTGATACCAATTGTAGGATCGAGCGCTTACCGCTTTACCAATAACTATAGTTAAGGGTAATGGCGCAACATCAATCTTTTCAACCATACACTGACACAAGCGTCACGTGTTCGATCGATCACAAAGCAGAGACAATTGTTGAACCCCAACAGTTTTCCCTAAGAATTTAACAAACTCACAAGCGGAATTTTATTAATTTTAGTTGCTTCGTAAATTAGAGAGATCAAACGATTCCGTATTTGATATCTAATTTAACATTAAATTATATGAATAAAAGCTAGGTGATCAATCTAACAATTAAACATAGCAATCATGGCAATCAAATCAGAAAAAAAACAATTGATACTCACTGAAAATCAACAATCAAAACTTAAATCTCACAAGAATCGTAAACTCCAATGTATCGTCTTCCTCAACCGAGAATCACAAAGATGTTTAGCTACTCCTAACTAAATTAAAAACAATCAAATCTATTCTAGAAAATATTAAACTAATAGTAAAAGAAAGAATTACTAAAGGGAAGCACGATTCCAGAGCTTCAATTCTGTCTTCGTTCTTAGTTCTTCAAGTCGTTCTTCAAAAGATTGAGAGAAAATCTATTCTATCTAAAATTATGTTCTAAAGTCTCAATCTGGTGTTATGAGGCTAATTTTCAAGTTATAGGGCTAGGGAATATGCTAGGATAGGTAACAATCTTCCAAAGATGGTAAAAAGATCAAGTTTCCTATTTTTCTCGGACTCCATGGCGAACAATCGCTATAAAGTAGCGATTGATCACTAGCCTTATTTTTTTCAGGAAAAATTCTTTGGGCGATCGGTCGCCTCTTTGTAGCGATCGATCGCTTGCTCCAGTAGACTTTGGCGATTGATCGCCTCTTTGTAGTGATCGATCGCTTGCTTGCATATTTTGTTGCTCAATTTTCTATCCAAATGCGATCGATCTCCTCTTCCATGCAATCGATCTCTTCTCCAAAATTACATTTTAAGCATTTTTATTGATCTACCTTGAGTCCTTATCATCTCCAAATCTTTTCTTGATCTTTATTCACTTTTTTTAGCTCGATTTCTTTGATTTCACCTACATTTACACAATTATTCGATTAGGTAGCATATGTATCAATTTATCCATCAAAACATACCAAATCGTAGGCAATTAAATGCAATAGATGTGTCTATTTCTAGTCATATCAAAAGTATAACAAGTGCATTAGGAAAACTCGTCACCTTATAATGTTTGAATTTAATTCTTAACTAATAGGCGATTTATGGGGGATTACATGGGTGAACCGAAGTCTTGATAATTGTCTCTACTGATTTTATTCTCATTCTTTACTATTTGTTGGGTTGACTATCGAGTTATTAGTCAATTTAGTTTAATATTCATCAGTAATTATCGTAGGCTAAGTATAGTTAAACTACTAAGTTTGGTAATTATTTTCTAGTCCCTGTGGGTTGGACAACATTTTCTTAAAATCTACTATACTAAAACTTGGCACCGTGCACTTGCGGTATAATTGCTACACTGATAATTTTCGATTTAAATAAATAACGAACAAGTTTTTTGCATCGTTGCCGGGGACTAATTTAAATAATAACATACGAGATTAGTTGACTGTAATTTAGTGTTTTTTTATTTTTCTTCTCTCGTTTTTGTTTCTTTCTTATACACTTCTATTGTTCTTTCTTTGGTTGGATCTGTGCAGGTTGTTATCTCTTGGTGCATGCTAAGGAGTGACACACCTACACTTGATCCTTTCGACCCCGAGATCGAACGCACTTATCGAACTAGGCTGAGGCACGCAAGAACACTTATGACTAATAACGAGGAGGTTCATGCGGCACCAGTCGCGAGGTCACTAATGAACTATGCTCATCCTTCGTTCCATGGATCATTGTCTAGTGTTTCTAGACCAAGCATCCAGGCTAACAATTTTGAGATCATACAAATGATCCAGCACTCGGTGCAGTTTGGGGGAGCGGCCACTGATGATCATAATGCCCACATCTCCAACTTCTTGGAGATTTGTGATACCTTTAAGCATAATGATGTTACTCACGATGCCATCAGGTTCCGTTTATTTCCATTCTCTTTACGTGATAAAGCTAAATCTTGGTTGCAATCTTTGCCTATATGTTCTATTACTACGTGGGATGGGATGGCATAATTGTTCTTTTCAAAATACATCCCACCATCCAAGACGGCCAATATGCGCAATGATATCACCACTTTTGCACAACACGACCAAGAGACACTGTACGAGGCTTGGGAGCGTTTTAAGGATTTATTGCGGAGATGCCCACATCATGGCCTCCTTATCTGGATGCAAGTACCAACTTATTATAAAAGTCTATTTCCTGATAATCGTTCAATGATTGGTGCAGCACCAGGAGGTACTGTTATGAGAAAGACGTCCGACGAGGCTTATACACTGTTGGAGGATATGGCTGCAAATAGCTGTCAATGGCAGTACGAAAGGAACGTGCCAAAAAAGCAGGATGGAATGCATCAAGTGAGTGAAGTCACTGCCTTAGCTGCCCAGTTGAAAGCACTGAACAAGAAAATTGACAGCTTGAACATGCATGCAATGCAAGTTCAAGCCGTTACATGCGAACTTTGCCAAGGAGGACATCCAAGCACTGAATGCCAAGCAGGTAGGGGTGCTTATCGGACCGGGTCGATCCGGACCGGGTCCAAAACCGGACCGGTTAGTTCGGTCCGAAACCGGAACTGGACTAACCGGTTCCGAACCGGTCCGAACCGGTAAGATACCGGTCCGGATCGGTTCTACCGTTCCGGAACCGGTATCTTACTGGTTCCGGATTAAACGGATCCGTTTCCGGGTTGAACCGGAACCGGATCCTTTAATTTTAAAAAAATTAATTTTTTTAAATATAGATAAATATATTTGATGTTAGTTTACAAACACAAAGGCACATTAGCTTAATTGGTTAGAGTTATAGAGTAGAAGGTGATGGTTGCGTGTTCGAATCCTCCACACAACAAGTTATACCTTAAGTTTTCGGAAAAAAAAATTAAAATTCTAAAATACCGGTTCCGGGTTGGAACCGGTCCAACCCGGAACCGGTGGAACCGAAACCGGACCCGATCTGGTTCCTTACCGGATCGGACCGGTTCCGTCCTTAACAAATCCGGAACCGTCCGGTTCTGGTCCGGACCAGACCGGGTCAAGCCAATAAGCACCCCTACAAGCAGGTAACCCTTTCGTGCAATCTGTTGAAAGTGCTAATTTTGTAGGGAACCGACCACCACCGAATTACCCCTACCCAAATACATACAGCACGGGGGTGAGGAACTATCCACAACAACCACTGGGGTATGCACCTAAACCAAGTATGGAGGAACTGTTGACCAAATTCATCACATCGACGGAGACTAGATTCCAAAATCACGAGGCGTCGATAAATAATTTGGAAGTCTAAGTGGGACAGTTAGCAACAATCCTAGCTGGGAGAGCATAAGGCTCACTACCTAGTGACACTGAAAAGAACCCTAGGGAGCAAGTCCATGCCATCACATTGAGGAGCGAAAACGGAGGTTGCTGAGAATAAGGATGCACATGTTGAGCATGAGGGCAATGCGGACATCAAGCAAGAAGATGATCTAACACGCAACAAAGGTAAGTCAACTAAGATCACTACACCCATCACACTACCTACTAAGGTAGATATCCCACTCCCATTCCCCGATGCATATAAGAGAGCAAAAATATATGCTAAATTTGCTAAGTTTTTAGATTTGATTAAGAATCTCCACATTGAAATGCCTTTCATTGATGCTATACGGCAAATGCCAAACTATACTAAGTTTTTGCAGGAGATACTGTCAAAAAAGCAAAAATTGGGAGAGCATGAGACGCTAAACTTAACTGATGAGTGTTCTGCTATCATTCAAAATGATTCACCTCCAAAGTTAAAGGATCCAGGGAGTTTCACTATACCTTGCAAAATCAATTCTACGACTTTTCATAAATCTTTATGTGATTTGGGTGCAAGTGTTAGTCTAATACATTTGTCTATTTACAGGAAGTTGGGGTTAGGAGCGCTAAAACCGGTCAACGTGTCACCGCAGATGGAGGACAAGTCCATCAAGTACCCTCAAGTGATAGTTGAGGATGTGCCAATCAAAGTCGATAAATTCACCATCCGATGGATTTTATAGTGTTGGATATGAAGGAAGATCCTGACATGCCATTGATCCTAAGAAGACCGTTCCTAGCAACTGGAAGGGCGTTGATTGACGTTCAAGAGGGGAAGTTGATTTTGCAGGAGATACTGTCAAAAAAGCAAAAATTGGGAGAGCATGAGACGCTAAACTTAACTGATGAGTGTTATGCTATCATTCAAAATGATTCACCTCCAAAGTTAAAGGATCCAGGGAGTTTCACTATACCTTGCAAAATCAATTCTACGTCTTTTCATAAATCTTTATGTGATTTGGGTGCAAGTGTTAGTCTAATACATTTGTCTATTTACAGGAAGTTGGGGTTAGGAGCGCTAAAACCGGTCAACGTGTCACTGCAGATGGAGGACAAGTCCATCAAGTACCCTCAAGGGATAGTTGATGATGTGCCAATCAAAGTCGATAAATTCACCATCCGATGGATTTTATAGTGTTGGATATGAAGGAAGATCCTGACATGCCATTGATCCTAGGAAGACCGTTCCTAGCAACTGGAAGGGCGTTGATTGACGTTCAAGAGGGGAAGTTGATCCTCCGTGTAGGAGAGGATCAAATCACTTTCAACATGTTTCAAACTTTGACACAATCGCACAACAAGCACATGTTCTAAAATTAATGTGATTGATACTCTTCCCTGTGGTATGATGCTAGGTGATGACAAGAAGAATGAAAAGAAAGTGATGATTACGTCACAAGCTCACCCAAGAGGAGGTAAATTCTGTGAGTGAGACTTGGTTTTAATGAATAGAGCAAAAACACGACTCTTTCCATGGAAGTCGGACTCACCATGGGCTGGACCTTTCAAAGTGGTCGATGTTCTACCATGCGACACTATCAACTTGAGAGATGACAACGAAGCACTATTCACGATAAAAGAGAAGTGGTTACGACACTACCACGTGAATGACGGAAAATCATCCCCAATGGCCCCTGCGGCACTTGAGCTTACACGGTAAAAAGTGCAGCTTGAGACTATAAATCAAGAACTCTTTCTTATCACTTAGCTTTGTTTTTGAATTCTACTTTGTTTTTGTTTTATTTTTGGTGAGAGACTCCATGCGTTCTGTCATGTGTTCCACAATTTGCCCCATGAGCTGACGAGGAATTAGACGACGATCACTGACGGTCGTCTTAAAATGTAACTGCTTAGAGTACCTTAGAACCTATTTGATGATGACACTTCAAGGCGATATGTTATAGTCATGAACTTGATTTGGAGATGATCTAGGCGATCTTTGGAACGTTTGAGCCTTTCAAGCTTACCATGTATATATCAATCTCTGGTGTCCTATTTTGAGCTTCACTGAAAAAGAATGGTATATGCATTGCATATAATTAGACCACCATTCAACATTTTTTTGGCAACTCATTATACCCACCTATTTTGAGCCTAAATTGAATATTTATCCTTACCCTAAGGGAGTATAATGAATCTCATTAGATGCACTTGAATTGCTATATTTTGATGAACTTATTGTTGAAAGAAATTGATGAATGAGAAAAGGAAAGAATAGAAAGAGCCTTGAGAAAAGATTATATATATAAGACCCAAAGTGCCAAGGCTAGAAAAGAAAAAGAAAGAGAAACTCATTTTGTGTTAAAATATGAATATTACATGATTATACTCTATTCTTTGTGTTATCCTATCTTTTCTTTGAAGCCAACACCTAAGCCTAACATTACAAGCTTAAAAATACCTCTTGATCCAAGTCTAGGGAGTGACTACATTAGTGGAGAAGTGTTTGAAAATAGGCCTATGGGGTGCTCAAAGATAATCTTAACTTTCATTAACTAACATGATTTGATCTATGAAAATTACATGAAACATGAAAGTTGTAGTAACACACACACGTTTTGATTTGGAGACATGTTGCTTGATCTAGGAGAAAACACGACTTGTTAAATTTTCTGATTGACTCTTGTTTGTCTGTAAGTGAGATGTCTGAGCTACATGATTGATTGCGAATTGGTTCATTTAAAATTTCAATATTGAACTCCACATTTTGATCTTATTTCTTACTCGACGATCAAGTTTAAGTTTGTGGGAGTTGTTAAGTGTGATTTTTACACTTATTTTGCTATGAAATTTGGGGTGTTTTTGTAGTGATTTCTGGATGATATTACGTTTTTTGGTATTTATTTGTACGTATCATGAATAAAGGCCTAAGTGCATAAAAGTGGAGGATTTGAGCTAATTAACGATGAAAAAGACCAAACAAGCGAACATGTTGAAGAATGATTTGAGTTTCGCAAAAAAAAAAAAAAACTATTCACACGATCGATCGCCAAGAGATGGCGATTGATCTCCGTCGGGCAAAATGTTTTGGCGGTCGATCGCCATTCCTTGCCGATCGATCGTCAGACGCGAAAAAATCGAGATTTTGTTTCCTTGTTGGATATTTTGTGCCCAAAACTTGGTAAACTCTTCTTCCACTATTAAAGGCATGACTTGGACGAAAAGAAGGGACTCTTGGCTCATAATTCACCCTACAAACGCTGCCTCCTTTCAGCTCCATCCCCTCCATTCATCCATACATCACACCATTGAAGAAAAAGACAATTCGGGAGAGACGGGACGACGTAGCAAAGCAAAGAGTCAACGCCTAGCGTTGTTTTAGTATTTCTAAACTTTATTCTCTATTTTTATTAGATTTTAATGTTTAGATTGTTGCAAAACACTTTTATGCATTCTTATTTGATGACAATTGTTGGCTAAGTTTTGTTGTCAAGACTTAGGGGATCCCATGTTTTGAACCCATAATTCAATTTAAGGTCTTGATTGATTCTTACAATTCTTTGTGCAGAGTTTATTGCTATTCATGTTTTTGAAGGATTGATAACCTTTGAATGATTATTTATTGCGATTGACTTGACCATACGATTTGCAATACGATATAGTAAATTAGGCCAGGGATTTCAGACTGAGATCGAGAGATAAAGTCAAATACACGTGTGATAGCAATAGATTTATCAAAATTGAAGGCTAGAAGTTTTCATAAATCGACATATAATATTGAGTGTTAAAATAAGTGCATGACAATAGCCTTGTTGCATCTTCGTATTAGACTTGTTATAAATGGACCAAAGTATAACAAGTGCATTAGGAAAACTCGTCACCTTAGAATGTTTGAATTTAATTCTTAACTAATAGTGAATTATTGGGGATTATATGGGTGAACCGGAGTCTTGCTAATTGTCTCTACTAATTTTATTTTCATTCTTTATTATTTGTTGGGTTGAATATCGAGTTATTAGTCAATTTAGTTTAATATCCATCACTAATTATCGTAGGCTAAATACAGTTAAACTACTTAAGTTTAGTAATTATTTTCTTGTCCCTGTGGGTTGGACAACATTTTCTTAAAAATCTATTATACTAAAACTTGACACCATGCACTTGCGGTATAATTGCTACACTGATAATTTTCTGTTTAAATAAATACGATCAATACTATATAACATAATTTGTGCTACTATATAATAAGCTAATTTATAGTAAACCAAACCAAAGAAAACTATGATATTATTTTACATAACGTAACTACAAAAGTACCAAATAAAGTTAAGTGCTAAAATGTGATGCATACCATTTGAATCAGTTTCCATGCTCATAATACTCATCTTTATGTGAACATCATTATTATATTGTGAAGGTGATACACATAATTCCACCTTCCTAGTTCCTAGCCACCATCTCCTTTTGGTAGATAATATCTTCAATTATAAAGCTTTTTTGACTGCAGAGGTGGAGGCCTCTATTTCTGCATCCAAGTCATTGTAAAGTGTGTGGATGAGCTTCTAAATTCAACATCAAATCAAAAATTTAACATTAAAGCTTATGTTACCCAAATTTATCTCCACTTTACACAATCGCATTTACTTTAAATCAAAACATTTAATAAAAAGGTAGCTTAATTTGTGTAACATCAACAACAGAACACATAAGTTGTAATCTAAAATTAAAAGCAAATCTGGATAAAATTTATAATCACACAAAGGGGAAGTCGTATGCTTTAGTTGGAGAGATAAGTGAACTATTTTTCATAGAAATAATAAATCGTGGATCCGCAGCTCGTTTCTCGCTGCCAAAGTATTAAGTTATGCATTTAAATCATTCCATTCAGTTAAATTTGAAATTAATAGTGTTCGAGTTATATCATTCCATTCAATTTACTTAAGAAAGAACCAAAGCAAATGCACACAAAGTAACATTCGCAATCCATTCTCAATTAGAAACCATGTAGCAATATTGTAAGAAATCTACAAAAAAAAGTAAGTGAAAAACAAAATAGATCAGCTAGACAAGACACCTCGATGGATCTCCATGGGCAACCAACCAAAGCTCGACCATTGACACGCTAAAGGCATCAGGAACATGCCAATTACCATCTTCGGTTACTATCAACATCTGAGCACGCTTATTAGCATTAGAATTGCTGCTAGACCCGTGACTGTTGCCGCGGTGAAACGACTGGGCAGAATCGGATCCAAACTCGGAACGAGATTTGAGTAAGGTTTGGGGGGAACGGAGGCAAGTATCCAAAAGAAAGATACGGATCGTGAGAGAGGTTAAGGGATCAATATGGATATCCTTAGTGGCAACACCGTCGGTGAAAGCGTTGGTTGCGGCTGCCGTCTCCTCTACTAGTATTCCCCTTCACCTCCTTCCAGAGAAAAACGAGTTGCGGAGTACAGATACCAATTCCTCCAAAGTTACACCAATTTTTCTTTACTAAAAAATAATAACCAAATGTTTTGCTGTACAAATATGAATGTATATCCGCATCTCGTTTCTCTCTGGAATGAGGTGAAGGGGAAGAATGCTTTAGTTGCATAGATGAATGAGCTGAGAAATAGTAAAATATAGTTGGTATTTTAGGGTTTATAAATAAATTGAAGGGTATAATGATATTTTAAAGGTCAGGAGCTCAAACAAATAAATTATCGAATAACAAGTATTGTTGGTAAAAGAATCTCAATTATCCACAGAGGCTTTGAGCCTTTAAATAACAATTACAATCAGCTCAAGAATGGTAACAAATAATAGCTATGCTCAATTAGTGTGATTGTGATCAATCTAAATAATTATATGTGCTTAATTTAGGGTGATTTAGAATCATCCTTAATACGCCCCAAAAAATCGATGTTCCATCGGCAATAGAGATTTTGGAGCGTAAAGTTTCAAAGCGTGTGCGGTGTAAGGGTTTGGTGAGGATGTCAGCCAGTTGATCTACAGTATTGACATAGGAGACAGAGAGATGCCCTTTGTGAGAGAGATCACGAACAAAGTGCAGATCAACCATAATGTGTTTCATATGGGAGTGCAAGACCGGGTTGAGTGCCAGACGAGTTGCACCGATGTTATCACACAAGATGCGTGGTGGTGTTCGAATGAGAATTCCAAGATCGCGAAACAGGTGTTTAATCCAGCAGACCTCAGCAGCAGCGGATGCAAGAGATCTATATTCAGCTTCTGTAGATGAGCGTGCAACACCATTTTGCTTCCGTGATCGCCAGGAGATGGGATTGGTGCCCAAGAAGACCAAATAGGCTGATGTAGATTTGCTATCACCGTTATCCCCTGCATAATCAGAATCAGAGTAGGCAGTGATAGTGAGATCAGGGGATCCTCGAATGAGTAATCCATGGTGAAGGGTTCCTTTAAGGTATCGAAAAAGGCGCTTAACAGCACACCAATCAGCAGCTGTAGGGGAAGCCATAGACTGAGCCAGTTTGTTCACAGTGAATGCAATATCTGGTTGAGTAAGAGTAAGATATTGTAATCCCCCAAGTGCACGACGATACTCAGTGGGTGTGACAGAACCAGATGAAGAAGTAGAGGGCTTGGCAGCCATTGGGGTACTCAATGATTTGGCTCCATCCATTTGATGCCGCCGAAGAAGATCGACGGTTTACTTGTGTTGTGACAGAAAGATGCCCTCTTTGCATTTCGCAACCTCAATACCAAGAAAGTACGATAACGGGCCAAGATCCTTAACTGCGAAATGCTGTTGAAGATGTTTCGTAACAGAAGTAATGTGAGCTGCACTTGACCCTGTAAGTATGAGATCATCCACATAGACGAGGACAAAAAGATGAATTGATCCGTGATGATAGGTGAAGAGTGAACTGTCAGCGAGAGACTTGATGAAGTCATATGAGATGAGAGATGTGCTCAGAGCATGATACCACGCACGTGGAGCTTGTCGTAGGCCGTAGAGGGATTTACGTAGTCGACAAACATGAGATGGAGAGGTAGCATCAACAAATCCAGGTGGTTGGGACATATATACTGCTTCAGTAAGAGAGCCAATGCATCGCTGATGTCGAGTTGACGAAGAGGCCAATGCTGCATTACCGCAACAGAAAGAACTGTACGAATCGTGACTGGCTTGACTACTGGGCTAAATGTTTCTGTATAGTCAACTCCGGGACGCTGATGAAAGCCTTTAGCTACAAGGCGAGCCTTATATTTATCAATGGTGCCATTGGGTTTTCGTTTTATCCGAAAAACCCATTTGCAACCAATAATATTAGTGTTGACTGGGGGAGAAACTAAGTCCCAGGTTCCATGACGTTGAAGAGCGGTGAATTCCTCAGCCATGGCTGCACGCCAAAGAGGATTAACAAGAGACTGAGAGACACATGTGGGTTCCAGAACATTTGGAAGAGGATGTCGAGATGCGGAGTTAGCGTGCTTAGGCTTGAAAATATTATTTTGGCTTCGGGTCCGCATGCCATGTGTTCTGGGTGGAGCCGGATCTGGATTAGGTTGCGGAGTTGAGCGATGGTGTGGAACTTCTGCAGAGCTTGGTCTACTGCAAGTAGTACGGAGATGTGTATCTGGGCTAGTAGGGTGAGTAGCAAAGACTGGAGGTAGACTAGATGAGATAGGTGACAAGTTTGTTGCGACTGGAACTGAAATAGCCTGGGAAGAAACATCTGGGTATTGAGTCGGGACTGTGGATGAATCACGTGTGTCAAGTGGGAAGGTAGTCTCCGAGAAACGAACGTGACGTGAAATAAACACATGTTGAGATTCGAAGTCGAACATTTGTAGGCACTTTGAGACGTAGAATATCCAAGGAAAACACATGGTCGAGAAGGATAATCCAGCTTGCTAGATGAGTAAGGTTTGATCCATGGGAAGCACAGACAACCAAAGGTACGTAGTTTCAGATAATTAGGTGGCCTTTTAAATAAAACCTCAAAAGGGCATCGTTGTTGAAGAACTGGTGTGGGCATACGATTTATGAGATAGACAGCAGTTTCCAGTGCATAACTCCAGAATTCCTGTGAGAGGTGAGCATGGTGTAATAAGGTACGACCAGTGTTTAGAATGTGCATGTGACGTCGTTCAGCTGTCCCGTTTTGCTGAGGAGTATGAGGAGCTGTAGTGAGCCAACTGATGCCTTCATTGTTAAAGAAACTGCGAAGAGCTAGAAATTCACCCCCATTGTCACTGTAAAAATTTTTGATTTGGTGTCCAAATTGTTTCTCAACCAATGACTTAAATTGTTTAACGATAGAGCACACTTGTGACTTAGTGGTCATAGGAAAGATCCAGTTGTACTTGCTGAAATGATCAACCAGAAGCAGATAATAACGAAGACCATTCACCGACGGAACAGATGTAGGACCCCACACATCAGCATAAATATAATGTAAAGGATGAGAGCTAAAAAGTGATGTCTCACTGAACGGTAATTTCTCAGTTTTATTAATATAACAAGAATCACAAAAATGTTCACGCGTTAATTTCTGAGAAATGGGTAAATGAAAATGCGAAATAATAAATTGACTAGTCTTGAGAGACGGGTGACCCGAACGTGCATGCCAAGTATGTGGAGAAGTTCGAACACCCAACTGAGCCAAATTTGCAGCAAACTTGTGATTAGGTGAAGGCGGACGTATGTGATAAACGCCGTTTTCACATGTTGTTGGAATCGAAGATGGGGGGTGAATGAGATTCCTTGGCTACTTTAGCTTTTTAAAATGAGTTTGAAAAATAAAATAGTTTTGCGCTTGCGGAAGCCTTGAGTCAATCGATAAATCAAAAGAACAAAATAAATAAATGCGTAAAGGAATAAAAGTAATAAAAGACAAGAGATTTGTTATAGAAGTTCGGCGATGAATCGCCTACGTCTCCTCTTCCCGGTTAGATAACCTCCAACCGAGGTTCCACTAGAATAAATGATCTTGGCCTTGAGGGCTCCAAGTTAGCCACACAACAACTCTTCCCGAGTTTACAAAGCTCTTCCCGAGCACACTACTCTTCCCGAGTACACAAGCTCTTCCCGAGCACAATACTCTTCCCAAGTACACAAGCTCTTCCCGAGCACAATACTCTTCCCGAGTATACAAAGCTCTTCCCGAGCTACCAACACTCTTCACGAGTCTTCTTGGCCTTAAGGGCTCCAAGGATAGCCACACACTTGCACCAACTAGACTTGTTGATGACTTTACAATTTTTCAACTTGCTTTGGTGTTGGAGGACCTTTACAATAAAACCAACAAACACCTTCACGGTGTACTCACACGAAGAAACACAAGACTCTAACAAAGAAAAGAATTACAAGCTCCAATACAACAACAATGTATGGAGATTGCAATGCAATATAAATTCAAAATGATCAAGGCTTTGTAGAAGTTTGTAGACTTGTTTCTTAGCTTCAAAATGCTCCAAAGCATCAATATTTATAGTGTATGAGGCCCCTTAGGCTCCTACTAGCCGTTGCTACACAAAAGGCTGAAATCACTCCTCGATCGCCTCGGACATCGCCTCGGGCGATCACCATCGCCGCGCCCCAATGGTCACCAAATCACGCACATCGCCTCAGGAGATGTCCCGATCGCCTCAGGCGATCCAAATTAAATTCCAATGCCGTAGCCTCAGCAGCCTAAAATCTTGCATTGCCTCAAACGAACTCCACGTCGCCTCAGGCGTTCATCGCATCGCCTCAGGCGTTCGTGCCATCGCGCCAGGCGATCTCCCCCTGCGTGCATGCCCGCACATGCCTCGGCGTCGCTCCAGTCGATGGCCATGGCGAAGTCCCCATGGCTGCCATCGCCTGAGGCGATGGTCACCATCGCCTGGAGCGATCTGTGCCAGAACATGCACACATCATTTTCTTCATTCCAATCCACTTTTCATCACTTAATCTGCACACTAAGTAGATGTATTACTACAACAAACACAAGTTTTGTTGATCATCAAAACTCAATGATTGACCGGGGATAATTTAACGCATTAAACGCAACCATGCGTTTAAGTCTCAACACATGTGCCGTGAGCTACCTTCGCCCCCGTGGATCGATCCTTCACAAACAACGGAGACATCATTAGTTTTAGTAAAGTCATGAACCGATAATTGATTATTCCGGGCAGTCGGAACACACAAGACATTAGATAATGTGAAATCACGCTACGGAAATGTAAGAACTGAGGTACCAGAATGAGTAATAGGCATGTTTGTACCGTCTGCGATCTGAACCTCATCCGTGCCGTCATATTCGGAGTGGATCGTTAAATTTCCAAGATCGGGAGTGATATTGTGAGAGGCTCCGGAATCCATGAGCCAAGGAGTAGGATAGGCAGAGGGAGTAGGAGATCGGGCGACATGAGCAGTTGGTGGTGAAAATTTGTGACAGTAAGGTGCTATGTGACCTTGATAGCCGCATAACTGACAGAGAACAGGTTGACGTTGTTGCTGTGACTAATTGGAGGAAGAGCCCCTGTTTGAACGGGTATTGCCGCGACTTTGAGTGCCACCACGATTACGAGCAGAATGCGAACGACCAGGCTGGGGCGCGCGATAGTAAGACCGCGACTGGTGCTGAGAATTATGGCTGGAGTTATGCTGTATATTATTAGCTGTAGCAACCAGCGAAGATGTGGTGGACTCGAGGCGCTTCAGATATAATTCATGAGCTACCAGAAGATCATGGAGTTCCTCAAAACGCAATGAATTTTCGCGGTAGGTATGACCAAGACCATTCAGCACGTAAAGCGTGAGATCATCATCCGAGACAGGTTTATCGATGATAGCTAGCTCATCGGTTTTTGATTTAATAAACTGGAGAAAGACACTAACAGATTGTGTGCCAATGGAAGCGCGAGCCAGATCGTCTTTGAGTTGCATCACTCGAGCCCTAGATTTGTTGGCAAAAAGACGACCAAGAGTGGACCACGCAACAGTAGAGGTGCTGGCATTGGAGACCATGGGCAGTATGTCCGATGAAAGGGAGCCAAAAATAGCAGCTAACAATAACTGATCCTGTTGGAACCAAGTAGTGTATAGCGGCGAGGGTGTGTCATGTGGACCACGCTCGGGACATGGGTGGGTTCCGTCCAGAAAACCAGTAAGCCCATAGCCATTGAAGAGAGCCACAAGGTGGGCACGCCAAGAGGGGTAGTTTGACGATGTGAGACGCATAGGAATGTGTTGATGGGCGGTGATGGGTACGATATGTGGAGTAGTAGTGATGGCTGGGTTTTCAAGGTTGGGTGGCAGTAGAATTGTTTGGATCAGACATGGTGATGGCCGAGAGAAAAGAGAAGAGAGAAGGGAAAAAAAATTAGGGAAGAGATTTGGTCTAATTTTCTCGTGAGAGATGAGCTCTAGATACCATATAGAATAACAAGTATTGTTGGTAAAAGAATCTCAATTATTCACAGAGGCTTTGAGCCTTTAAATAACAATTACAATCAGCTCAAGAATGGTAACAAATAATAGCTATGCTTAATTAGTGTGATTGTGATCAATCTAAATAATTATATGTGCTTAATTTGGGTGATTTAGAATCATCCTTAATATAAATAAGTGGTATGATAGAGTTAGGAATAAAAAAACTCCTCAAAATAAACTTGGGTTTGAATTTGGGGATTGTCTCCCACTTTACCGTTTTGAAGATAATAATATTTATATTTATATATATATATATATATATATATATATATATATATAAAGTAACATTTGAAATATATGTTTTCCATTCAGAAGGAGAGACTCCGCGCAAGAAAAATGCAGACAAAGCTTAATCCACGAAACAGGGTCCACTCTGCAACACCCACACGTGTCTTCATTTCACCATATAACAACTCCCGCGAGTGGACCCCACGTCTCCTCCACTCTTATAATGACAAATTCATTCACTCTAGTCTCTGCGTAATTACAATGAAGAATCTTGATTAGTAAAAAATAATTGTAATCCAACTCAGCCTCTGCGTTTAATGGATACCTCCTTAGTTCAAACTCAAAACAAGCTTACTCATGGTTTCTCTTTGAATTCTCGGTGTCTGCGGCCGTTACGCAATGGCATCGCCAACGGGGATAAGGGCTACGATGTCGATATGATAGCTCGTCAGAGCCTGAGCTATACCAGCTTGAGGGATTTGTTGCCGGCGTCTCCGCCGCCCACGCCGCCGCCCACGAGGATTAGGGTGGACAGCTGGAGGGACATTTCTATAAAGGATCCTTTGGTGCAGTGCGCGGCGTGGGCATACCTTCAGCCGATGGCGGAGGCGAGGGATGATGATGGTGGAGTGCTGTCTCTTGAGAGGTTGAAGAAGAAGTGCTGCGGGCTGTTGGGTTGCTTCAACGACGTCATGGTGGTCGTCGATTTTATTGATTTTATTGTTGCTGCTCTTTGCCCTCAGGGTCATCATCCCCCATCCATTTGAAATCTTTTTTCCTTTTTAAAAAAAAATTCTAAATGAGCTGTAATAATGCTCCTAAGGATACTATCCTTAAAGACATCATCAAACAAACCGTGGTCGTCAGGCGTTGGTTTTGTTAAGACTCAGAGGAGAATGACGGCAGTGAAAAAGGTTGAACGGAGTAGGGGACTGAACAAACTCTGCCAAACTTGCTTTTTAATTTACTTTAATCACCAATAGGGGAAAAATAAAAAAAATAGATTAATATTTAATATAAATGAGAAATTGGAATAAAATCCTCGTACCCAAATACGATTTGAGTTTCAATCCCTATGCATAGTCATTTAAGGTAGTATTTGGTGCATTTTTAATTTTAATTATATCCCTAATTTAATTTTTCTCATATTTTTTTGTGATTTTAAGTAAAAATTATCATATAATATTTATAATACTTTTATTCCCTTTCCAAGCAAAATGACATTTATATCCTTTTCCACCAAAAATTTTAACTATTTCTTATAATTTTATTATTATTATTATTATTATATTAGTAAATTATTTATTATTATTATATATACTATTATTTATTTATTATTATTTATATTATTATTATTATTATTATTATTATATATATATATATTAGTATTGTATTATTTATTTTTATTATTAATATTATATAATATATTATTATTATTATTATAATACTTATTTATTTTATTATATATATATATATATATATTAGTATTGCTTTATTTTATTGTAATTATTATATATATATTATTTATTATTATTATTGTTATATATATTTTATATATATTATAACATTATTATTTAACAAATAATAATAATAGTTATTATATTATATATGTACTTTTATTATTAATATTATATATATAATAATAATGATGGTATATAGTCATTATATCAAACTATAAAATTAATCAACAATCTTATCTTCAAAACAAACACCATATAACTTACAAAACTATATTATTTTAAACCATCTCATAATTTTAATCATTATACTTATCTTATCCTTACATTATCACTCATTCCAAACGGTACCTATAGGGTTAGTCCCCAATTCAAACAACTTTTATTGTTTTTAACTTCCTAATAACATAAAATTACTGAAAAATGGCAGTTATATACATAATGAGTTTCATCTTCTTTCTCCGTAGCCTAATTCTTTTTCTTTATTTTTTTTGTCAACTTCGTTTGTAAACCCATCAATGTTTCGGCAAATCCTATTTGGTAGGCAAATGGAGAAAGTGTGAATTATTGAGTTTGCATTGCAGTTAATCCATATGCAAAATAGAGATTAAGGTGAGTTAAATGCATTTTTGTTCTCTCAAGTGCCAACACTAAATTTATTATGTTTCAATGAATCCTGTGCTGATATTGTAAATGAGATTTTATAAATATATCACTTCCTATAGCTTCATGGGAGGAAGAAGTCTGCTGTTGATTGGTATAATATCATTTATGATGTATGTAAGGACCCCGTGCCCTTAACCCGTTATTAGTGCATTAAGCCATACCATGAGTGCATATAATCATACAATCAGGGGAAACCCTATGCAAGTGCAACACCGTATGCTACCCAGAAAATTTCTTGCATTCAATTCCCAATATTCAAATTCCCCCTACCAATATTATTCACATAACATGCACCCACATAATACACTAATATGCTCTTAGTTCATTTAGCAATTCCATAATTAATTGCATGCAACCATAATGAACAGAAAGAGGCCATAGCCCATTTATACATCCCATATACACGTAAGGTGTACTCACATAAGAGTACTCAATGAATAAGCGTGTATTTGATGCATAAAACACTATACCGGATACCGTTACTGGTACTTCAATCCTGGAAGCACCTTCCAAGCACAACTCGATCTCAACACTGGATCTGCGCACTTCTTTGACCAGCTCTGGTACCTCGATCCTGGAAGTACCCCAATCAATAGCCCGAGCTCAACTCCAAAGCTACCGCTACACCTGTATTACCTGCCCCAACAGAGACAGCCCCTACACGGGGTGAGCATACCAATACCACCAATCCAATAAGCATAATATTGCAATTCAAATACAAAATGTAAATGCTTTAATTTAAATGATACTCCCTGGATGGTAACACCCTCATCCGGGATCCCCTGTATTGTCCCTGTTCTCAAAATAACCAAACTCATCAAATTCCCAAAGCCAGTTAATCGCCATATAGATTAACTAATACAGTTCTATCATGCCAGTTCCATAATCAAGTGTAAAATCATCATAGATAGGCCATAGAATTCACATAATTAACCAAGGATTCCATGTTCCCATAACATTGCTCGCTCCACAATAGCGGCATTCTAAACCCAGCGCACGCTCAACAATAGCGGCGTCATAACCGATGGTCGCTCAACGGCGACAACACCCAATCGTTGCTCGCTCGAAAGCGGCCCCCCTATGATTTCTAATGTATGTCTATTTATCATAGTTACCATATACCATGTATTTCACTATCCAATTATTGCAAGTACCATAAACCATGCACTTCGATACCCATCTATTTCCAATACCATATACCATGCATTCAATACCCATTTATTGTAAATACCACCAACCATGCATTTCAATGCCCATTTATTACAAATACCCGATATCATGCATTTCACTATTGCAACATTACAAAAGGCTATGCTCGTACGTTATACGTACCTTAAGTCCCCGTAGTCCAAGCCAAACCTTGCTTGAGTTCCACGCCTCTAGAAATTTGTGCTAAAACACATAACAATTCACAATCAAGAATAAGCATGTGACCACGTGCCCAAGCACGTTCATAGCTCCCGAACATATCGTCAATCCATGACGATTACCAAAATAAAAGCTCCCCGGCTAAGCATGCGTAATACCCAAAATAAACCATTTTACAAGTTTAAAAGATTGCCAAGAATTCAACCGGGAATTCCGTTTAATTTAATTTGGCTCCAAACAACCCATTTTAAAAGCAAAGCATTCCCATTGGAATGTAGACATTGCCCCGGAAACGGCCCCTTTAAACCTCGGTTCCAAAATCCCGACATTTTCCCAAAATTCCAAAAAAACACATTTTCTCGGGTGGCGATCGATCGCCGCATTTACCGCGATCGATCGCCACACTCCAGTGGCCATCCAGTGCACTCTCGCGATCGATCGCCCATCCTCGCGATCGATCGCCAACCCGCTCGCGATCGATCGCCGAGCCTCGCGATCGATCGCATCACTGTTCATCGTCTACAAAAATTTGGATTGCTCGTCGCGATCGATCGCCCCACCTTGGCGATCGATCGCCACCTGCGATTTTTCCGAAAAATCGAACTTCCATGGTGTTTTTCACACCCCAACTCAAAACCAACACCCCCAACCTCCTAAACACCACTCAAACACGAGTTAAGCTCCATAAAAACACTTAAAACCAACATTTTGATTTTAACCCAAAAATTTCCAAAACCCATAGCCAACTAAAACCCCAACCAAAAGCTACCAAACTACTATCAAATCGAAGCCAAGGACGAGGGGAAGATGAATACCTGATTATCTTCGAGGAACCGGCCTCCGATCCAAGCCACCCGCGATTTCTCTTCCAAGGGAGAAAGGGGAAAAGGGTTTGGGGCGATGGAGAGAGAGAGAGAGGGAGAGAAATGGATTCCAATGACGGAATCCCAAGTCCGACTGGTATATATAGCAAAAATGCTCCGAAATACCAATACTCCCTCAATTACATCATAACTCATTAAAAATCATCTGTTTACAAAAATTCCCTCTCCAACACCAAGTCCCCAGACTGGCCCAAACATAAAGCACCCTGGACACCAAGTCCCATTAAAAACCCAATTCATAGGTTTTCCACCGAAATGAGAATACAATCTCACCCTTTGGATCCAGCGATCCCAAATGCCCGATTAAGCAATCCCAGGGGATGCCAAACTGCAATTACTTCCTAATTGCCACAATTAAAAATCCATCAAGGATTAATACAACACCGGGATTACCACCATAATTCCCGGACATCACAATTATCCCCTACTAATAAAATTTCGTCCCCGAAATTGCACCGGTGTACTCCACGTAACACCAGGACTACACCAACAAAACAAAGCCAAGACCCTGATTCTGAACCACCTTAGAATCGAATTAACAACTGCGAGAATACCAGTCTCGCACCAAGCCCTAAAATAGCGCAACGTCAAAACCAATACAAACCCGAAAGATAACAACATACCTCGACGTGAATCGTCCCACAAGTCAGTTCACCAAAACTGCAAACCAACCAAATCTCCATTGGTTCTGACAAAGATATCATCCCGTGATATTCACCACCTGCCCACGATGCTTGACACGCATCGTCAAGATGGGGACCACTAGCATACAACAGTATACTCACAAAAGAAACCAGTCTTCGTTTCCCAGTCCATCTCCTCCAAAGGAGTAGTTGCACCACTTGCAACCCGGACCGGGTTACCCACGGTCACTGATCCACACAAAATACATCACCGAGGATGTTTACACCGGCGTGTTACAAGAAATCATATCTTGGTCCCGACACACCATCAAGACTCCACAAGGTCTCGAGTTCCATAGGGGAACATGTAAGGTAACCAATTACATTCCTACACACGTGTCAGCCATGACACTAAACAAATCCGAATCTCGGCCATCCCTCATTTATCCTTGGATCCAAAAATCCTAAAATAGGAAGGCTATCGAATTATCCAACAAGAACCACCATGTTTCCAAAACACGTCGATCCCTCCTCGGGGGAAATCAAACAACCTTCACGATCATTCATCAGAATGCATCGTGCCATCGAGATTACCGATCTCGAGGTTCCACAATCTCACACCGGAGATCCACTAAACCAAGTAAATTAAACCCACGTTCAATAATGAACAAAAAAATAGAGTTGGCATTCGTATACACACACGGCATACATGCCCATACACCGCACAACATGCATACGCAATGCAATAGACTCGGGTATCTCCAATCATATCCACATCCCAAAACCAACTGTCAAACCCCGATTATTCTCGCCCCACGGAGAATGGTGGTTGACAAACCAAAACCAAAGGGTGTGATTTCAACATCACCACCACACGAACCAAAATAACGAATCTCCCCAAAAGATTCAACCGGTAGGAATCACAATACCGCCTTCCTCTCAAGGAAGAAGTCATGAATCCATGATCCTCCAATCCTCGAATCACCGTTCGGAGAACCTGGGTATAATTATACCAAAACATATCCCGGAACCCAGAAATACACAACTGGTTAGAGTAGTGCATCAAGACTATCATTACCCGATCCAAAATCCGTATACGCCATGTATACACATTCCAACGATGCTCTGTACTAATGCCATAGTACTCCACAATCGAGCATCTCCCCGAAGACGTCTCCTCAAACGTCTCACCGAGGTAAGAAATCCATCACCCGGTCGAACACCAGTAATGCTTACCATGGCTGATTTACAATCAATCCACGACAGATGTAAGCTGTCTCTAAGACAGTACAATTCAAATCTCTCCAAGAGATAAAATCAATATAGTAGTGTCAGCCCACTAACTATATCTCGTAAACCATTGTGACTCCCATTGCATGCCATATGCAAGGATGCTCAACTAGAGCTAACAACGACTTGTTGACACTCACGTTGGTAATACCAACAAACTTGAGCTGTCCCAGTACAAGTCCCTCAAAACAATGACGTATAAGCGTCCCCGTGAGGTATTCCCTACCTCAAACACCATGCCACATAAAGACTACAAGAGTCTACCATAACCCTCATCGTATCACCATACGATTCACCAAACTCGAATCCAAACGAGCATATAATGGCTAACACAAGCACACTAAAGTACTTCAATAATACCCGGCTAGAGAGTCGCTGGCCCCATAGGCTCATACCAACCTATCAATGTGACACACGTTCCATCCCGGTATACCATACCGCATAAACCATTAGAGTTGTGGGTCATCGCCCAACATATCTCTAAAACACTAAAGCACTTTGGACAACCCGGAGTCCATGCTTAATTACCAAGCAATTCTAATCCATTAGGACTTATTCCACGCCCTTAGGGTGGGTGCAACCATGCGTACACCACATCACAATAACGCGCGAGTAGTTTCCTCAATGACTACTCTTACCACCAGTCACTTGGCCTTAGCCATCCCAGCGAGCATACCCAAGGGTACCATTGCTCGACAAATATTTACCTCTACAATATGATGCGGTACACTCACCGGTACAATGCATCAATGCTCCATCGAGCAAACCTGCTCAGCAAAAGGTCTCGTCAACCAATGACCCAGACTCTACCATGTGCTCACCATCGGCACTCAAACCATACTACCAAATACATAAACATGAATGCATTAATCACCAAAATGATGCCACGCGTCCACATAGACATCCCAAATAACATCGTCAAACACATGACGGCTCATGTCGATATACGACATCCATAATCTCATCGTCAAACACATGACGGTAAACAACAATATACCATAATCCCAATACTGATAACAAAAGTAATATGCCATACCTCATCGCTATCGAGATAGCGGAATACCTGTATCCATCGTCCACTAGCGGTACATAAGCATCACCCATCGCTCGTAGGCGGCATAATCCAGTGCTATACACATAGCGGTATAATCCATCGCTATAGAATCAGCGGCATGATCCCTCGCCATAGAGTCAGCGGCATAAAACATCGCCCAAGAATATCTGGCGGTATGAAGCATCGCCATAGATGTAGCGGAATATACCATCGCTATATGATACTTGGCGGCATAAACCATCGCCAATAGAATACCTGGCGGCATGAACCATCGCCAATAGAATACCTGGCTAATCGCGGACTCAAGAGGTACTCACACTCATGTAGTACTTTGTTCCCGATCACATTACTACGTCATGACAACGGCATCATCGCTTCGACGTGACAGCGGCATGTATCATCGCTTCGACACGACAGCGGCATCATCGTTTCGACATGACGGTGGTACCATCGCTTCGACGTGACATCGGCATTTACCATCGCTTCGACACGACAGCGGCATTTACCATCATTCCGGCATGACAGCGGAAATACCCCTCGCTTCGACATATTAGCGGCATAATATCCCTCGCAATAATAATATGACAGCGGCATTTTCCTTCGCTTCGACATATTTGCGGCAAATATTCTTCATCGCTACAATACGACAGCGGCAAGTATTCACATCGCTACGCCATGCATGCAACCGTAATGCATAACCCGTATTTCAATAATTGTTTCGGCACGACAGCGGCATCATCGCTTCGACGTGACAGCGGCATTTACCATCGCTTCGACACGACAGCGGCATCATCGCTTCGACGTGCATGCAATCGTAATGCATAACCCGTATTCCCATAAACATCGCCATAGATGTATTGTAATGCACCTCGCTCCAACATGTAGCGGCAAAGCATTAAAATCATCACTCCGATGTATACCTATGCAACCGTAATGCATAGTCCATGTCTCATAAGACCCTGCAACCACCATGGTTAGCAACACATATTCCAATTATGAACACATATCATAAACGCACATAAGCAATCATGCATAAGTATGTGCTTCTCATTCCTAATAACATGTTCATAGGCCCTCAACAGCCCCAAAGAGCTAACCACTGCTCTGATACCACTAATGTAAGGACCCCGTGCCCTTAACCCGTTATTAGTGCATTAAGCCATACCATGAGTGCATATAATCATACAATCAGGGGAAACCCTATGCAAGTGCAACACCGTATGCTACCCAGAAAATTTCTTGCATTCAATTCCCAATATTCAAATTCCCCCTACCAATATTATTCACATAACATGCACCCACATAATACACTAATATGCTCTTAGTTCATTTAGCAATTCCATAATTAATTGCATGCAACCATAATGAACAGAAAGAGGCCATAGCCCATTTATACATCCCATATACACGTAAGGTGTACTCACATAAGAGTACTCAATGAATAAGCGTGTATTTGATGCATAAAAACACTATACCGGATACCGTTACTGGTACTTCAATCCTGGAAGCACCTTCCAAGCACAACTCGATCTCAACACTGGATCTGCGCACTTCTTTGACCAGCTCTGGTACCTCGATCCTGGAAGTACCCCAATCAATAGCCCGAGCTCAACTCCAAAGCTACCGCTACACCTGTATTACCTGCCCCAACAGAGACAGCCCCTACACGGGGTGAGCATACCAATACCACCAATCCAATAAGCATAATATTGCAATTCAAATACAAAATGTAAATGCTTTAATTTAAATGATACTCCCTGGATGGTAACACCCTCATCCGGGATCCCCTGTATTGTCCCTGTTCTCAAAATAACCAAACTCATCAAATTCCCAAAGCCAGTTAATCGCCATATAGATTAACTAATACAGTTCTATCATGCCAGTTCCATAATCAAGTGTAAAATCATCATAGATAGGCCATAGAATTCACATAATTAACCAAGGATTCCATGTTCCCATAACATTGCTCGCTCCACAATAGCGGCATTCTAAACCCAGCGCACGCTCAACAATAGCGGCGTCATAACCGATGGTCGCTCAACGGCGACAACACCCAATCGTTGCTCGCTCGAAAGCGGCCCCCCTATGATTTCTAATGTATGTCTATTTATCATAGTTACCATATACCATGTATTTCACTATCCAATTATTGCAAGTACCATAAACCATGCACTTCGATACCCATCTATTTCCAATACCATATACCATGCATTCAATACCCATTTATTGTAAATACCACCAACCATGCATTTCAATGCCCATTTATTACAAATACCCGATATCATGCATTTCACTATTGCAACATTACAAAAGGCTATGCTCGTACGTTATACGTACCTTAAGTCCCCGTAGTCCAAGCCAAACCTTGCTTGAGTTCCACGCCTCTAGAAATTTGTGCTAAAACACATAACAATTCACAATCAAGAATAAGCATGTGACCACGTGCCCAAGCACGTTCATAGCTCCCGAACATATCGTCAATCCATGACGATTACCAAAATAAAAGCTCCCCGGCTAAGCATGCGTAATACCCAAAATAAACCATTTTACAAGTTTAAAAGATTGCCAAGAATTCAACCGGGAATTCCGTTTAATTTAATTTGGCTCCAAACAACCCATTTTAAAAGCAAAGCATTCCCATTGGAATGTAGACATTGCCCCGGAAACGGCCCCTTTAAACCTCGGTTCCAAAATCCCGACATTTTCCCAAAATTCCAAAAAAACACATTTTCTCGGGTGGCGATCGATCGCCGCATTTACCGCGATCGATCGCCACACTCCAGTGGCCATCCAGTGCACTCTCGCGATCGATCGCCCATCCTCGCGATCGATCGCCAACCCGCTCGCGATCGATCGCCGAGCCTCGCGATCGATCGCATCACTGTTCATCGTCTACAAAAATTTGGATTGCTCGTCGCGATCGATCGCCCCACCTTGGCGATCGATCGCCACCTGCGATTTTTCCGAAAAATCGAACTTCCATGGTGTTTTTCACACCCCAACTCAAAACCAACACCCCCAACCTCCTAAACACCACTCAAACACGAGTTAAGCTCCATAAAAACACTTAAAACCAACATTTTGATTTTAACCCAAAAATTTCCAAAACCCATAGCCAACTAAAACCCCAACCAAAAGCTACCAAACTACTATCAAATCGAAGCCAAGGACGAGGGGAAGATGAATACCTGATTATCTTCGAGGAACCGGCCTCCGATCCAAGCCACCCGCGATTTCTCTTCCAAGGGAGAAAGGGGAAAAGGGTTTGGGGCGATGGAGAGAGAGAGAGAGGGAGAGAAATGGATTCCAATGACGGAATCCCAAGTCCGACTGGTATATATAGCAAAAATGCTCCGAAATACCAATACTCCCTCAATTACATCATAACTCATTAAAAATCATCTGTTTACAAAAATTCCCTCTCCAACACCAAGTCCCCAGACTGGCCCAAACATAAAGCACCCTGGACACCAAGTCCCATTAAAAACCCAATTCATAGGTTTTCCACCGAAATGAGAATACAATCTCACCCTTTGGATCCAGCGATCCCAAATGCCCGATTAAGCAATCCCAGGGGATGCCAAACTGCAATTACTTCCTAATTGCCACAATTAAAAATCCATCAAGGATTAATACAACACCGGGATTACCACCATAATTCCCGGACATCACAATTATCCCCTACTAATAAAATTTCGTCCCCGAAATTGCACCGGTGTACTCCACGTAACACCAGGACTACACCAACAAAACAAAGCCAAGACCCTGATTCTGAACCACCTTAGAATCGAATTAACAACTGCGAGAATACCAGTCTCGCACCAAGCCCTAAAATAGCGCAACGTCAAAACCAATACAAACCCGAAAGATAACAACATACCTCGACGTGAATCGTCCCACAAGTCAGTTCACCAAAACTGCAAACCAACCAAATCTCCATTGGTTCTGACAAAGATATCATCCCGTGATATTCACCACCTGCCCACGATGCTTGACACGCATCGTCAAGATGGGGACCACTAGCATACAACAGTATACTCACAAAAGAAACCAGTCTTCGTTTCCCAGTCCATCTCCTCCAAAGGAGTAGTTGCACCACTTGCAACCCGGACCGGGTTACCCACGGTCACTGATCCACACAAAATACATCACCGAGGATGTTTACACCGGCGTGTTACAAGAAATCATATCTTGGTCCCGACACACCATCAAGACTCCACAAGGTCTCGAGTTCCATAGGGGAACATGTAAGGTAACCAATTACATTCCTACACACGTGTCAGCCATGACACTAAACAAATCCGAATCTCGGCCATCCCTCATTTATCCTTGGATCCAAAAATCCTAAAATAGGAAGGCTATCGAATTATCCAACAAGAACCACCATGTTTCCAAAACACGTCGATCCCTCCTCGGGGGAAATCAAACAACCTTCACGATCATTCATCAGAATGCATCGTGCCATCGAGATTACCGATCTCGAGGTTCCACAATCTCACACCGGAGATCCACTAAACCAAGTAAATTAAACCCACGTTCAATAATGAACAAAAAAATAGAGTTGGCATTCGTATACACACACGGCATACATGCCCATACACCGCACAACATGCATACGCAATGCAATAGACTCGGGTATCTCCAATCATATCCACATCCCAAAACCAACTGTCAAACCCCGATTATTCTCGCCCCACGGAGAATGGTGGTTGACAAACCAAAACCAAAGGGTGTGATTTCAACATCACCACCACACGAACCAAAATAACGAATCTCCCCAAAAGATTCAACCGGTAGGAATCACAATACCGCCTTCCTCTCAAGGAAGAAGTCATGAATCCATGATCCTCCAATCCTCGAATCACCGTTCGGAGAACCTGGGTATAATTATACCAAAACATATCCCGGAACCCAGAAATACACAACTGGTTAGAGTAGTGCATCAAGACTATCATTACCCGATCCAAAATCCGTATACGCCATGTATACACATTCCAACGATGCTCTGTACTAATGCCATAGTACTCCACAATCGAGCATCTCCCCGAAGACGTCTCCTCAAACGTCTCACCGAGGTAAGAAATCCATCACCCGGTCGAACACCAGTAATGCTTACCATGGCTGATTTACAATCAATCCACGACAGATGTAAGCTGTCTCTAAGACAGTACAATTCAAATCTCTCCAAGAGATAAAATCAATATAGTAGTGTCAGCCCACTAACTATATCTCGTAAACCATTGTGACTCCCATTGCATGCCATATGCAAGGATGCTCAACTAGAGCTAACAACGACTTGTTGACACTCACGTTGGTAATACCAACAAACTTGAGCTGTCCCAGTACAAGTCCCTCAAAACAATGACGTATAAGCGTCCCCGTGAGGTATTCCCTACCTCAAACACCATGCCACATAAAGACTACAAGAGTCTACCATAACCCTCATCGTATCACCATACGATTCACCAAACTCGAATCCAAACGAGCATATAATGGCTAACACAAGCACACTAAAGTACTTCAATAATACCCGGCTAGAGAGTCGCTGGCCCCATAGGCTCATACCAACCTATCAATGTGACACACGTTCCATCCCGGTATACCATACCGCATAAACCATTAGAGTTGTGGGTCATCGCCCAACATATCTCTAAAACACTAAAGCACTTTGGACAACCCGGAGTCCATGCTTAATTACCAAGCAATTCTAATCCATTAGGACTTATTCCACGCCCTTAGGGTGGGTGCAACCATGCGTACACCACATCACAATAACGCGCGAGTAGTTTCCTCAATGACTACTCTTACCACCAGTCACTTGGCCTTAGCCATCCCAGCGAGCATACCCAAGGGTACCATTGCTCGACAAATATTTACCTCTACAATATGATGCGGTACACTCACCGGTACAATGCATCAATGCTCCATCGAGCAAACCTGCTCAGCAAAAGGTCTCGTCAACCAATGACCCAGACTCTACCATGTGCTCACCATCGGCACTCAAACCATACTACCAAATACATAAACATGAATGCATTAATCACCAAAATGATGCCACGCGTCCACATAGACATCCCAAATAACATCGTCAAACACATGACGGCTCATGTCGATATACGACATCCATAATCTCATCGTCAAACACATGACGGTAAACAACAATATACCATAATCCCAATACTGATAACAAAAGTAATATGCCATACCTCATCGCTATCGAGATAGCGGAATACCTGTATCCATCGTCCACTAGCGGTACATAAGCATCACCCATCGCTCGTAGGCGGCATAATCCAGTGCTATACACATAGCGGTATAATCCATCGCTATAGAATCAGCGGCATGATCCCTCGCCATAGAGTCAGCGGCATAAAACATCGCCCAAGAATATCTGGCGGTATGAAGCATCGCCATAGATGTAGCGGAATATACCATCGCTATATGATACTTGGCGGCATAAACCATCGCCAATAGAATACCTGGCGGCATGAACCATCGCCAATAGAATACCTGGCTAATCGCGGACTCAAGAGGTACTCACACTCATGTAGTACTTTGTTCCCGATCACATTACTACGTCATGACAACGGCATCATCGCTTCGACGTGACAGCGGCATGTATCATCGCTTCGACACGACAGCGGCATCATCGTTTCGACATGACGGTGGTACCATCGCTTCGACGTGACATCGGCATTTACCATCGCTTCGACACGACAGCGGCATTTACCATCATTCCGGCATGACAGCGGAAATACCCCTCGCTTCGACATATTAGCGGCATAATATCCCTCGCAATAATAATATGACAGCGGCATTTTCCTTCGCTTCGACATATTTGCGGCAAATATTCTTCATCGCTACAATACGACAGCGGCAAGTATTCACATCGCTACGCCATGCATGCAACCGTAATGCATAACCCGTATTTCAATAATTGTTTCGGCACGACAGCGGCATCATCGCTTCGACGTGACAGCGGCATTTACCATCGCTTCGACACGACAGCGGCATCATCGCTTCGACGTGCATGCAATCGTAATGCATAACCCGTATTCCCATAAACATCGCCATAGATGTATTGTAATGCACCTCGCTCCAACATGTAGCGGCAAAGCATTAAAATCATCACTCCGATGTATACCTATGCAACCGTAATGCATAGTCCATGTCTCATAAGACCCTGCAACCACCATGGTTAGCAACACATATTCCAATTATGAACACATATCATAAACGCACATAAGCAATCATGCATAAGTATGTGCTTCTCATTCCTAATAACATGTTCATAGGCCCTCAACAGCCCCAAAGAGCTAACCACTGCTCTGATACCACTAATGTAAGGACCCCGTGCCCTTAACCCGTTATTAGTGCATTAAGCCATACCATGAGTGCATATAATCATACAATCAGGGGAAACCCTATGCAAGTGCAACACCGTATGCTACCCAGAAAATTTCTTGCATTCAATTCCCAATATTCAAATTCCCCCTACCAATATTATTCACATAACATGCACCCACATAATACACTAATATGCTCTTAGTTCATTTAGCAATTCCATAATTAATTGCATGCAACCATAATGAACAGAAAGAGGCCATAGCCCATTTATACATCCCATATACACGTAAGGTGTACTCACATAAGAGTACTCAATGAATAAGCGTGTATTTGATGCATAAAACACTATACCGGATACCGTTACTGGTACTTCAATCCTGGAAGCACCTTCCAAGCACAACTCGATCTCAACACTGGATCTGCGCACTTCTTTGACCAGCTCTGGTACCTCGATCCTGGAAGTACCCCAATCAATAGCCCGAGCTCAACTCCAAAGCTACCGCTACACCTGTATTACCTGCCCCAACAGAGACAGCCCCCACACGGGGTGAGCATACCAATACCACCAATCCAATAAGCATAATATTGCAATTCAAATACAAAATGTAAATGCTTTAATTTAAATGATACTCCCTGGATGGTAACACCCTCATCCGGGATCCCCTGTATTGTCCCTGTTCTCAAAATAAAACTCATCAAATTCCCAAAGCCAGTTAATCGCCATATAGATTAACTAATACAGTTCTATCATGCCAGTTCCATAATCAAGTGTAAAATCATCATAGATAGGCCATAGAATTCACATAATTAACCAAGGATTCCATGTTCCCATAACATTGCTCGCTCCACAATAGCGGCATTCTAAACCCAGCGCACGCTCAACAATAGCGGCGTCATAACCGATGGTCGCTCAACGGCGACAACACCCAATCGTTGCTCGCTCGAAAGCGGCCCCCCTATGATTTCTAATGTATGTCTATTTATCATAGTTACCATATACCATGTATTTCACTATCCAATTATTGCAAGTACCATAAACCATGCACTTCGATACCCATCTATTTCCAATACCATATACCATGCATTCAATACCCATTTATTGTAAATACCACCAACCATGCATTTCAATGCCCATTTATTACAAATACCCGATATCATGCATTTCACTATTGCAACATTACAAAAGGCTATGCTCGTACGTTATACGTACCTTAAGTCCCCGTAGTCCAAGCCAAACCTTGCTTGAGTTCCACGCCTCTAGAAATTTGTGCTAAAACACATAACAATTCACAATCAAGAATAAGCATGTGACCACGTGCCCAAGCACGTTCATAGCTCCCGAACATATCGTCAATCCATGACGATTACCAAAATAAAAGCTCCCCGGCTAAGCATGCGTAATACCCAAAATAAACCATTTTACAAGTTTAAAAGATTGCCAAGAATTCAACCGGGAATTCCGTTTAATTTAATTTGGCTCCAAACAACCCATTTTAAAAGCAAAGCATTCCCATTGGAATGTAGACATTGCCCCGGAAACGGCCCCTTTAAACCTCGGTTCCAAAATCCCGACATTTTCCCAAAATTCCAAAAAAACACATTTTCTCGGGTGGCGATCGATCGCCGCATTTACCGCGATCGATCGCCACACTCCAGTGGCCATCCAGTGCACTCTCGCGATCGATCGCCCATCCTCGCGATCGATCGCCAACCCGCTCGCGATCGATCGCCGAGCCTCGCGATCGATCGCCATCACTGTTCATCGTCTACAAAAATTTGGATTGCTCGTCGCGATCGATCGCCCCACCTTGGCGATCGATCGCCACCTGCGATTTTTCCGAAAAATCGAACTTCCATGGTGTTTTTCACACCCCAACTCAAAACCAACACCCCCAACCTCCTAAACACCACTCAAACACGAGTTAAGCTCCATAAAAACACTTAAAACCAACATTTTGATTTTAACCCAAAAATTTCCAAAACCCATAGCCAACTAAAACCCCAACCAAAAGCTACCAAACTACTATCAAATCGAAGCCAAGGACGAGGGGAAGATGAATACCTGATTATCTTCGAGGAACCGGCCTCCGATCCAAGCCACCCGCGATTTCTCTTCCAAGGGAGAAAGGGGAAAAGGGTTTGGGGCGATGGAGAGAGAGAGAGAGAGGGAGAGAAATGGATTCCAATGACGGAATCCCAAGTCCGACTGGTATATATAGCAAAAATGCTCCGAAATACCAATACTCCCTCAATTACATCATAACTCATTAAAAATCATCTGTTTACAAAAATTCCCTCTCCAACACCAAGTCCCCAGACTGGCCCAAACATAAAGCACCCTGGACACCAAGTCCCATTAAAAACCCAATTCATAGGTTTTCCACCGAAATGAGAATACAATCTCACCCTTTGGATCCAGCGATCCCAAATGCCCGATTAAGCAATCCCAGGGGATGCCAAACTGCAATTACTTCCTAATTGCCACAATTAAAAATCCATCAAGGATTAATACAACACCGGGATTACCACCATAATTCCCGGACATCACAATGTAATTGACAGGTAAGTCCTATACCATATAGAATATGGTAGTAAGTGGTAGTAATTATATCATTTATTAAGTGTATATTATGCTAGAAATTTAGGCTTAATGAATTGAAATTAAGCAGAAAAAACACGATGAAAAGTTGAACGGGATAAAAACTATAAAATTGTCCAGATATCGCGCTTGCAAATGTATTGGAAGGCACATAGGCATCCAAAAGGTGACCACACAGCCCCCATAGTACTGTCTGGGAGGCGCACAATGCCCTCCTATGTGGTGGGAGGGTCTAGGGCATCTTTCAAGGGGCACCCCAGTGCTTCTTGTATGTTTTCAAATAGCATGACATCCTCTCGTATGTAGTGTGTGACTTTTCATAAAATAATGCTTCGAAATAGTATCATTTGGTTATTTTTTTGGAGTAATATATGAACAACTTTTTCATTGAATTTAAACATTAGTTTTCAAGTGAACTTACATTTGTATTCTCATTTTCCTGCAAAACCTTGTGAAGAGTATTTTTAAATCTTTATGGTTTGTAGAATTCGAGTTTTGAAGTACTTCTAACTCGAATTATAGTATTTGTATATTGGAAAACGAATTATCATCGAACCATGAGAATATCATTTGAAGAATAGAGATTTAAACTCTTATCTTGACATTATAGCTAATTTATTTCATCGCTTCTATATTGTCTTAGACATGCATTCTATTTCACCCAACACATTATTTCTACTTCCTACAATGAATGTCATTTATACAACTACTATTGCGTTTGACTTCCTTCGATTCTTTAACTAGCTTTGGCTAGGGATGGCAATAGACAGGTCCAGATCCGGACCCGTATTAAACCTGCCCCGTCGGGGCGAATCTGGACCCGCTTCAACCGAGTTTGGAAGCGGAGCGTGGCGGGTCCTGGGATTGGCCGCACCCACCCCGCTATACATTGTTAATTTTTTTAAAAAAAAATTGCTATTTATTATAAATTTTACTTCTTTGATTGAATAATAAAATGTCATTATTTAATCTTATATCAAAATTCATGTGTTCATATTAAAGAATTTGGACATTTGAAGGAAATAAGAGCAAATTAATAAATGTTTAGTAGCTTAAAGATAGTTTTACAATGCTTATTATAAATATGTACTAGAGACAACATGAAATTTAATCACAAAGCTCAACTTTTGTGTTTCAAAATTGATTCTAGCTAATTTTTTTTTAAATAAAAAATAAAAAAAACTGGAACCGGGGCGGGGCGAGGCGAGTAAACCAGCCGGGTTCACGGGTCTAAACTGGGCGGGTCCGGGTTTTATGTGTAGCGGGGCGGGTCTTGGGATTAGCCAAACCAGTCTCATACCCGTCCCGTTGCCATTCCTAGTTTTGGCCATCCAACTTATACCAATAGTATTTTCGGTATTCCTTGAGAAAGCCCAAGTAGCATTTATCAATTTTAGAGATTATCATTAACAAATTCTGACAACTTAAATTATTTCTGCTAAGCCAACCAAAATTTATTTTTGAAAAATATGAATCGAAATCATATCATGTGAACATAACAAAATGGATAAATATATATAATAGTTGCAATAATCGTAATCTGTTTTGCAGCATTGCACCTTCAAACTGGAAATGATGTTGAGGAAACAATAATAAGATTGAATGCCAATTTATCTTTTATATTTATTCGTGGTCTCTTAAAAGACAATGAATCCACCTCATTATATCACTTGACAGGTACGTCCTCGGCTATTCTTAGAGGATAAGTGATAGATTTGTCCGCCATTTGTAACACCACTCTTGTGGGTTTCGGATCTCCTAATCTCAATTACCTAAAAACACATAAAGGCATTAAGTTAACACTTGCACCCAAATCACATAATGAATTAACAAAAGAAATATGCCCAATAGTGCAAGGAATATAAAAAAAACTCACCGGATCTTTAAACTTAGTGGCTGACTTCTTTTACACAATAGCACTGCATTCCTTAGTCAATAAGACAGTCACATGCTCTCCCAATTTCCGCCTCTTAGATAACATCTCCTTTAAGAATTTAGCATAATTTGGCATTTCTCGTAAATCATCGATAAATGGTATATCTATATGCAAATTCTTAAGCATGTCTAGAAATTTGGCAAAGTTTGAAACAACTTTTGCCCTATTAACTAATGTGGGAAACTGGAGAGGAATGTGTACATTTTCTTGTGGTGACAGGTGTAGTAGTATTAGTAGACTTACCCTTGTTGCGTATTTGTTCCTTCTCCTCTTGTTTAATTTCTCCTCTTGTTTAATTTCAATCTTTTCAATCTCCTTTTCGTCACCAAGTTCGTTTCGACTCCTTAGTGTTATAGCATGTACTTGCTCCATAGGATTCTTTTCAGTGTCGCTAGGTGGAATTCCTTGTGCTCGTCCAGCCAATATGGTTGCTAACTGACCCACTTGAGTTTCCAAGTTTTTTTTTATCAAAGCGTCTTGATTTTGCATTCTAGTCTCCGTCGAAGTAATGAACTTGGTTAGCAACTCCTCAATGCTTGGCTTCGATGGATAACCCGACGGTGGTTGTGGTTGTTGATTGGCCCATGGCAAGTTCGGATGATTCCTTGGCCCCGGATTGTATGCATTGGAGTAGGGGTTGTTGTCACACCCCAATTTGCAAATATACCATTTATCATGTTTATAGAAAAACTCTTTATAAAAATTTCAACAGCACATCCTCTGTTTATATCACATCCGGATACAAATATCACAATCCATGACACTAGAAACACCATCATATATATATGAATCGCAATCACACAAAGATAACCCCATAGCCCAGCAGGTCGTCATCCATGTACAACAGATCTCAGAAACCCGTAGGAGCTCATCCGTGCCCAGTAAGTCCATATATCAGGCATCGTCATGCTCACCTACAATGCATGAACTACATGAGCTAATGCCCAGTAAATAAAAATCATGCATGCTATGAAAATGACATGAGACATCAATAACATGTATACCAAGATGCATACTCGAAAAATATATAATGTTTTTTTATCCAAATTCATATTTTCATGGGCCCCTTGACCCACCTACTATGCACCGGAACAGAGCTCTGAACAATATCAATAGGCACACAGCCGATATAGTGGATTGATACAGTCGAATGACCCATCCTCCCGTGACCCCCAGAGGCACATCACCGAACAACCTCTGCGGTCACCCGAGAAGTATCCCACCCGTAGCATCAATCAAAGAAGAATATCAGCAAGTGGTCCATCCCCTCATGATTACCAAGGGCACATCTCTAACAACCCTTTTAATCCTCTGAGGAGTACCCCACCGCTATACTCAACATATCATATAAGTCTGCCTCGCAAACCTCGGTGTCGTAGCAGTGGTCAACAAAATATTTCCTTTTTTCTCAAAATAATGTCGTGCATGCCAGATATCTAATATACTCATGTAATATGCATGCACGTGCAAATGCAAATGAACATTTAATTCAATGCAACAACAATTAAATATTTTGAACATCAAATAATACATATATATCACTTTATTCAAGCACCAACACAATTAATATCACAAGAAATACTATGTTCATGCATTGTAGTTGCAGATGGATTTTTACTTACCTTTCACCAGTTGATATTGCTCGATTCCTAGGTAATAGACAGTCAATCTACACAATTCAAATATTTATTTTAACACATAATTCATCAAAGTTCATTTATGATCAGCTATCTAAAATTAATTCATTTACGCAATTTATTTCATCCTATCGCTATTTAGCTCTTTATGTACAATTTTTGTAACTCATTTTATACCCCACTTTATTGAATTTGAAGGTATAACTTTAAATTTTAACATTAAAATTCCTATAAACTTGAAACTACAACATAATCTAAAATTTCTTGTCAATTACTATTTATCATCGTATAATCTATCACCTACATTAATTTCATAATTTTCTAGCAATACTAAAAATTTAGGCTTTTCATAAAAACTAGAAATAAGAAGAGAAAAGTACCTCAAATTGAAGCCGATAATTCGAGGATTCCGAATATATAATTTATTTCAAGTTTCGACAGCGTTACGGAGTCCGAAAATTGATGAAACCACTAAAACCCTCTCTTTCTCTCCTACGGCTCGTGTTCTGGATGATGTGTGTGAAAGTGTGTGTGCGTGCGTTTTGTGATATTGTGTGGGCGTGAGTTGTATACAGAGTATATATATATATATATATATATATAGAACTATTAAGTGTTAAGTCGGCTAACTAACAAAATATATATATATATTTGTTCAATTAGTAGTATTATTCTTATTATTATTATTAGCACTCCCTTATTATGTCAATTCGGGTATCATAACAATCGAGTTTGTAAAAGACGTCTGAATTAAAGTTGTAGGTCTATTATCTTTCATCTGGATTTGGAATCACGCAATTTGGACATCGAACAAGAAAGTTATATATAATCTACTTTAATATGATATACTTCAAAATTAATTTTCCCCACCCTCCTGTAGTTTTCGGCAAAAACTCAAAACATGAAATTGGTAGCTCTACGAGTTATCTTTATAATGAAATTGACCTCGTCGTATTTCGGCGAGTTTTGGCGAAGATTTCAGCTGTTTTACTAGTATTCATAACAGTCTCACACATATGTTAAACATAGATGCAATTATTAGACTCGGGTATTACAGTTGTTGGGTGGTGGCATGTTTCCTACATAATTAACAGTTTCATTAGTTTGCACAAATGGGTTACCTGTTTGGCATTCAAGGCTCGGGTGCTTGCCTCCGCATAAGTCACAAGTAATCACTTGGGCTTGCATTAATGTCATGCTCATGTTGTATAGTCGTTTGTTTAATGCCTCAATTTGGGCGGCCAAGGCAGTGGCGTCGCTCACTTGATGAATACCAGCCTGCTTCTTTGGCACATTCCTCTCGTACTGTCATTGGCAGCTATTAGCAGCCATCTCCTCCCACAGTGTATAAGCCTCCTCAGGCGTCTTTCTCATAGCAATACCACCTGATGCTGCATCAATCATAGAACGGTTATCAGAAAATAAACCGTTATAAAAAGTTTGTACCTACAGCCAGATGGGCAGGACATGATGTGGGCATCTCCTCAGTAAGCGATTGAAGAGCTCCCATGCTTCATACAGTGTTTCAGGATCATGTTGCGCAAATGTAATGGAATCATTTCGCATCTTAGCAGTCTTTGATGGTGGGATGCATTTTGACAAGAAAGTGATGTGACTAGAAATAGACACATCTATTGCGTTTAATTATTTACGATTTGGTATGTTTTGATGGATAATTTGATACATATGCTACCTAATCGTATATTTGTGTAATTGTAGGTGGAATCGAAGAAATTGAGCTAACTAAGGCGAATAAAGGTCAAAAAAAGCTTTGGAGCTAATAAGGACTCAATGTAGATCAAGAAAAAGGCTAAAAATGTAATTTTAGTTGAAGCGATCGACCGCATGAAGGAGGCGATCGATCGCCTTTGGACAGAAAGTTGAGCAACAAAATTTACGCTGCAGCAATCGATCGTGAGGATGAGGCGATCGACCGCCAAACCTTACTGGAGCAAAGCGATCGATCGCGAGAAAAGAGGCGATCGATCGCCTAAGGAATTTCGCCGAAAAAAATAAGCTAGCGATCGATCGCTACCTTATGGCGATCGTCGCGGGTACCTCGATCCTGGAAGCACCTCAAATCCACAGCTCGAGCTCAACTCCAAGCCATCGATGTACCTAATAACCTGCCCCAACAGAGACAGCCCCCACACGGGGTGAGCGTACCAATATCCTGAATCCAATAATCACAACAATACAATTCATAATTTACAACAATGTAAATGCTATGAAATACAACATATACACCCTGGATGGTATCATCCTCATCAGGGGGTTTCCTGTACTGTCCTTGTTCTCAAAACACTGAAACCATCAAATTCCCAAATGCCAGTTAATCATTACATTGATTAACATATCCATTAGCCATATACCGATATCATAATCAATAGCATCAAATCATTAAACAATGATTACAGATATTCCATGTATCTCACTTATGGTTCCATAGTTCTATTCCATTGCTCGCTCTACAATAGCGGCATTTCATTCCCACTCATGCTCAACAGCAGTGGCGTCATAACCGATGTTCGCTCAAAAACGACGATATCCTAATCATTGCTCGCTCTAAAGCGGCACCATGTGATTCCCAATGCATATATATCAATTGTAGCAATTACCATAAACCATGCATTTCATATAAATTTATTGTTAATACCATATATCATGCATTCCCATACACATTCATTGCAATACAGCGTACCAAGCACTCAAAAATTGCAAATATATAAAAGGGCTATGCTCGTACGTCATACGTACCTTATGATTTCGTAGTTTGAGTCCAACCTTGCCTGAGTCCCACGACCCGATGAGGTAAGTGCTAACACACAAATAACTCTCAACTAAACATAGGCACGAAATCACGTGCACAAGCACGTTCACAACTTCCAAACCTATCGTCCATCCATGACGATTACCAAAATAAAAGCCCCCCGGCTAAGCATGCATAATACCCAAAATATTCCATTTTATATGTTCAAAAGATAGCCAAAAACCCGATCGAGAATTCCGTTTAATTAACTTTGGCTCCAACCAATCCATTTTTAAAGTATAACATTCCCATTGGAATGTAGACATTGTGTAAGGACCCCCGTGCCCTTAACCCGTAATTAGCGCTAAATCCCACAACCGTGTACATGTAACCATATATGTTGGAAAATAACCATATGCTAGGTTAGCATAATATACCGATAATAAAATGCTTCCGTTTAATCCAATATATACCATTTCCATTTGTTCCAACTAAACCATTTAGCATGCCATGTACTCCCGAGATACACTAATTACTTCTCAATTCATCTAGCAATTCTCAATTAATTGCATATCACAATATAGATGAAAAGAAAAGACATTTGCCTTTTATACAACCCATGCACACATATACGTCGCTCACAGACGAGCACCAAATAATCGTATGTGTACATAAAGTATAAAATACCATACTTCCAGATGTCGTTACCGGTGCCTCAATCCTGGAAGCACCTCCCAAGCGCCACTCGATCTCAACTCTGGATCTGAGCGTCTATCCAGCCAGCTCTGGTACCCCGATCCTGGAAGTACCTCTAATCAACAGCCCGAGCCCGACTTCAAAGCCGCTGCTACACCTGTAATACCTGCCCCAACAGAGACAGCCCCCACACGGGGTGAGCATACCAATACCACCAATCCAATAATCATAACATTGCAATTCATAAATTTACAGAAAGTAAATGCCATAATATAAATGATACTCCCTGGATGGTAACACCCTCATCCGGGATCCCATGCATTGTCCCTGTTCTCAAAATAACCAAACTCATCAATTTCCCAAAGCCAGTTAATCACCATATAGATTAACTAATACAGTTCTATCATGTCAGCTCCATAATCAATATGTAAAATCATTATACATAGGCCATAGATTTCACATATATTTAACCAAGGATTCCATGTTCCCGTAACATTGCTCGCTCCACAATAGCGGCATTCTAAACCCAGCGCACGCTCAACAATAGCGGCGTCATAACCGGTGGTCGCTCAACGGCGACAACACCCAATCGTTGCTCGCTCTAAAGCGGCACCCTATGATTTCCAATGTATGTCTATTCATCACAGTTACCATATACCATGCATATCATTATCCATTTGAAGTAATATAATGCACCATGCATTTCAATACTTACCACATGCCAGATATTGCAATGTCCATATAATACAATTACCATACACCATGTATTCCAATGCCCATTTAATACCATTATCACAAACCATGCATATTACAGTTGCAATACTATAATAGGTTATGCTCGTACGTCCCACGTACCTTAGTATTCCGTAGTCCATATCAAGCCTGGCTTGAGTTCCATGCCCCGAGAAACATGTGCTAAAACACATAAATATTCACAATTAATTACGAACATGCAACCCATGCTCAAGCACACCCATAACCCTCAACATATTGTCAACCCACGACAATTTACCATTTACAAGACCCGGGGCAGGGCATATACAGGGAGGGGAAACGAATGAGACAATATCAAAAATTGCTCAAGAACCACTCCTAAAATTCGAACCCCAACCACACAAATCAAATCCAAAAATCACCATAATTCATTTAAAACATGAATTAATCAATCAACAACATGAATAATCGCCCCACATGCGAAACCCCCAAAATTCGAATTTAAAGCCCTAAATTCGAATCCAATTCCTCAATTCGAACCCAATAAGCATCTAAACCATAAATTAATTAATTAACAACAAGAATCAACATCCCCAAACCAAAACCCCCAAATTTTCGAACATAAACCCCCCTAAAATCGAACATAACTCCACGCACACAGCATACAAAATCGAACCATTAAGCAACAATTTTTCGAACCATGAAAGTGTGAAATAATCGACCCAAACCAAGCACCAAAACGCCCCAAAAACACCTGAAAGAAAGCCCCAAAATCGTACCAAAAATCGAGCCCCAAATCGAAGAAATTCCAGTTTCGAACCCTAGCGTTTCCAGCAGAAATCCGAGCTCCATTCGCGACCAAACCTCAAATTGATTGTATGTATAGCTGCGCCTCGGAGAGACGATTCCAACGGCGGGTCGCACGCGCCGAACGGCGGCCGGACGGCGGCGGGCGCACGCCTTGAAGCGGCGGGGGTCAAAGGGGATCGGGAAAGCTCGCGCGCGGGAAGAGAGGAGGAAGAAGAGGAAAATGGTTCCGATAATTAAAATCCCGGGTTTAATTGGTATTTATAGCAAAAATACCCCGAAATACTAATAGCCCCACAAATACATCATGATTCATTAAAAATCATCTGTTTTCAAAAACTCTATCTCTAACTCAAAAACACCCTACCGGTGCCCACACCAAGCACCCGAGATTCCGAGTCATACTAAAAACCCAACTCGCAGGTTTTCACCGGAATGAGAATACGATCTCAACCTCGGAATCCAACGATCCCAAATGCCCGATTTACCAACCTCGGGAGATGCCAAACCGCAATTAATTCCTAATTGCCACAATTAAAAATCCATCAAGGATTAATACAACACCGGGATTACCCCCATAATTCCCGGACATCACAATTATCCCCTACTAATAAAATTTCGTCCCCGAAATTGCACCGGTGTACTCCACGTAACACCAGGACTACACCAACAAAACGAAGCCAAGTCCCTGATTCTGAACCACCTTAGAATCGAATTAACAACTGCGAGAATACCAGTCTCGCACCAAGCCCTAAAATAGCGCAACGCCAAAACCAATACAAACCCGAAAGATAACAACATACCTCGACGTGAATCGTCCCACAAGTCAGTTCACCAAAACTGCAAACCAACCAAATCTCCATTGGTTCTGACAAAGATATCATCCCGTGATATTCACCACCTGCCCACGATGCTTGACACGCATCGTCAAGATGGGGACCACTAGCATACAACAGTATACTCACAAAAGAAACCAGTCTTCGTTTCCCAGTCCATCTCCTCCAAAGGAGTAGTTGCACCACTTGCAACCTGGACCGGGTTACCCACGGTCACTGATCCACACAAAATACATCACCGAGGATGTTTACACCGGTGTGTTCCAAAAATCATATCTTGGTCCCGACACACCATCAAGACTCCACAAGGCCTCGAGTTCCACAGGGGACATGCAAGGCAACCAAATGCATTCCTACACACGTGTCAACCATGACACTAAACAAATCCGAATCTCGGCCATCCCTCATTTATCCTTGGATCCAACAATCCTAAAATAGGAAGGCTATCGAATTATCCAACAAGAACCACCATGGTTCCAAAACACGACAATTCCTCCTCAGGGGAAGTCAAACGACCCTCACGATCATTCATCAAGAATGCATCGTGCCATCGAGATCACCGATCTCAAAGTCCCACAATCTCGCACCGGAGATTCACCATCCCAAGCAAATGAAACCAATGTTCAACAATGAACAAAAAATAGAGTTGGCATTCGTATACACACACGGCATACATGCCCATACACCACACAACATGCATACGCAATGCAATAGACTCGGGTATCCCAATCATACCCACATCCCAAAGCTAACTGTCAAACCTCGATTATTCTCACCCCACGGAGAATGATGGTTGACAAACCAAAATCAAAGGGTGTGATTTCAACATCACCACCACACGAACCAAAATAACGAATCTCCACAAAAGATTCAACCGGTAGGAATCATAATACCGTCTTCCTCTCAAGGAAGAAGTCATGAATCCATGATCCTCCAATCCTCGAACCACCGTTCGGAGAACCTGGGTATATTTATACCAAAACATATCCTGGAACCCAGAAATACACAATTGGTTAGAGTAGTGCATCAATACTACCATTACCCGATCCAAAATCCGTATACGCCATGTATACTCATCCCAACGATGCTCTGTACTAATACCATAGTACTCCACAATCGAGCATCTCCCGAAGACGTCTCCTCAAACGTCTCACCGAGGTAAGAAATCCATTACCCGGTCCAACACCAGTAATACGTACCATGACTGATTTACAATCAGTCCACGACCGATGCAAGCTGTCTCCAAGACAGTACAATCCAAATCTCTCCAAGAGATAAGGTCAAAATAGTAGTGCCACCTCACTAACCATATCTCACAAACCACTGTGACTCCCATTGCATGCCACATGCAAGGGTGCTCAACCAGAGCTAACCACGACTTGACGACACTCACGTTGGCATTCCAAACAGAATTGAGCTGTCCCAAAACAAGTCTCTCAAAACAATGACGTATAAACGTCCCCGTGAGGTATTCCCTACCTCAAATACCATGCCACATAGAGACTACAAGAGTCTACCATAACCCTCATCGTATCACCATACGATTCACCAAACTCGAGTCCAACGAGCATTATAATAGCTAACACAAGCACCCCAAAGTACTGCAACAATACCTGGCTAGTGATTCGCTGGTCCCATAGGCTTATACCAACCTATCAACGTGACACACATACCATCCCGGTATACCATACCGCACAAACCATTAGAGTTGTAGGTCATTGCCCAACATATCTCTAAAACACCAAAGCATACTAGACAACCCAGCGTCCATGCTCAATTATCATGCAATCCTAATCCATTAGGACTTATTCCTCGCCCTTAGGGTGGGTGTAACCATGGCTACACCACATCACAACAACAAGCGAGTAGTTTCCTCAATGACTACTCTTACCACCAATCACTTGGCCTTAGCCATCCCAGCGAGCATACCCAAGGGTATCATTGCTCGACAAATATTTACCTCTACAATATGATGCGGTACACTCACCGGTACAATGCATCAATGCTCCATCGAGCAAACCTGCTCAGCAAAAGGTCTCGTCAACCAATGACCCAGACTCTACCATGTGCTCACCATCGCACTCAAACCATACTACCAAATACATAAACATGAATGCATTAATCACCAAAATGATGCCACGCGTCCACATAGACATCCCAATTAACATCGTCAAACACATGACGGTAAACAACAATATACCATAATTCCAATACTGATAACAAAAGTAATATGCCATACCTCATCGCTATCGAGATAGCGGAATACCTGTATCCATCGTCCACTAGCGGTACATAAGCATCACCCATCGCTCGTAGACGGCATAACCCAGTGCTACACACATAGCGGTATAACCCATCGCTATAGAATCAGCGGCATGATCCCTCGCCATAGAGTCAGCGGTATAAAACGTCGCTATAGATACCCGGCGGTATGAACCATCGCCATAGATGTAGCGGAATGTACCCTCGCTGTATGATACCTGGTGGCAAGAACCATCGCCAATAAAATACCCGGCGGCATAAACCATCGCCAATAGAATAGCGGAATGAACCATCGCTAATAAAATACCCGGCGAAACCATCGCCAATAAAATACCCGGCGGAACCATCGCCAATAAAATACCCGGATAATCGCGGACTCAAGAGGTACTCACACTCATGTAGTACTTTGTTCCCGATCACATCGCTACGTCATGACAACGGCATCATCGCTTCGATGTGACAGCGGCATGTATCATCGCTTCGACACGACAGCGGCATCATCGTTTCGACATGACGGTGGTACCATCGCTTCGACGTGACAGCGGCATTTACCATCGCTTCGACACGACAGCGGCATTTACCATCATCCCGGCATGACAGCGGAAATACCCCTCGCTTCGACATATTAGCGGCATAATATCCCTCGCAATAGTAATATGACAGCGGCATTATCCTTCGCTTCGACATATTTGCGGCAAATATTCTTCATCGCTATAATATGACAGCGGCAAGTATTCACATCGCTACGCCATGCATGCAACCGTAATGCATAACCCGTATTTCAATAATTGTTTCGGCACGACAGCGGCATCATCGCTTCGACGTGACAGCGGCATTTACCATCGCTTCGACACGACAGCGGCATCATCGCTTCGACGTGCATGCAACCGTAATGCATAACCTGTATTCCCATAAACATCGCCATGAGTGTATTTTTAATGCACCTCGCTCCAACATATAGCGGCAAAGCATCAAAATCATCACTCCGATGTATATCTATGCAACCGTAATGCATAGTCCATGTCTCATAAGACCCTGCAACCACCATGGTTAGCAACACATATTCCAATTATGAACACATATCATAAACGCACATAAGCAATCATGGATAAGTATGTGCTTCTCATTCCCAATAACATGTTCCTAGGCCCTCAACAGCCCCAAAGAGCTAACCTGGCTCTGATACCACTAATGTAAGGACCCCCGTGCCCTTAACCCGTAATTAGCGCTAAATCCCACAACCGTGTACATGTAACCATATATGTTGGAAAATAACCATATGCTAGGTTAGCATAATATACCGATAATAAAATTCTTCCGTTAATCCAATATATACCATTTCCATTTGTTCCAACTAAACCATTTAGCATGCCATGTACTCCCGAGATACACTAATTACTTCTCAATTCATCTAGCAATTCCCAATTAATTGCATATCACAATATAGATGAAAAGAAAAGACATTTGCCTTTTATACAACCCATGCACACATATACGTCGCTCACAGACGAGCACCAAATAATCGTATGTGTACATAAAGTATAAAATACCATACTTCCAGATGTCGTTACCGGTGCCTCAATCCTGGAAGCACCTCCCAAGCGCGACTCGATCTCAACTCTGGATCTGAGCGTCTATCCAGCCAGCTCTGGTACCCCGATCCTGGAAGTACCTCTAATCAACAGCCCGAGCCCGACTTCAAAGCCGCTGCTACACCTGTAATACCTGCCCCAACAGAAACAGCCCCCACACGGGGTGAGCATACCAATACCACCAATCCAATAATCATAACATTGCAATTCATAAATTTACAGAAAGTAAATGCCATAATATAAATGATACTCCCTGGATGGTAACACCCTCATCCGGGATCCCATGCATTGTCCCTGTTCTCAAAATAACCAAACTCATCAATTTCCCAAAGCCAGTTAATCACCATATAGATTAACTAATACAGTTCTATCATGTCAGCTCCATAATCAATATGTAAAATCATTATACATAGGCCATAGATTTCACATATATTTAACCAAGGATTCCATGTTCCCGTAACATTGCTCGCTCCACAATAGCGGCATTCTAAACCCAGCGCACGCTCAACAATAGCGGCGTCATAACCGGTGGTCGCTCAACGGCGACAACACCCAATCGTTGCTCGCTCTAAAGCGGCACCCTATGATTTCCAATGTATGTCTATTTATCACAGTTACCATATACCATGCATATCATTATCCATTTGAAGTAAATATAATGCACCATGCATTTCAATACTTACCACATGCCAGATATTGCAATGTCCATATAATACAATTACCATACACCATGTATCCAATGCCCATTTAATACCATTATCACAAACCATGCATATTACAGTTGCAATACTATAATAGGTTATGCTCGTACGTCCCACGTACCTTAGTATTCCGTAGTCCATATCAAGCCTGGCTTGAGTTCCATGCCCCGAGAAACATGTGCTAAAACACATAAATATTCACAATTAATTACGAACATGCAACCCATGCTCAAGCACACCCATAACCCTCAACATATTGTCACCCACGACAATTTACCATTTACAAGACCCGGGGCAGGGCATATACAGGGAGGGGAAACGAATGAGACAATATCAAAAATTGCTCAAGAACCACTCCTAAAATTCGAACCCCAACCACACAAATCAAATCCAAAAATCACCATAATTCATTTAAAACATGAATTAATCAATCAACACATGAATAATCGCCCCACATGCGAAACCCCCAAAATTCGAATTTAAAGCCCTAAATTCGAATCCAATTCCTCAATTCGAACCCAATAAGCATCTAAACCATAAATTAATTAATTAACAACAAGAATCAACATCCCCAAACCAAAACCACCCCAAATTTTCGAACATAAACCCCCCTAAAATCGAACATAACTCCACGCACACAGCATACAAAATCGAACCATTAAGCAACAATTTTTCGAACCATGAAAGTGTGAAATAATCGACCCAAACCAAGCACCAAAACGCCCCAAAAACACTGAAAGAAGCCCAAAATCGTACCAAAAATCGAGCCCCAAATCGAAGAAATTCCAGTTTCGAACCCTAGCGTTTCCAGCAGAATCCGAGCTCCATTCGCGACCAAACCTCAAATTGATTGTATGTATAGCTGCGCCTCGGAGAGACGATTCCAACGGCGGGTCGCACGCGCGACACGGCGGCCGGACGGCGGCGGCGCACGCCTTGAAGCGGCGGGGGTCAAAGGGGATCGGGAAAGCTCGCGCGCGGGAAGAGAGGAGGAAGAAGAGGAAAATGGTTCCGATAATTAAAATCCCGGGTTTAATTGGTATTTATAGCAAAAATACCCCGAAATACTAATAGCCCACAAATACATCATGATTCATTAAAAATCATCTGTTTTCAAAAACTCTTCTCGCTAAAATATGACACCGGCAAGTATTCACATCGCACCCGATTCATGCAACCGTAATGCATAACCCGTATTTCAATAATGTTTCGGCACGACAGCGGCATCATCGCTTCGACGTGCCAGCGGCATTTACCATCGCTTCGACACGACAGCGGCATCATCGCTTCGACGTGCATGCAACCGTAATGCATAACCTGTATTCCCATAAACATCGCCATGAGTGTATTTTAATGCACCTCGCTCCAACATATAGCGGCAAAGCATCAAAATCATCACTCCGATGTATATCTATGCAACCGTAATGCATAGTCCATGTCTCATAAGACCCTGCAACCACCATGGTTAGCAACACATATTCCAATTATGAACACATATCATAAACGCACATAAGCAATCATGGATAAGTATGTGCTTCTCCTTCCCAATAACATGTTCCTAGGCCCTCAACAGCCCCAAAGAGCTAACCTGGCTCTGATACCACTAATGTAAGGACCCCCGTTGCCCTTAACCCGTAATTAGCGCTAAATCCCACAACCGTGTACATGTAACCATATATGTTGGAAAATAACCCATATGCTAGGTTAGCATAATATACCGATAATAAAATTCTTCCGTTTAATCCAATATATACCATTTCCATTTGTTCCAACTAACCATTTAGCATGCCATGTACTCCCGAGATACACTAATTACTTCTCAATTCATCTAGCAATTCCCAATTAATTGCATATCACAATATAGATGAAAAGAAAAGACATTTGCCTTTTATACAACCCATGCACACATATACGTCGCTCACAGACGAGCACCAAATAATCGTATGTGTACATAAAGTATAAAATACCATACTTCCAGATGTCGTTACCGGTGCCTCAATCCTGGAAGCACCCTCCCAAGCGCGACTCGATCTCAACTCTGGATCTGAGCGTCTATCCAGCCAGCTCTGGTACCCCGATCCTGGAAGTACCTCTAATCAACAGCCCGAGCCCGACTTCAAAGCCGCTGCTACACCTGTAATACCTGCCCCAACAGAGACAGCCCCCACACGGGGTGAGCATACCAATACCACCAATCCAATAATCATAACATTGCAATTCATAAATTTACAGAAAGTAAATGCCATAATATAAATGATACTCCCTGGATGGTAACACCCTCATCCGGGATCCCATGCATTGTCCCTGTTCTCAAAATAACCAAACTCATCAATTTCCCAAAGCCAGTTAATCACCATATAGATTAACTAATACAGTTCTATCATGTCAGCTCCATAATCAATATGTAAAATCATTATACATAGGCCATAGATTTCACATATATTTAACCAAGGATTCCATGTTCCCGTAACATTGCTCGCTCCACAATAGCGGCATTCTAAACCCAGCGCACGCTCAACAATAGCGACGTCATAACCGGTGGTCGCTCAACGGCGACAACACCCAATCGTTGCTCGCTCTAAAGCGGCACCCTATGATTTCCAATGTATGTCTATTTATCACAGTTACCATATACCATGCATATCATTATCCATTTGAAGTAAATATAATGCACCATGCATTTCAATACTTACCACATGCCAGATATTGCAATGTCCATATAATACAATTACCATACACCATGTATTCCAATGCCCATTTAATACCATTATCACAAACCATGCATATTACAGTTGCAATACTATAATAGGTTATGCTCGTACGTCCCACGTACCTTAGTATTCCGTAGTCCATATCAAGCCTGGCTTGAGTTCCATGCCCCGAGAAACATGTGCTAAAACACATAAATATTCACAATTAATTACGAACATGCAACCCATGCTCAAGCACACCCATAACCCTCAACATATTGTTAACCCACGACAATTTACCATTTACAAGACCCGGGGCAGGGCATATACAGGGAGGGGAAACGAATGAGACAATATCAAAAATTGCTCAAGAACCACTCCTAAAATTCGAACCCCAACCACACAAATCAAATCCAAAAATCACCATAATTCATTTAAAACATGAATTAATCAATCAACAACATGAATAATCGCCCCACATGCGAAACCCCCAAAATTCGAATTTAAAGCCCTAAATTCGAATCCAATTCCTCAATTCGAACCCAATAAGCATCTAAACCATAAATTAATTAATTAACAACAAGAATCAACATCCCCAAACCAAAACCCCCAAATTTTCGAACATAAACCCCCCTAAAATCGAACATAACTCCACGCACACAGCATACAAAATCGAACCATTAAGCAACAATTTTTCGAACCATGAAAGTGTGAAATAATCGACCCCAAACCAAGCACCAAACGCCCCAAAAACACCTGAAAGAAAGCCCCAAAATCGTACCAAAAATCGAGCCCCCAAATCGAAGAAATTCCAGTTTCGAACCCTAGCGTTTCCAGCAGAAATCCGAGCTCCATTCGCGACCAAACCTCAAATTGATTGTATGTATAGCTGCGCCTCGGAGAGACGATTCCAACGGCGGGTCGCACGCGCCGAACGGCGGCCGGACGGCGGCGGGCGCACGCCTTGAAGCGGCGGGGGTCAAAGGGGATCGGGAAAGCTCGCGCGCGGGAAGAGAGGAGGAAGAAGAGGAAAATGGTTCCGATAATTAAAATCCCGGGTTTAATTGGTATTTATAGCAAAAATACCCCGAAATACTAATAGCCCCACAAATACATCATGATTCATTAAAAATCATCTGTTTTCAAAAACTCTATCTCTAACTCAAAAACCCCCTACCGGTGCCCACACCAAGCACCCGAGATTCCGAGTCATACTAAAAACCCAACTCGCAGGTTTTCACCGGAATGAGAATACGATCTCAACCTCGGGATCCAACGATCCCAAATGCCCGATTTACCAACCTCGGGAGATGCCAAACCGCAATTAATTCCTAATTGCCACAATTAAAAATCCATCAAGGATTAATACAACACCGGGATTACCCCCATAATTCCCGGACATCACACATTGCCCCGGAAATGGGCCACTTAAATCTCGATTTCAAAATCCCGACAATTTTTCCAAATTTAAAAAAAAAATAAACCTTGCGGGCGGCGATCGATCGCCTCATTTAGCGCGATCGATCGCCCCTGTCCAGTGGGCAAAATCGCCTACACGCGATCGGTTGCCAACATGCTCACAATCGATTGCCTAAACCATGCGATCGATCGCCTGCACTGTTCATCTTCATCAATTTCAGCAGCTGCTCGTCGCGATCGATCGCCACCTGCGATTTTTTCGAAAAATTCGAGCTTCCATGGTGTTTTTGACACCCAAACTCAAAACCAACATCCCTAACTTCCTCAACACCCCCAATACACCATTTAAACTCAATAAAAACACCAAAATCAACACTTCAGATTTTTAACCCAAAACCCCCAAAACTCAAAACCAACCCAAAACTCAACAATATAGCACAAAACCATAATCAAATCGAAGCTAAAGGTGAGGAGAAGAAGATTACCAACCTTTCTTCAAGAAATCGGGCTCCCAAGATGAGCCCCCATCGATTTGTGCCAAGAGAAGAAGAGGGGAAGGGTTTGGGGTGATGGGAAAGAGGCGTGAGGGAGAGGAGAGGGAAAATGATTCCGTATAATGTCGGAATACTGAGTCCACTTGGTATATATAGCACTCAGGATTCAAAATATCAATACTCCCACAACTACATCATGACTCATTAAAAATCATCTATTTTCAAAAAAATTATCTCTCCAACTCATATTCCATCACCAGCCCCAGTACAAAGTACTCCGGACCCCAGATTCCACTAAAAATCAAATTCCAAGGTTATCACCACAACGAGAATACAATCTCATCCCTTGGATCCAATGACTCCAAATACGGGATTTAAAATCCCCGGGAGTCTCGAAACCGCAATTAATACACAAATGCTACAATTAAAATCCATTAAGGATTATCATTACACCGGGATTAACACCAATAATTTCCGGACATCACATATCATGTCACCCACAAAGTCTCCACCGCCTACCATCCACAAACAAATGGTCAAGCCGAGGTCTCTAACCGAGAAATCAAATCCATATTGGAAAAGACTGTCAACCCAACAAGGAAGGATTGGAGCTTAAGACTGGATGACGCACTTTGGGCTTACCGGACTGCGTATAAGACTCCAATTATGTCACCATATCGACTCATTTTTGGTAAACCATGTCATCTTCCTGTAGAGTTGGAGCATAGAGCATACTGGGCTGTGAAGCATTTCAACATGAACTATGATGAGAGTTGCTTGCATCGGAAGTTGTAATTGCAAGATCTAGAAGAGATAAGGAATGAGGCGTATGAGAGTGCAAGGATCTACAAAGAAAAGATGAATGACTTCCATGACAAAATGATATCAAGAAGGGGTTTTGACGTTGGTCAAAAGTTCTCCTTTACCATTCACGCCTTCGCCTATTTCCAGGTAAGCTTCGTGGCATGGACGTTATATCATTACTAATGTGTATCCCCATGGTGCAGTGGAAATTCAGAGTTTGGACACCACTAAGACATTCAAGGTGAATGGTCACCGATTAAAGCATTACTACGATGGTGTCCAAGACGAGGAAGGTGGACAAGTGAACGTCAAGGTGGCTCTAGAGGATCCTCTCACTTTGACTGATCACGAGGACTGGCATCGGGCCACCAACGTTAAACAGAGGCGCTGCTTGGGAGGCAACCCAAGGGGAGTTAGTTTCCTTTCTCCCTTTTATTTTTATTTTCATTGCTTTAGTAGTTAGACTTTTCTCTTTTCTTGTATTTTTGCCTTACATTGGGGACAATGTAAGATTTAAGTATGGGGGAGGGATTAGTGGTGTGTTATTGTTGTTATTATTATAAAAATACAAAATAAAAATCGAAAAATTTGAAAAATTTTGAGCTCACAGTTACTAATAAACACATGCTTAGAATCACTAGCCCATGATGAAACCTAATTGATATCATGCATGCTTTTGAACATAGGTGAATTGTTAACCTTGGAACACTTTGAACTCTAATGCAAATTTTACTTTAACTTAGTAGTTGAATATTTTGAGCATATCATTGTCATGACTTGTGAAGTGTGCATAGCTTAGTGAAGATTGTGTAAATTTTGTAATAGTCTTAAGAAGTCTCTAATACATGATAGAACTTAACTACATGCTCTTTGAGGCGTATGTCTAGACTACTTACAAACATAACAGTGATATAGGCAATCTTTGATGCGTTTGAGCCTTTCAAGCCTACCATGTAAAGAAAATCAATCACTAGCACCCTTTTTGAGCTTTAATGCAAAAGAATGGTTGTATGCTAAGTATAAAGACCCCATTCGACATTATTTGACTAGCTTATCATCCTTCCCTAATGAGCTTAAATATGAATTCTATCCATACCTTTGAAGGGAGTATGATGTGTTTCATTCACATGCACTTAAGTATTCAATAATTAAAATGTTTGTGAGCTTCATTATGAAAAGAATGAAATGCATGAAAGAAAATGGATGCCTTGAGAAAATAGATAAAAATATGACTCCAAGGGGAGCCAAGGTACAAAAGAAAAAAAAATGTTGAAATAAAAGTTGAAAAATTCAAGCAAGAAGAGAAGCTTTTAGTGTGCATATCATCATACTCTCTTGTTTGATATGTCTTTTTCCTTTCTTTCATAAGCCAATATCTAAGCCAAGCTACAAGTTAATAAAGACCTACTTGATTTATGTTTGCAAAGTGGCTAAGATAGTGGAGAAGAGTGTGCAAGTAAGCTTATACTTGTGTTAGTATATGACTTGAACTATTGTGGATTTGCATCTTTTGGATCTATAATTTGTACACAACACTTGTTTATGACCACACACACACGTTCACTACTTTGTTAAGTATGAGATGTTTAGGGATTGCACTTGTTCCACTGTTAACTTTTCACCGCCTTTCATTACTATGCATGTTTAAAATTGTTGAGGCATTAAAGTGAGAACAAGTTAGTTTGTTATGATGCTATGAGCCAAGCAAAAATATTATAGTTTTGTCTGATTTACTCGAGGTCGAGTAAAGAGTAAGTATGAGGGAGTTTGATGTGACTAGAAATAGACACATCTATTGTGTTTAATTGTTTACGATTTGGTATGTTTTGATGGATAATTTGATACATATGCTACCTAATCGTATATTTGTTTAATTGTAGGTGGAATCGAAGAAATTGAGCTAACTAAGACGAATAAAGGTCAAAAAAAGCTTTGGAGCAAATAAGGACTCAATGTAGATCAAGAAAAAGGCTAAAAATGTAATTTTAGTTGAAGCGGTCGACTGCATGAAGGAGGTGATCGATCGCCTTTGGACAGAAAGTTGAGCAACAAAATTTACGCTGCAGCGATCGATCGCGAGGATGAGGCGATCGATCGCCAAACCTTACTGGAGCAAAGCGATCGATCGCGAGAAAAGAGGCGATCGATCGCCTAAGGAATTTCTAGCGATCGATCGCTACCTTATGGCGATCGATCGCCAGCTGAGTTTTAGAGAGTGTGGAGACTTGATTTCTTTCCTTTCCACATGGATTCTACCCTACTCCATTAGCCTTCCTAGCTTGATATACTCGAAAACCAGTCTCTTTGAGAGAGATTTGAGACCTTAGAACATATTTTTAATTTTTAGAATAATTTTTCCTTCAATTTTTGTAAAGATGCTCGAAGAACGAAGACGGAATCAACAATCCGAAATCGTGCTTCGCTTTAGTAACTTTCTTTTCTATTGATTGTTTGATGTTTTTAATACAATTTTTGTTAGTTTTAGATTTAGTTATGCAAGGCTAAACACTTTGATTCTTGGTTGAGGGATACTTGCCTTTGGAATAGAAATACTTGTGAAAATTTTGATTTGATTGTTAACTTTTAAATTCAATTTCAATTTATTTTTCAGATTATGATTCTTATGATTGTTGTGTTTGATTTATAGACTGATCACCTAGTAATCACATACACTATCTAATGCTAATTGAGAAGCAACTAAGATTGATAATTACCTGCTGTTGGTGTTATTAAATTCTTAGGAAAAACGATTGGATAATTAATTCTAACGGCTTTAGTTTATATTGATTAGATTCATCAAACTTACTAGTTTTGAAACTATCATTGATTTAATCTTAACGGCTGTAGTTTTGGTTAAAGATTTGATAAGAGTCGAATTGAATGATGTTTTCTTTTTTACTACGATTAAGGTAAGTGAGGAATTAAGTTTTCAAGTGATGAATAATTGAATAAATTCATATGTTTAGTAATTTGATGATCAAGTGAATGATTTTCAAAGGTAAAGTTGACCGAAAACCAAGAATTGCTTTTTAATCTTGATAAACTAGTGATTTGTTTGTTTTTGTTTAACTTAGTTATAGTTAAAGAAATTTGAAAATCCCCTATTTTGATACTTGTTAGCACAAAAATACTTACTTCCTTGTGGGATCGGTCCCTACTCACGCTACTACATTCATACTTGTTATTAACTTGAGAGGACTAATTTGGGCGTACGCGATAAACGCTACCAGAAAGCTTGCACCATCCAATCCCAAGTAGTAATTGATCCTGTAGGCAATGAATGCAACCAAGATTTAGCTTTATTATTTAAAAAGATAGGAAATACCAGTAACCTGGTGGCATCGTCAGTAACGCCATTATGCTTGAAAGTGTCGCAGATTTCCAAGAAGTTTGATATGTGAGTGTTGGGATCATCACTGGCCGATCCCCCAAACTGCACCGAGTGCTGGATCATTTGTATGATTGTAGACCTGATTTCAAAGTTGTTCACCTGTACGCTTGGTCTAGTAATACTAGACAATGATCCTTGGAACGAAGGATGGGCATAATCCACGAGTGATCGTCTATTAGTTATCTCCTCGTTCTGTCTTTCATCTCTCCACCTCCTCCTTCATTGTTTTCAGCCACTGCTCGAACTTCTCTTAGTCTCCTAAGAAGGGTTCTTTCAATTTCAGGGTCAAATGGCTCAAGTAAAGGCATGCTACTCCTTAGCATGCACAAGAGATAACAACATGCAAATATCCAACCAAAGAAAATACAGTACTAGAGTAGTAGAGAAGAACAAAAAATTGAAAACAAAAATAAAAAATGGCTAAACTACAGTCAGATAATCTTTTCTGATATTACTTTAAAATAGTCCCAGGCAACGGCGCCAAAAACTTGATCGATATTATTTTAAACAATTATTTTCGAGAGTAGCTATATTATACCGCAAGTGCACGGTGTCAAGTTTTAGTATAGTGGATGAAAAATATGAGTGTCGAACACACGAGGACTAGAAAGTAAGTATCACTTTCAATTAGATTAACTATATTTAGCCTACAATTATTGAGTGGATATTAAACTAATTGACTAAAACACAATAATTAACCAAAGCAGCAATGGATAATGAAGAAATATGATAAAAATAAGTATCAAGACGTCTGTTCACCCATGTAATCCCCCATTTTCCTATTAATTAAGATTCAAAATCCTACATTATAAGGTGACGAGTTTTTCTATTGCATTTGTTATACTTTGGTCAAGCTATAACAAGTCTAATATTAATGTTACAATAAACCACTCCCGAGTTCTTATTGAACGATTAATACCAAAAGATGCTTTTTAAAACTATTAAGCCTTTGATTTTGGTAAATCTATTGCTATCACACGTGTGCTAGATTTTACTTGGTTCATCTCAACCTAAAACACATGGCCTAATTTACTATGTCGTATCGTAATATCATATGGTCAAGTCAATTACGATTACCAAATTCATGCAAAAGGTAGCTAATCTTTTGAAAGCATTAAAAATGTAAATTATGCTCAAAGATTGTAAGAATTGAATCAAAAACTAATATTCAAATCATGGGTTCAAACACAGTATAGCCTAGGATAAACAAGTCTAGCCAACAATCATCATCAAATAATAATGCATAAATACAACAATTTAACATCAATATCTGAGAATAAAAAGTAAATGAGTCTAGAAATACAAATAATAGAGGTCTTCACTCTGTTGCATTGTTCTTGCTCTTCAATGGCTGGAGCTATTTTTGGATGGATGAAGGATGGATTAGGCTGCTTCTAGGTCTGAATTAAGGTGTCAAAAAGTTCTGATTTTTGTGTGGTTGATGTCTTATACAGTGGAGGAGTTGCATGGAAGTGTCCTGACCAAACTCAAAAAGGAATTATTTTTTCTGAAAACTTCGCTGGGCGATCGATCGAGCAAAGCTGCCGATCTCGTTGCTCAATTTTCTGCCTTCATCGATCAATCGAGCTGGTCCTGGCGATTGATCGAGCAATGTTAAATTTTGTAGGTCAAAAAGCCTACTACGCCCGATCAATCGAGCAATGCCTCTCGATCGATCAGCCCTTTGAACTTCCAACTTTGTGTTTTGTTGATTCGGTTTTGTCCTTTTTTCATCATTTTAGCTCATTTTCTCCACTTTTATGCACTTTCATCTAGATTCCTGAAATCATCAAATATATACCAAAAGCATAAAATCGTCGAGGAATCGCCACGAAAATAATATACAAATTAAGTGTAAAAACGACACTTATCACCAGTGCATCTCTTGGCAACAAATCCGTGAGCACTTTCCTTCAACAAATAAAATATAAAACTGACGTGCTTGCCTTAATCAATAAGCCTGTCTCTGACGACGATGCCACGTTGTATGTTCACAATGGTCTTCGATCTACATACCGTGAAATATTAGCCTCGATTTGTGCCAAGGAGACGTCACTTCACTTTGAAGAACTTCATGACTTATTGGTTGGCCATACCTAGGCCGCCTTGAATCTGCCACAAATAATTTGGTTGCATCTGGCAGCAATGTCCAAAACTCCAACCCCAATGGATTCTCTACTTCTGGCCGTAACAATTCCCGTCAATTTCAACATTCTCGGAATCAATTCCAGAATCACTGAGGCTACAGTGGATCATTCAGCCTAGGTGTGACCCGTTCTCGCGGTGATTCAAATGGCCAGTGGCCATCCCGACAGCTTTCTCCAGTCCTTGTCAATTATGTGGTCACCCCGGCCACATTGCCCCATATTACCAAAAATTCTCTGCAAGTGCTAACATAGCCCAGTCCCAACGGGTTCTTATTCCACCACAGGACAGGCTTATCTGTACACCTTTTCTCCTATGAATTTTTGCCTCATTGGCTTACGGATTCCGACGCTTCTCACCACTTAACCTCTGATTTACATAATTTTTCTATTCACTTTGAATATGACAGCACAGACAAAGTACAAATCACTGATGGAACAGGACTTCCCATCACTCACACTAGTACTGCTATTATACCGTTCCCACATCGTACTGTTACACTATCTAATGTTCTATGTGTGTCGTCTGCTAGCGAGAACTTATTAGCAGCCATCAGTCACAAAGGGTAATATTGTTTCTGTTGGATTTTTTCCTTCTCATGTTTGTGTAAAGGAACAGTCAATTGTACCATCAATGGTTGCTTTCGTTTTATCTTCTAATGGTCGATCATTAAAGTATTGCTGGTTATTCCCTATGAATGTTAAGTCGCAGGTTGCATCCATCTTTCAGAAGTTTAAAACTCTAGTTGAAAAACATTTTGGTCACTCTATATAAAACTTAAACAGTGACAATGGGGGTGAACTCACAGCTCTTCGTCCGTTTCTTGTTGCAAATGGTGTGAGTTGTCTCACTATTGCCCCTCACACACCACAATAAAACGACACAACTGAACGTCGTCATCGGCACATACTCACCACTGGCCGTACCTTAGTCCATTATGCTCAATTTCCGTCTTCATTTTGGTCTTATGCCTTGGAAACAACGATCTATCTCATCAATCGCATGCCCACTCCTCTCTTGCGATCCAAAAGTCCATTTGAGGTTTTATTCAGTCGACAACCAAACTATCTCAAGCTCCGCACATTTGGTTGTCTATGTTATCCCTGACTCAAAAATACACGACGACTAAACTGGATCCCTCCCGATCGTGTGTCTTTGTAGGCTACTCTACATCCAAAGTGTGTACAAGTATCTTGATATGGACTTCAATCGCATGTTTATTTCACGCCATGTGTGATTCTCGGAATTTATTTTTCCACTTTGCACCACACCCTTACCTATACCTACCGATCCCGCATCCGTCAATGAGTCTTCTTGTCCCTATCGTCACAATCCACTACAACTCCACTTACTGATAAACCACCTCCATCTGATATTCCCTTTCATCGGCTCATCCACTACCACCACCAGTTGCTCTCTCACCACCGGTACACACTCACTCTATGCGTACTCGCAGCCAAAATAACATCTTCTGTCCCAAACAACTCAACACTGCAACTAAACATCCTCTACCCACTGACCTGGAGCCTACCTGTGTTTCTCAATCCATCACTGATCCTCGGTGGCGGCACGCCATGGCTGAAGAGCTCACGTCACTCAACCGACACGGAACTTGGGATCTTCTCTCAGCTCCTCTCAATACTAACATTATTGGTTGCAAGTGGGTGTTTTAAATCAAATGACAATCTAATGGGTCTAGTGATAAGTTCAAATCCCGCCTTGTTGCTAAAGGCTTCCAGCAACGTCGTGGTATTGACTACACTGAAACCTTCAGTACAGTTGTTAAGCCGATCACTATTAGAACAGTACTCTCGATTGCCCTAATGCATCATTGGCCACTGAAACAATTAGATATTAGCAATGCCTTCTCTTGAGCCTTAAACACATGGTTGCGTTTAATGCGTTAAATTATCCCCGGTTAATCTTTGAGTTTTGATGATCGAAAAAACTTGCATTTGTTATACTAATATGTCTACTTAGTGTACAGGGTTATATTGATAAATTGGTTGGGAAGACCAATGGAAGAGAACCCAAGTTATACAATAACATATGCGAGTTCATAGGACAAGCGGTGATTTTTATCAAGGAATCTATTGAGCTTGGACGAGAAGGAATGACATCTATGAACAACCAATTTAAGTGTTCAACATGTGTGGAATGATGTTGGAACAATTTCTTATGATGGGATGAAGACCCACAAACCAATGGTCCGTTGGTGGGCAAATTCGGATAGAAGCCAATTGGAGCGCAGTGCAATGTTTTGATTATATCTCTTGGCTCGATGCTCCAAACAAGGTGAATCCAAAGAGGTTGGAAAGAAAACTCAATATTCTAGATTGCATATTCGAACATCTCAGTCCAATTCGGATTTCATCATGGAGCAAAATGTCATGGAAGTCATAACAAGTGCAGATTGTAGCAAGGTTTGAGCGACTGTAGCATTTTGGGCATAACTTCTTCATACCTTAATGAAATGCAATGAAATTTTGTACACACCTAGATAAGAGGAAGAGATACAACTTTTATGTTTACCACTTTTCCAAGAAATGATCTTAAGATGGTCGAATAGTGCAAAGTTTGAGAGTGCTGAAATCTGGCAGATCACCTCAGGCGATCCGGGCCATCACCTCAGGCGATCCGAGCCATGTTGCGCACCATCGACTGAAGCGATGGCACGGTGGGCACGCTGGCGATCAGATCGCCCCAGGCGATGGTCAACCTCGCCCCAGGCGATCCAGAATGCTTCCTAGGCCATTTTTTTGAAGGGCGATCGCCCCAGGCGATGCACGGAACGCCCGAGGCGATCCAGAACTTTACCTACGGCCTTGTTTATCATTGATGATCGCCCCAGGCGATGGGAAGATCGCCCGAGGCGATCTGGGCCAGATTTGACCGTTAAAGGGTGGCGATGGAGATCGCCCGAGGCGATATCCGAGGCGATCGAGGCGTGATTCAAGCCTTATGTGTAGCAACGGCTAGTAGGAGCCTTGGGGGCCTCCTACACTATAAATATTGATGCTTTGGAGCATTTTGAAGACAAGAAACAAGCCTACAAACTTCTACAAAGCTTTGATCATTCAAAATTCAAATAGCATTGCAATCTCCATACATTGTTGTTGTATTGGAGCTTGTAATTCATTCTTTTTGTTAGAGTCTTGTTATATTCATGTGAGTACACCGTGAAGGTGTTTGTTGGTTTATTGTAAAGGTCCTCCAACACCAAAGCAAGTTGGAAAATTGTAAAGTCGCCAACAAGTGAAGTTGGTGCATGTGTTGTGGCTATCCTTGGAGCCCTTAAGGCCAAGAAGACTCGTGAAGAGTGTTGGTAGCTCGGGAAGAGCTTTGTATACTCGGGAAGAGTATTGTGCTCGGGAAGAGCTTGTGCACTCGGGAAGAGTAGTGTGCTCGGGAAGAGCGTTGTAAACTCGGGAAGAGTTGGGTTGTGGCTAACTTGGAGCCCTCAAGGCCAAGATCGTTTATTCTAGTGGAACCTCGGTTGGAGGTTATCTAACCGGGAAGAGGAGACGTAGGCGATTCATCGCCGAACTTCTATAACAAATCCTTTTGTTATTTATTGCTTTATTTTTCATTACGCATTTATTTATTTATTCTTTTTATTTATCGATTGACTAAAGGCTTCCGCAAGCGCAAAACTCTTTTATTTTTCAAACTCATTTTAAAAAAGCTAAAGTAGCCAAGGAATCTCATTCACCCCCCCCCCCCCCCCCCCCCCTCTTCGATTCCAACAAGTGGTATCAGAGCCATTTGATTTTTGTTTTAAATCAAAAATTTTATATGGCTAATCTAGCAAATGAGTTTACTCAAGGTCAATCGACAAATCGCCCTCCGCTTTTCACGGGTGATAACTACGGTTATTGGAAGAATAGAATTTCTCTATACATCCAATCCGTAGATTATGATCTATGGAAAATCATAGTGAAAGGTCCACATATTCCTTTAAAGGAAGTTGGGGGAATTAGTGTTCCCAAAGAAATGGACGATTTCAATAGAGCGGATATGATATTAATTTCACAAAATGCTAAAGCGATTAATATTTTGCATTGTGCCTTAGATATGAAGGAGTACAACCGGATCTCGATGTGCTCAACGGCTAAGGAGATATGGGACAAATTGCAAATTTGTCATGAAGGAACCAACCAAGTGAAGGAGACCAAGATTGATCTCCTACAACTCAAATATGAGACATTTGAGATGAAGTCCGGAGAAGGGGTGGATTCCATGTTTAGGAGGCTCACCCTAATTATCAACGAGCTTGCTCAACTTGGAGAGAAGTATCCTCCAAATCAAATATGGAGGAGAGCACTAAGAGCCTTACCAAAGGAATGGGATGCCAAGAGGACGGCCATCATCGAGTCCAACAAAGGGGAGAACGCATCTTATGATCTTGATGAGCTCCATGGCACATTGGTGACTCATGAGCTTGAAGTTGCCACAAGAAGAGAAGTAAAGGAGGAGGATAGATCCAAAAGAAATGGGATCGCTTTGGTTGGAAGGAAAGACCATTCCGATGATGAAGAAGATGATGATGATGAAGAGTTGATGTTGTTCACAAAGAAGTTCAAGAAGCTCTTCAACAAACATAGCAAGTCAAAGACCACAAATGCTACCAAACAAGAATCCAAACATGAGGTAACTTGTTATAATTGTCAAGAAAAAGGCCATTATGCTAACAAATGTCCTAGGAAGAAGAATGAGGACAAAGGTAAGAAGAAGGCGTTTATAGCCACATGGAGTGATAGCGACTCCGATGAAGAAGAAGCCACCAATCTTTGTTTAATATCTCTTGGAGATGAAGGAGATGAAAGCGACGATGAGGTACCTTCATTTGATGAACTTTTAGAGTCTTATAATGAACTTATTGATGCTCTTGGCAAAACCAAGATGAGTAACAAATTACTCAAACTTGAGATTGCTAAGAAAGATGAAGAAAATAATTCATTGAAAAATGAATTAAATTCTTTACAGATATCATTTTGCAAATTTAGTGAAAGTAGTAAAAAGATGAATGAATTGCTTGGCTTGCAACGTTGTAGCTTTGACAAAGCTGGGTTAGGCTACTCAAGCAAATCAAAAACCTTTTCTAGCTTGTTGGCCAAACCAAAGCACAATTCTCCTACTTGCACTTATTGTTGCAAAGATGGTCATATTAAGAATAAATGTAGGTTTGCTAGAATCCAATACCAACCTAATAAGAGGTGGAAATGGATTCCAAAAGTGCCTTTGAAAGTTAACCCTCAAGGACCCAAAAATCAAATGGGTACCAAAGTTCCTCCTATTGTAAATTTATCTTGTAGGAACAAAAATGGAATGGAGGATGAAGGGCCAAGCAACTCAAAGGAGGAGTTTGTATTATTCACCACTATAGAAGAGGCTCGAGGCGTTGGACCAATGACAAGAACGAACTCTTGTCATCGAGGGTAAAATTTACTTTTTACATGTTAAAAGAGCAATTCAAAATTTAATTGGCACAAATTAATTGTGACCAATAAATATGAAGCTCAATATTCATTGGTAGTAAAATGCATAACCCCTTAGCATATGCACATATAAATTATTTTGATGCATGATTCTTGCTTATCTCTTTTTGGTATATATATCTTGATATGCCTAAAATTCAAATTTGAATATGCAATGTGGAAATTTGCAATTATATGTTTTGTTAACTTATCTAATAATGCTTTGATATTTTTAATGTTTATTGGGCATAAGTGCATGACCTCATGGTAGAACATATGCACACTTTGCAAAATTTAGAATTCATTGTTGATTGCCTTAAACGCATGTTTTTTTCATCTCATTGATTAAATCTTATGCTTATTACATGCTTGATGAGGAACATGTGTAAATTGTTGAAATATGGCTATGTGACAACATATAATTGAACTATGTTTATTTAAATTTTGTGCTTTTTGATTATCACAAAAAGGGGGAGAATTTTGTGATAAACTTGAACCTTAATTCATGCATAGTTTAAGGGGGAGAGTTTGAGTATGCATGGTTTGAGGGGGAGAGTTATTTGCTTGATTAACTTGTAGTGTATGCAATTGTTAAGGGGGAGTTATTTTTACTCACATTTCATGCATATTACTTATTCAAGTTTATCAAGTTTTGTGATCATCAAATTGGGGGAGATTGTTGAGCCTTAAACGCATGGTTGCGTTTAATGCGTTAAATTATCCCCGGTTAATCTTTGAGTTTTGATGATCAACAAAACTTGCATTTGTTATACTAATATGTCTACTTAGTGTACAGGGTTATATTGATAAATTGGTTGGGAAGACCAATGGAAGAGAACCCAAGTTATACAATAACATATGCGAGTTCATAGGACAGGCGGTGATTTTTATCAAGGAATCTATTGAGCTTGGACGAGAAGGAATGACATCTATGAACAACCAATTTAAGTGTTCAACATGTGTGGAATGATGTTGGAACAATTTCTTATGATGGGATGAAGACCCACAAACCAATGGTCCGTTGGTGGGCAAATTCGTATAGAAGCCAATTGGAGCGCAGTGCAATGTTTTGATTATATCTCTTGGCTCGATGCTCCGAACAAGGTGAATCCAAAGAGGTTGGAAAGAAAACTCAATATGCTAGATTTCATATTCGAACATCTCAGTCCAATTCGGATTGCATCATGGAGCAAAATGTCATGGAAGTCATAACAAGTGCAGATTGTAGCAAGGTTTGAGCGACTGTAGAATTTTGGGCATAACTTCTTCATACCTTAATGAACTGCAATGAAATTTTGTACACACCTAGATAAGAGGAAGAGATACAACTTTTATGTTTACCACTTTTCCAAGAAATGATCTTAAGATGGTCGAATAGTGCAAAGTTTGAGAGTGCTGAAATCTGGCAGATCACCTCAGGCGATCCGGGCCATCACCTCAGGCGATCCGAGCCATGTTGCGCACCATCGACTGAAGCGATGGCACGGTGGGCACGCTGGCGATCAGATCGCCCCAGGCGATGGTCAACCTCGCCCCAGGCGATCCAGAATGCTTCCTAGGCCATTTTTTTGAAGGGCGATCGCCCCAGGCGATGCACGGAACGCCCGAGGCGATCCAGAACTTTACCTACGGCCTTGTTTATCATTGATGATCGCCCCAGGCGATGGGAAGATCGCCCGAGGCGATCTGGGCCAGATTTGACCGTTAAAGGGTGGCGATGGAGATCGCCCGAGGCGATGTCCGAGGCGATCGAGGCGTGATTCAAGCCTTATGTGTAGCAACGGCTAGTAGGAGCCTTGGGGGCCTCCTACACTATAAATATTGATGCTTTGGAGCATTTTGAAGACAAGAAACAAGCCTACAAACTTCTACAAAGCTTTGATCATTCAAAATTCAAATAGCATTGCAATCTCCATACATTGTTGTTGTATTGGAGCTTGTAATTCATTCTTTTTGTTAGAGTCTTGTTATCTTCGTGTGAGTACACCGTGAAGGTGTTTGTTGGTTTATTGTAAAGGTCCTCCAACACCAAAGCAAGTTGGAAAATTGTAAAGTCGCCAACAAGTGAAGTTGGTGCATGTGTTGTGGCTATCCTTGGAGCCCTTAAGGCCAAGAAGACTCGTGAAGAGTGTTGGTAGCTCGGGAAGAGCTTTGTATACTCGGGAAGAGTATTGTGCTCGGGAAGAGCTTGTGCACTCGGGAAGAGTAGTGTGCTCGGGAAGAGCGTTGTAAACTCGGGAAGAGTTGGGTTGTGGCTAACTTGGAGCCCTCAAGGCCAAGATCGTTTATTCTAGTGGAACCTCGGTTGGAGGTTATCTAACCGGGAAGAGGAGACGTAGGCGATTCATCGCCGAACTTCTATAACAAATCCTTTTGTTATTTATTGCTTTATTTTTCATTACGCATTTATTTATTTATTCTTTTTATTTATCGATTGACTAAAGGCTTCCGCAAGCGCAAAACTCTTTTATTTTTCAAACTCATTTTAAAAAAGCTAAAGTAGCCAAGGAATCTCATTCACCCCCCCTCTTCGATTCCAACACCTTCCTTCATGGAACCCTATCCGAAGCTATCTACATGTCTCAACCTCCAGGGTTTGTTGACACTCATTTCCCTCATCATGTGTGTCGTCTACATAAATCTTTGTACGAACTACTACGCCATGCTCCACGGGCATGGTATCAAGCCCTCAGTCTGCCTTGACTGCCTTTGGATTCTTTCAATCCATATTTGACACATCCTTATTACTTTTCATCGGAATGTGTTCGTCTGATTGTCCTTGTTTATATGGTTGATCTTATCCTCATAGGTTCCAGTGTCCAACATATTGATGTGGTTACCTCCCACCTCCAAACTCGCTTCGTTGTCAAGGATCTTGGCCCATTGTCATATTTTCTTGGCATTGAAGTGGCCACATGCAAGGAAGGTCTATTTCTTTCACAACACAAATACACTCTCGACCTACTATGGCGCCATCGCATGGATGGTGCAAAACCTTTAAGCACCCCAATGACGGTAACTCCTCATCCGCCATCTTCAAAGCCTGTTACCCTCACTGAGTATCGGCATGCCATTGGAGGATTAAAATATCTCACCCTCACCCGTCCTGACATAGCCTTCACTATCAACCGATTAGCACAATCCAGCTGCACCTACTGACACTGATCGGGCTACCGTCAAGCGCCTCTTTCGGTACCTCAAGGGTAATCTTCATCATGGTCTTCTCCTCCGTGGTACTTTGGACATTCGTCTCACGACATACTATGATTCTGATTAGCCGATGACAGCCGTGATTGCAAATCAACATCAGCCTATATAGTCTTTTTGGGCTTTAATCCTATTTCGCGGCGATCTAGGAAACAAAGTGGGGTGGCCCGTTCTTCCACTGAGGCTGAATATCGTTCTATCGCCTCTGTCGCAGCCGAACTTTGTTGGGTTACGCACTTGTTTCGTGACCTTGGAATCGTTCTAAAAGAACCCCCGAAGATTCTTTGTGACAATATAGGTGCAACTCGATCGCATGAAACACATTCATGTGGACGTTCACTTTGTTCGTGATCTATCTAGTAAGGGACATCTCTCAGTTGCTTACGTCAATACACTTGATCAGCTTGCTGACATACTCACCAAGCCCCTGCCTCGCCTATGATTTGACTCTCTTCGCTCCAAAATCTTCGTTGCCGATGGAGCTTTGATTTTGCGGGAACGTATCTAGGAATGAATTTCCAAATCAATTGTAGATATATCATATCATGTAAACTAGGAGTTAATATATTATCATATCTAGTAAACATTTTGTAAAAGTCTTGTATCCTCTATTAAAGAGGCAACACGGCAAGTAATAAAAATTCAACTAAGCTTTTCCAAAAGCAAAGATTTTATAATGAGGGCCTTACATGTAAGTTTATATACAAATTGAGTAATTATCATATAAAATATAATTTATTATATTTATTAATTTTATGGTGTGGTAGAGAATTGAGTTTTATTGTATTTTACGAAAGTAGAAACTTTAAATTGAGAATTTCAGAGTTATTAGCTAGGAGTAGCTTTCAGATTCTCTATATATAATTTTTTTTTAAATAAATTTATATTATCTTTACTGTTTCTGAATTAATTTTTTTAGATTTGTACGGATTATATTCAATATACAAGATGATTAGTGAGTCTTAACACTGAACACATTGGTAAATTTTAAGGTGGTCTAACTTTTATTGAATTTTAATGATTTTTTTGAAATGACGGACTTTTATGGAGTTGATATATTTCTATTGACTTTTATAAAATTTCACAGAGTTGTACAAAAAATTACATAAAGTCTTTTACACTTTTTAATAGAAATCTGTAGATTTTATCGACTTCAAATCTGACTTCACGAGCATTTCTTCAACCAACTGTGTTGTTTATGCACTAGCCGACAGTAAATTTTTAATGGGGTTTTCACGATTCGCTACCCAAACGTACGTTTGAATGTGGATTGAAGCATACCAAATTCCTAAGTACCAGTTGAAGTCATCATTTAGGGTGAAGAACCCAAGCGTAAAAAGTCTTGTTTTCACTCAATATTGTTTGAGTTTTCACTCAGTTTACCACATATTTTTACGAACTTATGCTCCCATCAAGATAATTTTCAGTAGGTTCTTTCAAATATTGAATTTTCTTGAAAGAATGCATCAGGTTTGTTTCTAAACTACTAGTGGGCCTCAAGTGGGTGGAAAAAGAGTAGCCGTAAATGAGAATGAGGGTGAGCCATTGTCATTCTTCCCCAAAAATTGAAACAAAAATAGCATTGCGAAGTTACATTAAACGAGAATGAAACTTCGTATGTTCTTCAAGTGGCAGAATATAACGAGAATATCGAATTTCTACACAGAAAAATAAGTAAAATAACTTCGAAATCTGATGGACTATTTTCTTGGATATCGAAAAATTTCAACTCACGGGCAAGAGCAAAAGACTTTTTTTGTTGAAGTTGGTGGAGATTTTACTTAATTTTTTGTGAGGTTAGCTTGGGAAGAAGACGACTTCGAGTAAAAGGATATGTGGCTCAACGGAGCCCTTTTACATTTGAGGTCTGGGATGTTGTGGCTGACAAATTCTTGGATTTTATTTAGTTCATGATTTATTTGATGCTACTTTGAAGAGTAATTCTCACCATACATTTGGCATATGCCATTTGAAATATTTCAAAATATTCTAAATATATGATGAGATGCACCCTTAAAGGTAACATCAAAATTTTCTAGGTTCAGAGTATGTTATTAGCAGAAGAACAACACAAATTCCTAAAAGATGAGTATTTAACATTTTCAGGGGGACACCGTGGTGCTTGGTGGATTTTCAGAGGTCATGGGTTCAAGATGGCGCCGATGGTTGTAATGATTTTTATCTTTCTTGTCTATCTTGTTTTACACTATAAAAGTATTGAAATCCATGGGGAGGGTTGAATTTTTTTAAAAATTTTTTTTACTATTTGTAGGTTTACCAATACTTTCATACTTTGTACCAAACAAATTCCATAAAAGTTAATAAAAGTCTATTAAAGTCTGAATGATAATAGACTTTTATAAAGTTTCAAAAAATCAAGTTTGAATACCAATCTGACATTTAAAAATTCAATGAAAGTTTATCTTGAGTACCAATAGACTTAATGCATTATATAAAATTCTAAGTTGAATACATGATCATGGTTTTGTAGTTTTTGTATAATCGAGTGCTTGCTTTTTTTTATAAGAAGATATAATTGATGATAATGATATAATTAAAATCATTTTTTAAGTAATAAGAAAGGTTCGAAATCATATTTTGACCACTCTTCACACACACGCACATATTAGGATTGATACCAAATGATAGTACTTTAAATATTCAATTTTTTATAATTAGTTTTGGTAATAATGTTGTGGGTATGTTTGGATGAGAGAAAAATTATGTGGTCATAATAATTTTTCATATTTTTTTTTTCTGGTCTTGATGGGTTTTTTTCTTGATTTTGAGAATTTTTCACGTTAAGTCCTCTTGTCATTATTTCTCATTTTTCTTTTCTTGTCCTATAAAAGGTGCAGATCATGTGGTGAATTTGGAAGGTCAAACTCCCAACAAGTGGGATCAGAGACTGTGTCCTTTGCTTTGGTGGAGCTTTTGGTGTGATAGACGAATACGTATTGACTAAGGAAGTTCTGTCTAGGAAATTGGTATTTAAGTGGGACCAGTTTGACCCACCAATTTTCCTGAGAAACTTGAAGTTCAGTCTAGGAAAGATCGAGATTTTCTCTTTCCTTGAAGCTTACTCTTGTGTATTATTCATGTCAACATTAAAATTCATCAAAGTATCATAAGACAATGTTGGGAACATAATTTCAAACGCAATCATATTTGATGTAGTCATTGATGTGGAGAGATTTGATGGGAAAATCAACTTTAGCTCGTGGCAAGTGCAAGTCAAGGATGTGTTAATCTAGTTTACACAAGACGTTGAAGGACAGGTAATCCCCGAAAGCAGTAGTGACACTAGTTCGACTGATGGAATGACTAGTGCAACATGCAAAGCTGGAATGAGCATTTTCTTTTTATTATTACTATTCAATAATGTAAGAGATAACAAGGTATCAACAATTTCAATAATCGTAATTAGTAAGACAATAAACATAAAAATATTTTATTTGTCGTGAAAAAATTATATTAAACTCAACTAAATTAAGTATCAGTTAAGTTTGAAATTTATATTAAACTCAAATAATTTTGGTATCAACTCAGTTAAAATTGAAATTAATCTCAAACAATTTTAGTATTACTCCGTTTGAAATTAGTATAAACGTGTTGGTATTAGTTATACTTCAAATTGGTATTAAACCTATACAATTTTGGTACTAGTTATATATGAAATTAGTACTAAACCTATACAGTTTTAGTACTTGTTACAAATAAAATTGGCATTAAACTTATTCAAATTTATTACTAGTTACACTTCAAATTGGTATTAGACATACTTAATTTGGTATTAGCTACACATTAAATTAGTATTAAATCCATACAATATTGGTACAAATTGCACTTCAAATTGATATTAAATCTATACAATTTTGTGACTAATTATATTTTAAATTAGTATTAAACCTATATAATTTACATTACAAGTTACACATAAAATTGGTATTAAACCTATATAATTTTTGTATTAGTTACACATGAAATTGATACAACACCTAGACAATTTTAATACTAGTTACATATAAAATTGATATTAAACCTATATAATTTTGGTACTAATTACACTTCAAATTGGTATTAAAACTTTACAATTTTGGTACTATTTACATATGAAATTAATATTAAACATATATAACTTTGGTACTAGTTACACTTCAAAATAGTATTAAACTTACACGATTTTGGTACTATTACTCATGAAATTTGTATGAAATGTTTATAATTTTGGTACTATTTAGAATTCAAATTGGTATTAAACATATACAATTTTGGTACAAGTTACATTTCAAATTGGTATTAACACATGTATATTGGCTACTAGTTACACATTAAAATGGTATTAAACATATACAATCTTGGTACAAGTTACATTTCAATTTGGTATTAAATATGTACAATGTTGGCATTAGTTACACATTAAATTGGTATTAAACGTATACAATTTGGTACTAGTTATACATGAGATTGGTATTAAACCTGTACAAATTTGGTACTAGTTACACATGAAATTAGTATGAAACATATACAAATTTGGTACTAGTTGCACTTGAATTGGTATTAAATCTATACAATTTTGGTAGTAGTTACACATGAAATTGGTATTAAACATATACAATTTTGGTACAAGCTACACTTCAAATTGGTATTAAAAAACCTGTATAATTTTTGTACTAGTTACACATTAAATTGGTATTAAACTTATACAATCTTGGTAAAAGTTGCACTTCAATTTGGTATTAAATCTGTACAATTTTGGTACTAGTTACACATGAAGTTGGTATTAAACATATACACTATTTTGGTACTAGTTACACATAAAAGTAGTATTACAAATTTGGTACTAGTTACAAATGAAGTTGGTATTAAATATATAAAATTTTGGTACTAGTTACACATGAATTTGGTATTAAACATGTACATATTTGGTACAAGTTATACTTCAAAATGATATTAAATCTATACAAAATTGTATAGATTTGTACCAAAATTGTATAGGTTTAATACCAATTTTATGTATAACTAGTACCAAAATTGTATAGGTTCAATACAAATTTGATATTAAATTTATACAATTTTGGTGCAAGTTATATATGAAAATTGGTATTTACATTCTGTAAATTATGAACTGTGGTATTGTGTTTATTGGATCGGTGGTATTGGTATGCTCACCTCGTGTGGGAGCTGTCTCCGCTGGGACAGGTGGTACAGGTACAACGGTAGCTCCGGAGTTGAGATCGGAATATGGATTGGAGGTGCTTCCAGGACCAAAGTACCAGTGCCGGTATTGAGCACAGTATTTTATACATTAGATACACATACATTCATTGATGCTAAAATGTGAGCACTACTATATGTGTATATGGGTTGTATAAAAAGGCAATGGCCTTTCTCTTTTCATTCATGTGTTGCATGCAATTAATTAAGGAAATTGTTAAATGAATTGAGAATATGTTAGTGTATTATAGATGCATTTGAACATTATATGGAATAATGTAAGAAATTTTATTGTTGATACATTATGCTATGGTTGCATGTGGTTTTTCCCCCCTGATTACATGATTGTATACACTTAACACATGGGTTAATACACTAATATTCGATTAAGGGCTAGGGGTCCTTACAGTATTAAACCTATACAATTTTGCTACTAGCTACTCTTCAAATTGGTATTAATCATATACAATGTTTGTACTAGTTACAGATGAAATTGATATAAAGTTATACAATTTTGGTATAAGTTATACTTGAAATTGGTATTAATAAATTTGATACGAGTTGAAGCTGGTATTAAATCTATACAATTTTGGTACTAGTTACACATGAAATTAGTATTAAACAAATACAATTTTGGTACTAGTTACACGTTAAATCGGTATTAAACCAATACAATTTTGGTACTAGTTACAAATGAAATTTGTATTGAACATATATAATTTTGCTACTAGCTACACTTTAAATTGGTATTAAACATATACAATATTGGTACTAGTTACATATAATTTTATACAAGTTATACTTGAATTGGTATCAACATACAATTTTGATACTAGTTACACATGAAATTGGTATAAACCCATATAATTTTGGTATAAGTTACACTTCAAATTGGTTTAAAATCTATACAGTTTTGGTACTAGTAACACATGAAATTGGTATCAAACTTATATAATTTGGTACCGGTTACACTTCAAATTGATATTAAATCTATATAATTTCTGTACTAGTTACACATTAAATTGATATCAAACATACACAATTAGTACTAGTAACACATAAAATTAATATTAAACCTATAGAATTTTGGCACTAGTTACACTTCAAATTGGTATTAAACATATACAATTTCAGTACTAATTACACATAAAATTTGTATTAAACTTATACAATTTTTGTACTAGTTATATTTGACAATTTCGGTACTAGTTCCACTTCAAATTGATATTAAATATATGTAGAATCGAATGCTTATCACTTTACCAATAACTATTGTTAAGGGTAATAGCGCAACTTGAATCTTTTCAACCATACACTGTCACAAGCGCCACGTTCGACCGATCACAAAGCATAGACAATTGTTGAACCCCAACAATCCCTCCCCCATTAATTGCACTCTTTACAACTCATGGGAATCGAACACGCGACATTGGGTCTGTTACCAATTTAGGATCGAGCGCTTACAGCTTTACCAATAACTATATTTAAGGGTAATGACGTAACTTCAATCTTTTCAACCATACACTGGCAGAATCGTCACATTTTCGATCGATCACAAAGTAGAGGCAATTGTTGAACCCCAACAATCTATACAATTTTGGTAGCTACTGATATGTGTAAAACCTACCGCAAGTATATGATATCAAGTTTTAATATAAATATGAAGTACGAATGTCAATCCCACAGAGATGACTGTAAAGTTCAACTAAGTACTGAATTATATTAACCTAAACTTTATTTAGAGAATATTGTATAATTGTTGAGTGTCAATTAACATAAACTACTTACAAGTGATAGTAAATTTGAGAGAATTTTTATGAGAATAATTCTAGAGATCAGTTAGTAATTCTTTTAATGTATTCAATATAGTTATATGTCTGTCGAACTATATAAACATCCTTGGTGTGTTTTTTATAGTTCTATTCACAATCTATAATATAACAATTGATCATAAAGGAGTATAGTTGATATTCAATTGAAATCATAATTGACACTCAACAATTCTGCCAAATTGTAATGTTATTATAATTCAGAACTTAGTATGAAATTTACAATCAATCTCTGTGGGATCGACATATGTACTTCATATCTATATTAAAATTGACACCATACACTTGCGGTACGTTTTACCCCCATCAGTAGCTACCAAATCTTTTTATGTTAAATACCAACTTCAGGTGTAACTAGTACCAAATTTGTATATGTTTAATACTAATTTCATGTGTAACTAGTACCAAAATAATATATGTTTAATACAAATTTTATGTGTAATTAGTACCAAAATTATATACTTTTAATACAAATTTCATGTGTAACTAGTACCAAAATTGTATATAGTTAATACCAAATTGAAGTGCAACTTGTACCAAGATTGTATAGATTTAATACAAGTTTAATGTGTAATTACTACCAAATTTGTACATGTTTAATACCAAATTCATGTGTAACTAGTACCAAAATTGTATATATTTAATACCAATTTTATTTGTAACTAGTACCAAATTTGTATACTACTTTTATGTGTAACTAGTACCAAAATAGTGTATATGTTAATACCAACTTCATGTGTAACTAGTATCAAAATTGTACAGATTTAATATCAAATTGAAGTACAACTAGTACCAAGATTGTATAAGTTTAATACCAATTTAATGTATAACTAGTATAAAAATTATACAGGTTTTTTTAATACCAATTTGAAGTGTAGCTTGTACCAAAATTGTATATGTTTAATATCAATTTTATGTGTAACTAGTACCAAAATTGTATAGGTTTAATACCAATTTCAAGTGTAACTAGTACCAAATATGTATATTTTTCATATTAATTTCATGTGTAACTAGTACCAAATTTGTACAGGTTTAATATCAATCTCATGTGTAACTAATACCAAATTGTATACGTTTAGTACCAATTTAATGTGTAACTAGTGCCAACATTGTACATATTTAATACCAAATTGAAATGTAACTTGTACCAAGATTGTATATGTTTAATACCAATTTAATGTGTAACTAGTAGCCAATATACATGTTTAATACCAATTTGAAATGTAACTTGTACCAAAATCGTATATGTTTACTACCAATTTGTTGCGTAACTAGTACTAAAATTGTGTATGTTTAATACAAATTTAATGTCTAACTAGTACAAGATTGGATAGGTTTACTACCAATTACATGTGTACCTAGTACCAAAATTGTATAGATTTAACACAAATTTCAGGTATAACTAGTACCAAAATTAAATAAGTTTAATACTAATTTCATGTGTAGATAGTACCAAAATTATATATGTTTAATACCAATTTGAAGTCTAACTAGTACCAAAATTATAAACGTTTCATACCAATTTCAAGAGTAACTAGTACCAAATTGTATAAGTTTAATAGTATTTTGAAGTGTAACTAGTACCAAAGTTATATATGTTTAATATTAATTTCATGTGTAAATAGTACCAAAATTGTAAAGGTTTAATACCAATTTGAAGTGTAATTAGTACCAAAATTATATAGGTTTAATACCAATTTTATGTGTAACTAGTACTAAAATTGTATAGGTTTTGTATCAATTTCATGTGTAACTAGTACCAAAATTATAGGTTTAATACCAATTTTATGTGTAACTAGTACTAAAATTATATAGGTTTAATACTAATTTAAAATGTAATTAATCACAAAATTGTATAGATTTAATATCAATTTGGAGTGCAATTTGTACCAACATTGTATAGATTTAATACTAATTTAATGTGTAGCTAATACCAAATTATGTGTGTTTAATACCAATTTGAAGTGTAACTAGTAATAAATTTGAATAAGTTTAATACCAATTTTATTTGTAACTAGTACTAAAATTGTACAGGTTTAGTACCAATTTCATATATAACTAGTCCCAAAATTGATATGTTTAATACCAATTTGAAGTATAACTAATACCAAAATGATACATGTTTAATTCTAATTTCAAACTGGAGTAATACCAAAATTGTTTGAGATTAATTTCAATTTTAAACTGAGTTAATACCAAAATTATTTGAGTTTAATACAAATTTCAAACTTAACTAATACTTAATTTAGTTAAATTTAATATAATTTTTTCACGACAAATAAATTATTTTTATGTTTATTGTCTTACTAATTATGATTATTGAAATTGTTGATACCTTGTATCTCTTACATTATTGAATAGTAATAATAAAAATAAAATTATTAATAGGAATAAAAAAACAAAGATTAATAATAATATTATTAGAAGAATAATACTTAATATAACAATTAACAATACCAATATTAATATTAATTAAAATGATAAGAATATTAACACATAATGAAAAATAAATTAAGAAATTTATAAAATTAAATCGGTTCAAAAAAATATTTTCTTGATAAAGTTTATTTATTTTTTATTCAATGGAATAAATTTATAAAAATATAATGGAATGATGTGTTATTATATTATTTTTAATGTTCAATATAAGATTTTGAATTTTTTGGAACTATTTTCACATTATCAAGTAACTAAATAATATACTAACTCAATATATGTTTTCTCGATAAAGTTTCATTGTTATTCAAAATAATAAATAAACTTACTAGTTATATAATGGAAATAAATAGTTTTTCAACTTTAAAAATTAGCATATTTTAAATAATAAACAAATAATAGAGCAAAACAACATACATAAAAATATTGGAGAAATGTTGAATAAAGGGGTAGTTTTGTCAATTTACAGGTTTAGGGAGTTAAAACTAAAGAATCTTTACAATTAGGGAGTAAAATAATAAAAAAAAGCTGACACAGGGACTAAATTTGAACTTAAGTTAGTGTTCAGGGACTGATTCATACTTTTACCAAATTTTTTATTCTCTTGCTTACATGACATGACATGACATGTTAATTATGGTATTTTTGTCTGAGAAGGCTCCCTTGATTTCCAAAGGTTTCAGTATCCTTCGTGTTGGACTTGCTTGGGTAAGAACAAACTTCATTCCCCTGAATTTTATCCTGTCGAATGACTAATGATGGCTAATCTGATCAAAGTATAATCTCGTGCAGCTAGCAGGTTTCTTTCTGAGTATACTTATAAAGATATATCACTTCTTATCAAGAAACAGAGACGACAGAGAGTTAGCCTGAATCTATTCGATGTATAAAAAGTAATGGAAAAATCGTCATAATTCCATGGAATATGCAACATAGAATGGATAAATGAAACATCGTTCTAAAATTGGTTATTTAGAATTGCTGATTTTTTCGATTAGTTATTGAATATTGTCTAATGTTCGCTCTAGTTGCTAACTCAACATACATTAAACACTGAGTGCAAGAAAATATAGAGCATTTATTAGTAATCTGTAAAACTCAAATCCATCTGTTTGAGAATAAATATGTTGTTATAATCATTCGTAATGACTAATGATTATTCAAGAAAATTCAAATTTTATTCGATAAATTCGAGTTTAATTACAAGTGAATGCATGATAATTAATAAGCAATAAAACATGTACCGAACTCTATTTTGAAGGATACAATTGCTATATTTAGTATATGGGAAACTTGAAACAAAACAGAAATTCGATGCTGCCCTTGATACTTGTTCAGGATTTGGGAATGAGTTTCATAATTATAGTCAGAATGAAACCCATCAGCTGCCAATGATTGTAAATAGTGATTAGCATAATATATAGTTTGTGGTGTTTTTCTCACAAGGGATGAAATGACCCTTACATAACAAAGTCCAATGCACAGCACACAGAACCCAGAGAAATGAAATGGAGCTTCCTCAGACAAAAACAAAGCTGCCAAAGAAAAAAAAAATACACACCGAATGCCATAATTTTTACTTACATAAAATATTAAAAGAAATAAAAAAAAGAAGTGAATGATTTCTTTTAGATTACCTGATAACGGACTAAAAATTAAGGGAGAAGTGACGCTGGCTAATGCTAATACGCCCATGATACATCCTTGTGCAATCCCCTAATACATGAAGAGTCAATCCTCATAATTAATAATATAAATTAGTAATTCTTGGCAAGCAATGCATTTTTCATATATTGATTTTTACTTTGTTAAGACATTCTCATAAACTAAGAGCAAGGGGAGAAGATATTTTAATTAAGAAAATGTGGTGTCTCTTAAGAGATCAAAGGTTTAGTCACCTACTTTATAATAAAGGATAGATAAAATTAGCACTTCAGATAAATGGTATTTTAATCTCTATACCTAGATTGATTTCTTATAGACATTATTATTAACGACAGTTTTTAATATAAAGACAAGTTTTACAAACAAATTTCTTTCTATGTAGTATCATTACTGCACTACTACAAAAGACTATTGATTAACACACCTGTTCACTACACCCAACTTGTTTTGAAGCAATGCTCCTTACCTGTATTTGACATATATTAATTTTCAACAATAAACTCACACACACATATATATAAATATTCCCAAGAAATGGCAACACTCACACATGAGGACCATACAGTAAAGAATATCCCGAGGGATGCAGTAGCATATGGTACCTGCATAATTATTAAAACTCATGCAAACATTAAACCATATTATATTGGGTAGAGTTTGTGTACAGATTAAAGACCTCACCCAAGGCGACCATGATAGGCTATTAAGCAGCATCTGCCAAAATAAAAAAAACATAATAAGCATCATTGATACTTAAATTTTTTCTTTATTTTTAAAACTAGTCTAGACGATCTCCGGCTTCTAAAGTCGTATGGAGCCGAGTCGAACTGGATCTGAATCACTTTATTCTATTCACAAGACTTGATTAAACTCCATACCTTATTCAAGTGACAGCAACCGATTTATTACTAGATTCTTTAATTAGTTGGAAAGTATGAATTTGTCAGATAATTTTTTTTGTGAAGGAATCTACAACTTGGTAAATAATAAATAATAAATAATAAAAAAAGATGAGACGCATACTTGTAAAAATCCCATGAAGAGGGCGATAGAAAGCAATGAAATTTCTCCAAAAAGAGGTCCCAATATAGGCATGAAAACCACCTGCAATGCATGCATATTAAATTCTTAAACATTCATTTTAGAAAAAAAGAAAATGAAACATTAACTGTGAAAACTTATTTAAGGCCTTTGATGAAGATACATTGGATAGCGCTGCTCCAATGTTGACAATGAGGAAAATGATCGCAAACTGGTCCTTGTTGAAGCCGAAACGGGGTTTCAAGAAATACTGCAGTGCAACATAAATACAACAAGTGCTGTAATTTGAGGCCAAATTTAAGAGTTTTCGTCTGTAAAAAACAAATAAAAAACATTATACAAAGGAATTTTTGTATCCTACAAAATCCTCAAAGTTAACCTCGTCAAATATCTTTAAAAGTAACAGTATTGTAATTATAAAATATTTAAGAGATGTTTACGGAATAAATTAAATATTTTAATTAATAAAAATATTTTTGTTGAATTCTTCATGGATCCCACACAATAAATTTGGTTGTTGTTGGTCCTTCTTGGCTTCGTCTACAACGGGGATAGAGAATGGAGAATTATGATGATCAAGTCAGGCAAGTTTTGCAAACTTTATCCTTAAGAAGATTTTGCTACGCTCACGGTGCGCACAATATATGATATTTCCTCTTAAGATACAACGATTTTCGCTTGTGATAGTTGCACTACAAACCAGAAGTCATGCAATCACAAACGTTGCAAACTCTCTTACTCAAGAACGATTAATGAAAGTGATGGAGTATGCACTTTAGAACTAGAATTTCTCACAATATGTTGTGCTTGATTTCTTGTAAACTCACACTTAATTCATCACAGGGATGTTATATATAATACGCCTCGAGACATCATCAAAAGACATCATTTGAGGCACCAATTCAGAGAAAAATCGCATTTACAAACCAAGAGGTGCAACCATTTGAAAAAACCGCCAGACTGGCACAGGGGCGCTGCAAAGACAGCGCCGTAGCACTGATTGCACTGCCCGGAATTGATCTCTAATAGACTTATCACCTTAGATACTAATGAACTTATCAAACCTTCATACCTTTCCCGGATACAAACAAAACCCACCCAGATTATCACCCACCGCCGGATACAGCCCATTCCTTCTGTTAGAAATATATCAATTTATTCAATTACGCACCAGAAATATATTGGCTCAGTGTTAGGCTATTGAAGGCTGTTGGAGGCAGTTATGGAATTACTTGGTGACTGGTTGACTGGGTTGGACACAAGCTGGTGACCTGTTGAACCAGTAAAAAACTTGCCACTATATATAGCATTAGATACGGCTCGGCAGATTGTAGGAGTAAGGCACAAAAAAGGAGAAATGATGTGTGGCACCAAAGGGAATGTGAGGCAGAAACATAATGATATTGGAGAGTTTTTTGAGGGGCAAGAAGATGTGTTAATTTATGTGAAAATGCATTGTAAAGCATAGGAGGGATTAGGTGAATTCTTACATTGTATGCCTCGTATACACTTAATCAATGAATCTCCTCCTGTGGACGTAGGCCGTTGTTCGCCGAACCACGTAACTCTTGTGTCTTATTTTTGGTTTTTATTTTATGTCATTGATGTATCATGTCGTGCATGATCTCTTCTGTGTGTCCTCATTTTATACTAAAAAGCTGTCCGTGTGCATGTGTTTTCATCACTAGTTCATGCCGTCATTTGTTCGAGTTCAAGTTCGTAGAGTTCTGGTATACATTCTGTGGTTAAAATGAATTATGTAAACTAAGTGTTCAAATGGTTGTCACATGAGAATCTCAATCGGGAATAAATATGATGTACATAACAATTGGCGCCGTCTATGAGAAGTGAGAACGACCACGACAATCGGAAAAGTGGTCAAGAAATTAAAGTGGCGGCCAAAAAAAAAAAAGGTTGAGGTTGAGGTGGGCATGCAATTTTCTTCCGGAAAGTGAAGAAGGAAGCGTGCGTTTTTTTGTAAATGAGAGATATATAGTGATATCACCTAAAATTGCGGTGACTTGCTGATATCAATAGAGAGGGGGTTCACCTCTCTTTCTTCTCCAATACTCAAAATAACGGCAAGGATGTCAGTAAATATTTTTGGGATGACCTGAAAATATGAAGCAATAGTGAGAAGGGGGCCTGAAGTTTTTCCGGCGAGTCCCCTCCGACGCTCAAGTCAAGCGAGAGAATATGAGGAAATATATGCGGTAGGTAAAGATAATTATGAATTAATAACTGATACCCCAAACCTGATATTTATAGGCAGAGACTCAAGAGTTACCATGCAACAAGGACTCCTTCCATGTTTATCCAAATCTTACCCAGATATGTTAAGATCCTTTGAATACAATCAAATCCCTGATATTACTCCGCAGATCTAGGACTTACCTAGTTCATGAGATTTAGTTTCCTTCTTGAGCACACGTATCAAGTTTGGAATGAGACGAGCTCGGCCCATAAGCTCGGGTCCCGAAAGAGGTCGCCAGGGCATGTGGCGGAGGACCAACAGGTGGGGCGAAACACGTCGGCCAAATAGGTCGGCAATGACAAAGAGCACGGAACAAGAGGCGAGGTCTTTTGATGAAGGCCAAGCAACTGCAACTCGAATCAGGTCGGTTCATCAGGTGGTGTCTCCATATTTAGGGGGTATCACAGTCCCCCCTCCCTGTCGAGTTTACGTCTCAGACCAGAAGCTCGTATGTGTCAAGTAAACCTGCTGAGTCGACCTCCTTTGATATATAAAGTTTAGGCGGGAAGTAACGGCTACTTTATTTTGAATTTTTGAAAAATTCCGACCGTTGGGTGCGTCTGTTCGTATTCCGAGGCAGATCCAAACCGTTCAATGACTCGGAGATCAACGGTCAAGATTCGGGGAAGCCCACTATATATATGACATGCCTGGCCCCCTATTATCCGTTTTTTTGCAACTCGAATCAGTTCGGCTCCGACCTCCTTTGACTTGATTTATTTCCTATTTCTGAAAACTTCTAGGTACGTCTATTCTCAGCCATTTTATTTGAAAATGTTTCTTCTTCTTCTGATCGATTATTTCCTTCTCCTCTGACCGAAGAAGAACTTAAGGCGGTGGATCAGTACGGTTCCTTCTATCCCTCAGGAATCGAAATCCCCGAGGGAGCTGTCCGAGCTGAGGAGGCTGTTCAAACTGAGGAGTTTGTTCAGGCCGAGGAAGATGTACGGACTGAGGATGCCCAGGGCGCTGGGCCCTCTGCCGGACATGAACTTCAACTTGCTGAGGCCAGCCCTCAGCATAGATTGGAATCCCCTACTGTAGGTATCCTTGGTATGAACTGTACGTTCCTTCCTTGGATGCTTCTGACGAAGCCCTAATACGCAAGCTTAGCCAAGCCCTCCTGACCATGACTTTCTATTCCCCTCTACTTCTCAAAGACCGCATCAGCCTCCAGAGGGTTATTACACCTTCTACCGTGGGCAACTGGAGGGGGGTTTACGCTTTCCTCTTCCTGAGTTCTTTCAGGAGTTCAGCTCTTTCTATCAGCTAAACCTTAGTCAATTCTCTCCCAACTCCTTCCGTATTTTATGCAGCCTCGTAGTCATTTTTAGGGCCCTGGGGCTGCCTTATGACCATGCCACCCTCTCTTATTTTTTTCATATCAAGAGGTCGGACGAAGGGCCTTGGTATGTGACTAGTCGTCCTGGCTGTTCCTTCGTGGGGGGGGTATCCTAGTAAGGTTAAAGATTGGAAGAGCTATTTCTTTTTGTTAAGCCTCCTCAGCCATGGTCGTGCTATACTAACTGGGTAGATTACCTCCCTGCTCTCCCCTCTCCACCCAAAAACTTCAAAAAGACCTCCCTCTACTTAGATGTGATGAGTGTTATAGGGGGGCACTGCTTCAATTCATCTAAGCTATTGGAGGAGGAGCTCCTTTGTTTCGCTGGGCTGAGTCCGGCTGACCTAACCTTAAGGGGAGAGCTGGTATTTAAGCAAGCTTCAATAGCTATTTTATATATATATGTTCTTGTTTATTTTATTTTCCAAGTATTTTCTGCTAGGTTACACTGATCTCTTTTTTATGTTATTCAAAGGACAGAGTAATGAGCTCCCTAGTGCAGAAAGCTCTTCAGAGGAGGAAACAGAAGCAAGCCCACTCCCAGACAGCTGAGGGAGTGACTATAGTGGATGTAGTGGGTGAAAGTCCCGGTGCTGAGGAGGTTTAACTCTCGAGGAAGAAACGGGCTGAACCCGGGGGATCCTGCGGGTTCGTCGGCTGCTTTGGACGCTCAGCCTGTGAGGCAGGTGCGAGCTCGGGTTGATCCATCCGAACCTGAGATGGTAGGAGTGAAAGGCAGTGAGCCAGTCCGGTTGAGAGACGTCGGGAGCGGGTTATGGAGGCCTACCGAGGAGGGGTTAGGCTTGTTGGGGAAGGGCCGAGCACCGTTGCCCTAGCTGTGGCTCGTGATCTGGCTAACAGCGAGGATGCTCTTTATATGAGCCAACTAAGCTGGGCCGAGCTCGTCACCCGTACCGGTAGCCGACTTACTGAGGCCATGCTTTTGATGGGGGAATTTACCTCCCGTGCTTCTTTCATACGAAGACAGTCACTGTCTTGACACCAAGGTGTTCGAGGCTATGCAGGACTTCTTGGCGGAGGCCAAGTCCTTGCATGAGAAGGAAGTATCTGAGCTTAAAGCTCAAATCGAGAAGAAGACCGTTTCGGAAGCTGAGGCCCGTTCCTTAATCGAGGCGCAAAAACGCCAGTATGAAACTGATCTACGGGAGCTTCGCAATGAGCTGGCCCTGGCCAAAGGATTAGCTAACTCTGCCGAGCAGGAGTTTGCTAAGTCTCCGAAGGCGGCAGCCGAGGAGAAACAAAAGTCTGAAGAACTGGTAGGGGAGAAGCTCCTTACTTTCATCGAGGCCGGTTTCCAGGGATGTGTTAATCAAATCAAGGAGCAAGGTTGTCTTTTGCCCGACGTCTCCCTGGACTTTTTGGATGTAGAGAAAGTAGTTGCCACTCTTCCCCCTGACCTTTAGATATGAATTCCCCCTCTGAGCTTGTACTTTCCAGCTTTTGTAATCTTTATAGACTCAATTTTGTGTTTTTATATGTGCATCTTTATTATTGTATGAACAATTTGCATTCAACGTAAAAACAGATAGACCAAGAACGTATTAGCTCGGACATGTCTAATAACTTACCACGTAATGGTAAACAGGTAGGACCAAGCACGCATTAGCTCGGACATGTCTAATAACTTCTCCAAACGCTTCTATCGGTCAACATATCTTCTGTAATCCCCTTCCACTCCAAGTCTTTGCGTATAACTTCGAGCCATGTCTGCTTCGGTCGTACTCTCGCTCTGTGAACTGGTCGAAATCCATGGACTCCACTCGACGCACATGTGCACTACTGGGCCTACGTTGAACATGACCAAACCAACGTAAGCGGCTTTCTTGAATCTTCTCTTCTATACAAGCTAAACCTACTTCAGCTGGAATATCTTCGTTCCTTATTTTATCTCTTCTGGTCTTACCGCACATCCAACGAAGCATACGCATATTTGCCACACTCATCTTTTGGATGTGATTTCTCTTGGGTGCCCAGCATTCTGTCTCATACAACATTGCGGGTCTAACGGCGGCTCTATAAAACTTTCCCTTCAATTTCAGCGGGATATTACGATCGCATAGAACTCTGGTGGCGTTTCTCCATTTCAACCAGCCAGCCTGAATCCTATGGTTAACGTCATTGTCAATCTCTCCATCCTTTTGAATAACTGAACCTAGGTATCGAAACTTGCTGCCTCATCGATACCTCTTGATGGGATGGTTAGGGAAAGCGGAACAATATTTCGACATTCACAGCACTACGAATGAAATCATACTCAAGCTTGCACACATAAGTATGCAAGGCTCGCCGAAGAATTACTTAAAAGATATAGCGGGTACAATTTGAGTAGGTGGCTTCATGAAAACAGGGGCAACAAAATGTAGGTTGGTACATTGAGCAATTTGAGATGATCATTGCTCAAATGGGTCCTATTACTGAGGAGCCAGGTCTGGGGTTCTTCCTCAGCGGATTAAAGAACAAAATTCGATGTAAAATGTTTGAACACAACCCACAGCACAATTGATCAAGCTATGTTATTAGCTCGGAGGTTGGAAATGAAACTGAATGGAAGCATGGTGGAGCGTGGAAGGAGTGTGAGTGGAGTTGGCTCAAGTGGGGGCTGGAGTAATTTCTAGTTTATTGGAACTAAATCCGAAATATTAGAACCAACGGTCGAATTAGGATTCGTGTCCTTTGGTTTTAGGAGTAGGAGTAATCAGATGCCAAACCACGACAAAGATTGCAATCGAAATCCTATCGTGAACCCGATGATCAAAGGGGAATGAAATGGTGGGACGTAGATTACTTCCACATTTACTCATGGGCTGGCCAAAGGAAATGTAATGAACGAGCCAATATTCGAACTTCAGTACAAAAGAACAGAGATGGGAGAATTGTGTCTCATCAAGAGTACTTCGTAGGGAAAAAGGGCTTTGCTTCAGGTGTGGGGAACCCTACCATCCCACACATAAATGTGCCAACAAGACTTTAAGGGTCACAATATTAGCAGAGGAATAAGGGGAAGGGGAAGATATTCTGCCATTAGAGGATGAAGACATGAATTGAGGGAGTGAGGGAGTGAGGTTGAGGGCGTTGAACCTGAGCCTGGTGCAGAATGCAATACCTTGGAACTACCTTTATACTCTGTGAATGGAATCAACCAGCCTCAAACGTTGAAAATGAGGGCAGGGCAAAGATAGGAAACCAGGAGGTGATAGCAATGGTGGACAGTGAGGCTAGTCATAATTTTTTCTAAAAAAGTTTGGTATGTGAACTGGGATTAAGTTTGGATTACAGTATTCCTTTTGGTGTGTGTTTAGGAGACGGGGCTCGTTTTGCATGTCAGGGCGTGTGTAGATGGTTGGAAGTGGATTTGAATCAATGTCAAATCCTTATTGAGGGCTATATGTTTGAATTAGGAGGGGTGGATTTGATTCTTGGCATAGATTGGCTTCGGATATTAGGGGATGTCGTGTTGAATTAGTAAAAAATGCTCATGCGATTCAAAATGAATGAGCAAACTATTATACTACAAGGAGATTCGTCACTAAGTAGATCAATCGTGTGAGCATAGTATTATACTACAAGGAGATTCGTCTCTAACTAGATCAATCGTGTCTCTCAAGACCCTCATCATGGTCGGCGACATTGATTTTAGTGGGGCTGTTGTGTTGAAGTGGAGTGAGCATGAAGAGAGGAGTTCACGTGAACCTCGAGCAAATTGGAAGCCTGAAATCAAGCAGTTGTTGGCTAAATTTCAGAATGTTTTTCAAGAGCCAAAAAGATTGCTGCCTAACAGAGATCGTGAGCATGTTGTTATTAGAATTAAAACAGGCTGTGGACCAGTTTCGGTGAGGCCATACCGCTATGCCCATCAGCAGAAAGATGAGATTGAAAGAATGGTCGCTAAGATGCTCGAATCTGGAGTAATACTACCCAGTAATAGCCCTTATTCTAGCCCAGTTATCCTTGTTAAAAAGAATGATGGGAGTTGGAGATTTTGTGTGGATTACCGGGTATTGAATGATATCACCATAGCGGATAAATATCCGATTCCTTTTGTGGATGAACTGTTCGATGAATTACATGGAGCCAAACATTTATCTAAATTGGATTTGAAATACGGATATCATCAAATTCGAGTGAAGGAGGAGAATGTGAACAAAACAACTTTTCGAACTCATACGGGGCATTATGAATTTCAAGTTATGCCTTTTGGTTTGAAGAACGCCCCTGCCACCTTTCAATGGTATTCCGACCTTATTTGAGCAAATTTGTATTAGTTTTTTTGACGATATTTTGAGTTATAGTAAATGACGGAAGGAACACGTCGAACATTTGAAGCTATTATTTTGTAATCAATTAGTCTTGAATGAAAAAAAACATGAGTTTGGATTGAGCCAAGTAGATTATCTTGGACATATTATTACTTCCCATGGCGTGATGGTGGATCCAAAAAAGGTTGAAAGTGTGAAATTGTGGCCGAAGCCCAAGAACATCAAAGGAGTGGGGATTCTTGGGATCAATAGGATATTGCTGAAAATTCATCAAGAACTATGGGAAAAAAAGCACGACCATTGACAGATCAATTAAAAAAGAACAACTTTGGTTGGAATAATGAGGCTGAAACTGCATTTGAGACATTGAAAGTTGCTTTAAGTCAAGCTCATGTTTTGAGAATGCCAGATTTCACAAACGAATTCGTGGTGGAGTGTGATGCATCCGGAGTGGGTTTAGGAGCGGTTCTAGCTCAAGAAGGCACCTGGACCAATAACATTGGCTGGTCAAATTGCTTGGGTATGAATTCGAAATTAAATACTAGGCAGGCGTGGAAAATGGAGCTGCTATGCTCTTCTCGAAGAGAAGATATAGTAAATTTGAATGCAATATCAACTGTCCAATGGGCTGGGGCAGAAGAATTGAAGGAAGAAGTACAACAAGATCCTAAGATGTTGGATATCATACATAATTTAGTAGCGAATGGTTGCAAAATAAATTGATGGAATCGAAATGATTAATGGATGTCTATTGTTTAAGGGCAAACTGGTGGTGCCCAAAGTTTCTAAATGGGTATAGAAACTAATTAAGGAATGTCATTCCACGTCGTTAGGTGGACACTCTGGAGCACTACACACGTATAACAGGCTGTCTAGTGAGTTTATTTGGTGGGGCATGAAGAAAGATGTGTGCAAATATGTGGCAGATCGTGCAACTTGTCAAAGATAGGATTTGGGAAGATTTGTCGATTGATTTCATTGTGGGGCTTCCCAAGTAAAAAGGATATGAGGTCGTTTAGGTAGTGGTTGACAGGCTTTCGAAATATGGACGTCTCATTCCATTGAAACATCCATACTCGGCTAACTCAGTGGCTGATATATTCATCAAAGAAATTGTGCGGCTTCAAGGTATCCCTAAATCTACAGTGAGTGATAGAGAAGCAATAGTTTTGAGCATATTCTAGAGAGAACTCTTCAAAGCACAAGGAACAGAGCTTAAAATGAGCACAACGTATCATCCAGAGACTGATGGGCAAACCGAAGCACTGAACAAATGTTTGGAAACATACTTATGCTGTTTCGCATCTGAGCAGCCAAAAGGGTGGGCTAATTGGATTCCATGGGCAGAATTTTGGCACAACACATCATATCAAACATCAACGGGAATGACTCCATTCAAAGTCGTGTATGGGAGAAAACCACCATCAATTATACGTTTTATTCAAGGAGAAACAGCCGTGGATGCTGTGTCTCAAGCCTTACGGGACAAAGATGAATTGTTAAAACAGTTGAAGTATAACCTGGGACTTGCGCAACAACAAATGGTAAATAAGAAGAGGAAGGATGTGAGTTTTCAGGAAGGAGATTTAGTGTGGTTGAAGTTGAGGTCACATCGTCAAAATTCAGTGTGCACAAGAGTGTTTCAGAAATTGACAGCACATTATTATGGCCCTTTCAAAATACCAAAGAGGGTTGGAGTGGTAGCTTACAAGCTGGATCTGCCATAAGGGTCCCGAATACATTCTGTTTTCCATGTGTCTTGTTTGGAAAGGCTGTAGGTAAGGTTGACGAGGGGAGAACATTGCCACAAGAATTAGATGCGGACCTCTACCTATCTTTTGAACCAGAGATGGTGCTGGCATACAGAAAGAAAATGAAGAAAGGAAAGGAAATCATTAAGGGGTTCGTTCACTGGAAGGGACGTGCAATTGAAGATGCAACATGGGAGAATGTCGAAGAACTACCAAATTATCCAGGCACAAATGACCCAGGCCCAAGTGAAGATCACAAAGAGAAGCCCAAGATTAAGTTTGTCTATGCTAGGAGAGCGGGAGTGGTTACTCGTGATGTGGGGAAATAAATGTGTGTGTGTGTGTGTGTGTGTGGTGGGGTGGGGGTGGGGGGGAGGGTGCGCGAAGCAGTTTAATTATTCAGTTATCTTTCATTTTTCAGTTATCTTTCATTTTGTTAGGAAATGTACTGCACTTGGCTAGGGAATCACCGTGTGGTGAGGTTGAACAGATTCTGTGTTTGTAATTCAGTTCCAGCACATTTCAATTCTGTAATTTCAATTCGCTTGCCAAAAAGCGAAGAAAGCGGTTCGAGATGCTAGAGCTAAAGTCTACAAAGAAGTGTACGATAAATTAGATACCAAGGAGGCATAAAAAGATAACTACAGGATTGCCCGAGCGAGGGAGAGGTAGACAAGAGACTTATGTGCAGTGAAATGCATAAAAGATGAGAACCATAAAGTCTTGGTTCGAGATGAAGACATCAAAACAAGATGGAAGAATTATTTTAACAGCTTGTTCAACGGTGGCTTTAGCCAAGATTTATGTGATCTTAACATCCATCAACATGATGTAAACCGTGAGTTTACTCGCAGAATTAGAGAATCTGAGGTTAAAGAAGCTTTGAACAAAATGAAAGCACGAAGAACAGTTGGTCCTGATGGAATCCCTATTGAAGTATGGAGATGTTTAGGACCGACGGGGATAAAATTGCTAGCAGATCTATTTAACAAGATTTGGAGGAGTAACACAATTCCAAATGAATGGAGAAAGTGTACTCTCATCCCTATTTATAAGAATAAGGGTGAGATTCAGAGTTGCACCAATGGTATAAAACTCATGTGTCACACAATGAAGCTTTGGGAGAGGATATTGAATGTCGTTTAAGGAGGGAGGTTAAGCTATCGGAGAACCAATTTGGGTTCATGCCAGGACGGTCAACCATTGAAGCTATCCATTTACTTCGTCAACTTGTCGAGCGCTATCGTGAGAGGAGTAAAGATCTGCATATGATCTTTATAGACTTGGAGAAGGCTTACGATAAAGTACCAAGGGAGATATTATGGTGGGCTTTGATGAAGAAAAAAGTTCACATCAAATATGCCAATATAATCAAAGACATGTACGACGAAGTAGCATCCAATGTGAGAACGTGCAGTGGGGTGACAAGTGAGTTCTCGATCACTATTGGATTGCATCAAGGTCTGAGTTGAGTCCTTTCCTGTTCGCCCAGACATACAAACTGAATTACCTTGGAACATACTTTTTTCTGACGATGTTGTGTTAATCGACGAGACAATGGCAAGGGCAAATGCCAAACTGGAGTTATGGAGAGACTTTGGAATCCAAGGGTTTTAGATTAAGTAAGGTCTAAAACGGAATATATGGAGTGCAGATTTAGTGGTCGTTCCTTTCGGTATTCTGGTGTTGTAGCACTCGGTGGTCAAGAGGTATCGATGAGCAATAAGTTTCGATACCTAGGTTCAGTTATCCAAAAGGATGGAGAGATTGACAGTGACGTTAACCACAGGATTCAGGTTGGCTGGTTGAAATGGAGAAACGCCACCGTAGTTCTATGCGATCGTAATATCCCGCTGAAATTGAAGGGAAAGTTTTATAGAACCGCCGTTAGACCCACAATGTTGTATGGGACGGAATGTTGGGCACCCAAGAGGAATCACATCCGAAAGATGAGTGTGGCAGAGATGCGTATGCTTCGTTGGATGTGCGGTAAAACCAGAAAAGATAAAATAAGGAATGAAGATATTCGAGCTGAAGTAGGTGTAGCTTGTATAGAAGAGAAGATGCAAGAAAGCCGCTTACGCTGGTTTGGTCATGTTCGACGTAGGCCCAGCAGTGCACCTGTGCGTCGAGTGGAGTCCATGGATTTCGGCCAGTTCACGAGAGCGAGGGGATGACCGAAGAAGATATGGCTCGAAGTTATACGCAAAGATTTGGTGTGCAAGGGGATTACAGAAGATATGTTGACTGATAGAAGCGTTTGGAGAATACTGGCGCATGTGTCCGACCCGACTTAATAGTAGTAGTTGTTGTTGTTGTAGTTTGTCTGTGTCAATTTCCATTCGTCAAACATTCTAAATCATAACAATAGTTGCAATAAAAATCACAAGCCACGCAACTACAAACGTTGCAAACTCTCTTTCTCAATAACAATAACAATTAATGAAGTGATGGAGTGTGCACTTTAGAAATAGAATTTTTCACAATATGTTGTGTTTGATTTCTTGTAAAAACACACTTAGTTCTTAGTTCATCAATAGGGATGTTATATATATAGTACGCCACGTGACATCATCAAAATACATCATTTGGAGGCACCAATCACGAAAAATCGCATCTGCAAGCCAAGAGGTGCAACCATTCGAAAAAACTGCAAGACTGGCCAGGAAGCGCCCTATCACCACACTTAACTGCTTGGAAAAATCTTTCCAGGCAGTCAGCGCTGGGGCACTACAAAGCCAGCGCCGTAGCGCTGACTACACTTCCGGGAATTTTTCCGAAGGTGTTTTATTGTCCGAGTTTTTCTGTTTTTCCTTCGTTCGATTTTTCTTTGATTAATTTCGATTCATTAAGTCTATTTTCCTAATGCATGGATTAAATTAAAATTAATGCATGAATGCACGTGATTTCGAAAGAGTTTATACGAAAAACTATTATATTAGAATAAGTAGAATTTGACTGTGAACCTTTCCTTAGTAGCATACTATCGGTTTACTAGGCCATGAAGTGAACTTTATGTCTTGAACTTCTTGGCGGTTCGTGTAAACCCAGACAATAACATCTACATAATAACTTCTCTACATTTGTTTTGGTTTTCAGGTTGTATCCATTTTGGCCATGAAACACATCTTGGATTCATAAGTGTTTCATTGAGGAAGCCCGCCCTCACACTTACATAGGTGATCTTCCATCAAGAGTATCCTACCATACTCCACCTTTCAAGTATCGGAATCATAAAAAATATCAAACTTAACTCACTATTTTGGTAGGTAACATGCACTTTTCATCCTAGGAATGGGTTGAGAATGTTTCCCGAGTCCTTACTCAAATTTCATAATTTAATTGTTCCACTGAACTAAGATCTTAGGATCTCCAGTCAACAAGGTTGGGTTACCACAATAAAAATTCTTATTTTGTAGGTGTTAACCCCCTTCCTCTTGATAGTTCACATACTTGATCCATATTTAATGCTTTTGTCAGCGGATCCTTAAGTTATCCTTTGATTTCATGTAATCAATTGCGATAAGCCCATTAGAGATCAATTGTCGTATGGTATTATGTCTTCGGAAAATATGCCGATACTTGTCGTTATACATACTGTTTTGTGCCCTAGTAATTGCCGATTGACTATCACAATGAATCATTATTACTGGCACTGGTTTTGACCAAAACGGAATATCTTCCAAAAAATTACGAAACCATTCAAAAAACTTGCAAGTTAGTCATGGAAAGTCAAGTGTATTTGCTATGGTACCTCCTCGATTTGTCTATGCTATCATTGGACAAAACCTGGATTTTTAATGCCCATAAAAATATGAGAAACCTACCTAATTCAATGATCTTGGGGATACACCCTACATTACATAGTATTTGCAAAACTACAAAAAAGTGAGACATTCTTAATAATGTCGGTGAACAAGATTTATATCCTAAATGTTTTGTAGATGGGTACCAAGAAGTAGAAAGATGAGTACCGGCAAGAAAGTTTGAGCTCCCATATCAGACAGACAGCTCAAAAATGCAACGGATGCAACCAGTTTGAATGTAATGCTGTAAGTATACATGATTGTCGTAAAAAACACATATAAAATCTACTGTTATTATAGAATCTATATAAATTAGTAGTAACCTGGTGTTGAACAAACGAAATATGTCCTTTGGCGACGGAATTCCATTAAAGCCAACTTTAGTACTATTTTCTCTACTCTCCTCCAATAATAAAGGAGTATCAATCTTAATGCTACTTCTGTTGTTAGTATCCTCGACGAATATTCTCATGTAAACCAATGCGATAATGGATACAAACGCCCCAACCTGCACATTAATTTAGTTTATAATTCAACAAACTAATATTATTTTTTTGAATATAGTAGGCGAGCGAAAAATTAAAAAATGGTCATACAAGTAAGCAAGATTTGATTTTTAATCCCGATGTTAATACAATAGATTTACTTTTCGTCCTTACTTATCGAAGCGTTCATGTGGCTATGTTAACGAATATGTGGTTCCACATCGGTATTCAGACAAAAAAGAACTAGAAGTAAAAAAAACACAATGTATTGGACTAAAACCAAATTTTGACTATTTATAAGACAAAAAACTAAAGCGGGTTAAGTTACAGGACTATTTTTGCAATTTCGCAAGTGAGTGGAGGACCTGAAAGATTTGAGAATTGGAGAGGAAGCGAGCTCCCAAGTTACCAAGAACATTTGCAGAGGAAATAACTCCATAAAGAACTGAAAACACTGCCACGCGCTTCTCTTCCTCTACACTCTCTGCCTGCAACGAACAATTATATCAAAATTTGTTGGCATATATAAATTTCAAAATTTAGGTATTTAAGTTACCAAATAACCATAAGATAGGCATAAAACACCCCCATCGGCAACCATGGCAGTCAAACTCTTGAATGCGTAGTATGCATAAACCCAGTTCCTCGTTCTCTTCCATGCCAAGATTACTGTTTAAAACCACAGAATGCCATAAAAATGGATTTCTGAGCAAGTTGAAGCAACAAAAAATGGAACAAAACAGCATATACCTAGCGGAATAATGGCTAGAGTCATCGGAACTGTGAGTAAATTTTTCCTACCATACGCATCTATAAGATTACCCAGAAGTGGCATCATCACCACAGAACCTAACCCCGAAATCTGAAAAAAAAAAAAAGAAAAAGAAAAAGAAAGAAGCATGGTTTAATAATATATCGGTTAATTAATACTGATGTACATGAATGAATCACACGTACAGCCTGCTGGAAACCGGTGAGGTAAATGGCGAGAGAGCACTCATCTTTACTGCCACACACTGCTCCGACGGTGACATCTGCGATGGTGGGAATGACCATATATGACGGGAAACTGGACAAAAACACCGTCACAAATAGGTGGGTTGGTCCTCCCCACTCCATCTTTGCCCCTTAAAATGATACGCCTATTATGGCATAAAATGTTTTTTGGACAATGGGATCTAACTCGAGGATATTACACAGAACTCAACAGACAAAATTTCACAATATCTTAATTAACTGTTTTACATGATTAATTTCTGACTTAATTTTGAACTTTTTTTAATTTATTCTTGTAATTTTTGATTAGGATGGCTTTAACTGTTTTACATGATTAATTTCTGACTTAATTTTGAACTTTTTAAATTTATTCTTGTAATCTTTTGATTAGGATGGCTTATGTTGAAAATCTTTTTGATTAGGACGATTTATTATTAATTTCTATAATCGTTTTGCTAATTTATTTATTAGAAGACCGTGAAGCGTAAAATATACTCCTAAGTGGTGTTATTTAGCAAGTGATGATAAATAACATTTGATATAATTTTATTTCTCTATAGAACTTTTGATTGATAATTTTTTGTGCAATTGTGAGATAACAATTATGCAAAGAAATGAACAAAAAGATTGCAATTATTAATAATTCTATTATCCAAACTTCCTACAAAAGATTATCGAAAAATGACTTCTGATGATGTTGGATATCATGTGGACATAACATAACATTGGCCTCACCTCGTGTGGTCAATTCCCATTATGGACGAATTTTCCTTCACCTGTCAGTCAATCAATATTCGATGTATATATATATTAATAATCCAACAGGTCAAATAAACATGGGTCACATTATAACACCAACCCAATGGTAGCTTTTTTCTTTTTTATGCATCGCTCATATTAGCAAATAGCAAACAAACAATAGTCACTAGACTGCGAGAAAAAGGGGTAGCATGCAGTAAACGATAAATAATTAACACTCAGCCGATCATAATACAAAACAAAGCACAATAACATTTCTGTTTGGATTAAATTGATTTTTTCATTAGGAATTCGCATCTGTTATAAAAATATTTAAATAAAAAAAAAAAAAAAACTCACTTCCAAAAAATTGTCATGATGTTTTAAACATAATCCGGTATATTAAACTAAAATTGAAAGTTTCTCACACTCAGATTCAAATATCACGGTGTCAACAAATTGCGATATAAAAGGAAAATAGTATGAGAAAATACATAAAACACATCATCACCATATAAATTCAGCCTATTAACTAAATTCAATATATAAAAACCCAAAATAAAACAAAATAAAAAACACATCTTCATCCTAATTTTCTAATTTTCATTAAATCTAATAACAATTATGCTGCTTGAATTTCTCAAAAATCTCCACTGTGTTATAATGAAGAACTTTCACTTGAGAAAATGAAGAGTAAATTGTATTGAATCATATAAATGCACATTTGTTTATTAACAAAGAAGAATTACACTATTATTATTATTATTGTTTTATCAATAATTTATATATATTTTATTATATTAGGGGGCTGGTTGTTGGGTATGGAGTTAGGTGGGAATATGCATATGGATGAACACGTGCATCCTTTCATTCATCTCATTGATATTGACATATTATTTTTTTATTTATACTTTGATATTTTCTTTAAAAAAAACAAAATTATGAAATGTGACTTTTCTCAAGCATTTAGCAGCAATATAAAAATTTCAATAATAGAGTTGCTTATGGTATAACACTTTTTAATAGATAGCATTTTATTTTTAAAATTATAATTAATTAATTTTAGATTGGTTGCTTTTTTATATGAATATATTATTAGTTACATAATAATCGGGATAAATATAATTTTAGTCCCTATTTTATGAAAAACGTTATTATCAAAACAAATATTATTATATCGGAGCAATTTTCATAAAAAAATTATAAAAATTATTTTAACAAGAATAATATTTACTCGGACAATAATATAACACATATTTTATACACAATCAAAGACAGCATGACACAAAGGAGAGTAGACGACGAGCTTGTGCCACGTTTCAAATAAATATGGATAATTATTGAACCTAATTTTTACACAATTATTTTATTTTCTTTTTCACATTCCATATTTTGCTCATTCAGTTATCATTTTATATTTGATTAGTGTATATAATCAAAATTTTAGACTTTGTTTTTAATTTAATCATTCACGATTTTAAAAACTTACAAGTTCAATTATATATGCATTATGAATTTTATTCAAATAGTATGATAAAAACTGATAGATAATTTTATAATTATCAAAAGATGATAATAATATTTAAAGAAGATCAATAAATATTGAATAAGTGGCAATTTATCCATGTGGTATTACTAATAGACATTTTATCCACTGTGATTGATAAATATGCAGTTTATACTATTCGATTATCAAAATAGATATTTTAGCCAACGAGGTTTACAAAACATAACACATTGTTTACACTGAACTTCTATGTTCTCTTGTGTGATTATCAGTATTATTGCTTAGATATTAGGAAAATGTCGCTTTATCATCGGGTAGCAGAAGTTGTATAATATTTCATATGGGACTATGGTTCATGCAAAGGTATAAGAAAGTAGCAGCCAAAAGAATTAGTTAAATTTATTAATTTTTTTATTTATCAATAGTTTAATTTGTTATATTATTATTCAAGCTTAAGCTCAAATTGGCATCAACTTCGAATAATAATCATAATTCTACATTCGAACTGTCTATTAGAGAATTGAGATGACATTATTAGTTATTTAATTTTCAAATTGCGACTACTAATTAATTTTTCATAGTAGGATTGTGGACCCAAAAACATCTTTGAGCGGAGCTCCTCAACCTTACCGGGATCAAAAAGATCCAATGTTCGAATCGCGCTTGGCCAAAAGAATGATTTAACCCTTTCATATAAAAAAAAATTATGAGCCATAAAATCGACCGGCAAAGCAAAACATAATTATCCTAGAAAGCCGCCCCTTGTGTGGATAAGTGTAAATGACCCAATATTGTTTTGGCTTTTTTAATAAAAAAGTTTTGGTTTTTTATTATTAAAATTAAATAGTAAGATTTTGATTGGGTAAGATATTTCTTCTTCATTTCATAATATAGATGCATATAAATCATTGTAAAGATATGACAATTGAAAATATAAATAAAACAGTATTACAATTTAGCACTCTTCATAATTGATAAGTATTGTTTTTGCGTTCTCTTCTTCTTGCTCGTCATAATGATTTACGAATTCGTCAATCGCCCCACCTCTTCTATTCTTACATTCTACTTCAAACCAATCTTGAAGTAACCTGAGCATGCATAACGAATCAACAGATAGACTACTTCTGTATTCTCCAATAATTCGGCCACATGTTGAGAATGCCGGTTCAGAAGCGACGCTTGAAACTTGTACCGCATACACGTCTCTAGCCATTTTGGCTATGATAGGGAATTGTGCTGCATTTGACTTCCACCATTGTAACACGTCGAAGTTGTCTTCCGTTATAAATTGATAATTCAGATAAATTTGCAACTCAGTCGACGTGCTAGTAGAGGTCATTTTCCTTTCAGTTTTTTCCTGTCCAGCATCCTAGGCAAATTGATGCCCCCACCTTTAGTTTGAACTTGGGGTTGTTCTTTAGCAGGCCTTTATTGCGATGATTCACTTGCTTGTTGATTATAATACAATTGAAACATATTTTGGAGAGATTGCATTGTAGACATCTTTTGATCGTCAACAACCTTCCCCAAAAATTTAGCATAATATTCAAAAAATATCTCAAATGAAGATAAACATTGACTAAGATCTAGCAATGTTGCGATGCAATGCACGTGTGAGATTTGTTCCCAATACTTTATAAATTTAGTTTCCATTGCACTAACAAAAACATGCAAGTCATAGTCATCTCTAAATTCTATAAACTTATCAAACATATTAAATACTAAAGGAAGAAAATAAACGGAAGTTGGATAAGTAATACCGGAGAAGCGTTCCGTCGCTTCTTTGAAAGTACCTAACAATGATACACAATTTTCAACAAATTCTCAATCCTCATTAGTCAAATAAATAATTTCATCGCTATCAGGCATTTGATATGAATTATAAAATGGAGTTAAAATATCTTTGTAAGGTAACATAGCATTCAACATATTGTACATCGAATTCCACATAGTTTCTATTGGTGATGGAAAAAGAATATGCTTTAAACCATTATATAAACATAATTGTTTACAATCGCACTTAACACGACTCGTGCGTAACCATTTAGCTCAATATTTCATTTTCTCAATACATGCTGAGTGATTGTCCTCGTAACTAACTTTAACAGCCAAATTACTCACATGACATGCACATCTAACATGAAAAAAAAACACCATCAAGCACTGGTTTCAGATAGGTCTTTAAATCACGCATCGCATCATTGTTATTCGCATAATTGTCTAATGTGATTGAAAATACCTTATCCTGAATTCCATAATGTCTACAAGTGTTGAATACGTATTTAGTAATTACATAACCAGTATGTGCACAATCTAACTCATCTAAAGATAAAATCAGTTTTTGCATACACCAATTATCTTCAATCCAATGACAAGTGACAACAATATATGAATCTGAATTTACATTTATCCAAATATCGGTTGTTAAGCTAACTCTACAAGGCAAACTAGAAAGATGTTGAAAAGTGTGCCTGGAAATATGTTTAAACATTGGATGTATAGACGAAGCAAATTCAATAAAACCAGCATGTTCAGCTTGTATAAAAGGTAGTTCACATCTAGTCACATATTTAACAAATGACCTCCGGTTAATTTCAGCAGTTAAAATAAGATTCGTTCCAGTGAGAACATTAATTTGTGCTTGTGTTGCTTCTCGGCCTAATGGTTGTAATGTTGTCTCATTAATTATGTTTTTTTACTAAGTCTTTTTTAAATGTTCTAGTGTCTCCACTGAAACCACCAGCTTTATATGAATATTGCATTTTATATAATTTACATATTGCAACAGATTCATTAGTACCTTCTTTTTGTGCGAGTTCAAAGTGATCCCATATCTTACTTCTTTTGGCACGAGTCGGTTGTCTACTCGCTGCTGTAGTGGCTTGTTGTCTCTCTTGGGCTTGGGCAGCAGGAGGTTCGACAAAATTAATTATTTTTAATACACTTTAAAATAAAAATTTATGGTCCATACAGTATTATATTAACTAATATCCAAAAGCTTCATTTACATAAACCCTCTCGGTTACGTCTTCATCGAAAGGAAACATGGAAAGAAAGGCAATGGGATATAAGAAACATTCCAACATTTTCTTTTCCTTTGATAATTAATTTAATTCAACTTAACCATTCTACATAAAATGGCATTCAATCAATTAATCTCGCAAATATATAATCGTCATAGTGTATAGAATATGTTTTTAATCTATATTTAATATTGTGTATGCTTTATACTTTTCAAAAAAATCAATGTGTGTTCCTACTTGTATTTGAGATTGTCTTTATCTTTTCTTTTTGTTTTCTTTCTAAATTTAGCATATGAGATATTTTTATTTTGCTTTGATATGGTTAGTGATTGAAATTCAGATATTCTCTCTGCACCTCAGTATTTTATTCTTGAAGCTTTCAAGCTGAAGAGAAAGACTTAGAGATTCTTTTTTTCCCGCTAAACTGAATAATCAATTTTTAATTTTAATTATATTAAAAATAATAATTTGAAATATTAAACTAATATGGTACATTTTGACATATTTAAGTGTATTAATTATAATCCATAAATTTTTTTATTTTTAAGTATAGTAAAAATAATAATTTAATTCAATATTTTTGGTCCTCATAATTTCAAAAATTAACACATTTAGTGATTAACATTAACCTTAAATTAACTATAAGGACTAAATGTATATTTTTAAAGTTTAGATATAAAAAATGTTGTGTTGAAATGTATAAGGACCAAAAGTGTAAGTTATAAAGAATGATGCTAAAATCGTATTTATTGCATAATAATCATATTACTAAATTATTTTTTGATCACATTTTGATTACAAAATTTTAAATTAATCATATATTAAACTTCAAATCTATGACCTTTTTTTTTTTCTTCAAAATTGTCCTCTCAAAGTTTCAAGCTGAAGAGCAAGGGAAAAGAATGGAGAACTGGCGGAGACTGAGCCACCTTTTTGTGACCATGTTTCTCTCCAATTTCGCCGATTTGATTGGAAATCCTGCCATCCCCGACATCTCCATTGCGGCTCTTTGCCCCGGAAAAGATGAATGCTCAGAAGCCATTTACCTCACCGGCATCCAACAGGCGGTAAACCTCCATTTTTTTTTAAACTGTTCCAATTAGATTCTTATCGCTCTCTAATCACATTTCTGTTAAAAATAGGTTTCAGGATTAGGATCTGTGATCGTGACACTGCTGCTTGGGAATCTCTCTGATGCTTATGGTAGGAAAGCTTTGCTCGCAATCCCTCTTTTCCTTGCTATTATCCCCAACGGTATGCAACAGTACAAGCCTTCTTTCTTTCTTTACCTAATAAAGCGTTTTAATGTGTTCAATTATTGCGTCATTCATTAGCCTGAAAACTTTGTATTCCACGTTACTTTGGCCATATTTGTGCAGTTGTGTTGGCTTGGAAGAGGGAAAAAAGCTTCCTCTACGCATACTATGCCATTAAGACTATAACTGACATGTTTACCCAAAGTGGCGTTTGCCTTGCTCTCGCTTATGCGGTAACTTTTTCTGATTTCGTAATAGTTCTCTAGTTTGGCGCTATAAATTCCACGATATGCAATTTGAACATTTTCCCATTTTATCTATTAAACCCGGAGACTTGCCAAGAAAAAAGAAATAGCACTACTGTAGCAAGAGGAGTGCCTTTCATTTGCTATGGAACTAATATCCTAGCCAAAAATATGGGTCAAATTATCTAGTGGAGTTCCTTTAAATTTAGCTAAACGTTTTTAATTTGGTATGGTGGCAGACCATGCCAAAAGCATTCAACTTGTTATTTTTCGGATAGAGATGTACTTAATTTTTTTTTGTAAGAATCCTCTCTCAATTCTTGATTGTTATGAAGTTTGTGAAATTGGAAAATGCTGGGAAGAGAATCAGTGATATAAATGGTGCGAAGTGAGAGCTTGATAAGCTAGCGTCTCACTGAAAATTGGCACTAACTTCTAATGCTCGTTCAAATTTGACTAGAGCTCCATTGTTATTGCATTAGCTTGGTCTACTAGAGCGGATTGTGGGTTATTACTTGAGTTACTGTAATTCAATTCAAGATAAATTAATTTTAGTTGGGGAGATACTCAAAGTTTAAGTTTAGACTTATTGGGTATGTTCTCAGGCAGACAATGTATCAGCAGGGAATCGTGTATCTGCATTTGGACTCCTTTCCGGTGTGATTTTCTCTGCATATGTTGGTGGTACTTTAGCTGCTCGCCTGCTCTCCACCATTCAGATATTTCAGGTCTTTCCTTGATCAGTCCAGAAACCTGTAAACTTTATTTGATTGGCCCCCAGGGTATCTGTCTTTTCAGCAAAAGATAACCTCAACAACTTTTTATTCTTTACAAGCCATTCAATTCTTTCAGGTTGCAGCAGCTGCAGCTATTGCTTCTGCAATTTACATGACAGTTTTTCTTAAGGATACAAAAGTCCCCTCTGATGCTTTGGAGCAGCCAATTTTGAATGAAATAGAAAGCAATGAAGACTGTGTCGAAGCATTGGAGAACATGGACTTCAGTAAGAAAATTCCATCACCAAAGGATATATTTTGTTTGCTAAAGAGCAGGTAAAATGGTTGAATTCTCTTGAATGTTTTGGAAACTCAATATTTGTCTATCATTGTATTTTTCTTTCTTGTGGTCACGATCATCCTAGGAAGTTCTTCCCGAATAAATTAACTCGATGCAGACTACACCACATGACAATGAGAAGATAATAGTTGTTTAAAAATTGTTTTGTTGCTAGTATATTTGGAACAGATAAATAAAGGTTTTAGGAATGACGAACATTAACTCACAAATTCCAAAACTTTCTTGATACCTTAGTAAATCAGGGCATTGGTGTCTCCTCTGATCATATTAGTTTGCTTCGTAACCGACCACTTTGAAGACATATCTGATCTCGTTTGGACATGAAACTTTGATGAATCATTATGTTGACGTGACTTGTAATTTATCATGAAAATTCTACTGTTTCAGACTAAACATTCTCTATAGGTGAATGGTAGCACAACTTCCAGGCTCTGATTGCCCAGCAGTTTCTTTAATATTACGTACACAAAAAAACTTTTAAGCTTAGGTAATAAAAATTGCTCGGGCCCCCTTTCTTCTCCCTTTACTGAAGGATGTAATCCTCTTGTTGCAGCTTTACTTTTTCATTAGCAGCATTTGTTGCTTTCTTCCACAGCCTTGCTGAGGGTGGACTTCAAACTTGCTTACTGGTATCCTATGTTCCTTTTCCCATTTGATTGATGGGTGTTTAGCGAGCAACTTTCTCAATGTGCTCAGTTTATGATTTATCCATCATCCGCAGTATTTCTTAAAGGCACGCTTCCACTTCGGGAAAGATCAACTTGCAGACATTTTGCTTATTGCATACATTGGAGCAGCCCTATCAAATGTATTTTCTGTACCATTAGCTAACGTGCTTCTTAAAATACTATTTGTAGCTTTTTGTTTACTTTATTGTGGCCTCAACTGGATATTAAAATGAAAAAACTTGTGCAGATGATCTTCATGCCTATATTTGGTCCTGCTATTGGAGAGGAGACATTGCTATCAATAGCACTTTTTGCTGGGTTCTTAAATGTGTGTTGTTCAGTCACCTTTCATACATAAAACTGTGCTTATACAGGAGAAGATATTGATGTATCAGTTACAGTAATAAAAATTGGTTCTGGTTGGTGCAGATGTTCTTTGACAGCATTGCATGGGCAACTTGGGTATGCTCTTTAATATTCCATGATTATCGTGAACTTAAAACTCCCTGTATTTGTGCAAGAAGTTTACTTTCGAGTGCAAATGAAAATCGCTAAATCTTGTTCTGCAAAAATTGTGCAAGTACCAACTTAGTGAAGGAATACATAGTAAATACCATCGTTTTTTTTTTTACAAAAAAATTTGTCCTTTAGGTACCATATGCTGCTGCTTTGATGGGTCTATTCCTTTTTCTGTCGAGTCCAAATGTGAGTTCACTATAGCCGAAATTAAGTTATGTTCTACTTAGTGGTTTTGATTACAATTTGCTGATATGTGGTTCACTTCTTAACTATACAGATAAGAAGCATAGTTTCAAAACAAGTTGGACCCAACCAACAGGTATGATATATTATATTTAAATAATGCGAGATGATAATCAATGTCTTAATGCCTTGCAGGCTAATGATTATATATTACTTTTAATGTTTATCCCAATCTTAAATTTTTTGTGCTGACAATCAGAACTATAAGAAGAAAACTTAGTATTATACTGTTATTTATGGAATGACTTTATCATAAACTACTGGCTTTAACCATATTTTGAAGTCTGTTGCCTGTTGGGTTTGTAGGGACTTGCACAAGGATGCATTTCGGGCATCACATCATTCGCAAATTTGATCTCCCCGTTAATTTACAGCCCATTGTCAGGTGATATAAAATTTTATTCTCTTGCTTATAGGACAGGAATGACATGTTAATTATGGTATTTCATCCTCATTACTCAACCTTTAAACCATGTCCTTCTCACAGCTTTATTTTTGTCTGAGAAGGCTCCATTTGATTTCCAAGGTTTCAGTATCCTTTGTGTTGGACTTGCTTGGGTACGAACAACTTCCCTTCCCTGAATATATCGTGTCGAATGACTAATGTTGGCTAATCTGGTCTAAGTATTATCTCGTGCAGCTAGCAGGTTTCTTTCTGAGTATACTTATAAAGGTGTATCCCCTTATCAAGAAACAGAGATGACAGAGAGTTAGCCTGAATCTATTTGATGTCTAAAAATTAAAGGAAAAATAGTCATAAATCCATGGAGTATGCAATATAGAATGAATAAATGTAACATCATTCTAAAATTGGTTATTTAGAATTGTTGATTTTTTCGATTAGTTATTGAATATTTGTCTAATGTTCACTCTAGTTTCCAAAGAAAGCTAAGTCACTTGTTAAAGAACTAACTCAACATACATTAAACACTGAGAGTGCAAGAAAATATAGAGGCCGTAAGCTTCAGTTATTAGTAATCTGTAAAACTCAAATCCATCTGTTTGAGAAGAAATATGTTGTTATAAATCGTTCTATATGAGATAAATGCGGCCAACATTTAGTTTTATTCAAGAAAATTCAAATTTTATTCGATAAATTCGAGTTTAATTAAAAGTGAATGCATGATAATTAATAGGCAATAAAATTACATTTGCTTTCATGTACCGAACAAATTCTCTCTATTTTGAAGGATACAATTGCTATATTTACTAATTTGTGTGCTTTTTAAGGAAATGATTCGATGGAGTAAATGGAGGGATTATAATCAAGAAAAAACTTCACGATGAATCAAGTGAACAATGGTTTTAATCTCATTTTAACTTTCGTGAAAATGAAATCTTTGCAATTTAATTAACTTCATATATAACTACGATATGCAGACACAGACACGTCGATACCGACACGAACACGGCGATACGGCTGAGACACGTCTATATATTTTTATATATATTATACATGTACTATTACAAGATACTAAAATTCACATTTGTTTAAATTCTAAAAACCATGTTAAAGCAACTAAAATATTCTTAGCAAATTCAAGAAGCATATAAATAAATGCATATCACTGGAATTATCGTAGTATCACTCATACTAACAGCAAATACATATAACTTCAATTAACATAAAGCGTAACAAACACGTCCAAATAAAAGATAACACCTAAAATATCCTTGCCAAATTCAAAATGCATATAAATAAATGCGTGGCACCGAAATAATCATCGTATGACACATATTAACACCAAATATATATTACTTCAATTAAAATAAATTTTAATTAACAGGTCCAAATTTCATTCGAGGCAAAAACTTTTTAATTGTATAATTAACCCACAAAGTATCATTTATATGTCGGACACATCCATCGGCAGGGTCCGCAACTGGTGTCCGATTTTGAGGGGAGTGTTCGATACGGGTGCCCGATTTTATTTTTTTGAAAAATAAAAAGGACGCCACGTGGCGTGTCCGATAAATCTCCGATGAGTGTTAGTGTCCTAGAAGTGTACGACATTGCACCGAGTAATTTTTAGAAGTGTTCATCATATTATATAATATATAGTTTATTGATCACATTATCTTTACTTAATCATATTTTTAGAGTCAAACGTTTGTTGGATAAATTTCTTTTATTTTAGGTTCTAGACGTTTGGTAAATCATGCATGAGTCATCTTTCTAATATAGTAAATACAATAAAAAATCAAAAAGTACATTTAATGTTCGTATTTAAATATAATCTATGTTTATGTTAAAATATATATATATATATTAATAATATTATTATTATCATAAATTCGATGCTGCCCTTATGACTCGTTCAGGAACTGGGAATGGATTTCACAATTATAGTCAGAATGGAACCCATCAGCTGCCAATGATTGTAAATAGTGATTAGTATAGTTTGTGGTGTTTTTTTCACAAGGGTTGAAATGGTATGGTCTTGGCTACCCAATTCTATGGGGTAGAATATTCCCCATGTGTGGTTGGATCTAGAGATATTTTGGCAAATAACGTTCCTGCAAGCTCATTTTAAAAAACTAACCCTCACTCTTGAAAAGATAATTTTACCCTTAATATCCTTTGAGTCTTTTGAGTTTAAATTCCATATATCCATAAAAATTTAAAACTAACGTTCTTAACAACGATCCGCAAAAAATGGTATCAGAGCCTATGTTTATTCTGGAAATACTATGATAATATCTTGAATATTAATTTGTAACCTATACGGAGGAGACGATTCAAGAAAAATATGGACCCGAACGTTTGTTCGAAGTGTCATTCTTACAGGTGGTATTTCCAGAAATTGGAAAAACTAAATCAAAAGCATATGGCAGAAGCTCAACGCTTCAACCATAAGTGGAAACAATTACGAGGAACAGGTTTATGCACTCCAAGCATAAATCATTACAAGAAATTGGAAAGGATGGCGAAGAGGCTTCATCAAGTGAACCTCAAACTTCAGTTCCAGTTAGCCGAACTTCAGGAGGACAATCATCCTGAACACGAGGACGTTGTACCAGACCCCAATGATCCAACAGGGTCCGGACCGGATGAATAAGATGGGTGAGCCAACCTTTCGAGAAATCGAGCCCGATTCTTCTAAGATTTCCCAAGATCTTAGAGAGATCCAAAAGACAGTGCAGCGCTATGGATATCTTCAATACCATGTCCCTACACAAATCCATCAGATCCAGAGTCAGATGGAGACCATGATTAAACATCAGAAGGAGATTCTTGAAAACCTTCAAGATGTTCAATCCCGAGTAAAGGAATTGGAGTCAAGGCCCAGTCCTACAGGAAGAAGAAAAGGAGGATGGTTGCCACCATCTTACGGAACAGAACCCCTTTTACACCAAAAGGGGAAAGCAGAGGAGGTCCGAAGGCCGTTAACTGAGTCTGAAAAAATGATTGCAGTCCTACGAGGAGAACCCATACTTCCCACAAAGTAATGGAAAGAATCAACCTGGAGGATCTAAGGGATCTTGCTGATTCATTTGCGGGATTAAATCTCGTAGAAATCAAGACAGGAGAGCTTGTACAAAGACCTCCACCACAAGAGAGCTTCGGGTCACATAATCCACCCGAAGGAGACCAAAGTATGCCACACAGGGATGATTTCACCTCAGCAACTTTGGATCCCCCAGTAGGAACAAGGAACCGTTCCCGAAGGCCAGATATTCATCAGACGCCATATGGGAAGTCACAGCTAGATCCAATCCATCCATATGGACTTATGCTCAACATGGATAATTTGGATTTCAAAAACAGAGAACTTCTTATTGATGAATGGGCTTCAGCAATGAGAATAGCAGCAGGAACACTTGACTTAGGCAAAGAAGGATTCATTTTACTTCTAAAAATGAGTCTGGAAGGATCAGTCAAGATTGCCTGGGATCTTGGAGACCTAGGAACCAAGGAAGACGTTCTAGCCGGAGAGTCCCTGAAAGAGATCGTGGACAAGATGGCGAGATTCTTCAAAATCTGTTTCATCGGAATAAGCTACTTCGAGGGAATGGAGGAAGAAAAGGCTAAGAAATACAGACAAGCTCTAATTAGCCTAGAACTACATGACATCTGCTATGTAGATGAGTACATCAAACTCTTTACAGAGTATCGATGGAAGTCGAAGATAGCGGAAAACGATGCAGCGGAGCTGTTTTTTGTCAAAATTTCGAGCCCATGCAGAGAAATGCTTATCCAGGAGTATACACCACATACAATCGAGACGGTGTCCAGGAGAATGTCATTTCTCAAAGTAAAGCTGGCAGAGTGGTGCTACCAAGCAAAGCTCCAGAAAAATTTCAAGAAACTCAGAGGAATCAACAAAATGGCTCCTCTTTGTTGTACGGGAAATGATATCCCTACAATCATTGGGAACTACCCACAAAGGCGCAAGTTGAAGAAGCACAGAAGTCAACCGTATGCCCGAGGAGGTGGTTCAAGAAGAAGTAGGTCTTCATGGAGACCTAGAAAGTTCTGGTCAAAACAGAAACCCCGAAGCTATAGATCAGGGCAAAGGTCAGGACCAACAAGGAGTAGAATCTCATCGACAGGTTCTAATCAAGCAAGTTCTAGCAGGGCACCAACGAAGAGAACTTTCAGACGCACACCTACCCGTGCAAATGAGAGTTTCAGAGATTGTAACTGCTGGACATGCGGAGCAAGAGGACATATCTCTACAGATTGTCCAGAAAACCAAAGCCGAGGAGTCAGACAGTTCAAGCATACCAAGGAATTTGAGGATGCTGTCTATTTTCAGGATTTGATACAGGTGTATCAGTTTGAGGATATTCCCTCAGATGAAAGCATCTACGAAGAAGAGATCTATTCTGAAGATGGAGGTGAATCTAGCTCAGAATCAGAGTGAAGGAGAGTTCCTTCAGCACGTGATTAGAGAAGAACCATCGGGGTTTTTCTCGCATACCACGGTTTCTCATAAAACCCTTATGAGAATCATGAAAGAAGAACCAAAGCTTCAGATGTATGATGGATTTACAATTGGAGCAATGGAAAAAGCCATGGATATGATTGGTCTTCGTAGCAGAAAGCATCAGATTATCCATAGGGTGACAACAGGTGATTTGCGATCCCAATAGAATTCACGGGAAACCAAATTGAGATGCAGTTAATCCCCTACAGAGAAATCCAGGAGATTAAGAACAAGGTCAAAAGAGAAGTTGCGAACACGCTCTCATGGATTCATATTGGAGCCATTAGAGTAATCATCAAGGCAACTTTCAAAGAAGGAATTGATTCGCCCCTCAACCTGGCAATCTTTGACAAGAGAATCCCGAACCTCAAAGATACTTGTTTGGGAGCAGTGGCAGGAAATCTGTATGCAGGAAAGATGGCCTTCAACATCTATCCAAGGATTGCATACAATTTAGGAGATCGCGACTTCAACAAAGTTCTCACTCTTCATCAAGATTTTAAAAGAGAAGATTTGATGAAAGAAGGGAACAGACCTTACTCGATCACCTACAAGGTGTCATACGCACTCTCGAATACTCATCATTCTGAGGTATTCTTGAGAAAGGAATTCATCGAAGTCCCCAGAATCTTCGAAGACTTCGCCAAAGCAGTATTGCCGGACATCATTGATACTCCGACAATAGGAGAGATCGACATGAGGATACAAGATCAACCTGTTCTCAATAGAAGCAGGAGCCTTATGATCGAGCCAAGAAGGATGTCTTTCCAACATGATAGGTTAATCAGCAACTATCCCAAGGAAAAGCAGAAGGCAGCCTCAAGCAGAATTCAGAAAATTCCTGATGTTTTCACAACAATAGGAAAACTGAAGTGCCCAGAAGGCTGGAGAGAAATGCAGATAATTTTCGACATAACCGAGAAGAATAATATCTTCCCCTGCGATGTTCTATATTATTTGCAACAACCCACAGTTGGAAAATTTCAAGGAAACCTTCAAATTGGTGAAATTGACCTCACCATTGAAGGCATTGCCGGACGGATCCCAGAACAGCTTATTCTAGGAATTGAATTTCTCGAGGAACATAAACCTTGGGAAAGATTGCAAGATGGAATGGAATTCACGGTCGACGGAAAGAGATACCGAATCAGATGACCACCAGTACGTTCTCCATATACATCTCCATTGGGATGTTATACGAGAAATACAGGGCAGAATATTTTGCAGCATACATTGACTCAGGAGCTGGAATATGCACTGCCAGGCGAGAAATCTTCCCCAAAGAAGTTGGTGAGAAATTACCAGCCATTGCCGGAAGAGACTTTTCCAAACGGATCCTTATTCTTAATGAAGGAGTCCGAGGAGCGGAAATCATTATCGGAGGAGCCGGCGGTACCCCATGGTACAAAGTCAAAACTCCACCTATATATTTCCATGATACATGTGCAGATATGTTGTTAGGAAACAATTTCCTACAGGCGTTCAAGACATTCACTCAAGAGAATGAAACGCGAAGACTTATTTTCACAACTCTATGTGATCATAAGATTATGGTACAACGATTACGGGAGGCGTTTCACAGGAAATTCCCTATTCGTTTTCGCAACAAGCGTGGTGATGAAGGAAAACTTCGACACCCAAAGATGAAAGATCAGCGGAAATTTGGAGAGGCAATTCTTCAGTTCCGACAACAAGGTCCTAGTGAAAGGGAGTCACAAACTTTTGACTGGGTTAATTCAAAGAACAGGATGAGGAAAGAGTAACTCCAGAAACCCTGTTGCTACTGAAAAATGCTTTACGAGAAGAAGTTCTACAACCTGAATCTACCCTCGAAGAGCGAATCACTCTAGAGGATGTAAAAAGGAAGATTCGTAGGAACTACAACGATGATCCACTGGCATGGTGGAACAAAAATGAGCTCAGAGCTACTTTGAAGGTGAAGACTGGAAAAGAAAATGAGTTTGTTAGGTACAGGCCGATCCCCATGAACCAGGAAGATCGGAAGGATATGCAGATCATACTTAAGGAGCATCTTGACCTTAAGTTAATCTCAGCAGGTATTTCTCCATACAGCAGCCCATGATTTCTGGTAAGGAATCATGGAGAAATTAAACGAGGAAAGCCGAGATTGGTGATCAACTATAAAGGGATCAACGAAATCTTGGAGTTCGATGGATATTTTATCCCAAGCAGAGAACATTTGGTAGATAGTATCAAGAATGCCAAAGTGTTTTCTAAATTCGATTGCAAGTCTGGGTTCTACCAGATTAAAATGGAGGAAGCAAGCGAAAGTTCACGGCATTCTCCACACCACAAGGACATTATATCTGGAATGTCATGCCAATGGGATTAGCAAATGCTCCCCAGATATATCAGAGGAAGATGGATAATCTTTTCAAGGATTACTTCAGCTTTATGTTCGTATACATTGACGATATCCTCATAGCGTCAAAAAACATGAAAGAACATCTTAAACATCTGGAAATCTTTTCAGACGTTTGTTACAAGGAAGGATTGGTGCTTTCCGAAAAGAAAGCAGTAATTGCTACAAGACAGATCGAATTCCTTGGAATTGAGATCGATGAATCTGGAATCATCCTGTAAAATCATATTGTTGAAAAAGTACAAGGATATCCGGATGACCTCAAGGATTTAAAACAACTTCAGAGTTTTTTAGGAGTTGTTAATTTCGCTGGGATGTTTATCAACAATCTAGCAAACCACAGGAAGGTGTTCAGTCCGCTACTAAAAAAGGATGTTAAATTTGAGTGGAATGACGATCATAGACAAGCTGTCAAACAGCTGAAGGAGGTTTGCATGCAACTACCAAAGCTTGCAATACCAAACGACGAGGATGAACTGGTATTATACACAGATGCCAGTGATCACTGGTGGGCGGCAGTTCTCCTGAAAATTACACCAGAAGGAGAAGTGCCATGCAGATATTGTAGTGGGCTATTTGATAACAACGAAGTTATCAGATGGCACATCAACGAGAAGGAGTTCTTTGCTGTTCGAAAGGCTTTTAAAAAATGGCCATTTCTCCTACTTGCAAAGAAATTTATCTTGAAAATAGATAATACGAGTGTCAAAGCCTTTTTAAAAAATAAAATTGAATCAAAACCAGAAAAGGCTAGAATTTTAAGATGGCAAGCTGAATGCCAATATTATGATTATGATATTGTCATTGTAAAATCTGATAAAAATATTCTTGCAGATTTTTTGACGAGAGATGGAAGCAAGTGAAACTAATTCCATCATCACGAGATCAAAGCACCTCCGAGAAAATCTGGAGGAGCTAGACAAGAAGATCAACGGCCTGGTGATTAATTCTCAGGTTGCGGGTCAAGTACAGGAACTGGATCTCACGAAGGTCCAACAGGCTATGAAGGCTACCATGCAGGCTCACACCTGTTTATGGGACATTCTTTATATTCCCCTCCGACGGGATGCTTCATCGGTGAAGCTAAAGTCGTGTTTCAGAGAGCCGGGCTCATCAACCGGTGTGGAGGATTCAAGTACCGCCACTACAGGTCCTAGTATTGATCCTTTCGGGGAAAATACAGAAGGAAATATTGATTTCAAGGTATCTGGGATATCAGAAGAATCAAGCCAACCCAGAACCTCAGGGGTTAAAGAGGGAGAGATTAATCTTAGGCCATCGGCGGGCAAATCTAAGGTTAATACTAACGAGAATATTGTTTCCCCAACTTCCCCTTTGCAGGAATATCAAAGATCATGGGAGAAACTTTGTACAAGAATGGGTATAATTCCTGGAAAAATTACAGCAGACTGGTCAGGAAAATACCCAAGAATGTGGATGCATCCTGGTGTCAAACCAGAAAGTGTTCGTGAGTGGTTCGATTTTGGCTGCCTAGCCTCAGTCTTTACCACAGCACCAAGTTTTCCGGAAATCGCAAAATTACCGGATTGGATCTCTGAAGGAGTGCATGACTCATGGCAAAATAATCATACACTGGGACGAGGAGATGTTCTGGAGCTAAAATTCATAACTGCAGCCCCAGAAATCACAGGAAAAGGCCTTCACCCTAGCTTTCATTTTGTAAAGTTACAGAGGCCTAACTGGAAGGCGATGGATCAAATAAAACCACCGCCCGAAGGAACAACACTAGTTTCCCCGCTCACAGAAGATGACTTACAACCAGAAGAGCTTGGGGATTATGGGTCTGTCTCACGGAGATGGACAAAGTCAAGTATCCGTTCAAAATATTCCAGAAAACAGCGAACGGATCATTCATGGTTAACGCCATGACAAGCCATACTACAAAATTTGCCGAGGACATCTTTGAAAAGAAGAGGCAGATATTATGGGACAACAAGATTCCGGTAACCAAAGAAACGAGTCGGAAGTTCTGCAACATGGCTCATGTGGGAAGATGGCATGACTACATCTGCCCAAGCTGCCCAGAGCAGAAAGAGCCACTGTTCGGGAAAGGATTCCCTGTCAAAAGGCACCAAAAGAAAGAGGACAAAGCAGGACCAGGCAAACATGGAAAATTCCCACGTGGACTGCAAAGGCCAAATTTTTAGGGACCACAGGGAGACAAGAGCCATGTGACTCTGACGAGGACCACTACCATTTGAAAAAGAAAACAAAATGGTAGGACAGCTCTTCGGCCGAAAGTCGAAGGGACCACAAGATACCAAACAAGATAGAAGACACATGCAATGACGTCTGATTATTAACAAGACTTGAAGTCCGGACTTCACATCCACCTCCAGACTTCTATAAATACGAAGGCATTCAGGAAGCTAAGGACATCGAAAATTCTCCATAGTTTTCTGAAAATAAATATTGTAATCTCCAAGCTTTGTAATCTTCAGCTTTCTTAGCTTGGTAATATTTCTTTTCTTTCTTTCATTTCTGTAGTGTCTGTAATAATTGTTCTGTTTGTTACAAGTTTATGTGTTCTTAAGTCAAGCCTCATCTATATGAGAGGCTAAACAAGTCCGTCTCCTCCCAAAAGGAGACGTTTTAATGTAAGAGATGTTATAAGTATTCCAGAATAAAAATAAGGCTTTTGTCCATCTACCTCCCAGATTTCTTTAAATCTTTTTTATATCTTGATTGTCCCTTACGCCTTAAGGTAGGAAACGAATTAAGGCTGTGCTATGCGGTTTCTGAAGGAGTCGGATAACTGACAGACTAACCTCGCCCGTGAGCTGAGGTTGGATGGTGAGGAGCCATTCGTAAAACAGTCTGGAGGCAGTAAGTTTCCGACTGGTGGCGTTGCGACCCACCTCACCCGGTACCGTTATGGTCAAAATGGTATTTTCTGTTTAATAAAATTTTATTGTAATTCGGAAGCATGATGGGCCAGTTTTATTTTCTTTGTATCGATTTATGAAGAGTGAGTCCCTTGCAAAAGTATGCTCTTGGGTTTATCTCAAGATGACAGAAACTGAGGGAGTTCATATTCATAAAAGTTAGTTTCTTTAGTTTTAAAAATTGTAAGGATATAATTGGAATAAAGGGGTTATTTTCTATTTTGAAGGTTAGTTGACCAAAAATTATTTTGAAGAGGTCTATGACTTTAAAAAGTTTTTCTTTTAAGGTCATTTTTCTATCTAACCCGTTGGATGCGAATGCCATAATTTTTACTTACATAAATATTAAAAGAAAAAAAAAAGAAGTGAATGGTTTCTTTTAGATTACCTGATAACGGACTAAAAATTAAGGGAGAAGTGACGCTGGCGAATGATAATACGCCCATGATACATCCTTGTGCACATGAAGTCAATCATCGTAATTGATATAATTAGTAATTCTTGGCAAGCAATGCATTTTATATATTGATTTTTTACTTTGTTACGACATTCTCATAAAACTAAGAGCAAGGGGAGAAGACATTTTAATTAAGAAAATTTGGTGTGTCCTAAGAGATCAAAGTTTTGGTCACCTACTTTATAACAAAGAATAGATAAAATTAAGGGGCAATACTCTTTCATGAAACTTAATCTATCATAGTCCAGCGAAAAAATATTAGTTGATTTAGGTCCATTCTTGGTTGAAATGACAATAATAATCCCATGTGCTCCATGTGGTCTAAGTCGTCCACGCGATCCAACAAATCTTTAATAAAATTGCATTCTTAACCCCTACAAAATGTTTAAAGAACAAAATATGCCTCTATATATTATTCATAATCGTTTTCATTCTAATATTTACCAAACAGTAGCATCTTATGAACATGAGATCCTTCAGTTTTTGTCATCTCGGGATGAATCTCAAGAGCATTGTAACACCCCAAAAAAATCTCAATTACAAAATTAGACAAAATAAGTTGAAGCTATCAAAAATAAATCCATAATAATGGTAAAATATTGAAACAAAATTCACTAGGCATCAAAATACCATTTATCACACTAATTTAAATATATATTTAAATCATAGAAACAATAAATAATAATAATAATAACAATAATAAATAATAATTTATGAATTTATGTTTAATTATTTCATAATATTAGCTAAAAAAAGAAAGATTTAATTAAAATTAGGTATTGACACTTGTCAATACAATTACCCCAACACATGCCAACTCCTCAAAGCCTCAATCCATGCAAAACCCCTATAAATACCCCCCCATTTCATCAGATTGAAGACACAAATTCAAGAGCAAGTTTGAGAGAGAGTGTAAGAAATATGTAGAAAATAGAGTGGGAATAAGAAAGTTATGAGGAAAAATACCAAATCTCCTCCAAAAAATCCGAAAATTTCACACAACATTCATTATACACCCAGAAAACATTTAGTATAGGAGGTGTTCAAAAATCAGTATCCAAATTCGTCCAGAAAATCAAAATCGTGAAGAACTGTGAGCTGTCCAAAGCCCAAAAAACCCATTTCAAGGTATTGGTTTCAAGCTACGATTTCGTGCCTTTATAAAACGATTTTAAACTTGGCGTCTAAATGAAAGTTGTTCAAAATGTGTTAGATCTTATGGGTATGTCGGCCGATGGCCCAAACGGCCGTCGTACGAACTGATTTCCGGCGACCCAAACACCTCGTTAATCATTTCGAAATTTAGAATTCTGGGAAAACTCGGTTAAGAATTTAAAAATGATTTCTAAACAAAAATGGTAGATCTTGTCGCGGCGGACACGACTGTAAATTTTCAGCCGCGCGTGGCTGCCGGAGCTTGTCCACGCGCAGTCACGGTGGCGCGTGAGATACACGCGCCTCCCCGTATGGCGTTTTTCGGTGGCCGAACATTTCTGGACTGAGTTTAGGCATTTCCGGAAAGTTTCGTGATTTTTCGACTTATGGTTGAATTATCATGAATTTTTAAAATCTTATTCAAAATTACCTGGACAAGTTTTGTACAAAAATGAATTGTAAAAGATTCAACAACATATCTTGGTTGCTAATCACCATAAATTACTTATATTATGTTGATAGGAATTTAATTGGCAACTGGGTTCAAAATCAAGTCAATCCAGTAATATATCAAGTAGTAAGGTGAGGTGTACTACCGAATCTTGTTATATAGCCTCTTTGGCATTTGGCCTGGAACTTACTGTAAATGTTTATTCAATTCGTACCTTCCATTTATGTTATCATGTTGTTCATTATAATGTTTCATTGCTCATATTGTCTGCACATAGTGAGGTGTACTACCGTTTTCTTTCTATATAGCCTCTTTGGCATTTGGCCTGGAACTTACTGTAAATTTATTCAATATCGTACCTTCCATTTATTTTATCATATTGTTCATTATAATGTTTCATTGCTCATATTGTCTGCATATAGTGAGGTGTACTACCGAATTCTTGTTATATAACCTCTTTGGCATTTGGCCTGGAACTTACTGTAAATGTTTATTCAATATCGTACCTTCCATTTATGTTATCATGTTGTTCATTATAATGTTTCATTGCTCATATTGTCTGCACTTAGTGAGGTGTACTACCGAATTCTTGTTATATAGCCCTTTCGGCATTTGGCCTGGAATTTACAGTATCTTGTTATTCATTATCTCACCTTTTATATATTGTCATCATATTGCACATTATCTAGTTCCATTGGTCATCTTGATCTGCATGTTTATTTATCTTGAATGTTATCGATTACTAATCGATCCTTTGACTGAACGACTGAATGAATGGAGCCATGGATATTTATCCAATGGACAACGTGGCTTCGGCCCGGAAAGTGAGTCCAATGAACAACGGATGACAGTCCGGGTATATGGTTCATCTGAACAACTCGCAACGTTTTACGGTCCGGAGAATGGTTCACCTTGGCTCGTAAATGACTGAATGTACATATCCCATCTGAATATGTGGGGAAAAGTGCTACACCGAACTGTCACGATATTCACTCTGAAATCCTAAATCATCACTGTTCATTATTGACAATTACTTGACTGCAAGATCTTTGTTACATGACATATCATATTGAGACATTGCACTGTTTGATAATTACAGATATTAAAGCCAATGTTATTCCCTCACTAAGTCCCCAAAGACTTAACCTCTGTTTTCCTTGTTATTTATTGTGAGTTCCAGATACAGGAGTACCGGAGCCAGAACCGGAGGAAAAATAGGAAAAATGGAAATGTTGGCTTACCGGGACTGTTATAGTATTTTCTCTTTTATTAAGTGTCGGACCATTATAAGGAGTTTGTACTGTGATGTATTTTGTTACTAATTAGAATGTAAAAACGCTTGCGCTACTAAAAAATGAATGTTTGACTAAACGCTTCCGCTATTTTCGTAAAGGTTTAAAACCCCCTGTGCGTAATGTTCTTAGAGAATGTGGTACCGGATAAGTGTTAAAGTAATATGTGCCCGATTCGGGTCCCACAGAGTTGGTATCAGAGCCCAGGCTCGCAGCCTATTATGAAATATCTTTGGGTAATAGAATAAACTCCATAAGAATTTTATACTTTGGGTTGTAAGATATTGATGAAGTTGACATGTTTATTTCAGGGTAAAAGTCTAGTGCTTGTACTAGAATGCTTTGAAGACCTTGGTAAGAAAGAGCAACCAACTATTAGTAACCTAAAGAGTTGGTTGCATAGGCCGAGCTCGAAAAAGTTTCCTCTATTGAGAATATTATGGTTGACACTCAGATCAAGTAAACCCGGAACAACCAATGAGGATTGATAGTATATCACCAAATTGTTTTTCCAACTATTTCAGAGAATGGTGACTTAACCTTACTCTAGTTAATTAATTTCATTTTGTGCATTACGCATTATTAATATTAATTCCCGATTTAAAAAGAAATATGTTTTAAATCACCACATTCTCATAAATTTGATGATGTCGTCAAGAAATAATTCACGAGCTAGGATGTCATAGTCACTTGGTGGTAGCTCTCACACAAGAAATCAAGGAAATGAGGGAAATTTATCTGAGGAATTACGTAACCCAAGAAGCAACGACGAGCAAGAAGAACAACATCCTCGACAAGAGCTACCCAACAGGAATGCGATGGAACTTTTACTACAGTTCATGCAATTCTGTCAGCAAATCCACCACGAAATGTCATGAGGAATGAAGAACCATTAGATAGAGCACTTGAACGATTTCTGAGGTTCCACCCACCTAAATTCTACGGAACCCCTAATGCCCATCATGCAGAAGAATGGTTGCTCAAAGTTGAGAGAATTTTTACTGTTCTCAACTATTCTGATGAACAGAAGGTCAGCTTTGCTGTCTATCAATTTGAAGATGCAACTCATCATTGCTGGAGAGTCATAGATCACCAATGGAAAAGAAATCAAACCCCGAGGACCTGGGCGAATTTTGTACGTGCATTCGAGGAGAAATATGTTACGCAGGTAATACTGAACACCCGTGAACGAGAGTTTATAGATTTGGTACAAGGAAGACATACTGTATCTGAATACGAGGCCGAATTCAACAGACTAATTCACTATGCTCCACATTATATAGATGATGAACCAAGGAAAACTAAGAAATTCATTCAAGGATTAAATCTCAATATCCGTTGGGCCACACTATCCACCGAATCCACTAATTATCTTTCTACAGTCAACCAAGCGTTAAGAGTCGAATCTGATATCAAGTCATTGATCCAAAGAGAGCAGAGGGAAAAGAGGCTCTATAACCCAAATTTGACAGACACAAGCAACAAGAAGAGGAACCTTGGAAAGGAAATTGGAGAACCAACTGGGCATAAACCACAAAGAGACTTGGGTAATGTTAATGCACCAAAATGTGGATATTGCAAGATGCCCACTCACAAGGAAGAGAATTGCTGGAGAAAGAACGAAAAATGTCTGGTCTGTGGAAGTGAACAACACCGCATCCAGGATTGCCCAAAAAGGACCCAGAAGATATCACCGCCACAAAAACCGAAAATCCCAGCAAGAGCTTATGTCTTAATGGGAAATGAAGAAGTTGACCCGATCGTTGTTGTTGAAGGTACCATTATTTCACTTTCAAAAGTTGACTAAATTTTTTTTGACCCTAGAGCTACACATTCTTTTATTATACTGACAACAATTGGCATATCATCTAGGAAACAGTTTACCGATAAGAATTGAAGTAACCACCGACATCGTCAATAAGAACTACCCACTATAATTCTACGAACTAGAATATTTGGCAAATTTAATCAAGCTACATACATACATGATTACGATATTATACTGAGCATGGACTGGTTGTTCAAACATCAAGCTCACGTAAACTGCTACACCAAGGAAGTGACTTTACCAGGCGCGACTACACCAGCTACCAAAGATGCCAGCAATCATAAATGATAGATGTCGGTAATATATACATTGGAATCAAGAACAGATATAAGAGATGAGAAACATAAAACCGAGGTAAATATAGCTACAAGAGAGAAAGTCTCAGCAAAATCATTACCTAAGGTTGGATTTGACCCTAACATTTTTCCTCCCTTTTTAAAGTCGCTCACTCTTACAGCTAGAGAACCTTTTGCGGACATACACTACTCCACCTAGTTTCTTTGTCATTTCAAATCCGGTCATGGATTAATTAGGACTTGATATCAAAAGTTTGATGTTGATATTGACATTTTCTTTGAATACCTACGCCCTGCATTCATTCCCGGGTAGTGGAATAAAATATTTTTTTCTCTCTCTCAACCATGTTCTTCTTCTTCTACTACTTCTTGATTCTTATCCAAATACTAAAGGGATCGTTATTCACAAACTCAGAGAGTCATAGTAGACCATGTTGCTCACCAGAAATGGAAAACCACGAATTTAGTTTTCTCGACTTGACAACAACAAGAAGATCCCTAGAAAATCGTTGATTGAAGACAGAACCACTCTGCGCCAACTACAAAAATCATGTCAAAGGAAGCTAGGACATTGAAGTAAAGACTACTGAAGATTTCAAATTAAGGCTTCAGAGTTTTACGATGACAATGATGGAATCTGGGGACCAGATTCCTTGAAGGAGGGGAGATTGTAACACCCCAAAAAAATCTCAATTACAAAATTAGACAAAATAAGTTGAAGCTGTAAAAAATAAATCCATAATAATGGTAAAATATCGAAACAAAATTCACTAGGCATCAAAATACCATTTATCACACTAAATTCAAATATATATTTAAATCATAGAAACAATAAATAATAATAATAATAATAACAATAATAAATAATAATTTATGAATTTATGTTTAATTATTTCCTAATATTAGCTAAAAAAAGAAAGATTTAATTAATATTAGGTATTGACACTTGTCAATACAATTGCCCCAACACATGCCAACTCCTCAAAGCCTCAATCCATGCAAAACCCCTATAAATACCCCCCCATTTCATCAGATTGAAGACACAAATTCAAGAGCAAGTTTGAGAGAGAGAGTGTAGGAAATAGGTAGAAAATAAAGTGGAAATAAGAAAGTTATGAGGAAAAATACCAAATCTCGTCCAAAAAATTCGAAAATTTCACTTAACATTCATTATACACACAGAAAACATTTAGTATAGGAGGTGTTCAAAAATAAGTATCAAATTCGTCCAGAAAATCAAAATCGTGAAGAACTGTGAGCTGTCTAAAGCCCAGAAAACCCATTTCAAGGTATTGGTTTCAAGCTACGATTTCGTGCCTTTATAAAACGATTTTAAACTTGGAGTCTAAATGAAAGTTGTTCAAAATGTGTTAAATCTTATGGGTATGTCGGCCGATGGCCCAAACCATTTCTGGCGACCCAAACACCTCGTTAATCATTTCGAAAATTAGAATTCTGGGCAAAATCGGTTAGGAATTTCAAAATGATTTCTAAACAAAAATGGTAGATCTTGTCGCGGCGGACACGACTGTAAATTTTCAGCCACGCGTGGCGGCCGGAGCTTGTCCACGCGCCGTTACGGTGGCGCGTGAGATACACGCGCCTCCCCGATATGGCGTTTTCCGGTGGCCGAACATTTCTGGACTGATTTTAGGCATTTCCGGAAAGTTTCGTGATTACTAATCGATCCTTTGATTGAACGAATCCTTTGACTGAACGACTGAATGAATGGATCCATGGATATTTATCCAATGGACAATGTGGCTTCGGCCCGGAAAGTGAGTCCAATGAACAACGGATGACAGTCCGGGTATATGGTTCATCTGAACAACGCGCACCGTTTTACGGTCCGGAGAATGGTTCACTTTGGCTCGTAAATGACTGAATGTACAGATCCCATCTGAATATGTGGGGAAAAGTGCTACACCGAACTGTCCGATGGGAGCCACCGCTTTAGCCCACGATATTCACTCTGAAATCCTAAATCATCACTGTTCATTATTGACAATTACTTGACTGCAAGATCTTTATTACATGACATATCATATTGAGACATTGCACTGTTTGATAATTACAGATATTAAAGCCAATGTTATTCCCTCACTAAGTCCCCAAAGACTTAACCACTGTTTTCTTTGTTATTTATTGTGAGTTTCAGATACAGGAGTACCGGAGCCAGAACCGGAGGAAAAATAGGAAAAATGGAAATGTTGGCTTACCGGGACTGTTATAGTATTTTCTCTTTTATTAAGTGTCGGACCATTATAAGGAGTTTGTACTATGTATTTTTGTTACTAATTAGAATGTAAAAACGCTTCCGCTACTAAAAAATGAATGTTTGACTAAATGCTTCCGCTATTTCCGAAAAAGGTTTAAAACCCCATGTGCGTAATGTTCTTAGAGAATGTTTGACTAAACGCTTCCAGACTGTTTTACGAATGGCTCCTCACCATCCAACCTCAGCTCACAGACGAGGTTAGTCTGCCAGTTATCTGACTCCTTCAGAAACCGTACATCACAGACCTAATTCGTTTCCTAGGGCGTAAGGTATAATCAAGATATAAGAAATATTTAAAGAAATCTTGGAGATAGATGGGCAACAGCCTTATTTTTTTTTCTGGAATACTTAATATATTAAAACGGCTCCTTTTGGGAGGAGACAGACTTGTTTAGCCTCTCATATAGATGAGGCTTGACGTAAGAACACATAAACTTCAACAGAAATATATTACAAACGATTACAAAAGAAAGAAACGAAAAGAAATATTACCAAACTACGGTAATATGTGGGGAAAAGTGCTACACCGAACTGTCCGATGGGAGCCACCGCTTTAGCCCACGATATTCACTCTGAAATCCTAAATCATCACTGTTCATTATTGACAATTACTTGACTGCAAGATCTTTATTACATGACATATCATATTGAGACATTGCATTGTTTGATAATTACAGATATTAAAGCCAATGTTATTCCCTCACTAAGTCCCCAAAGACTTAACCACTGTTTTCCTTGTTATTTATTGTGAGTTCCAGATACAGGAGTACCGAAGCCAGAACCGGAGGAAAAATAGGAAAAATGGAAATGTTGGCTTACCGGGACTGTTATAGTATTTTCTCTTTTATTAAGTGTCGGACCATTATAAGGAATTTGTACTATGTATTTTTGTTACTAATTAGAATGTAAAAACGCTTCCGCTACTAAAAAATGAATGTTTGACTAAATGCTTCTGCTATTTCCGAAAAAGGTTTAAAACCCCCTGTGCGTAATATTCTTAGAGAATGTTTGACTAAACGCTTCCAGACTGTTTTACGAATGGCTCCTCACCATCCAACCCAGCTCGCAGACGAGGTTAGTCTGCCACTTATCTGACTCCTTCAGAAACCGTACATCACAGACCTAATTCGTTTCCTACCTTAGGGCGTAAGGTATAATCAAGATATAAGAAATATTTAAAGAAATCTTGGAGATAGATGGGCAACAACCTTATTTTTTTTTCTGGAATACTTAATATATTAAAACGACTCCTTTTGGGAGGAGACAGACTTGTTTAGCCTCTCATATAGATGAGGCTTGACGTAAGAACACATACACTTCAACAGAACAATATTACAAACAATTACAAAAGAAAGAAAAGAAAAGAAATATTACCAAGCTACGGAAACAATTACAAAGCTTGGAGACTCTAATTTTTATTCTCAGAAAACTATGGAGAATTTTCAATGTCCTTAGCTTCCCGAATGAGTGCCCTTATATAGGTATGAATACGGACTTCAACTTCGGATTCCAAATCTTGATAATTGTTAGGTGCGCCTGTGAGCGCGCTTTAACTTTCACGTGGTCTGGCATCTTTTCTGGTTATGCCAATTTTTCTCGTGAGTGGTCCATTAATTTTGTCTGAGTGCGTTGACAGGTACCGCACTTAGTTGTTAATGGTCCACACCTTTTCCTTTGTCGGGGAATCTTTACATTATTGGTTTTGTGGTCCCCGAGCTTTAGAAAAATGGGCTCTCTTGTCAGCAGGTCTTTTGTCTCTTCCTGCCTCTGATCTGTCGGGTTTGGATCAGAATCTTTTCTCGAACTCTGGTTCTTTCTGTTCCGGGCATGCTTGGCAAATATGGTCTATCAATCGGCCAACGTGTGCCATGTTGCAGAATTTTTGGTAAGTCTCTTTTCCCGCCGGAATATGGTTTTCCCAAAGAATTATTATTTTTGTTCAAAGAGTTCTTCGGCAAATCTTGTTGAGGTTCTTGTCATGGAATTCAGCATGAAAGTTCCGTTGGCTGAATTCTGAAAGAACTTGAATGAGTATTTGACTTTGTCCATTTCTGTTAGACAAACCCAAAGACCCCATGCACGCCTGGTTGAAACTTCATCTTCCGTGATAGTTCCAACCCAAATTGGTATACCTTCTGGTAGCGCCATTTTTATATTTTTAAGGCATTTCCGTATGGTCGTCTAAGCTTGATAAAATGAAAAGCTTCAATGAAGCCCTTCTTTGCTGGCTCTGGAGCATCACTAAAAAAATAAAACTCCAAGATATCTTCTCTGGCCAAATGTGGATTATTGGCCCAAGTCTCGTGAACACAGTATATGATCCATTTTGCTAATTTTGAAATTTCATAGAATGCTGGTGCCACATATAAGCCGAAGCCAGAGCTCTGAAATTATACCATTCTTGAACATCGTTTGGATGGCTGCCTGGTTTCATCCAAACTCTCGGATATTTTCCGGACATATCAACTATAGATTTGTCTAGGTTGATACCTCACCTGGTAATTAGTTTCTCCCAAGTGCGTTGGTAATCCTGCATAGGTGAAAAAACTAAATCATAATTAGTTTGAACCTTAGAATTGCCAGTCATTGGCCTAAGATTCAACTCTCCCTCTTTTACCCCAGAGGTGCTAGATTGACTTGAAGGTTCAGATTGTGATAACACCTGACCCTCACCATTCGCTACAACTTGTACATCCTCCAGGAATGCATCATCTGCAGCACTCGTGATAGAGGTACTTGAATCCCTTGCCTCCAGGTTAGATGAGCCCCGTTATCTAAGCACTCCTTTTTCCACCGTTGGAGGTGCGGCCTGGGGATGGACCCTTTCAAGACTTCAAACAGACGTTCATGGTCCCAAAAGCATGCTCGTATGTGATCAGTAACAAGTTCCTGATCTGCTCGTTGAAGTCATCCTGCGACCTCTGCATTGAGACAAAGAGTCCCAAAGTCTCGTTCCAGGATCTCTAGGTTTTCCCTGAGATTCCTAACTCGTTTGAGGGTATCGCTAGCAATGTGTCCCTCCATCTCGTGTTACGAAATCTGCAAGAATATTTTTATCAGATTTCACTATGACAAAATCATAATCATAATATTGACATTCAGCGTGCCATCTTAAAAGTCTAGCCTTTTCTGGTTTTGATTCAATCTTATTTTTCAAAAAAGACTTGGCACTAGTATTATCTATTTTTAGATAAATATCTTTGCAAGTAAAAATAATGGCCATTTTTTTAAAAGCCTTTCGGACTCCAAAGAACTCCTTCTCGTTGATATGCCATCTGATAACTTCGCTGCTATCAAATAGACCGCTGCAATATCTACATGGTATCCCTCTGGTGTGGCCTTCATAAGTACCACAGTCCACCAATGATCACTGACATCTATATATAATACCAGTTCATCCTCGTCGTTTGGAATTTCAAGCTTTGGTAGTTGCCTGCAAACTTCTTTAAGCTGTTTGACAGCTCGTCTGTACTCTTCATTCCACTCAAACTTAACATCATTTTTGAGTAGAGGACTGAACACTTTCCTGTGGTTTGCTGGGTTGTTGATAAACATCCCAGCAAAATTAACATCTCCTAAAAAACTCTGAAGTTGCTTTAAATCCTTGAGGTTATCCGGATATCCTTGTACTTTTTCAGCAACATGATTCTGCAGGATGATTCCAGATTCGTCGATCTCGATTCCAAGGAACTCGATCTGTCTTGTAGCAATCATTGCTTTCTTTTCAAAAAGCACTAACACTTCTTTGTAACAAACATCTGAAAAGATTTCCAAATGTATAATATGTTCTTTCATGTTTCTTGACGCAATGAGTATATCGTCAATATACACGAACATGAAGCTGAATCCTTAAAAAGATTAGCCATCTTCCTTTGAAATATCTAGGGAGCATTTGCCAATTCCATTGACATTCCAGATATAATGTCCTCCATCTTAATCTGGTAAAACCCAGACTTACAATCGAACGTAAAAAACACTTTGGCATTCTTGATACTGTTAACCAAATGTTATCTGCTTGGGATAAAATATCCATCGAAATCCAAGATGCCATTGATTCCTTTGTAGTTGATAACCAATCTTGGCTTTCCACTTTTGATTTCTCCGTGATTCCGAACAAGGAATCCTGGACTGCTATATGGAGAAACCCCTGCTGAGATTAACTTAAGGTCTAGATGTTCCTTAAGTATTATCTGCATATCATCCGATCTTCCATGTTCATGGGTATGGGTCTGAATTTGACGAACTCATTTGCTTTTCCAGCTTTCACCTTCAAAGTGGCTATGAGCTCATTCTTACTCCACCATGCCAGTAGATCCTCGTTGTAGTTCCTATGAATTTTCCTTTTCACATCCTCTAGAGTAATTTGCTCTTCGAGGGTAGCTTCAGGTTGTGGGACTTTATCTTGTAATGCCTTTTTGGTAGCAACAGGGTTTTTGGAGTAACTTCTTCCTCATCCTATTCTCTAAAAGACATAATATTAACCCAGCCAAAAGTTTGAGAATCCTTTTCACTAGGACATTGTTGTTGAAACTGAAGAATCGCTTCTCCAAATTTCCGCTGATCCTTCATCTTTGGGTGTCGAAGTTTTCCTTCATCACCACGCTTGCTGCGAAACCTAATAGGGAATTTTCTGTGAAACACTTCCCGTAATCGATGTTCCATAATCTTATGATCACAAGGGGTTGTGAAAATAAGTCTCCTCGTCTCATTCTCTGGAGTGAACCTCTTGAGTATCTGTAGGAAATTGTTTCCTAGCAGCATATCAGCTCCTGTATCATGGAAATAAATGGGTGGAGTTTTGACTTTGTACCACGGGGTACCGCCTGCTCCTCCGTTAATTATTTCCGCTCCCTGGACTCCTTCATTAAGAATAAGGATCCGTTTGGAAAAGTCTCTTCTGACAATGGCTGGTACTTTCTCACCAATTTTTTTGGGGAAGATATCTCGCCTGACAGGTAATATTCCAGCACCTGAATCAATGTAGGCTGCAAAATATTCTGCCTGGTATTTCTCATATAACATCCCTACTGAGATGTATATCGAGAAACAGGTGGCATCGAATTCTGTATCTCTTTCCATCCAGCGTGAATTCCATTCCCTCTTGAAATCTTTTCCAAGGTTTATGTTCCTCGAGAAATTCAATCCCAAGAATAAGCTGTTCTGGGCTCATTCCTGCTGTTCCTTCATGACCATCATAAGGGTTTTATGAGAAACGATCATATGAGAGAAGAATCCTGATGGGTCTTCTCTGATCATGTGTTGAAGAAACTCTACTTCACTCTGATTCGGAACAACTGGATTCACCTTCGTAAATGCACTCATCTGAGGGAATATCCTCAAATTGATACACATGTACCAAATCCTGAAAATAGACAGCATCTTCAAATTCTTTGGTATGCTCGAACTGTCTTACTCCACAGCTTTGGTTTTCTGGACAATCTGTAGAGATATGTCCTCTTGCTCTGCATGTCCAGCAGTTACAATCCTCGAGCATATGGATGAGCTCTATGTTTTTTCATCTTTCGCCTCTGGGGGTAGTTTCCAATAATTGTTGGGATATCATTCCCTGTACATCAAAGATGAGTTATTTTGTTGATTCCTCTGAGCTTCTTGAAATTCTTTTGAAACTTTGCTTGGTAGCACCACTCCGCAAGCTTTACTTTAAGAAATGACATTCTCCTGGACACCGTCTCGATTGCATGAGGTGTATACTCCTGGATAAGCATTTCTGTCCATGGGCTCGGAATTTTGGCAAAGAATAGGTTTGCTGCATCTTTTTCTTCTATCTTTGCCTTCAATCGATACTCTGTAAAGAGTTTGATGTAGTCGTTTACATAACATATATCATGTAGTTCCAGGCTAATTAGAGCCTGTCTGTATTTTTTAGCCTTCTCTTCCTCCATTCCCTCGAAGTACTAACTCCAATGAAACAGATTTTAAAGAATTTTGCCATATTGTCCACAATTTCTTTCAGGGACTCTCCGGCTAAAACTTCTTCATTGGTACTTGGGTCTCCCATATCCCAGACAATTTTGACTGATCATTCCAGACTCATTTATGAAGTAAAATGAATCATTCTTTGCTTAGGTCAAGTGTTCTTGTTGCTATTCTCATTGCTGAATCCCATTCATCAATAAGAACTTCTCTATTTTTGAAATCCAGGATATCCATGTTGAGCATAAGTCCATATGGATGGATTGGATCCAGCTGAGATTTCCCGTAAGGAGTTTGATGTATATCTGGCCTGCGAGAACTGTTCATTGTTCCAACTGGGGGATCCAAAGTCGCTGTGGTGAAATCTTCCCTGTGCGGCATACTTTGATCTCCTTCGGGTGGATTGTGTGACCCGAACTTTCTTGTGGTGGAGGTCTTGGTACAAGCTCTCATGTCTTGAATTCTACGAGATTTAATCCCGCAAAAGAATCAGCAAGATCACGTAGATCTTCCAGGTTGATTCTTTCCATTACTTTGTGGGAAGTATGGGCTCTCATCGTAGGACTGCAATCATTTTTCCAGTCTCCGTCAAAGGTCTTCAGACCTCCTCTACTTTCCCTTTTTGGTGTAAAAGGGGTTCTGTACCGTAGGACGGTGGTACCCATCTTCCGTTTCTTCTTCCTGTTGGACTTGGTCTTGACTCCAACTCCTTAACACGGGTTTGAACATCTCGAAGGTTTTCATGAATCTCCTCTTGATGTTTAATCGTAATCTCCATCTGACCTTGAATCTGATGGATCTGTGTAGGGACATGATATTGAAGGTAGCCATAATGCTGCACTGTCTTCTTAATCTATCTAAGATCTTGGGATATCTTAGAAGAATCTGGCTCGATTTCTATAAAGGTTGGTTCTCCCATCCTAATCATCTGGTTCAGACCGTGTTGGATCATTGGCGACTGGAACCACATCTTCATGTTCAGGATGATCGTCTTCCTGAAGTTCTGCTAACTCGAACTGTAGTTTGAGGTTCACTTGATGGAGCCTCTTTGCCATCCTTTCCAGTTTCTTGTAATGGTTTATATCTGGTATGCATAAACATGTTCCTTGTAAAAGTTTCCACTTATGGTTGAAGCGTTGAGCTTCTGCCATATGCTTCTGATTTAGTGCTTCCAATTTCTCGAAGTACCACCTGTATGAATGACACTTCGAACATTCGTTCGGGTCCATATTATCTTGAATCGTCTCCTCCGTATAGGTTACAAATTAATATTGAAGATATTATTATAGTATTTCAGAATAAATGTAGGCTTTGTTACCATTTTTATGCCAAGGATCGCAAAAACGGGGACTTGTAAAAGGATGACGTTAAATGTTACTTCTTATAAATATAAGGATATAAAAAATTGAATATTATATATGAGCTTCTTTGTAATTTAAACAAAACCCTAAGGGATAGAATGCATATTAAACTATTGAGGGGTAAAGAGTCACCATAAAGCATCTAATTGATTGAAAATTTTGAAATTCTGGACCTATTTCAATAAAATTGTTTCCAATTTGGATTTTATGTACTAATTTTTTTTCTCAAGACTTAAGTAGATTAAGTGTCACAGCACATCCTTGTAATTTCTTAATCTCTATATCTAGATTGATTTCTTATAGACATTATTAACTACATATTATTAAAGTTTTTAATATAAAGACAAGTTTTATAAACAAATTTCTTTCTATGTAGTATCATTACTGCACTACTACAAAAGACTATTGATTAACACACCTGTTCACTACACGCAACTTGTTTTGAAGCAATGCTCCTTACCTGTATTTGACATATATTAACTTTCAACAATAAACACACACAGAGACACAGATAACTGATGGATTGAACTGGGAAGATTTCTTCGTGGAAAGTTACATCTCAGATAATCTATTGTCAAATAATTTGTAACCTTTAATACATGGAGGATATCCGAAGAATACACACCTACGTGCCCGAGGATCAAATTTAGTTCTGTTTACTGGCAAGGTTGAGGCAAATGCTAAACAACAAATACCTTGTCATAGGTGATGTCATCTGGCTTATGGTAAAGTAGTTCAGAAGGTGATTGATAATTTAATAATTTGGATGGATTTCGATTTATTAAAAATGCAGCACTTAAATGCATTCATTCCAAAAATTCAGTGGATATGAAATTGAAAGTATAATGCACGAGCTACATGGAGTAAGTGTTAATGTTTCCTTTAAAAAATGGAGAGTGTGCACGCATGAAAAATGATGTAGGGTGCCTTGTTGAGATAGAAATCAGTAAGCATAAGTTCTTTGACATTATTAGATCTCAACTTTTTAAGCTACATTGAAATTGTGTTTGATCATAGAGAAGAAACATGGAATAACCAAAGCAACATCATATATTTGGTGTATCATATTTTAACCGCAAACGAGATTTACGTGATGAAGTCTGCTTAAACTTGCCTTGGCCAAACAACCGTATAGAACGAAAATAAGCTGGGTAGACGGGGACCCATACTCCCATTCCAAGGTAAGTGTTATGAAACTCGACCGATCCGATCGCACCGATCTAAATCGATAAATCTATATTTACTTAGGCAATCAACTTCCTTGTTTTAGCCAAATTTAAGTTCTGGTACAGAAACGTAAAACCAAAAATTGAACTACAGCAGATCTTTATCTATGCTCTTTGACTAAACTCTACTGCATGAATGAGTCTTTATTGTCAACACTTATTTAAACAATTCCACAACAGTAGTCAATTATTGAACAGCAAGATTATAGACATCATATCAGTGGGACAAATGCATGATAGAACCTGTAACTCACGCACATCTAGCAATTCTTAATTCAAGAACGCACGCACTATCTCAAGAATTACACATAAGAAAAAGAATACCATGCCATCAATCTGTACTCATGCCCAGCATATGAACGCACAAGAAAACAACAATATATCCTCCTATAAGATCAATGCACACATAATCAGATTTTTAGCCATCTTAATCAACGCACACAACAAGTAAATCGACATTCCATGGCAGATTTATAAGACACAAAATCAGAACACATTCTTGACAGATTATGAAAAATAGCAGAATATGAGAAGAAAGAACAACACCGGATTTACGTGGTTCGGCCTTCAACTGACCTAAATCCATGGAAGGGGGGGAGATTTCCATTAGCACCAAAATCCAAAGAGCGATGTACCAGATTACAATACCATCACAATATCTCTCTCAACTCACTTCTGTGCACAATTTAATACAAGAAGTTCACAAGATATTTCAGTGTTTTGCTATCAATCTGTACTTCCTTCACTCCTTCTTCTTCGGTGCTCCCATAGGAAAAAACCAGCGCGAGTCGCAGATTGCTTCTCTATTCTTTCTCGAAGAAAACCGCTTCTTACTCTCACTTCATTTTCCCCCCCAATCCCCCTCTGTTTTTTTGCACTCACCGATGCTTTAAATGAAACTTCCACTAATCTCAATCTCAACCACTGAAGTTTAAGTCATTTGAATGGTTGATATGCAATCTGCACAATTACAAAAGAAACCAGAAACACAACAAAGGCATACCATCATAATAAGGGTTAATTGGTAAATGTGCATTTAATTAATTAAAAAGTAAAAAATTATAACAAATCTTCACCTTGACTTCTAATTAACTATCCCTACAAGATCACCCCATCCACTCAGCCCATAAGGGCTTCAGTTCCTTCTGATATTCCATAAGTCCGTACAATGTCTGCACTTAGTTGTAGGCAATACTTTAGTAAGCATATCTATCGGATAATCCTTTGCAGGGATCTTTGTCATAGACACCAGTACCTCCTTGGTAGCATCTTGATGCCAACCCAACTCTTCAATCATCTTACGTAGCCACATAGCTTCCTTTATGGCTTCGGTGACACCAATATACTCAGCTCTTGTGGAAAACGCTACCACATATTGAAGATTCACCTTCTAGCTTATTGTAAGGACCATAGTTCCTTAAGTGCGGATTAAAGGCATAATTAGAGCTAACATAAATTATCAGAGTAAAAAGATCGTGTTGAGACTATGAGCTTTAAGAATTACATGCCAAAAATAAGGACTATCAAATGGATTAGTTACATTCCCAATCAAATGATGTATTTACTATAGCTTTACACTACTCCTAGAGTAGACACTATACAAAAGTAATCATGTCCTTCATCTACCAAAAGTGTTCTTCACAAGCTCACCGCCTCAACCCGCTTTAGCCCCTTTTTATCATGCCAAAAGTACCTACAAGGACAACCCCCAAACATGAGCAATAATATCATTCATATTCAACACAATATGAATATAAGACGTAAATGCATAAATCACAATAAAAACACTTCCTGTTTTTCCCATGCATTTAAACGCTTCCAGTTTGGTTGTCCTTGTACCATAACTCATGAGTATAATCAATAGATTATTTAATGGTCTACACATGTCATGACATAATCCATCTCATCAACACCAAATACCAATCACCAATCCCTAGTATGTCCATCACAATGTATTTTAATGCCCCTCGCTTATTTACATATAGGCGGCATAGAATAACCTCGCTTCAATGAACATGCGGCGCTCCCACCCCTCGCTTCACATTGAGCGGCAAATATTCTTTCCTCGCCCTATATGATAACCACGCTCAAATGTGACATGCGGCGCTCCCACCCCTCGCTTCACATTTAGCGGCAACAAATCAAATAGCGGCAAGCATTAAAATCATCAAGGGATGACCACGACTCATCGGATTTGCACCAATAACCATCATATGCATATACAATCATCATGCATAATTCAACATGTATTTGCATCCACAATGCACAATTCCATATATACTCGCATCCACAATGCATAAACAATGAGTATATTAGATACATGTACCGTTGGGTGCCCGTACGTCCTCTACGTACCTTTCCAAAAGTAGGATGTGGTAGGACTTCACTTCCTTGGCTGTGTTGCCTGTTGCCACCTGGGATGGTTCTACATATTCACACAAATCAATATTAGAACCCAATAATAGTCCAATACCAAAAATCCTACAAAAATACCCAAAAACATCATATTTTGTGTCTCGCGATCGATCGCTGCGAAGGGCTGATCGATCGCGAGATCACTCTGCCCGAACATGAAATTTTACTCTTTCGGCGATCGATCGCCACACTTGGCGCGATCGATCGCCACCCTCGCCGATCGATCGCCCAAATGTGGCGATCGATCGCCATAAGCTTCTGGAGCGTACTGCCTCCTCGCGATCGATCGCCAAAAACGGGCGATCGTCGCGAAATATCGCCATTAATGCTCCAAAACTCCATTCCAATCCATACCAACTCCCCTACCATCAAACCAATAACATTAAACACATAATAACCTTCCATATACACTATAAACATCTCAAAAACTCAACATTCAACCAAAATAATTCCAACCCAAAATAACCCATTTCCAAAACCCTTCAAACCATTTCAAACTCAAATCAAACTCTACAAAAACAACAAGGAGGTATCCATACCTCTTGGGGACTCCAAATCTCCCAACAAATTCCACAAATCAAGGTTTTTGGAAGGATTTCTCTCCACCTCTTTGGTCAGAAACGAAAATGAGAGGAGGAAGGGTTTGAGGAATGGTTTTGGGGAATTTAGTAAAGTGATTTGGTAAAGGTGGGGGTAGAGGTTTTAAAACAAGTCAAATTGACTCCCCACAACTAACATGATGTATTAAACATCCCAACATGATATTTAAAAGGCATTCCACCAAAATGCACCAAATCATAATTAAACTCATGCTTTCCATTTAATTGATAATCATAACAAATAAATCATGCTAATATACAATTCTCCCAACATGCACAACATGTACCCTGAAATGCACTCCCGGGTCACTCTTCCATGTGACCATGCATTTCCATATGATAATTAAATCCAGCACATAATTAATTACCACCACAATTAATCATATAAACACAATTAATGCCCAAATTGCAATTAATCATTTCGGGGATATCACAATACTCCCCTACTTATAAGATTTCGTCCTCGAATTCACATGCACTTACCCCAAAGTGAAACTAAACATAATCACATACCAGAGAATAGTTCCGGGTAGTGCTGCACCATATGCCGCTCCGTCTCCCACGTAGCCTCCTCGACACCCCTGCGATCCCACTGAACCTTGATCAGATGTATCACTTTGTTCCGAAGTCTGCGGTCTGCTCGATCCAGAATTCTAACAGGCCGTTCCACATAAGACACATCGGATTCTAACTGAACCTCAGAAGGCTGCAACACATGAGATGGATCCGGCTCATACTTCCGCAGCATCGATACATGAAACACATCATGTATACCCGATAAAGAAGACGGCAAAGCCAGTCGGTAAGCTAAGGTGCCAATGCGCTGCAAAATCTCGTACGGTCCAACATACCTCGGAGACAGTTTCCCGCGCATCCCAAATCGCACAACGCCTCTGAAAGGCGAGATCTTCAAAAAGACCTTATCTCCCAACTGAAATTCCAACGGTCTCCGCCGTCTATTCGCATAAGATGCCTGTCTGTCCTGGGCTGCTTTCATTTTCTGCCTTATCATCTTTATCTTCTCTTCCATTTCTCGAATCAACTCCGGTCCTCCGACCGATTTGCGGTCCAAATCATCCCAACACAAGGGTGATCTACACCGTCTGCCATAAAGAGCTTCAAAAGGAGCCATTTGAATGCTCGCCTGGTAGCTATTATTATAAGAGAACTCTACCAAGGCTACCGAATCCTGCCAAGAAACATCGAACTCCAATACACAAGCCCTCAACATGTCCTCGAGCGTTTGGATATTACGCTCGGTCTGGCCATCCGTCTGAGGATGATATGCAGTGCTCAATCTAACTTCAGTTCCCAAGGCCGATTGAAGGCCTTCCCAAAAATGAGATGTAAATCGTGGATCTCGATCCGACACTATGGAAATGGGGATCCCATGCAATCTCACCACATCTCGAATATACAGTTGAGCCATCCTCAAAAAGGTGAAGGTCATGCTATAGGGGATGAAATGAGCTACCTTAGTCAATCGATCCACAATCACCCAGATAGCATCAAAACCTGAAGTACTCCTCGGCAGGTGAGTCACGAAGTCCATGGAAATGTGTTCCCACTTCCACTTCGGTATCTCCAAGCTTTTCAACTCGCCGCCAGGTCTCTGTCTCTCTGCCTTAACCTGCTGGCAGATCAAACACCTCTTAACAAAAGTGACGACATCACTCTTCATTCTTTTCCACCAGAACTGATCACGCAGATCTTTATACATCTTCTTCCCGCCTGGGTGGATGCTAAGTCTGCTACTATGAGCTCGCTCCAAGATCCCTTTACGCAACTCCGGCGTACTCGGAACCACCCAACGGTTACCCAATCTCAAGGATCCGTCATTGGCCACTCTGAATTTCGTTGGCTGACCAAGATGTACTAAAGATAACCATCTCTGAACCTCATCATCTGACTTCTGAGCTCTCCTGATGTTCTCATAGATATCTGGCTCAGCTAACAAGGTCGATACATACACAGGTGATGCATCTATGTCGAAATCATAGCCTAAATGGCAATAGGAGGTCATCATAGCCGACAAATGGATGACGTCCTCAGCAGAACTCCTCACTTTCCGGCTCAAAGCGTCTGCTGTCAAATTAGCTTTTCCGGGATGGTACTCAATCTCACAATCATAGTCCTTGAGTAAGTCCATCCACCTTCTCTGCCTCATGTTCAGCTCCGCCTGAGTGAATAAAAACTTGAGGCTCTTGTGATCCGTATAAATGGTAAACGAAGTACCATACAAATAATGTCTCCAAATCTTCAGGGCGAAGATGATAGCCGCCAATTCCAAGTCATGGACTGGGTATCTAGTCTCATGCGGCTTCAACTGCCTCGATGCATAAGCCACCACATGCTTATCTTGCATCAATACACACCCAAGGCCCTGAAGTGATGCATCGGTATACAAAACAAATCTGGAGTTTTCCGTAGGGATCAATAACACTTGCGCCGTCGTCAACCGGTGTTTCAACTCCTGGAAGCTCTCCTCACAAGCTTCTGACCAAAAGAATGGTACTCCCTTCTGGGTCACTGTGTCAATGGCTTGGCGATCTTCGAAAATCCCTCGACAAAGCGTCGATAATAACCGGCCAAACCAAGGAAGCTCCGTATCTCAGGCACAGAAGTGGGTGCAGCCCACTCCATCACAGCTTCAATCTTCCTGGGATCTACAGATATCCCGCTGCTAGATATGACATGCCCCAGAAATACTACACTGCTCAACCAAAACTCACACTTTCTGAGCTTGGCATACAACTGGTGATCTCTGAGAATCTGGAGCACTGTCCTCAAGTGTTTCACGTGCTCTTCCTCGCTCCGGGAGTAGATGAGAATGTCGTCAATAAATACAATGACGAACTGATCGAGATACGGCTGAAACACTCTGTTCATCAGACTCATAAAGACCGTTGGAGCATTCGTCACGCCGAACGGCATCACTAGGAACTCATAATGTCCATATCGAGTCCGAAATGCTGTCTTCTGCACATCTTCCTCTCTGACTCTAATCTGATGATACCCGGATCTCAAATCAATCTTGCTATATAATCTGGTACCTTGCACTGATCAACAAATCATCGATCCTTGGGATAGGATACTTGTTCTTCACTGTAGCCTTATTCAGTTGCCGGTAATCGATGCACAACCGCATCGAACCGTCCTTCTTTTTCACAAAGAGAACCGGTGCGCCCCATGGCGATACGCTCGGGCGTATATATATCCCTTGTCAAGGAGATCCTGCAACTGCTCCTTCAACTCTCTCAACTCTGCCGGTGCCATCATGTAAGGTGGACGAGAGATAGCGGACGTTCCTGGTAACAACTCGATCCCAAACTCAACTTCTCTAGCCGGTGGAAATCCTGGGATCTCTTCTGGGAATACATCAGCAAACTCCGCTACCACTGGTACATCCTCAACTCTTAATTCTTTATTCTTCCCAGACGTGTCCACGGCATAGATGAGATAGCCCGTGTGGCCACGTTCCAACAGTTGAGTCATCTTGATTGCTGAAATCAACGGAATCTTCGCACGAGAACCGTTGCCATAAACAGTCCACTGAATTCCCGAATCAGGTCTGAACCCCACTGTTCTCTGCCGGCAATCTACCACTACCTGATGCCTGTTCAGAATGTCAATACCCACAATGCAGTCGAAGTCTGACATGCCTAACACAATCAAGTCTGCCTTCAACTCGTTGCCCTCAAAATAAATGAGGCAATCTGCCATAAACTGATCCGCAACGACATTTCTTCCAGTGGGTGTCGAGACCATGAGAGGCGTGGGTAAAGAAGACGTGCGCATATGGTGTCTCTCCACAAAGCCCACAGATACAAAAGAGTGAGAGGCACCTGTATCTATCAAAATAAAAGCAGGGTACGTAAATAAATGACACGTACCGGCGATCACCTCCTCTGGGCTGCCTGGGCCTGCTCTCTAGTCAGCGCATACACCTGCCTCTGGGACGGTCCCACTGTCTGACCTCCCGATGGTCGAGGCACAAACTGCTGCCTCTGGTGCACTGCCCTGTCATCAAATCTCGGCCTGTTGCCCTGAAACTCTGACTGTCCTCCCCGGGTGGGGCAATACCGAGAGATGTGGCCCATCTTGCCACAGCTATAACAAGCAGGGCAATTATTCGAAGAATGTGGCCCTCCACAATTGTCGCACCTTGGCTCCCCCGATCTATTTCCTTGCACAGGCCCTCGGTTGGCCGACCAATTGTTCTTCTTGCTCTCTTGCTTCCGTCCAAAGAATTTCTTCCCACTGAACCGTGAGGATGAAGAGGCACCACGAGGTTTAAATGGTTCTCCTCGGGGCCTCAAGCTGTCAGTAGCTTGCCTCTGTTGTGGTACTTGTGGGGGCACAGCACTAGGATAAGCTCCAACTCCAATCTCCGCAAGCTCCGCTCTTGTGAGAGCATCATCAAAAGAAGTGGGGTTATTGGTGATAACCCGGTCAAAAAGCTCCGGTCGCAATCCCTTCATAAAGTTTCTCATCTTGGCGTGTCCATTGGTGGCAATGTGTGGAACGTACCTCAGCAACGAAGAATAGTGCATAGCATAGTCTGATACTGACATGCTCCCTTGTTTCAAACTTGCAAACTCATCCTCTTTCGTCTGTCTCGCCGCCGCAGAGAAGTACCGGTTCAGAAACCGGGTTCTGAAGAGTGTCCAATCAATCACTGCACCCTGTGCTCTCAGTTCCATTACCGTGCTCCTCCACCACATTAAAGGTTTCTTTGCCAACTGGAACTCCGCCAGCCTCAGCCATGCTGTAACAGCACAAGGAGCGGATACAAATATCTGCTCAAGTCTCTCTAGCCACTCTTCGGCCTCCTCCCCTGATTCTGTCCCCTCAAACCGGGGCGGGTGGTAAGACAGAAACTGAGTCAAACTGATCTCACCAGGCAGTAACAACTGAGCCACTGGTTCCATGCCTACAGCTGGTGGAGGTAGAGGGTTTGCCTGACCAATGCTAGCGTTCACGCTCCCAACATCACCAACCTCTTCATTAAGGTTCCCCGCGTTCATAGCAGCCATACTGTAACACAAAGGTTAACAACAATTCCAAAACAACTATATATGTTATGCCGTTAGATAACATGAATGATAATAAGCATGTTAGTATAACAGTATATACAACAATGTGCACCACATGCATAAACATGCTTCAAATGTAAGCACCTAGCCAATCATGCTAAGGCTACCCTTCACTCGTTCCCGGGTTCTCTAACCTGGCTCTGATACCACTAATGTAGGGACCCTAGTTCCTTAAGTGCGGATTAAAGGCATAATTAGAGCTAACATAAATTATCAGAGTAAAAAGATCGTGTTGAGACTATGAGCTTTAAGAATTACATGCCAAAAATAAGGACTATCAAATGGATTAGTTACATTCCCAATCAAATGAATGTATTTACTATAGCTTTACACTACTCCTAGAGTAGACACTATACAAAAGTAATCATGTCCTTCATCTACCAAAAGTGTTGTTCACAAGCTCACCGCCTCAACCCGCTTTAGCCCCTTTTTATCATGCCAAAAGTACCTACAAGGACAACCCCCAAACATGAGCAATAATATCATTCATATTCAACACAATATGAATATAAGACGTAAATGCATAAATCACAATAAAAACACTTCCTGTTTTTCCCATGCATTTAAACGCTTCCAGTTTGGTTGTCCCTGTACCATAACTCATGAGTATAATCAATAGATTATTTAATGGTCTACACATGTCATGACATAATCCATCTCATCAACACCAAATACCAATCACCAATCCCTAGTCTGTCCATCACAATGTATTTTAATGCCCCTCGCTTATTTACATATAGGCGGCATAGAATAACCTCGCTTCAATGGACATGCGGCGCTCCCACCCCTCGCTTCACATTGAGCGGCAAATATTCTTTCCTCGCCCTATATGATAACCACGCTCAAATGTGACATGCGGCGCTCCCACCCCTCGCTTCACATTTAGCGGCAACAAATCAAATAGCGGCAAGCATTAAAATCATCAAGGGATGACCACGACTCATGGGATTTGCACCAATAACCATCATATGCATATACAATCATCATGCATAATTCAACATGTATTTGCATCCACAATGCACAATTCCATATATACTCGCATCCACAATGCATAAACAATGAGTATATTAGATACATGTACCGTTGGGTGCCCGTACGTCCTCTACATACCTTTCCAAAAGTAGGATGTGGTAGGACTTCACTTCCTTGGCTGTGTTGCCACCTGGGATGGTTCTACATATTCACACAAATCAATATTAGAACCCAATAATAGTCCAATACCAAAAATCCTACAAAATACCCAAAAACATCATATTTTGTGTCTCGCGATCGATCGCTGCGAAGGGCCGATCGATCGCGAGATCACTATGCCCGAACATGAAATTTTGCTCTTTCGGCGATCGATCGCCACCCTCGCCGATCGATCGCCCAAATGTGGCGATCGATCGCCATAAGCTTCTGGAGCGTACTGCCTCCTCGCGATCGATCGCCAAAAACGGGCGATCGATCGCCGAGTCCTGTGTCGCGAAAAATCACCATTAATGCTCCAAAACTCCATTCCAATCCATACCAACTCCCCTACCATCAAACCAATAACATTAAACACATAATAACCTTCCATATACACTATAAACATCTCAAAAACTCAAAATTCAACCAAAATAATTCCAACCCAAAATAACCCATTTCCAAAACCCTTCAAACCATTTCAAACTCAAATCAAACTCTACAAAAACAACAAGGAGGTATCCATACCTTTTGGGGACTCCAAATCTCCCAACAAATTCCACAAATCAAGGTTTTTGGAAGGATTTCTCTCCACCTCTTTGGTCAGAAACGAAAATGAGAGGAGGAAGGGTTTGAGGAATGGTTTTGGGGAATTTAGTAAAGTGATTTGGTAAAGGTGGGGGTAGAGGTTTTAAAACAAGTCAAATTGACTCCCCACAACTAACATGATGTATTAAACATCCCAACATGATATTTAAAAGGCATTCCACCAAAATGCACCAAATCATAATTAAACTCATGCTTTCCATTTAATTGATAATCATAACAAATAAATCATGCTAATATACAATTCTCCCAACATGCACAACATGTACCCTGAAATGCACTCCCGGGTCACTCTTCCATGTGACCATGCATTTCCATATGATAATTAAATCCAGCACATAATTAATTACCACCACAATTAATCATATAAACACAATTAATGCCCAAATTGCAATTAATCATTTCGGGGATATCACACTTATATAACTTGTTAGAGACTTCCTGATGTCTATCCTCCCTGCAAAATCCGAGTCCACATATCCTACTATGTGGCCACTTCCGTTTTCCTTCCTCTTAGGCGTTAACCCAAGTCCAATGGAATCTCTCACGTATCTCAGAGCCCATTTCAGTGCCCCCAATGGCCTCTCCCAAGATTTGGCATAAACCTGCTGATGGCACTCACAGCATAAGCCAAATTAGGTCTATTACACACGATGCCATACATTGTACTTTCTACGGTACTCGCATATGACACAGTCTCCGCCAACTCTACATGTAAAAACCTCGTTTTTACATCCAGTTGAGCCAGCTCCAAGTCTAAATGAGCAACTAAGGCAATTAACGACCTTATCCGGCAATGCTTGACTTTGGGCGAGAAGATTTCATTGAACCTATCCCTTCAATTCGAGCAGATCCTTTGGCCACAAACCTACCATACATCTCTCTTTCTCTGTCCCTGAGATTCCTTCATTTTCCTTGTAGATCCATTTACACCCCACAAATCTCTGGTTCTTGGGCCGATCCACAAGCTTCCAAGTCTGATCCTTGTATGAGGAAGTCATCTCATCTCGCATTGCTCCAGTCCACTGGTCTCTGTCCATGACACTCATTGCTTCCTTATATGTCTCTGGCTCCACATTAACTATATCCTCGACCACATGAAATGCATAAGAGATAAGATCAGCGTGTCCATACTTCAATGGTGATCTAACTGCTCTTCTTTTCCTATTTCTAACAAGGACATATGAATGTAATTCATTCGTCTGATTATCAGCTTCCTGACCCAGTTGTTCATCTCTTTGAGATTCTTCTTGAGTTTAATCATTAACTTCCATAGAAGTTTTAGTTCCTTGAAACTCCACCTCAACCTGAGATTCATCATGACACTTCTGGTCATTAGATTCATCCAGTGTTTTAGTAGCTGGATACCCATATTTGATTCATCAAAGACCACATCCCTACTAATCAAACACTTATGTTCTCCTGGTTCAAGGCACCACAGCTTGTACCCGTTCACACTTCACACCAGGTGGATAGCCTATGAAGATGCATTTCTTAGTACGTGGCTCGAGCTTGGGAATTAATTGTGGCAATTATGAATTAATTACCGGTATTGGGACTCCCGAGGATTTTAAATCCGGTATTTGGAGTCGTTGGATCCAAGGGTTGAGATTGTATTCTCATCGTGGTGTTAAACCTTGAAATTGGGTTTTTGGTGGGACCTGGGGTATGGGGTGCTTTGTGTTGGGGTTGGTAATGGAAATTGAGTTGATAGGTATTTTTTGAACACAGATGAATTTTAATGAGTCATGATGTATTTGTGGAGGACTCGGGATTTTTGAGCCTTGGTACTATATATACCAAGTGGACTCGGTGTTCAGTCATTGCACGAATTCTCTCCTCCCCCTCTCCTCTCTCTCGCGCCCCCTTCTTCCCCAAACTCTTCCCTTCTCTTCTTTGGAGCAAAATCGTTGGAGGCTCGACTTGGGAGCCGAATTTCTCGAAGATAATTTGATATTCTTCTTCCCCTCGCATTTACCTTCGTTTTGAATGTGGTATTGTAGAGGTTGGGTATGTGTTAGTGTTGGGTTTGAGTTTTTGAAATTTTAAAGAATTTTGGGTTGGAATGTTTAAGGAGTTTATGTTGAGGAATATTGGTATAATGGGTGTTGGGTTTGTATATTTGGGGGTTTTAAACCATAAAACCTCATTTTTGGGCTATTGCAGGGCTCGATCGATCGCACGTAATTTGTAAAAATTGGGCGACGATGAACAGTGCTCTCGATCGATCGAGCAAAGTTGCCGATCGATCGAGAAGGTCAGGCGATCGATCGAGATGGTTGCTCGGGCGATCGATCGAGATGGTTGCTCGATCGATCGAGCAAAGAAGATTTTTGGGCATAATTTTGCTGGAGCTGTCGATCGATCGAGCACATTTGGCCGATCGATCGAGATGCTCTATTTTGTGGTTTATATTGTTTTGTTTCGCCCGGAGTCTTTTAAAATGGTTAATCGTCATGGATTGACGATATAATTGGAGGTTGTGAACGTGCTTGGACACGTGGTTGCATGCTTGTAATTAATTTGGAATTGTTAATTGTGTTTAGCACATAATTCATCGGATCGCGGAATAAGACAAGGTTTGGTTCGGACTACGGAATCATAAGGTACGTATAACGTACGACCATAGCTTTATATATTATTTTCATTGTTGCAATGAATTGGTACGCATTGCGGGTTATATGGTACCGTTATGGAGCGAGCAATGGTTGGGATGCTGTCGCTACGGAGCGAACATCGGTCACGATGCCGCCGCTGTTGAGCGTGCAAGAGTATGGAATGCCGCCGCTATTGAGCGAGCGATGAAATATGATGTGTTAGAACTATGGAATCATAGCATAGATACATGTATTATATGTAATCATTAGTTGAATGATTTATTCATACTTAATTATGAAATTGGCATGGTAAGAATGGGCGTAGTTAATCAATGTGATGATTAACTGATTTTGGGAATTTGATGGTTTGGTTACTGTGAGAACAGAAACATCGCGGGGAATCCTATGTGATTACGATACTATACAGGGAGTATCTTTTACGTTTAAAGCTTTATGTTCTGTAAATTATGAACTGTGATATTGCTGTTATTGAGATGGTGGATTGGTATGCTCACCCCGTGTGGGGGCTGTCTCTGTTGGGGCAGGTGGAACAGGTACAGCGGTAGCTCCGGAGTTGAGATTGAGATATGGATTGGAGGTGCTTCCAGGACCGAAGTACAGTGTCGGTATTGAGAACATGTTAGTGTATTATAAGAGACATACTTAAGGGTTGAGTGGTAGGTGGGATTTGGACATTAAGTGGTTTAATGCAAGGAATTTTATAATTGGTATATTATGCTATGGTAGCATGTGTTTATCCCCCTAATTACATGATAGTATGCACTAAATACATGTGTATAGAGGGTTAGGGCACGTGGTCCTTACAAGTGTGCCTAAGAAAATTAGATTTCTTTTGAGTTCTGGAATGTATCTCACTTCTTGCAAGAGTTTTTCTGTACCATCATGCATTCTTAGCCTAATGGAGCCAATCCCAATAACCTTGCAGCCTTCGTTGTCCCCAAGTAACACTTTCCACCCTCGACTCGGTCACGAGTCTCAAATCAGTCCTTGTTGGGGCACATGTGGAAACTGCAACATGAATCTAGTATCCATTCTTTATTGGTCTCTGTTTAGTCCACTATTAATGCATCTGTTGAATCATATTCATCTGACACTACCGATGCATTATACCCGTTACTTGGTTTTCCCTGGTCTTTTTCCCATTCTGGACAGTCTCTCTTGAAGTGACCTTCATTGTGGCAATTATAGCACTTATATGCAGTCCTTGATGCTTTTCCATTGCCACCTTTAGCAAGACTAGATTTCGATTTCGATCTAGCCTTCTTGGTCCACTTCTGACTGTGCTGGTCACGTTTTTCTGGTCTGCCCCGGGTGAACAGACCGTCCCCGATACTTACTTCATTCCCATCTATTTTCCTTTGCAATTCTTTGGCTCTTACCGCTGACTGGACTTCCTCAAGGGATATCGTCTGATCCCTTCTATAGAGTATATCATCCTTGAAATGATCGTATGACTTTGGAATCGAGTTCAATAACAGCAAAGCTTTGTACTCATCCTCAAGTTTCACATCTATGTTCTCAAGATCATCAATGATCTTGTTGAAGTCATCAATCTGTACCGAGACTGATTTGTCCTCCTTCATCTTGAATGAATAAAGCCTTTGCTTCATGTAGAGTCGATTCGCCAAAGATTTCGTCATATACAGCTGCTCTACCTTTGTCCATACAGTGCTTGCCGGCTTTTCCCTCACCACTTCTCGGAGCGCCTTATCACCAAGGCTCAGTATTATTGAACTACGAGCCTTGTCTAGGATATCCGACTTCTCTTTTTCAGATATGGCGGATGGGAGTGCGTCGATCCCTTTCAGTGCGTCTACTGTTTCTTGTTGCACCAAGATTGCTCGCATCTTGATTCTCCATAATCCAAAATTGTTCTGACCGGAAAACTTATTTATATCGAACTTGGTGGACCCCATGGTCGTGGATTCGTTTCCCACAGACGACGTCAATTGTTATGAAACTCGACCGATCTGATCGCACCAATCTAAATCGATATATCTATATTTACTTAGGCAATCAACTCCCTTGTTTTAGCCAAGTTTAATTTCTGGTACAGAAATCTAAAACCAAAAATTGAACTACAGCAGATCTTTATCTATGCCTAAACTCTACTGCATAAATGAGTCTTTATTGCCGTAAACAATTTCCTTATTGCAATACACATTCTGAATCAACACTCATTTAAACAATTCCGTAACAGTAGTCAATTGTACAGCAAGATTATAGATATCATATCAGTGGGACAAATGCATGATAGAACCTGTAACTCACGCACATCTAGCAATTCTTTATTCAAGAACGCACGCACTATCTCAAGAATTACCTATAAGAAACAGAATACCATGCCATCAATCTGTACCCACGCACAACATATGAACGCACAAGAAAACAGCAATATATCCTCCTATAAGATCAATGCACACAGAATCAGATTTGTAGCCATCTTAATCAACGCACACAGCAAGTAAATCGAATAAGACACAAAATCAGAACACATTCTTCACAGATTATTGGAAATAGCAGAATAAGAGAAGAAAGAACAACACCGGAGGGGGAGATTTCCATTAGCACCAAAATCCAAAGAGCGATGTAACAGATTACAACACCATCACAATATCTCTCTCAACTCACTTCTGTGCACAATTTAATACAAGTTCACAAGATATTTCGGTGTTTTGCTATCAATCTGTACTTCCTTCATCCTCCTTCTTCTTCGGTGCTCCCTTAGGAAAAAACCAGCGTGAGTCGCATATTGCTTCTCTTTTCTTTCTCGAAGAAAACCGCTTCTTACTCTCACTTCTTCCCCCCCCACCCCCCACCCCCAATCTCCCTCTATTTTTGTGCACTCACCGATGCTTTAAATGAAACTTAATCAATCTCAACCATTGAAGTTTAAGTCATTTGAATGGTTGAGATGTAACCTGCACAATTACAAAAAAACCAGAAACACAACAAAGGCATACCATCATAATAAGGGTAAATTGGTAAATGTTCATTTAATTAATTAAAAGTCAAAAAATTATAAAAGAAAGCCTAACCTAAAAGCCATACAAAACGTGTACAATCATCAAGTGGAGAAAGAAAAAATGGATAACCAGAATATGAAAGTTCATTATTTAAGGAATCCAATATGCAATACGTAGCGAAAATAAAATTTTGGATTCCAAACCGAGGACCTATACGGAGTAAATCATATCGGGTGTAAAGAGAATCATACCCTTGTAGCGTGTTTGAGCCGAATCCCACGAAGCAGCACGTCCAACGTGTCCTCGAGTCAGTAGCAAAACTTTTCAAGTTATGCCTCTACGGTATCCACGCGATTATGTCGATTAAGGGATGTTGAAGAACAAGTTGCTAGACTTGTTATTCAACTATGAAAGGGACGCACGAAAGGAGACGAGTGGAGGAGACGGCTGCCCCTTTTCGATCGTCTGTTTAGGGTTTTATGTTAATCACCATTAACTTCCTTTAACCTAATAACATGTATATATTGACATAATATCGGCGGCTTTATTAATGGGTTTTCCAAAAACCTTATAGCCCATAACAATATTATATCAGTCTATATATATCCATCATATTTAATATATATATCTTAATATATTTAATCGGTCCCCTTTAATTAATATTTAGGACTCTTCCTAATAAACTTAATTCATCCAATGAATTAAACTCCCTTTATCAATTTAATCTTTTGTACGACCCGTTAGGATCTTGCAACGTTGACAGTGACATAAAATCTAATTTTATGTCACAAGCAATGAGCGGTATCTAGCAACACATCAAGGCTACCCAAGTTACAAGAATGTTATTGACTCGACATAACCTATAGCCTGTGATAATATTAACCATGTAACTTAATCCCCTTGTCCTATGTGTTTAGATTAAACACGAGTCATGGAATAGTCATACTCGTATGGTTCAATCTTTTATTTCTTGATCCCCAAGTAGACTAGAATAAACGAATAAGCTCGATATCACATACCGACTCATTCGAGCATGGCCATGCATTTTAGTCCCTCTTGATCAGGGGCCCAAACACTTCTCCTGTTATATAGGATGGACAAATCATATCTTGATCACTCAACATCCCTCTACATAATTCGTGGTGTATCCAATGATTGTCTTTATAGTTTATCCTGTTACAGGTAACGTTTGACAATATCAAGATATACAACTCCTTATGTTGGGATCTCTGGTGATCTCAAGTCGTAAGGATTACATACATTATTATCACTATGAGAATTGCTTATGACGTTCATATAACTATCCATGTAGCATTCTCATGGTGGGTCTGTCCAGTACATCGTTTTCTAACATGCACCCATGTGTTGATTTGATATCTCATATCCATGAACCATTCATCAATCAATACATACAAGTCTGAATGCATTATCATTATCCTTATTCATGATAATACTTGACTAGGAACATCTTTAAGAATAATATAATATTATTCTAAGGACATTAACATATATACATATTCATATTACACAGATACTGGAATAATATATAATAATGAATTGCCTTTATTAAAATCATATTACATTGTATGCCAAAATCAATCATCTAATGAGTTGTCTTAGGGCATATCCCAACACATTACAGGGCCCCCAAATGCCACAATATACAAGTTCAAAGGAGAGAGCAGAAGACACATTATTATGAAAAACAAATGGTAATTTTTTCTTTTTTGCAAGGGGCCAAACATAACACGACTAGCTTTATTTATTGGTCGAATGATCATAATGTAACTTTGGCTTTACGGACTCTATACTTTTGAGGGATGGATGCCCAATCGCTTGTGCCATATATGGGAAAAAACCCTGTTAGAAAAGGCTGAAATGTTGATGGCTTGGTTAGGAATATCTAGGTATGTCCCCTGCTTTGCTACCATTGCCAATCATCCTCTTGGTGCGTAATTCCTGGATAAGAACGTGATTATGAAGAAAAATGACCATAAGATGAGAGTCATTTTAGGAGTGCACTGACTGAATCAGAACTTTATGTGAGGTTCATTATATCACGTCACAATTGAAAGATTGTATCCATTCATTTGTTGAAATGTTCTTTCAAATCTCGCCAAATGTCTACTGTGCTTTCAGAGAACATTACACTAGCTGAGATCTCCTTGGACATGGAGGTGATGATCCAAGAAATGACTTTGCGAATCCAAGAGTTGAGAGTTTTTGGATCAGTGCTGTCAGACTTATTTATCGACCCATTTATGAACCCTTGCTTGTTTTTCACAGAAAGTGCGATCAACATGGCTCTACTCCTGCAAGCATATTCATCTCATATCAATGGTTGTGAACTAGGGATAATAATCTGGATAATCGGAATGGTGTAGAAATTATGGACCGGCGGAAGTTGCCATTGATGGTTGCGGAGATGCAGAATCCTGAGATGCCATTAGACTCAGATGGCTGGTAGATAGAACATACTGAAAATGGCGAAGTAATCAATGGCAAATTGCGTGGTAGCAGGCTTGAATGCGAATTTCTTTTGATACCATGTTATAATGCAGAACTTGCATTGGAGAAAATGAAGAATAAATTGTATTGAATCAGATCAATATACATTTGTTTATATTATACTAGAAGACCAAGTATAATTAATGTAAGGTCTATAAATATATATATAGTAAAAAATTTAATGAAGATCAAAGACCGGGGCTAAGTTGCAAAATGACAAGTCTTTATCATCCAATCCATATACAAGGCATAATCCATCCATTCTTGATTATTCTGGATAATTCCTTCCGCCTTCTTAAGCCGTTCTAGAAAATATAGTACACACCGATCAAAAGTTAATTATACAATGACGGTGATTGGAAGGCGACGAGCACCATTCATTACTCCGTAATGCACTCTGACATATTTGTAGTACGAATACCACAACGCCAACCTCCATCATGAGCAAGAGTCCATTTTGACTTGTCAATCCGACTCAAGTAATCAAATGCCCTAGGTTCAATACTCTTTTTTTTATCCATTTCATTGTAGAATCAAGGTTTCTGAACTGATTTTCTGATCCATCCTTCCATCACAAGTTTTTCAAATGAACACTTTTGTAGCGACTATTAAAGTTTGAGCACACGTCTCAAACAAAATCGATGTACTCCACACGAGGATTTGAAGTCAGTAATACATTCAACGGCTGTAATAAGGCTTGGATGCCTATCAGATATCAAACACACCAGCAAATCATTTAACAACATGCTTGCTAATTAACTCCAAAAACCATTTCCATAAAAAAGGTTTCCTCATCAACAATTGCAAAGGCCAACGGTAAGACTTGATTGTCAACGTCCATGGCAAAGGAAATCAACAGCTTATACTGATATTTTGTATACAACGTGTTCCATCCACACTTATAACTTGTCGGCAGTGTCGGAATCCATATGCACACGGTTACAAGGCCCAAAAAAACATAATTCAAAGTCTTCTCTGTTGGATAAAGGTCACGGTCATTTGTCGTGGTTGTGTCTCCTTCATTAACTGACACTTCTTCAATATCAACCTCATCCTCATCAACCTCATCTCAGATGGAATCCCCTCTGGTTCAGGTTGATTATCATCTATGGGACCATCATCTTCAATCATAGAGGTAGTTGGTCTTTCTGTAACCATAGGAGAAATATCTACAAATGGTTGTGTTTGTATATACATATCTAAACAACAATGATTTTGTTCCGAATCCATTAACCGTGCTAACTGTCAACGGGAAAATTGTCTGTCTCATCCCCGAAGAACCACTGAATATATATTTACAGTATATTTTCAGAATGAACTGGTTACGATTGATGCCAGTAATCACATATACGTCGTTCAATAACTACAAATAGTTAATTGTGCGAGTTATGGTCATGCCTCTTGACAGACCACAATAATATCTAACAGATTCCGAATCTTGTAATATATCGTCTCCCCAATACAACAAAACTTAATTGACATACCTTTAAAAAAGAAAGACAAAATTTATAAATTATTACAATTAATATATAAAAGTAAAATTATTACAAAATTGATAATGACGAACCTTCATTGTTGATAATGACGAATCTGTTTTGCGGAAATAAACTTTGTAAAAATGAAATTGGTTTCCTTTGTTTCAAAAAATATCATCGGAGAAAAGAAACGGAAAAAACTTTGTAAAAATGAAATTGGTTTCCTTTGTTTCAAAAAATATTATCGGAGAAAAGAAAACTAAGTCCTATATATGGAGTGGAAGGCACTACAATTGTCAGCATCTCACATGTCGACATAATGATGTCGACATCAATTAAAACACATCTTTTATCGTTGCCGCAATGTGCCGACAAAGAATAAAAATTATATTTACTGAGATATTGCAATCTCACGTAATGAGATCAAGAATAATTTTTTTTATTGATGTGGCAATGTTAAAAATCGCCACCATCTATATGACAACAAGTTAGTTTTATAAGGGAAAAAATTGAGTTAATTTGATAAAATGTTACAAAAATCGGATTAAATAATTAAAAAACCCAGAAAACACTGGAATCACGATGAAACTTGACAGTTGAAATAAATGTTCCAACAACCATAGTTATTGTCAAAACCTGTGCCAAAAGCTTCAGCCTTTGACCTATACATCCACCTTCAATGGCCACCACCGCCGTGAATTTCTCTCTCTTCTTTATCATCCTCCCATATTTCACCGTTGCATCACCCTCTCCATACATGTCCGCCACCACACTTTTCCAAGACTACCGGAACATGCTCAGAACTTTGAAGATTTCCATCTACGAGACACCAAAGTCGCCATTCGCTTTCCCCGAACCCCGCGCTTCGCTCTTCTACGATTCCCTCCTTCACAGCCCCTTTCTCACCCTGGACCCCGCGGAAGCTCACCTCTTCTTCGTTCCATTCTCCCCTGGCACCTCGGTGCGATCTTTGGCGCGTTTAGTCAGAGGCCTCAGAAACAACCACCCCTACTGGAACCGAACTCTGGGAGCTGATCATTTCTTCGTTTCACCAGCAGGTATCGATTATTCATCCGACAGGAATGTCCTCGAGCTGAAGAAAAATTCCGTTCAAGTCTCCATTTTCCCCGTTGTTTCCGGTTATTTTGTCCCGCATAAAGACATCACTTTGCCCGCCTTTAATCTTTCCCCACTCGCACTCTCCCACGCGCAGGACCAAGAAATTCTGATGACCAATAAATCTTTTCTGGGATACTTGAAATGGGACGGAAAAACGGAGCCAAATTTAGTCAACGAATTGAAGGTGCATAATGACTTTTTGGTGGAGTCTGAGGTGTTGGAGTATATGCGGAGTGTTCAAAAGAGCAAGTTTTGTCTATTTGTTTACAGTGGCGATGTGGCTGGAATGGTGGAGGCGATGTCTGTAGGTTGTGTGCCGGTGTTGATTGTGGAGCGTCCGATCCAGGACTTACCGTTCATGGATGTTTTGAGATGGTCTGACATGGCTCTGCTCGTGGCGGCGAGGAGCGGCGCTGAGAGAATTAAGGCTGTGTTGAACGACGTGAGCGAGGAAAAGTTTGAGGAAATGAGAGAATTGGGTGTGGCGGCGAGTAAGCATTTTGTGTGGAACGAGGAGCCTCAGCCGTTGGATGCTTTTCATATGGTGATGTATCAGCTGTGGCTGAGACGCCATGTCATTAGATACGCCCCCGGAGGGATTTTGCTGTGTAGATGGAGGTAGACGATAACCACTAGCGGAATAATTTGTTACGAGGAATCATCATGTGTTGTCTAAAAGTCAATTGTATTGTGAGAAAATTGCAGTCAATATGTAATAGTATTCGAATTATTGGTTACTTGTTCTTATTGATGTCGTATGTACATAAATAACCATGTGATGAAGCATTTATTTACCTTCACCGGAGATATTATATATAATTTATAATCATTGACCTGGCAATGATCTGTGTCACCATCACTTATTCTCAAATAGAGTGTGTCATTTTACAGAAATATTTCTTGAATCTGACTAGCTCATTCATTGTCCTTAAGCCAGTTGATAGAAATTAATTGGTGCCACATAATATGGCGAACCAGAATATAGGAGGCTTTCTTTGTACAAATCCAAGGACAAAAATGTTACCATTAGATGTCCTACAAGTCAATGGGCTAATTATTGACCCGTTGGACCCTCATAAGCATAGCCTATATAAATGACTCAAACTCCTATATGTTCATCTCTAGGGTTAATGTGATTTTATTTTCTATACACACTCTCATAGAAAATCCGATATCACACTAGCATTGGTGTTGTGCTTGAAGATCTGGTCAGGTTGATTGGACTCGATGGATCACAACATACAGATTGATTTCGCTGTTAACGGTAATAACTTTTCATGCATTTATTTGATAATTCTTGCATGCTTATATATGAATCAGGCATAATCTTCCGTCCCCGATCCAGATCTGTTTATGTTTTATTCTGCTGCGTTCGGATCTGACGCCGGGGTAGGGAAACACAACAGTGGTATCAGAGCCAGGTTTGCGCTTTGATTCATTTTTTCAATAATTAATTTTATTAGATCATTTCAAATAGTAACTAATCGTGGTCTAATTTTCAAAAATTACGGAATCCGAAAAACATAGAAAAATATCAAAAATTGTTTTTAATATAAGAACCGTCATCGGAAAGGCTTCCGGATATGCATAAGAACGTAGTGACGCAGATTGTTGCGGTTGTGCGCGAACTGTTACAAGCGTGTTGCAGCAGACGCGTCATCGGACTCGTGACCTGAAAATCGTGATCTAGTTTCAGAAACCGTTTCCGGAGACAGCAGACGCGTCATCGGACTCGTGACCTGAAAATCGTGATCTAGTTTCAGAAACCGTTTCCGGAGATCATTTCGAAAATAGGGTGATGATGAACAGTATATCTCAGTTCTGATTTTTTTAATTTTTTTTTTAAAAAATTATTTTTTTGACAAATCAGAAAATTAAGATAATTTTTGGATTGAAATTGCATTCTAATTTTTGGGTTCAAATTGTTTGGAGTCCATAAATTATTTTGGGTCATTTTAGATGTGTTGTCCGGATATTATTTTTGAAGCAATAAATCAATTTATTAAAAATATGATTTTTAATTTTTAAGTGTAACATAGAGATTTTACAAGTAGTTGAAAATTTAATTAATTATAAATTGAATGAAAATGTTATTTGTTAATTTTATATTTAGCTAATATTATGATTTGATGTAAAATAATGATTTTACAAAATAAATGAAAATTTAATTAATTGGAAATTAAATGAAAATGTTTCATTTAATTTGTTAATTTTATTTTCAATTAATATGATGATTAAAAGGTAAAATAGGGATTTTACCAATTGAAATTTAATTAATTAGAAATTAAATAAAATGGTTTTATTTAATTTGTTAATTTTATTTTCAATTAATTATTCGATTAGTGGGAAATAATAGAATAAATTAATTATTGTGCTCTAATTACATGTGATGTGATTAGTACAATTATATGTGATGTAATTGATTAGTTTAATGTTTATTACATATGATGTGATTGCATGGTGGATGATTATGGGCCTTGACCAATGTGTTTAGGTGAATGTTTAGGTTTTTAATGTTTCATTATAATTGTGATTTTTGGTTATCAGGCCTGCGAGCCTGCTCTCTCTATTTTCTGATGTATACCACCCCGGATTTGTATCCCTATTCTCTTGTTTGCACTATTTAAATGTAAAATCATTAGAATTAGTGGGAGATCGAGATTGAAAATGGAGCATCAAGAATCAAGACATGTATAATTGAAGCAAAAATGTAATAGGATTGCATAATATACCCACATCACCTTAGACAGACTTATGATGCACCTACGACTCATGTGGATCAATTAGGAAAAGGTCGTAATCGTCCATATTTAATTTTATTATGCATATGATGTATGATAAATGTTTGTTTGTATGTTTTATTAGTACATATGACGCATGAATAAAGCATAATTGTATGAATCCGGCAAACAAACAAACGAGCAATTGATGAGATTTTAAAATTATTAAATCCCTATTTTGATTATGATTCAAATTTTTTAATATCAAACTGTAAGGGAGCTCAAAGGAGTTTGCTGCTTCCTATCTTCCATCAACAGTTAAGCCATGAGACGCTACTTGTGTCAGGTGTCTTGTCTCACCCTCGTGGGGAGCATCTGGCGTGGAAAAACTCTGTGTTTAACTGCCACTTAATTATGGATAGGGTTCTGTTAACCTTTAAGATTACTCACCCTCGTGGGGTCTTATTGCCGGGCATTACCATCCGTGGGATGTGTTAGTTTGACGTGAGAAGGCATAATTGGCCTGCCTCCGTAGGGTTATGTCAATCTTGAGACGAATATCTTGGGTGGTTGCATATGATGCAATTGTGAGCTACATTTAGTATCATGAGGTCGGATGGACTCTCGCCCGGGCTATCATGAGCTAGTTGGACTCCAAGCCCACTAAGAAAATAAAATTTTCAGTTCATTTGTCATGAGGGTGACGAATTCAAAAAATTTAGTGGGAGCATTCAATAACTAAAGTCCATAGTTTTTGAATTAATTAATAATCAAACGGTTTGCATGTATTTTCTGTTTATTCTCATTATTGTGATTGCCGTGAATCCGATTGCATCAATTCTCGATACAAACAAAGTAACCGCACCAAATTATTCTGATTGGCTATTAATTTTAAAATAGTGTTTGCTTCTAAAAGGTTGCTATATACCATTGGTGGGAGCCTCCTGTTGAAGTGTCTCCCCGTTCGTCTCATGAAGAGATCGCCACACTTGAGAAGTGGTGGGACGATGATCTCTCGGCTAGGTGCTATATGATAGCATCAATGTCACCAATGAGTTTCAACACAGATATGAGAAACACGTTCACATTGCTGATATTTTCCAACACCAACAAATGTTGTTTGGTGAACGGACGCGATTACTGAGACTCGCGACTTCAAAAGAGCTATTTTCATTTCACATGCAAGATGGGGCTTCGGTCTATGAGCATTGTGTAAGAAAAATATCTCTTTTTGAGAAATTGGAAAATCTGAATATGACAATACCTCATTAACTAGCTGTAGATTTGATCTTATAGTCAAAATGTTGGAAATTCATGTATCTTTGATTCAAAGGAGAAACATGTTCTTCTTGTTGAATCTTCTACAATTGGTGGGAATGATTCAAGGATAAAGTAGAGGAAGAGTAATGGTTCCCAACCTCAAGCAACTAAGAAATGAGAGGCATCTATGTTTTCACTGTTGGTCACTGGCCCAAAATTATAAGAAATACCTAGACTATAAGCGTTCTAGAAAGGGTATGTTTTATATTAAAATTAAATGTTTCTATTGGTTCTACTTCTTTGATATATGATGCCAGTTGTGCTCGTATCTTTGCAAAGAGTTGCATGTGATGAGAAGAAGTAGAGAGCCCTAGGAAGGTGACACATACCTGAGGCTAAGCATTGTAGCAAGAGTTGTTGTAAAGGCTGTTTGAAACATTTATTTAATATAAAATCTTGAACTGGTTAGGAACTGGTTTGAGCGATTATTTATTTGTTCAGATTTAATCATGAACACTATTCCTATTTTGATAGAGAATGGTATTCTTTTAAATTTGCAAATATGATTTGCAGTATTTTTAAGAATGCATGTTTTATTGAATCCGAGGAACTTATGAACGATTAATATGATTATGCTCAAAGAATATAAAAGGAATGATAACTTAAATCCTACATATCTTTAGCATGTGCTGAATATCCATTGAATTTGATTCATATGGACGTATGTGGAGCACTACATGTTAGTGCAAGATTATGTTGAGTTGTCTTAAAGAGAATGTGATTCTCTCCCAGTAACTCTCTAAAGTTACATATTGATTGAACATAATTCATACAATTGCAGTGACCAAAATTCAATATACGATATGGACTGAAAAATAATCCAAATTTTTATTTGAGATTGTTCTGCTTATGTGAAGCAGCCAGTGGGAGATTTGGATAGTTGATAATCCAAATTTTTATTTGAGATTGTTATTATTTTGTGGAAATTTATATTATCAATTGCAGGCAAATGTTTGTTTCGTAAGTGCAATCTTTCTAGAGAAAATGTTTCTATTAGAAAGGATCGAAAGGGTTCAAGAACCACAAACCACTAGAAAAGTGAAAAAATGTGAAATTAATTGAGTCAATCACAACCTTTGATTTACACACACCAAGGAGATTTGAAAATATTTCAAAAACTCCTGAGAAATTGAATTTACTCCAGAAATCAGTCAAAATGGTTGACCATGATGTGATCCTAGGACTTTCAAGGAGACGATGTTGGACATCATTTTGAGATATTGGCGAGATGCTATAAATTTGAAATAGGCTCCATGTACTCTAATAAGGTATGGACCTTAGTAGATCCTCTTTGGGAATTGTTCTCATTGGCTGCAAATGGATCTACAAGTGAAAGCTTGGAGTATATGGGAAGGTAACGACCTTCAAAGCTTAACTGCTGGGAAGAGGTTATTCTTATAGGCAAAGAGTTGTCTGTGAGAAACTTTTAATCAGTTGTTATGCTATAGTCTATTTGGATTTTCTTAGTTATATCTGCATATTATGAATATGAGATATGATAGATGGATGTGAATACAACATTTCTCAATGGTGACATTAAGGTAGAAATGTAGCAGGCAAATGTGTTCACAACGCGTGAACAAAATGTTTGCAAACTCCAGAGGTCCATTTATAGGCCTAAGAAGGCATCCCGAAGTTTTCATCAAAGTGTTTGATTTTGTTAAAAATCCGGAAGTGACATGTGTGTGCAAAAGGGTTAGTGGAAGCATGGTTACATTTGTGATGCTTTAAGTCGATTATATCATGCTCATTGTGAATGGTATTGGATTAATCAATTAAAGCATGATTATCTATATGGATAGATCTAAAGGATGCTTGAGATCTCTCAATCTACTTACATAAACGCTGTGCTAAAAGGGTTTAGCATGAATAGTAAAAAAAGGAGTTACTTCCCAATATGTCATAGTATTCATCTCTCGATTCAATGGGTCTTAAGATTGATCAGAAGAGAGAAAAGATGACATTGGTACCTTATGTTTCGACTGTTAATAGCATAATGCATGCTATGTTATGTACTTGGCCTGATGTATGTTCTTAGAGTAATGAGCAGATATCAGACATATCCCGGTGAAGGCCACTGAAAAATTGTGAAAATAATCCTCAAGTACTTGTGATGAACTTATGATATGTTAATGGTTTTTGGATCTGTAAGTGGAGAAATAAAAGTTGAAGGCTAAGCTGATGCTGGTTTTTTTTCAATCATATGTAGATGATACCATATCGATGTTCGGATTTGTATTTAAGCTTAATGATGATGTCGTCTCTTGTAAACGTTCCAAGCAAGACACCATGTCGGATTCCACACTGAAGCTGAATACATTGCAGCATAAGATGCAACAAAGAGGCAGTTTGGATATGAAATTTCATCCAAGAGTTGGGTGTAATTTCTAGTGCGGTTGACACAGTCTCTGGTACTGTGACAACAGTGCTATTATGAATATCCAAGATCTCATCAGTATCCAAACATATATTGAGAAAATACCATCTAAAGAGAAATGGTAGACGCGACATTATTATCAAGAGAATCGCTTCAACAGAAAAATATAGTGAATCCACTGACAAATCCTTTACAACGATTGGTGTCTATCAAACATCTTGGGAAGATGGTCTTCAGACACATGAGTAGTTGGCTTTGAGAAAGTTAAAGATAATGTTGTCCTATGCGATTAAGTAAATCAATAGTTGATTGATTGTACTTATAATCTTATTATGACAAATCTTTATTTGAATATTAATATATATGGCACTTCTTCGTTTGTTTACCCATGCATTTTGATGCATTGATGAATTCCTTGAGATTGCTATAGCCCATAGAATGTGGTTACGCATATGATGGTGACCATGAAAAACATTCTCGACTGCGATTTTTAAATGTTCCTGGTCGATGAGCCTTCAAGAATAGGATATCGATAGCTCGTTAGAGACTGGTATTCATGATGTGTCTAGTGTAGTGCTCCGCGTTTAATCGGCGTTGGCTTGGAGAAGTCAGCACACTTGAATAGGTGCTCATTGGGAATGAGTTCACTGAACGACCCTACTCGGAATTCTATAAGTGGTTATCACTTGTCGAATATAGAATTTCTAGTCATAGTTGTGCACCATTACTCCTCATGACCCGAGGCGTCATTGAGGTCTTGATAGATAACTGTGTGCTTTGATTTAATGACCGATCCCATGTGGGTCATAAAGTCATTATTTTGGGTATTCTGTGATGCTGTCAGAGGCCTATGATTGTTGTTGGGGATTCACCACTGGTCTTGATGAACCAGGATGTCCTATATGATTTTCTGTATATGAATCAAGGAATCTCTGGCCAGAGTGGTAGTGCTTGTGAAAAAAGAGTTTTCATATATGCACACAAAGAATCATATAACGTGAAACAAATACATAGTTATTGAAATCATAATGGGTCTCGATCAACCAATGCCCTTGATTCAATCGGGACATATTGAATGAAAGGAATGTACTGCACGCTAACTATTGCTGACAGGTTCCCGTACGTTGCTAGTCATTTGTATCTAGGTCTTCGAGAAGCGCAAATGCTAGGCGCTACCCACGATCGGTAGGTTGTTGCTGAATTGTATTTCGGTCATTGTCTATTAAAGGAGTTTAATTGACAATGTAGCATTTAGGGTAAGCCCAAAGAAATTGTTTGACTTCTAAAATCACAAAGGTTGTGATCCTACTGCTATGATACACTTGAGCCTCGCTGGGTCACAATCAACCGGCCGGCGATCTATTGATGAGAATTGAGACTTAAATGTTAAGTGCTCAAATTGAGTGATTTAGAAGAGTTGAATTTAATTTCTGAAAGCTCCTCACTTTAGGGGAGTTTCTATATCTGAAAATGTTTCATCTATAGGAAGTTCTAAAATTAAAACATTTGATATATTTATGTCGCATAATTATGTACATTGGTAGTACGTCAAGTTATTCAATTTGATTGCATTACTTGGATTATGAGTTTGCAATTTGTGTTGGCTTTTGGGCAATTGGGAGATTGTTAGCATTACATGTCTTACAAGCCAATGGGCCAATTGTTGGCCCTTTCGAACCTCATAAGCATAGCCCAAATAAATGACCCAAACTCCTATAAATATATGTTCATCTCTAGGGTTAAGGTGTTTTTACTCTCTATACACACTCTCATAGAAATGTTAGTAATCCAGCAAGCATACAACGCAACGGAATTTAAAATTTGGATTACTAGAACCGCGGATCTATACAAAATTGTCATATCGGAATAGGAAATATAAGAGTCTCACCCTGTAGCGTGTTTGAGCAGATTCCACGAAGCAGCACCACGTCCAACGCGTCCTTCGAGCCACTAGCAAAACTTATCAAGTTTTTGCCTCTACGGTATCCACACGATCAAATCGGGTGAAGGGATAGTTTAAGAACAAATTGCTAGACTCGTTCTTAAACCGGAACAAGAAGCACACTCGATTCACAATCGAATTATGGCACTAAATCACCAAATCTCTCTTCGGCTATGAGAAAACCGAGAGCACCAAGTGATGAGGCGGCCGTGTGCTAGGATGTGTAGGATTAGGTTGAATCAATTGTCCAACAATTAATTATAACCTTGATATTAAAAGGGCTTAATTAAAGTTCAATACTTTCTCAAAGTCTTATGGGCCCAAACCCATGATTTAATTAAGTTCTTTTAATCATTCAATTAAGACTCCTCTTAATTAATTAATCCATCCAATGAATTTAATTTCCCTTCTCGATTTAATCTTTTGTGCGACCCGTTAGGATCTTGCAATGTTGGCAGTGACATAAAATCTCATTTTATGTCTCAAGCAATGAGCAGTATCTAGCAACACATCAATGCTACCCAAATTACAAGAATGTCATTGACTCGACATAACCTAGGAACCATGATAATATTAATCATGTAACTTAATCCCTTTGTCCTTTGTGTTTAGATTGAATACGAGTCATGGAATAGTCATACTCGTATATTCAATCTTTATTTCTTGATCCCCAAGTAGAACTAGAATAAACGAATAAGCTCGATATCCCATATCGACTCATTCGAGCATGGCCATGAATTTTAGTCTTACTTGATCAAGGGCCCAAACACTTCTCCTGTTATATAGGAGGGACAAATCCTATCTCGATCAATCAACATCCCTCTACATAGTTCGTAGTGTATCCAATAGTTGCCTTTATAGTTTACCCTGTTACAGGTAACGTTTGACAATATCAAGATACATAACTCCTTATGTTGGGATCTCTGATGATCTCAAGTCGTAAGGATTACATACATTATTATCACTTTGAGATTTGCTTATGACACTCATATAACTATTCATGTAGCATTCTCATGGTGGGTCTGTCCAGTACATCGTTATCTAACATGTACCCATGTGTTGATTTGATATCTCATATCAATGGTAGCATTCTCATGGTGGGTCTGTCCAGTACATCGTTCTCTAACATGTACCCATGTGTTGATTTGATATCTCATATCAATGAACAATTCATCAATCAACATATACTAGTCTCTACGTATTATCATTATCCCGATTCATGATAATACTTGACTAGAGACAATCTTTAAGAATAATACAATATTATTCTAAGGATATTAACATATATATTAATTCACATTGCACAGTTAATCGAATAATATATAATAATGATTTGCCATTCATAAAATCATAAACATTGTACGTCCAAACAATCATCCAATGACTTGTCTTAGGGCATATCCCAACAGATCCCCCACTTGCACTAAGACCAATCAGACATATACCTAATGCCTAGAGATCTAATATGACGATCATGCTTCTGCTGTGACAGTGGCTTCGTCAATGGGTCAGATACATTATCATCTGTTGGTACTTTGCATATTTTAACATCTCCCCTTTCAACGATTTCTCGAATGAAATGAAAGCGCCGAATATGTGCTTGGATCTTTGGTGAGATCTAGGTTCCTTAGCCAATGCGATCGCTCTCCATTGTTGTCACAATAGAGTTCTATCAGATCTTTAATGCTAGGCACCACTCCAAGTTCAGAAATGAACTTCCTGATCCAAACAGCTTCCTTTGCTGCATCCGAGGCAACAATGTACTCAGCTTCCGTTGTAGAATTGGCTACTGTTTGTTGCTTTGAACTCTTCCAGCTCACAGCACCTCCATTTAGGCAATACACATATCCAGATTGCGATCAAAAATCATCTTTGTCGGTTTGGAAGCTTGCATCAGTGTAACCCATTACATTGAGCTCTTCCTCACCTCCATAAATCAAGAATGTATCATTAGTTCTTCTCAAGTACTTCAGGATATTCTTGACTGCAATCCAGTGACCTTCACCTGGATCAACTTGATATCTGCTCGTCATGCTCAAAGCATACGATACATCGGGACGAGTACATATCATGGCATATACGATAGATCCAATAGCTTCCGCATATGGAATCTTACTCATGCGTTGTCTCTCATCTGGTGTTGAAGGACACTGTTCCTTTGAGAGATAAATTCCATGTGTCATAGGCACGAATCCTTTCTTTGATTCTTGCATGCTAAACCGTTTTAGCACTTTGTCTATGTATGTACTTTGACTTAGGCCAAGTAATCTTCTTGATCTATCTCTATAGATCTTGATTCCTAATACATAGGTGGCTTCACCCAAGTCTTTCATAGTAAAGCAATTCCCTAGCCAAATCTTTACAGATTGTAAGGCAGGGATATCATTCACAATGAGAAGTATGTCATCTACATACAACACTAGGAAGATAATTATGCTCCCACTGACCTTATTGTAGACACAAGGTTCATCTACGTTTTTGATAAAACCAAACTCTTTGATTGCATCATCAAAACGAAGATTCCAACTCCGAGAAGCTTGCTTCAATCCATAAATGGATCGTTGTAGCTTGCATATCTTTCCAGCATCCTTTGGATCGACAAAACCCTCGGGCTGTGTCATGTACACATCCTCAACCAGATTTCCATTAAGGAAATCTGTTTTGACATCCATCTGCCAGATTTCATAATCATGAAATGCAGCTATTGCAAGTAAGATCCTTATGGATTTAACCATGGCAACTGGTGAAAATGTTTCATCATAGTCAATACCATGAATTTGTTTGAAACCTTTTGCAACCAGTCGACCTTTATAGGTTTGTACATTACCATCCATGTCGGTCTTTTTCTTGAAAATCCATTTGCACCCTATGGGTCTCACCCCTTCAGACGGGTCAACCAAAGTCCATACTTGGTTTGAATACATGGATTCCATCTCAGATTTCATGGCCTCTTGCCATTTCTCAGAATTAGTGCCCATTATAGCTTGTTGATAAGATGACGGCTCATCCTCATCAATAAGTAGTAAGTCACCTTGTCGAGTCACAAGAAATCCATATCTCTGTGGCTCCCGGTGTTCTCTTACAGACCTACGCTGGGCTTGTGTTTCTTGAGCAGGCACTTCATCCACAACAGCTTGTGGTGACTGCTCCTTTTCCATCTCAATATCATGTTCAATGTTTTCTTGTGGTTGAACTTCACTAAGTTCTATTTGTCTCCCACTGGTTCTTCTAGAAATAAATTCTCTTTCAAGAAAGACACCAGTCCGAGCAACAACCACTTTGTTCTCGGTGGGATAATAGAAATAGTATCCTTTCGTTTCCTTAGGATACCCCACAAATAAACACTTATCAGATTTGGGTCCAAGTTTGTTAGAGACGTGACGTCTCACGAAAGCCTCACAACCCCAAATATACATAAAAGACATACTAGGACGCTTCCCAGTCCATATTTCATATGGTGTCTTTTCCACTGATTTAGATGGAACACGGTTCAGTATAAATATTGTTGTTTCTAAAGCATGTCCCCAAAAGGATATCGGAAGATCTGCATGACTCATCATTGATCTAACCATGTCCAACAAAGTTCAATTCCTCATCTCGGATACGCCATTCCATTGTGGAGTATACGGAGGAGTGAGTTGTGGGACTATCCCACACTCATTTAGATAGTCATGAAATTCTTGGCTTAAGTATTCACCTCCTCGATCTGATCGAAGGATTTTGATACTTTTGCCAAGTTGGTTTTATACTTCATTCTTGAAATCTTTGAACTTTTCAAAGGTTTCATGCTTATGCTTCATTAGGTACACATACCCATATCTACTGAGGTCATCAGTAAATGTAACGAAGTATTGAAAACCACCTCTAGCTTGTGTACTTATTGGCCCACATACATCACCATGTATTAGTCCCAATAAAACATTTGCCCTTTCAACATGTCCCTTGAAAGGGGCTTTAGTCATCTTGCCCATTAAACAAGATTCACATGTTTCATATGATTCAAAATCAAATGAATCCAATACTCCATCCTTATGAAGTTTTGATATGCGATTCTCGTTTATATGACCCAAGCGACAATGCCAGAGATAAGTTGGATTAGAATCATTATTCTTTATCCTTTTAGTATTTATGTTATAGATAGGCATATCAAGATTTAATACATAAAGACCATTAATCATTTGTGCACTAGCATAAAACATATCATTTAAATAAATGGAACAACAATTGTTCTTTATAATAAATGAATATCCAAACTTGTCCAAACAAGAAATAGAGATAATGTTTTTGGTAATAGACGGCACAAAATAACAGTCTTTCAAAATCAATGATAAACCAGAAGGCAAAGATAAATGGTAATCTCCTATAGCTAATGCAACAACTCTTGCTCCATTTCCAACTCGGAGATCTACTTCGCCTTTCGCCAACGTCCTACTCCTTTTGAGATCCTGCACATTTACACAAATGTGAGATCCACATCCAGTATCTAATACCCATGATGAAGAAGTAGATAAATTGACTTCTATAACAAAAATACCTGAAGTAGAAGTCACACTTCCCTTCGTCTTCTTAAGATCCTCCAGATATACTTTGCAGTTTCTTTTCCAATGACCGGTCTCACCGCAATGGAAACAGTTCCCCTCTTTTGCCACTCCTCCCTTTGGCTTTAGTGCAGAAGCATGTGGTTTAGACTTAACAAGGACCTTCTTGTTCTTCTTGAAACTTTTAGCGTTAGTCTTTCCTTTGCTCTTATTCACAATAAGAACGTTTGTAGGCTTAGACTTCTTGTTGTTTGCTTCAAAGGTTCTAAGTATGCCAAGTAATTGTGGTAGAGTCTTTTCAATTTCAACCATATTGTAATTCAAGACAAATTGACTGAAACTTTCAGGCAACGATTGCAAGATCACGTCAGTGGCCAACTCTTGGTCCAAAGGAAAACCCAGCTTCTCCAGATTCTCGATATACCCAATCATCTTGAGTACATGAGTTCCAACCAGACTTCCTTCTACCATTCTACACTGGAACAACGCTTTAGAGACGTCATACCTCTCTTGTCTTGCTTGATGTTGGTACAGTTGCTTAAGATGCTCGATCATATCGAACGCCTCCATTTCCTCATGTTGCTTCTGAAGCTCAGAGTTCATGGTGGCAAGCATAAGGCACCCAACATCAAGTGCGTCATTTTGATGCTTCTTGTAAGCATCTTTATCGGTTCTAGTAGCCATCAAGGGAGGTTCCTCAGCAGGTAAGGGTTCCTCTAAGACATATTGCTTCTTTTCTTGCTCGAGGACAATCCTCAAATTCCTATACCAGTCTAGGAAATTTGTCCCATTAAGTTTGTCCTTCTCAAGGACCGATCGCAATGATAATGTGCTTGTGACGTTGTTAGTTGCCATGGATATCTACAATATAAATATGCAAAATAAGTTTATGATTTTAATCATTTAATATGGTCTTATATTAAATGACACTCCCACTATTTTGTTTAAAATTATCAACCCTCGAAAACTTTAGTGGGCCAAGATCCATGTTTCACCTAATCTTGAGTTAGCTTTGGCTAATCGCCCAAGACTCGGTTATTTAGGTAGACAACACTTTGTCAATTACATCACATGTAATTCTTGGATATTTGGACGAACAACGATTTGTTCAAATTCTTCTAATGAATTATTATCCAACCCCATGCCTCTAGATTCCCAATCATATTGAGATAACGCTAGTTAAGTCAAACCCAATTTTTAAAATAATACGGATATCACATTTATCCTTTCGCGCCTTACTAAGATTGTCACGGTGCTTTGCTTTGGCAAACCCACACATGTTCAATCAAAGTCTTGACGAGTATTTTTAATTGGAAGGCATCTTAAACTTAATATTATAAGAGGGATTTATTGATCTCATGATTTTATTAATATTGAAAATACGTCCAGTACATATATAAATATACATATCTACATATATATATAAGCATCAATATTAAATAAAACAGTAAACATGCATCTCATACATCGACATAAATTAAACGTGACATGGTTATAGCCCCTACTAGAGATTTTCTCAAGCCAATGAGAAAATCCTAAGAGTCAACCTAAGGTTACTTCATAAGCACCTTCCCTTGGCTCCAAATTGTGAATGGCCTCCTCGTCCCGGCATCAAGCTCCATCTTCATTGATCACCATCAATAAAAATAATCTATACTATATAACAATTACAAGATATAGAGAATTCCTCGATTCACATTCGAGGGGAACGTAGGGGAGGGATAACATATTGAGAAAAATAGAGAAGGCACGACTCGCAGGTCGTATTATAATTACAAACATTCACAAATCCTATCTAATAGGTCAAAGGGCTATAACCATGCACCATGCTCAAACAACACATAAAACATGCTATAACATTTAATTAATTAAATTCTAAACATTTTAAAATTTAATTCTAATTAAAACTGTAAAATAAATTTTTTAGAAAATTATCGTACGCTCGGGACATCACATGCCACGAACTTCTGCGACTAAAACCACAAACCATCATGGTTCGAACCAACCCAACCACTCATGGCTGGACCATGCATGGGCCTAGGGTTCGAAACCCTAGCCCAAGACTTGGTCCGAGCCCATCGAGTCCTTGCGGTGCCGCTAGGGTTCCAAACCCTAGCCTCCATGCGCCGTTTTTGGTTTCCATCGAGCCACATGTTCCGAAACGCTGGAATTTACTTGCCACGAGTCATGGTCCAACCATGCACGGTTCATGATGGTGGCGGCTTGACCATCTCGAGCCATTGGGTTCGAAAAACCCTAGCTCTCACGTGGAGATAGCTGCCAAACGCATGATCCCGTGAACCATCTTTCTCGTTATAAAATATTTTTCGAGCCAAAAAGGGTTCAAAGCCCTTGAAAGGTGGCGGCTTGGTCCATGCATGAGCTAAGGGTCCGAACCTTAGCCGAACCCTAGCTCAATTGGCGGCGGCCGAGGGTCAAGATATGAAGTAGTCGAACCACCTTGATCCAACGCCTCGATATTACGCATCCTTGTATCATATACAATAAACCTCAATTATATCAAATATAATTTTATGATAATTTCACAAAATCGATTTACTCATATCATATATGATAATATAAGTTTTATAGCATGCAATATATTAATCTAAATATGATTAAACCATTAACCACATAAATCCGATATGCGCCTTGTACACGGCTCTGATACCACTGTTAGTAACCCAACATGCATACAACGCAGCGGAATTTAAAAATTTGGATTACTTGAACCGCGGATCTATACAAAAGTTGTCATATCGGAATAGGAATTATAAGAGTCTCACCCTTGTAGCGTGTTTGAGCAGATTCCACGAAGCAGCACCACGTCCAACGCGTCCTTCGAGCCACTAACAAAACTTATCAACTTTTTGCCTCTACGGTATCCACACGATCAAATCGGGTGAAGGGATAGTTTAAGAACAAATTGCTAGACTCATTCTTAAACCTGAACAAGAAGCACACTCGATTCACAATCGAATTATGGCACTAAATCACCAAATCTCTCTTCGGCTATGAGAAAACCGAGAGCACCAAGTGATGAGGCGGCCGTGTGCTAGGATGTGTAGGATTAGGTTGAATCAATTGTCCAACAATTAATTATAAACTTGATATTAAAAGGGCTTAATTAAAGTTCAATACTTTCTCAAAGTCTTATGGGCCCAAACCCATGATTTAATTAAGTTCTTTTAATCATTCAATTAAGACTCCTCTTAATTAATTAATCCATCCAATGAATTTAATTTCCCTTCTCGATTTAATCTTTTGTGCGACCCGTTAGGATCTTGCAATGTTGGCAGTGACATAAAATATCATTTTATGTCGCAAGCAATGAGTGGTATCTAGCAACACATCAATGCTAACCAAATTACAAGAATGTCATTGACTTGACATAACCTAGGAACCATGATAATAGTAATCATGTAACTTAATCCCTTTGTCCTTTGTGTTTAGATTGAACACGAGTCATGGAATAGTCATACTCGTATATTCAATCTTTATTTCTTGATCCCCAAGTAGAACTAGAATAAACGAATAAGCTCGATATCCCATATCGACTCATTCGAGCATGGCCATGCATTTTAGTCTTACTTGATCAAGGGCCCAAACACTTCTCCTGTTATATAGGAGGGACAAATCCTATCTCGATCAATCAACATCCCTCTACATAGTTCGTAGTGTATCCAATAGTTGCCTTTATTGTTTACCCTGTTACAGGTAACGTTTGACAATATCAAGATACATAACTCCTTATGTTGGGATCTCTGATGATCTCAAGTCGTAAGGATTACATACATTATTATCACTTTGAGAATTGCTTATGACACTCATATAACTATCCATGTAGCATTCTCATGGTGGGTCTGTCCAGTACATCGTTCTCTAACATGTACCCTTGTGTTGATTTGATATCTCATATCAATGGTAGCATTCTCATGGTGAGTCTGTCCAGTACATCGTTCTCTAACATGTACCCATGTGTTGATTTGATATCTCATATCAATGAACAATTCATCAATCAACATATACTAGTCTCTACGTATTATCATTATCCCGATTCATGATAATACTTGACTAGGGACAATCTTTAAGAATAATACAATATTATTCTAAGGACATTAACATATATATTAATTCACATTGCACAGTTAATCGAATAATATATAATAATGATTTGCCATTCATAAAATCATAAACATTGTACGTCCAAACAATCATTCAATGACTTGTCTTAGGGCATATCCCAACAAGAAAAGCCGACATCACACTAGCACTGGTGTTGTGCTTGAAGATCTGGTCAGGTTGATTGGACTCGAGGGATCACAACATACAGATTGATTTCGCTGTTAACGGTAATAACTTTCTATGCATTTATTTGATAATTCTTGCATGCTTATATATGAATCAGGAGCAATCTTCCGTCCCCGGGTCCAGATCTGTTTATGTTTTATTCCGCTGCGTTTGGATCTGACGCCGGGGTAAGGAAACCCAACAAAAAATACTTCCCGCGTTCTGGAAAAATATTTGCTGTTAAATTACCCTGGCATTGTGCTCGTAACAATCCATGACCACGACATGCATTCGTGCTCTCGAAGTCTGAGACAAATGACAATAACCGAATAACTCACTAAGTAAAGTTTAGCTACTCGTTTCCGATAGTGGTTGCACCAACAGCATAGAAAAATATTCTAATCCAAGCATCAAAATTTTAGTAAAGTATTTTATTTCATATGGAAGGCTATTGGAATTTTTTTTTTAGGAGCTTGGATTGTTTATTGTCATTCTGTATGAATTACCGAGTGAGTACTTTATCGCAGGAGGATGTGAGCTGAGAATAACTAGAAGACTGTCCAACACTGTGTAGAATGTAAAGGTGTTACGACCACAATTTGCTCACTCAGCTGAAAACAATTCAAAGAACAAACACCACAATAAGATTGCTGAAAAAGTATTGAAATTATATTGATAATAAGTTAATACTGAATGTAACATTGTGAATGTTGCAGGAAATGTAATATTTATATTGATAGACTTTGTAAATTGGTGGGCTTTGTGTCAACTTATTCAAGTCCAACTCACAAGCATAGAAGTCAGGCTCAACTGCAGGTCAATTCAATTGAAGGCAGTTATTTTGTTAGAGGGATCAACCGGGTATAGGTATCCAAGAGCATGCAATATAAAAGGACTGGAAGCTCAGATTGCAAAGGGACGGGCGATAATTTCCGAAAAACAGAAGGAGAGCAAAGTCTTCTGAGCGAGATTGAGAGAACAAACTTTGAGAGATTTCTGGTGATGTTCATTGTAATTCATAGAAATGAACACGAGTGAATTCTTGTATTATTGTTAGCATAAATGCCAGCCAAACGTTGACCCAATGAGCTTTATATTAACACTGACCCAATTAGCTGATTACATCTATAAATATGACATTTATATCTAGGGTTAAATGAATTAATCAATTAACTCTCTCTCACAAAAGCTAACATCAAACTAGCACTGATGCTGAGCTTGTAGATATGGTCAGGTTGATTGGACTCGAGGGTCACCGCCATCAGATTTTCGTCGGTGAACGATAATCCCTTTTCGTGCATTTATATTCGATTTTTGCATGTTAATATATGAATCAAGCGAGATCGATCCGTCTCCAGGTCAGATCTGTTTATGTTTATTTCTCGCTACGTTTGGATCTGGCGCCAGGGTACGGAAACCCAATAGTGGTATCAGAGCCATGTTGTGCTTTGATTCATGTATTCAATAATTAAATTTTATTAGATTGTTTCCCACAAATACTAATCGTGCTGAATTCAGAAATTTTGGAATCCGGAATACATAGAAAATTGGATTAAAAAGAGTTTTAATCCAGACCCAAAAATGACCGGAAAATCATTTTCGGCATCTAGCCATCACCGGTGAAGGACCGGCGACGACATGTGGAAGGGCGTTGAGCGGCGCAGCGGCCCACACGACGGAGAATTTTTGTCCGCAGTCGAGCGTGCGGCCTGCTCGCGTTGATCTATGTATGAATCCAGCAAACAAACAAACGAGCATTTCATGAGATTTTATAATAATTAAATCCCTCTTTTGAATATGATTCAATTTTTTTATGTCAAACAGATAAGGGGAGCTCAAAAGGGTTTGTTGCTTCCTGTCTTCCATCAACAGTTAAGCCATGAGACTCTACTTGTGTCATATTGCCTTACTCACCCACGTGGGAAGCATCTGGCATGAAAAAGCTGTGTGTTTAACTGCCACTTAATTAAGGTTGCGGTTATGTTAACCTTTTAGATTACTCACCAACGTGGGGTCTTTTGGGCGTGACATTTCCATCCGTGGGATGGGTTAGTTTGACATGAGAAGGCATAATTGTCCTGCCCACGTAGGGTTATGCCAATCGCGAGACAAATATCTTGGGGGTTGCATATGATGCAATTGTCATATACCTTTAGTATCATGAAGCCGGTTGGCCCACGTCCGGGGTTATCATGAGCTAGTTAGACTCCAAGCCCACTAAGAAAATATGATTTTCCGTTCATTTGTCATGAGGGTGATGAATTCGAAAAAGTTAGTGGGATCATTCAATAACTAAAGTCCGTAGCTTTTGAATTAATTAATAATCAAACGATTTGCTTATATTTTCTGTTTATTCTCAGTATTGTGATTGCCGTGAATCCGATTACATCATTGAACGTTGGATTAAATGTGATGTCTTGAGTAGTACGCATAATTCAGTAATTGTGATTAATCATCGTGGTGGGATGATGTATTTGGAGGTTGAGTACGTGCTTTGGGTATATGATTGTGTGTACGTAATTAATTGTGAGTGTGTTTAGTGAATAATTCACCGGATCTCGGGGCAGAGGCAAGGGTTGGCTCTTGTTATTGGATTATAAGGTACATGTAACGTAAGAGCATAGTTGATATATTATTGTTATGTGCATGAATAATATATTATTGTTGCAATCATTTTGATGTGCATTGAAAATTATGTGGTACCGCTATTTAGCTAGCAATGGTTATGATGTTGTCGTTGTTGAGCGAACATCGGTTATGATGCCGCCGCTGTTGAGCGTGCGAGAGGATAGAATGACGCCGCTGTGGAGCCAGCGATGGGATACGTTGAAATAGAACTGTGGAATTATTGTTGAGATATATGTGATATCTGCAAATCATTAGTGTAATGATTTAATTACAATTGATTAGGGAATTAATGGTTTGAGCATGTGTATAGTTAATCAATGTAATGATTAATTGATTTTGGGAGATGGTTTTGGCTATTGTGAGAACATGAACAACATGGGGGATCCCATATGATAATGATTATACATGGAGTATCTTTTAAATTACAACTTTATATTCTGTAAATTATGAATTGTGATATTGATGTTGTTGAGATGGTGTTATTGGTATGCTCATCCCGTGTGGGGGCTGTTTCTGTTGGGGCAGGTGAACAGGTACAACACCAGTTCCGGAGTTGAGTTCGGGCTGTCGATTGGGAATGCTTCCAGGGTTGAGGTATATGTGTATATGGTTTATATAAAGGTTGCTAGATTTCTCTTTTCATTAATGGTTGCGTGCAATTAACTATAGTGTATTACATGATGAATTGAGAATATGGAATTGGTGCATCGTACAGTGTATACATAGGCTGGTTGAGCTGTATTGGGAATTTAGCATTGTTTGGATTAATGTCAAAAAATATACAAATGGTATGGCAATGCTATAGAACCATGTATAAGAATTCCCCAATGACATGAATGTATGTACTAATATACTTGATAATGCACTAATAGCGGGTTAAGGTAGCGAGGGCCTTACATTATTGGTATCAGAGCAGTGGTTTGCTCTTTTGGGCTGTTGAGGGCCTAGGGATGTGTTGATTGAAATGAGTAGCACATAGTTTATGCATGATTGTAGTTAGTGTTGTGTGACAGACCTATTTTGCTTATGTGCATCTATGATATGAGATCATAAGAAAGGTGTTATGCTAACCATTGTGGTTGCAGGATCGTATGGAATACGATGTGAATGGTATGTATGGAAATGATTTGCACTTTGTGTAATAAGTGCTAAGAAATCTGATTTTGTAGGAAAAATCAGGAAATGAGAAACGTGATGCACTGTCAGAAGACGGGGAATGATAGACAATGTGGGCTCTTCAATAAGTGACGACAGATGATGTGATACCCTGGTATGGTTGCATTATGATTATGAGAATGCGGGTATATGTGAATGTGCACAGTCATTGAGAGTGCTTTTTTATCACGATACATAAATGCTTAATATTGTTGTTATGCATGTGAATGTATTGCAATTATTGCACTGCTATGGGTATATCGATTAGCGATGGATCATAATATTTGCCGATGTCTTATCAATTGATGAATCAGGGTATTTGCCGCTGTCAAATCGTAGCGCGGGTCGCTGATATGTCGAAGCGAGGGATATTATTGAGCCGCTGATATAACATAGTGGGAAAAGGGAATTGTTGTATTATTTGTGCATATTGAGATCATTGTATTGATGCAGGTATGTTGAGCAGCGATTGTAAGGACCCCCGTGCCCTTATCCCACAATTAGTGCATTAAGCCATACATTTGGTGCATTCAATCACGTGTAAAAGGAAACTACATGTAAACGTGGCACACAATACCACCTATAAAATTTCTTGTTTCATTTATTCTATTCCATGCATTTTCCGATTTCCCAACTTGAGACCATTCAACACATCATGCACCTATGTAATACACTAATCATAATCTCAATTCATCTAGCAATTCCCTAGTTGATTGCTCACACAAATGAATAGAGAAAGGCTCATGCCTCTTTATACAACACATATACACATAATTATTGCTCACACACGAGCATCGAATAAACCTATGTGTACGCAATGTATAAAAAGGGCATACACGATATCCAGCTCCACATGAGCTCCGGTGCCTCGATCCTGGAATCACCTCCAATCCATAGCTCGATCACAGTTCCAGAGCTACCATTGTACCTATTTCACCTGCCCCAACAGAGACAGCCCCCACACGGGGTGAGCACACCAATACCACCAAACCAATAATCACAAATATACAATTTGTAAATTACAACAATGTAATTGCTAAGAATTTAAATGATACTCCCTGGATGGCATCATCCTCATCCGGATCCCACTGTATTGTCCCTGTTCTCAAAACAACCAAAATCATCAAATTCCAATTATCCAGTTAATCATTATATTGATTAACTATGTCCCTGATCCAATTCAATATCAATAGGGGAATAAATGCAGATATCCTAGATATCTAGTCAAAAGCCACATTTCCTCGCTCACTCGAAAGTAGCGGCATCACTTACCGATGTTCGCTCCATAGAGACCACATCATGACAATTACTCGCTCCAAGCGGCACCATACATTACATAAGACCAACCAATATCACACATCCAGTCCCGTTTCCATTAACCAATTATTGCAAGGCACCATATGTATGTATTGACTACTAATCTTTACCAATATTTATCTCATGCACAACGATTGCAATAATGTAATTAAGGTAATGCTTGTACGTTACACGTACCTTAAGTTCCGTAGTCCAAGCCAAACCTTGCTTGAGTTCCATGCCTCGAGAAATATGTGCTAAAACACATAAACAACTCACAATCAAGCATAAGCATGCAACACGTGCCCACGCACGTTTGCAACCTCAAAAACCCATCGTCAATCCATGACGATTACCAAATTAAAAGCCCCCGGCTAGGCATGCATAAAACCCAAAAGTATTCCATTTAAAAAGTCTAAAAGATAGCCAAAACTCAACCGAGAGTTCCGTTTAATTAACTTGGCTCCAACCAAACCATTTTAAAATCCTAGCATTCCCATTGGAATGTGAACATTGCCCCGGAAGCCGGCCATTTAAGTCGCAAATTCAAAATCCCACGAAAAAGCCAAGAAAACCAACATTCACTCGCTGTCGATCGATCGCTATACCGGGCGATCGATCACCCGATATAGCGATCGATCGCCAGACCTTACTGGCGCGAGGCGATCGATCGCTCAAAAGTGGCAATCGATCGCTGCTTCGAAGAAAAGTCTACTACTCGCATGCGATTGATCGCCTACTTCGGGCGATCGATCGCCATGCCCTGAAACTCAAAATTCTCCATTTTTAAAAGCTTGAAACCTCCACAAATCATACCCCAACTCCTCCCAACTCAAAACCACAACAAATATACAAATAAGGACCTCCAACAAGGGTGCTAAACACAAAATAAAACAAACCCAAAAGATTTTTGTGATTCCACCAAAATCACTCAAACCAACCCAAACCCAAAACTCAACCAAAACCAACAAAATCACAATCAAAACGAAGATAAAAGCGAGGGGAAGGAGATTACCAACTTATCTTCGAAGAATCCAGCTCCTAAACCGAGCCTCCGGTCATTTTTCTCCAAAGAGAAAAGATAAGGGATAGGGAAAGAGGGGTTGCACGATAAGAGAGGGAGAGAAGTGATTCCGTGCCAAATGACGGAAATCTTGAGTCCAACAGGTATATAAAGCAAAAATACCCCAACATACCAATACCTCCACAAATACATCATGATTCATTAAAAATCATCTGTTTTCAAAAACTCTATCTCCAACATCAAATCCCCATACCAGCCCCAACATAAAGCACCCCGGACTCAAAGTCCCACCAAAAACCCAACTCATAGGTTTTCCACCAAAATGAGAATACAATCTCAACATTTGGATCCAACGATCCCAAATGCCCGATTTAACAACCTCGGTAGACCCAACACCACAATTAATTCCTAATTGCCACAATTAAAAATCCATAAAGGATTATCACTACACCGGGATTAACACCAGTAATTCCCGGACATCACAGCGACGGATCAGGATATTTGCCGTTGTCATATTGTAGCGTGAGTCGCTAGTATGTCGAAGCGAGGGATATCATTGAGCTACTATGGTACATGATATTTGTCGCGGTCTTATCGAGAGCTGGATCATGATATTTACCATTGTCACATCGTAGCGCGGGTCGCTGATATGTCGAAGCAAGGGATATCATTGAGCCGCTGATAATTCGAAGCGAGTGACATTATGTTATGCCGTTGTCGTGTTGAAGCGATGATACATGTCGCTGTCACGTCGAAGCGATGAATTTAGGAACAAATTGCTACATGTGATGTGAGTCACCTCTTGAGTCCGAAAGGAACAAAGTGCTACATACATGTGAGTCACCTCTTGAGTCCGTGATTAAGCCGATGTATACATAGCGATGGATTATGCCCTCTGTATAGTAGCGATGGTTTATGCCATTGTATACGTACCGATGGTTTATGCCGCTGTATACATGCCGGTGGTTTATGCCGTTGTATACGCAGCGATGGTTTATGCCACTGTATACGTAGCAATGGTTCATGCCGATGTATACGTAGCGATGATTTATGCGTCGGTATGCGTAGCGATGGATTATGTCGTTGTATACATAGCGATGATTTATGCAGTTGTATGCGTAGCGATGGATTATGCCATTGTACACGTAGCGATGGTTTATGCCGTTGTATACGTAGCGATGGTGTATGTTGCTGTATACATAGCGATGGATTATACCGTTGTCTACGTAGCGATCGTTTATGCCGTTGTATACGTAGAGATGGTTGATGCCACTGTATACATGGCGATGGATTATGCCGTTGTATACGTAGCGATGAATTAGGGTGTTGTATACGTAGCGATGATGTGATACCGCTGTATACGTAGAGATGATGTGATGTCGTTGTATACGTAGCGATGGTGTGATAACACTATATACGTAGTGATGATGTGATACCGTTGTATATGTAGCGAGGGATTATACCGCCATTGAGAGATGAGTGTGGATTGTATACCGCCGTTAGGCGATGAATATAAATGTGCCATTATCATGTTAGCGATGAGTAATATGTATTGCTATTGTGTTAGCATTATATTATGGATGTCATGTGTTGACATGTACCGTCACGAGATGACGAGGATATTGTGGATGTCATGTGTTGACATGTACCGTCACGAGTTGACGAGGATATTGTGGATGTCATGTGTTGACATGTACCTTCATGAGTTGACGAGGATATTGTGGATGTCATGTGTTGACATGTACCGTCACGAGTTGATGACGATATTGTGGATGTCATGTGTTGACACGTACAGGTTAAAGATGTATTTTACGATGGTATGGTATGGCGGGCGAGGATTGACTTGTGCCGCCGTTACGATAAATAATACACATGTAGATGTGCGTGTTAAATCGTATGATTTGAGTGCCACTGGTTGGGCGCGATGGGGTGTCGCAGGTGAACACAAAACCATTATGCCGAGCGGGTTTGCTTGATGATAGATGGTCGTGCCGTACAGGTAAGTGTACTGCATCACGTATTGTGGTAAACGTGTTACCAGTAGCGGTACCTTTGGGTATACTCGTTGAGTTGGCTACGGACAAGCGACTTGTATTGTATGTTATAATCGAGGGAACTACATACATATGTCGATGTGGTGTATGATGGACTTGGTCACACATACACATGAGAATGTGAAATAGATCCTAACGGGTTAGGATTGAATTGTAATTGAGTAAGGACATTGACATGTCCCTTGTGTATCGGTATTAGAGAAATATTGGATGATGATCAACAACTCTAATTGACGGTGCGGTATTGTATACCGTGATTGAACATATGATACGTTGGTAGGTTTTGTATAAACCTTAGGAGGCTGCGAGTTGCTAGCCAGGTAAGATAATTTATTGTTGCAGTAATGTGGTGAGCTTACTGTAACCACTATACTGCGTATAGGAACCGAGTGTAATGAATCGTATGATGATACATTGAGAGGTTATAGAGGACTCGTGTAGTCACTATAATGCCTTTGAGTTGAGGTGAGAGACATCTCAAGGGAAGCTTTCAGCTTAGCTTGGTCGGGAGTACAACGTGAGGGTTAAGAAGTTGATGTTACCTCAATTTGAGTATCCCTGCATTGATGATACAATGGTAAACGTAACCGGAGTTGTGGGATATAGTTAGTGAGATAGCACTACTATATCAATTGTATCTCTTGGGGATATCTGGAGTAATACTATTATGGTGACAGTAGGAATCGGTTGCGGGTTGATTGTGAATCAACCATGGTAAGCATTACTGGTGGTGGACCGGGTAATGACTTTGCGTTATTTGTGAGACGTACGAGGGTATGTCCCTAGTTAGATGCTGAAAGTATCTGAGTACTATTATATTAGTACGGAATTGTTGTAATTGTATACGTCGTGTATATGGGTTTGAGAATGATTGGTGATAGTGACATGGATACACTATCCTGAACCAGTTGTGTACTTGTTGGTTCAGGGATACATTTTAGTATAAATGTATCTAGATTATCCGAACGGTGTTCGAGATTGGAAAGTCATGGAGGCATGACACCTTCCTTGCGAGGGAAGATATATTGATATACATGTTGGGAATCCTTGAGAGATTCGATAAGACGGTACGCGTGGTGTTGATGTTGAGTTCACACCATTAGTAGTTGATTTGTCAATAATTATTCTCCACTGAGTGAGAATAACTTAGTAATTGACAGATGGGTTTGAGGCTTGTGGGTATGATTAGAGATACCCAAGTCAATTGTGGTTAATTTGACCTCGAGGTATATAGATCGATATGTATATTTGTGGGCTAGCATTGTTATGCTTGGATTGACAAATCTCTGGTAAGAGATTGTGGTATCCTTGAGGTTGGTAACCTCGGTGGGACAATTTATTCTGAGGAATAAATTGTGAGGTTTGGTAGACTCTCTTTTGACAAGAGGTTGTCGTATTTTGGGTCAAGGCAGTTCTTTACCGGTAAATCGTCCTTGTTTTAAATTACTGATTCTAAGTGTAAACAAGGGATGACCTCTTTTTGTGTCGTTGTCGACACAAGTGGTGAGAATGCAATTGATTTTTTTTTTTTTTTTGCAAGTTCTCTATGAGATTTTGAGATTCTATGGAGTTTTTTTGTAGTGTGTTGGAACCAAGATGTGATTCCTCGGAACACACTGATGTTGACATCTTTAGAGATGTGTTTTTGTGTTGATAGGTAGCCATGGGTTTCCCGATCCGAGTTGCAAGTGGTGCAACTATTCCTTGGCTGGAGATGGAATTGGAGAACGGAAACTGGGAATAGTATGATATACTGTTGCATAATGGTAGTTCCTTTGTAACGATGTGTGTGACATCGTAGACTGAGTCGTAGAGATATCATTGAGGCGATATCTATGTTGGGATCAGGAATGATTCGAGTAGATAACAGTTAAGGTTGACCGACTGCTTTTGGGTGGTTAACATCGAGGTATGTTAACGTCTTTTGAGGTTGTGATGGTTTGGGGGGAATAACTCCATCCCGAGTTTGGTGCGAAGTCGGTATCCTCGCGGTTGGTGTGTTGTTCATGACGTGTTCATGATTTGATATTGCACATTCAAATTGAAATGCGAAGTCTTGGTGGTACTTGAAGTACGCATGTGCAAATTTCGAGGACAAAATTTTATTAGTGGGGGATAAATGTGATATCCGTAAATTTATTGTGTTAATCCGTAGTGATTATAATCCTTAATGGATTTTTATTGTGGTAATTATGAGATAATTACGGTGTTGAGACTCCCGAGGATTTTAGTCGGGTATCGGGGTCGTTGGACCCATAGGTTGAAATTTATTTTCATTGAGGTGTTAAACCTTGGAATTGTGTTGGTAGTGGGATCTGGAATATGGGGAGCTTTGGATTGAGGTTGGTAATGAAAATAGTGAATGTGAGATAATTATTGAACGCAGATGATTTTTAAGGAGTCAGGGTAAGAGTATTTGAGACTCCAGATTTTGAAGCCTTGGTACTATATATACCAAGTGGACTTGGTGTTCAGTCATTTCCTTTCCTCCCTCTCTCCTCTCTCCACGCCTTCTCCCTCTTCTCCCCATTCTCTTCCCCTTTTCCCCTCTTTTCTCTTGGAAGAGAATCGAGCAAGGCTCGACTTCGGGGCGAATCGAAGATAATTGGGTAATATTCTTCCCCTCGCTTTTATCTTCGTGGTAGTAATTTTATGGTGTTTACTCGTGTATGGTGATGGGTTGGAGATTTAGGGATTTTGGTACAATTGTTAAAGTAGTGTTATTGGTGTTTTTATTGAGTTTAAATGGAGTATTTGAAGTTGTGAAGGTGTTGGGGGTGTTGGTTTTGAATTTGGGGTGAAAAACACCATGAAAACAAAAACATTTCGGAAAATCACAGGTCGCGATCGATCGCGCCTTGGCACCGAGGCGCGATCGATCAATCACGACATTACGCTGAAATTGTAGAAAATAAACAGTGTTGGCGATCGATCGCGACGTCTCAGCGATCGATCGTGAGAGGTCTTGCAATCGATTGTGGAGACTCGGCGATCGATCGCTAGGGTGTTTAACTTGGCAGTAGGTTTGCGTGATCGATCGCGAAAACGGTGATCGATCGCGGCTCAAAGTCTTGTGTGTTTTTCAAAATTTTGTTAAAAGTTGGGATTTTGGAATTGGGGTTTGTGTAGTAGATTTTCATGGCGATGTCTACATTCTAATAGGAATATTACACTTTTAAATGTAATGGTTTGGGTTGAACTTTTATAAGACTACTCGTTAGAGTTAATCGGTAACTCATTGAACGTAGGATTAAATGTGATGTCTTGAGTACGCATAATTCAATAATTGTGATTAATCATCGTGGTGGGATAATGGATTTGGAGGTTGAGTACTTGGTTGGGTATGTGATTGGTGCACGTAATAAATTATGAGTTATTAACTGTGTTTAGCGATTAATTCACCGGATCTCGGGGCAGAGGCAAGGGTTGGCTCTTGCTATTGAATTATAAGGTACGTGTAACGATACGAGCATAGTTGATACACTATTAGCATGTGCATGAATAATATATTGTTGTTGCAATCATTTTGATGTGCATTAAAAATTATGTGGTACCGCTATCTACCGAGCAATGGTTATGATGTTGTCGCTGTTGAGATAACATCGGTTATGATGCAGCCGATGTTGAGCGTGCGAGAGGATAGAATGTCGCCGCTATGGAGCGAGCGACGGTATACGATGAAATAGAACTGTGGAATGATTGTTATGTGATATCTGCAAATCATTAGTGTAATGATTTAATTATAAATGATTATGGAATTAATGATTTGAGCATGAGCATAGTTAATCAATGTAATGAATAACTGATTTTGAGAGTTTGATGATTTTGGCTATTGTGAGAACAAGAATAACACATGGGATCCCATATGATAACGATACTATACATGGATTATCTTTTAAATTACAGCTTTATATTCTGTAAATTATGAATTGTGATATTGCTGTTATTGAGATGGTGTTACTGGTATGCTCATCCCGTGTGGGGGCTGTTTCCGTTGGGGCAGGTGAACAAGTACAACACCAGTTTTGGAGTCGAGTTCGGGCTGTCGATTGGGAATTCTTTCAGGGTTGGGTATCAATGTTGGTATTGAGTAGTATGCCTTATACATTAGATACACATTAACTATTCAATGCTCGTGTGTGAGCATTCTTATATGCGTATATGATTTGTATAAAGGTTGCTAGATTTCTCTTTTCATTTATGGTTGCATGCAATTAATTATGGTGTATTGCATGATGAATTGAGAATATGGAATTGGTGCATCGTACAGTGTATACGTAGGCTGGTTGAGCTGTATTGGGAATTGAACATTAAGTGGATTAATGTCAAAAATTCTATAGATGGTATGGCAATGCTATAGAAGCATGTATAAGAATTTCCTAATGGCATGAATGTATGCACTAATATATGTGATAATGCATTAATAGCGGGTTAATGTAGCGAGGGCCTTACATTCATGACCGTCGCAGTGTAGACAACACTTCCACCACAGCGGTGTTCCCCAACAGTCCAGGCGGACAAGCCTTCCTGATGGCAGCATAGGAAAAATCAAGCAATTATTGGCTCCCTGTGATACAAAAAAATGATTATGTGTATTATGACTTGATTATGATAATTATGAGCTAATTAAGAAATTAAGTTGGGACTAGGTTTTGAGATAAACCGAGTATGATTGGATTATCTGATTTAATCTTGAACTTGTTTTAAATGAAATTGAGTAGCCTAATTGAGACTTGATTAGATGATTTAGAATGGCATGAATAATACATGTTAGTGTTTATTTGTGTTTAAAGAATTTCGTTAAGTATTGCGTGATTATAGATATAAGGTAATAATGAGCAAGAGTTAAACATAACTCAAGACTGTTGGTTCCAAATTTTAAAGATAACAAAGAGATTAGATCAAAGCAGACAGATCGACGATATACAATAGATCGACGATATACAAACCAGATCAGATCAGAGCAGAACCAATGCTAAGATAGATCAGATCTAACTAGACAGGCTAAAACCAGACAGGCAGACTCAGAAGGACTTAATGTTGTCATATTTATCAGTCTGGGAGATCAACGGCTATTTATTGAAGCATTTAATGATGCATTTAATGCTGAAAGAGATTTATTACAATTGTTGATATAAGTTATCTTAAAAGGGTAATCAGACAAAACAGATTCTGTCTGACAAATGCCGAAAGAACAAACAAGAAATGAAAGTCTTCACTCAGTGCAAAAAAAGACTACATTCTGTACAGAAGTTGTCAAAGTTTTGAGTTGCACGAAAAATGAAATATTAACATTGGCAGAGACACATATATAAGGATGCAACTTAAATGCTCAGAAGGGACGACCATCACTTATTATCAAGCATTTATTCGAGCAGAACTATTATCAACGTAGATCCAATCTTGTCGATCTGCTCAAAGATTTCAAAGCACATCACTGTCATATTTGATCAATTTAGGATCATTTATCATAGAAGTGTTTTCACTCTATCATTTGTAATTGTTCTAAGATAGAAGGGTGAATTTATTGTAACTGTCAGACGACTTGTGTCTGAAGAGATTGAGTGCTAGGAGTTTCAGTCTGGTAGTGGGTAATCCAGCTGAATCGGGGTTGTACATCTTGTTGTATTACTCAAAGTCTTCTAGTGAATCATTCCTTAAGTGGAAGAAGGGGAGACATAGAAGGGACTGCCTTCGAACTTCCAGAAACACATCTTGTTCAATTACTTACTGTAATCTTTTATGTTTTAGCCATAATACCGGTCTTCCTATTCAAACAGACTGTTTCCGCACTAACTCTAATAGTGGTTTGTTGAGTTTAGATTTGATTGAGAAATAGATTTCACCTGCTAATCCATGTGAAATCAATTTGTTGAAGAAAAAGATCAAATTTAGAAGAATGTTTATTCACCCCTTCTAAACACTCCTACCAGATCCTAACAAGTGGTATCAGAGCGGGTGTTCTTAATCAATTGAATACTCGGACTGATGGCATCTTTCAGCAAAGTTCACATGTTCAAGAAAGATGAATACGACGATTGGAGAATACGGATGCAAGCCCATCTCTGTGCTCAAGACGATGATATGTGGTACGTTATCACTAACGGACCAATAAAGATTCTAAAAGTTAACACATCCAATGAAATAGCAAGCAGTGGACCTCAAATGCTTGAAAAGGAAAGAGAAAGTTGGTCTAACGAATAAAAGAAAAAGGCCAGCCTTGACACGTAGCAAATGACATCTTGTTCAAAACACTGGACAAGAATATGTTAACAAAATTAAGATGTTCTTTACTGCTAAGTAAATATGGAAGAAGATCGCATAACTTTGTGAAGGAAATGACCAAACAAAGGAAAACAATCTAATTGTTGTGTTAGGATCGGTCCGGAGTGTTTAGAGGGGGGGGGGGGGGGGGTGAATGAACACTCCTTCTAAAAATTAATCCTTTGTGATTTCTTTCGGATTAGTGAAAGAAATCTGTTTCTTAATCAATTCTTGTACAGAACAGACCACTGAAAGTATAAGTGCGGAACAGTCTGTTCTTGTATATGTAAGAACGGCTCGATGGCTAGTATGAAAGAACAAGTGCAGAAATAAGATACACAGGATATGTTTCTGGAAGTTCGAAGGTGGTGTAATCCTTCTACGTCTCCCCTTCTTCCAATTAAGGAAGGTTTATACTAGAAGATTTTGATTTATACAATCCTGTTGTACAAACCCGATTCAGACTAGATTTACCTCACTACCAATCTGAAACTCCTAGTTACTCGATCTGCTCAGACACACTTTGTCTGACAGTTACAATAAGTTTCTCACTTCTATTTTTCAACACAGAAAACACAAGATGCGCACAGTGATCCTAAATGATCAAATGTTACAAAGTAAACGTGCTTGAGAAAGATTTCAGCTCGAGAGCTTCTGAGCTTGTAAGCTTGGGCTGTTTTTGCTTTCTTGTGTGTTTTTCAATTGATCAGCAAGAGTCGTTATATTCCCTTTGTTGCATCCTTTTATAGATGTATGTACCAACGACATTATTTCCCTTAAAGTGCAACTTTGACTCTACTTAAACTCTGAGTAGGCTTCAGTCTTCTTCTTCTGGATACTTGCCGTTCTGGTTCATACTTTCGGCGACTGTCAGGTAAGCTACTCTTTGTCTTCTTACCTTTTATGGCAATCTTCAGTTTTTGGTCCTTTGTAGCATTAATTACAACATTAAATGCTACAATAAATAGCCGTTAATGATTCGGACTGAGGAGCCATTCTTTATGTATCCTTGACTGCTCTGATCTGATAAAGATTGAGATCGATCTGAAGCATCGATCTAGTCAGTCTGAAATCCATCGATCCGGTCTGATATATAATATGCCTTATCAGCTTGTTCTGTTTTGAGCTATTGATCTGGTCAGTCTGATTTCACTCGATCCGGTCTGATATGTTTTGTCATCTTTAAAATCTCATCGATAAGATCCGGAACTAACAAATTCCCCCTTTTTGATGATGACAAAACCTAGCTTCTAAGTCTTTTTAACCAGTCTGATAAGAACTCTGAAACGAAAACTTTCGGATCGATTACTTTCTTTTTGTTCAAAATAAATGAACATTATTAAGTTGGATCGATTAAGCCTTTATTAAAGTTCAAAATAAATGAACAAGGACAAAATAAAGAAGGATTTTTATTGATGAAAAAAAATCTCGCATACAGTCAGTCTAAAAATTTAATCAACGAGACTGCTATCTTCTTGAAGTTGGAGGCGGCTTGAAGTCTTTCTTCTTTTCCCCCTTTTTGTCAGCAGCAATCTCTTGAATAACATCAACAACTTGTGCGAGCTGCGTGCTGATAGCGTCAAGACGAACGTCTTGAGCGCGGAGGGAATTGGCAACAGATGCTCTGACTTCAGTGGCCAGCTCGATCTACTCTTTTCTCAGGCTGTTCTTATAAGTGGCTTGTTGAGAAAATAGATCATTTATGCCTCACTGAAGGCTGCCGATACTGGCTGTCATCTTCTCTTTAAATGAATCAAAGTCCAGAGATGTAACCCGCTGGCCTTGATGAACCTCTAGAACACGCTAAGAGAGAGACAGGCAGTTGTCAGATAAGTGCTGAAGGGTCCGTGCCAGAGATGGAGGTGCATCAGATAATCGGCTGGGATAGCGATCTGATGAGGACAAGGCCTGTTCATCGTCTTCAGCAAACGGGACAAGTGAAGATACAGCAACTTGGTGACTTTCGGACCGGATCAAGGTGACCAGATCCAAAGAAAATGTTTGAATGAAAGCCATATCTTCATCTAAGTGGATTGGAGGAGTGCTTGGTCTGGAGGGCTCCTCAATCTGGAGAGCTGCAACAACGGTGGACACCACCAGATCCGGATCGATGAATTCTGGAGCGCCAACTGTTGCCAGTTCTGCTGTTGGACTGATTTGAACGAGGGAGACTGATGACCCCAAAGGAATAGATGTTGTTGGAGAGTCCAACAAGACATTCAAGGGTTCATCATCTGTCGCAGACGGAGCATTAGGCAAAGGCTGCTCCGCTGTCTGGTCTGGTATTTGCTCTGCAGTCTGATCTGGTATTTGCTCTGCAGTCTGATCCGCTGCTGGGTCGGCTGTCTGTTCTGCTGCATTAGAATGAATAACCTCAATGAAAGGTTCTGCCAGAGTCTTGCTTGCAGAGGGATGATCCGGGCTGGTTGTGGGAGTGGATACACTGAGCTTCTGTCGTTGAAAACGGACAGCTAAGTGAAGAGCATGAACATCCATCTCTAATTGAGCAATAACGGCCCCATCATCTCTGGCAGTTGGAGCAATCAGATCAAAGTTCTCTTTCTTAGCAGCTAGGAGCAGAGTGGCCAGACTGAATCTTTGATTTGCTGTAAATAGGTCTTTACGGCAATCCGAACATCATTGGTATCTGTTCCTTTGAGAACTTCCTCTTCCATCTTCTTCAGTCTGTTCAGCTTTCCAAAGAACATCTCAATGTGGTTGACAGTCCGGTACTCGACGTACTCATCAAAAACCACAATGAGTGCCTTCACCTTCTCATCAACATCCTCCATAGCAATGTCGATGGCTGTCTGCGCTGCCGATTTGGGTTTAGAGGAGATTGGTTCGGAGAGAATGGCTTTTCCCTTGCCGGTGGAGGAAGGGGACTTGATCCCTGATTGGGTATAGTCGCCCAACTCAGTGATAACAATCCCTTTCACCACGGGAATGGTAGAGGGGACTCGGATAGTGACTTGGGGTACAGGGGTTGAAGTTTGGGTTGAAGGTTGAGGTGCAGGGGTTGAAGTGGTTGGAATTTGTTTTGAAGATTGGGGTGCAGGGGTGACTTTAGTTGGTGGCAAAATGGGTAGGGGTAGAGTTTTGATTGGTTTGGTAATCTGGGTTCTGGGCTTCTTTGGAAGTGGCTTGGTTGGTGGCGATGGAGCAGACTGAGTTTCTTCCGAATCAGTCTGGATGGTCAGTTTGCGCTTGACGCGAGGTTTGCGCGCAACAGCTTGTTCTTCGCCCTTCTCAATCTTGACTGCAGCCAGAGTGGCAGGAGTAGGCGGAGCACTCTTGGACTTCAGCAGTGCAAGTCCTTTGGAGTTTAGAATCTTGAAGGGACTGAGAGCGGACTGCTTTCCCAGCTCGATGTCTAAGGACTCTAGTAGCTTGCTGAGAGGAACAGCAAAGCATACGGCCTGCTTGGATGCAATCACCGTTTCCATCAGAACTCCAAATAGAATCACGGACCAGTTCATCTTATGTCCGGATATTATAGCCGCCATAGCCCTGAACTTCTCTGCGGTTACAGCGTCAAAACTTCCTGCTTTGCCCAACAGAGGTTTGCCAACGATTTCGCACAGCACCTGGAAATGAAAGAGCATTTCCTTCTTCTTAAACGATGGTTGCAGGCGGTGGCCAAAAATAGATATCTTCCCTTGAAGATCTGAGAGTGACGCTTGAGGAATCTGTCCAAATTCCGTCAGTCCGGAATTGGGGAGGCCAAAGGTTTTGGCCAGCGTCATCGGCGAGATCTCAAATGATTTGCCCTTGACAGTAGTAGATATGGATGTCTTCTTGGAGACGGCATTGGCGAATAGTTCGCGGATTTCTGATTCATAAACAACTGTGCCGCACTCCAGAAAGGTTCTCAGACCAGAAGATTCCAAAGCTTGGAAGATAGACACCATCTCTGCATCTTCTGCCCTGTAAATATCATTGAACTCAACGGAGAGAGAGTTGTGAGTAATGGTAGCCATTGTAGTGAAGATAAACGAGTGCGAAGATTTAGGAGAGTGAGAGAATAAGAAAACAGATAGCAGTAATTTGTAAAAAGTGAAATAAAATGAAATGTTCAGCCCGCTAAATAGGAGAGAGAAGACACGTGTCTTTATCTCGATGACTGATGAAAAGAAATTCAAAAATAAACGGTCAGGATAACATATAGTTAAGGCGGTTAAAATGCGATCAGTCCGGGCTGTTTTTGTACAAAAGATGTATTAACCAAACAGATCATGGGATAACATCAGATTGACATAGATCGGTCTGAAAGTTCGGACCGGTCTGTGTCTCTCTGAACATTTTATTATCAATCTTTTGCAACAGAAATCTTTAAGTGCGAAAGTAAGAGAACATCTAAACTATTAAGATAAGTCAATTAAACCAAGAATTTGACGAAAATAATTAAACTTAGCCTCTGGGAGTGGTTTGGTGAAGATGTCTGCTGCTTGCTGCTCTGTTGAGATGTGCTCGATCCGAATTTCCTTTTTGCCAACATGATCTCGAATAAAATGATGGCGTATATCAATGTGCTTTGTTCGAGAGTGCAAAACTAGATTATACGTTATAGCGATTGCACTTGTGTTGTCGCAAAATATCGGAGAGTCAACAGCTTGGATGCCATAGTCTTTGAGCTGGTGTTGAATCCAGAGCATTTGAGCGCAACAGCTTCCAGCGGCGAGATACTCTGCTTCAGCTGTAGATGTGGCAGTCGATGTCTGCTTTTTACTGAACCAAGAGATCAATCTTTCACCTAGAAATTGACATGTTCCACTGGTGCTTTTACGATCAATCTTACACCCAGCGTAGTCTGCGTCGGAATATCCGATCAAGCTGAAGTTCGAATCTTTGGAGTACCAAAGACCAACGTTCTGAGATCCTTTTAAGTATTTCAGAATACACTTGGCAGCAATAAAATGTGATTGCTTTGGTTCTGACTGAAATCTGGCGCACATACAGACTGAGAACATAATATCAGGCCGGCTCGCTGTAAGATACAATAGCGATCCGATTAGTCCTCTATACATGGTTACTTCAACTGCTGTTCCCCCTTCATCTTTGTCTAACTTGATTGTTGGACTCATAGGAGTTGATGCAGTTGAGCATGTTTCCATTCCAAATCTCTTGAGGAGCTCTTTGGTATACTTGGTCTGATTGATGAAAATACCATTGTTGAGCTGTTTTACTTGGAGACCCAAAAAGAATGAAAGTTCTCCCATCATGCTCATCTCAAACTATCCCTGCATTAACTTAGAAAATTTCTCGCACAATTTGGGGTTAGTTGACCCAAAGATTATGTCATCAACGTAAATCTGAACTAATAGGGTATGTTCCCCCTTAATAAATTTAAAGAGAGTTTTATCTACTGAGCCGATCTGAAAATCATGGTTCAGCAGAAATTGAGATAGAGTGTCATACCAGGCTCTTGGAGCTTGTTTCAGATCATACACTGCTTTATTCAGTAGATACACATGATTGGGATGCAAATGGTCCTGAAATCCAGGTGGTTGCTCAATGTAGACTTCTTCCTGAAGCTTTCCATTAAGAAAAGCGCTCTTAACGTCCATCTGATATACTTTGAAGTCTTTAAAGGCAGCATATGCAAGAAAGATTCGGATGGCTTCAAGTCTGGCGACTGGTGCAAATGATTCATCGAAGTCGATTCCTTCTTCTTGTCTGAATCCTTGTGCCACCAGTCTGGCTTTGTTTCTAACCACAGTTCCATCTGCGTCCAGCTTATTTCTGAAAACCCATCTGGTTCCAATGACAGGCAGATCGCTTGGTCTGGGGGTTAGACTCCAAACTTGATTTTGTTCGAATTGATTTAGCTCTTCTTGCATGGCCTTAATCCAGTTGAAATCAGTTAGAGCTTCATCGATCTTCTTAGGTTCCAGAGTAGAGATGAAAGCAGCATGTGTGAATTCATCCATCATCTGTCCTCTGGTTCTGATCGGTGCAGAGGGACTACCAATCACTAGATTGGGTGGATGCTTCTTAGTCCATCGATAGCTTGACTTTGGATTGTCTGGTCCGGTCGGATGAGTAGTAGCAGCATGATCAGCATCTGCTTTAACATTTGAGTGAAGAACATCCGGATCAGCTCGATCTGAAGAAGTTTCAATGCCTAGATCCGGTCTGTCTGGTACTTCTGGTTCTGGTGGATTGTCTCTTGACCTGTTAGCTACAATCTCATCATCACTGTTAGCTTCGAGATGGATATTTTCCATCTGATTTTGAATTTATTCTTTGTTGCCCTCAACACATAAAGATTCATCAAAAACTACATGAACAGATTCTTCTACAGTTAAGGTTCGATTATTAAAAATTCGATAGGCTTTGCTAGTTGATGAATATCCTAAAAATATTCCATTATCTGACTTAGCTTCAAATGCTGTAAGATGATTCTTACCATTGTTATGAACGAAGCATTTGCAGCCAAAAATATGAAAGTGAGAAATAGATGGTCTGTTACCAGTCCATATTTCATATGGGGTAAGGTTCAGCTTCTTGTTGATCATGGACCGATTTTGAGTGTAGCAAGCAGTGTTTACAGCTTCTGCCCAGAACTTTTGCAAAATTCCAGAATCAGCAAGCATTGTTCTTGCTGCTTCCTTGAGCGTTCTGCAACTCCATTCTGTTGAGGAGTTCGAGCGGCTGAAAACTCATGCTTGATTCCATGATCTTCTAGAAAGGATTCAAGATTCTGATTTGAGAACTCAGTGCCTTTGTCACTACGAATCCTGTCTATGCTGGATGATTTCTCGTTCTGAGTGCGTTTCAGCAGCTTGATCAACTTCGGACCGGTCTGATCTTTACTGCTCAAAAATATAGTCCATGTAAAGCGTGAGTAATCATCAATAACAACAAGAGTATATCGCATTCCCCCTAAACTTGTTATTGGTATAGGACCAAACAAGTCCATATGCAATAATTCTAAACAGCGGGAGGAGGATTTGGCATTCTTGTTTTTGAATGATGATCTGATCTGTTTGCCCATTTGGCAAGCTTCGCAGATCTTATCCTTAGCAAAATCGATCTTGGGCAGACCGATAACTAAATAATGTTTACACAGGCTGGAAATGGTCTTAAAGTTTATATGATTCAAACGCTTATGCCACAGCCAATGTTTATTATCATTGTTAGCGATGAAGCAAGTAGGATTATCAGGTTGAGCATGATTCCAGTTAATCTTATATGTATTTCCATTCCTGATTCCTACGAGCACGGTTATACCGTCTGATGATTTAACAGAGCAAGTGTGTCTGTGAAATTCTACAGCTAGCACAGATTTTTAACTAACAGCACATCATTGATAATAATGTTACCATGGACAATCTTACCCTTGCCCACGGTCTTACCCTTTGAGTTATCTCCGAAGATGATCTTGGTCCAGTACATTCTGTGACTTCAGACAGCAGCTCGATGTTTCCAGTCATGTGACGGGAACACCCACTGTCCAAATACCAGTCTGATGCGAGCTTCTTCGGTACCTGTCATCAAATATAATTATTGTTGGTACCCAATCCTATTTGGGTCCAGAACGGATTAGCCCTTTGGGAACCCACACCTGTATCAGCTTCAATGGCTTGTGTGTGTAAGGTGTGCTGTGTGTTGGTCTGTTTTGATGTTGTGTGTGATAATGTGTGCGCTGTGAAAACCTTTGATTCTCATTAGGTAGTCTATATCTTCATTGAATCGGTTTTGAATTATAGTAATTGTATTGTCTTCCTTGCCTTCGATCTTGCACCTTTGGATTTGGTCTGATAGACGCAAATCTTGCTGGTGCCTTTTCTTTGGCTTGGTCAACATAACCAATTCCTTTTCTCAGATTTTGATTCACGTAAGAGACTCCTGTTTGAATCTTAGGTGCTTCAGTCTCATATACTGTGCTGGATTTAACAAATGTCATTTTTTTGACTTGGTTCTTTACCAGCAACAGCTCAGACTCATCTTTGGTGTCAAAGCCTATGCCGGTGAAGTCACCGACGTTTCTTTGAACCTCTTGTAATTCTTCCAAAGATGTTCTGGATTTTGTCCATGTTTTGAATATATGAGAAAGCTTAGCATTTTGTGTGCTAATTCTCTTGTTTTCTTCATGAAGCTGATTATAGGAGATTTTTAGCTTATTCAGCTCGATCTTTAGACTATTGCACTCACCCTGCTCAGAGCAGCTTGGTTTATTGTGCTCATCTATTTGGTTACTGTCTTTAGCTTTATTTTTCTCAAATGATTCAGCTAAGATCCTATAATCATTAGCCATGTCTTGCAGTGCGGACATGAGCTCTTCTCGTGTAAATTCATTTGAGTCAAGATCATATACCTCGTCTGTCTGACTCATCTCTTCGTCTGCCATGAGACATTGAATATCTTCTTCGCTTTCGCTGGAAGAATATTCAGAGCTTTCCGCTTCTGAGTCTGTCTGAGCCCATTTGCTGTTTCCTTCTTCAGCTACTAGGACTTTTTGGGATTTTCCATGATTCTTGCGGTCTTTGTAGTGCTTCTTCTTCCTATCATCACGATGCTTCTCTTTCCGTTCTTCTTTCTTCGGTCTGGTGTAATCTGCAATAAAATGTCCGGTCTTACCACAATTGTAGCAAGCCTGATCGTTAACAGCATCATCTTTTCTTGATTTATAATGATGAGAGGGTTTGAAGTTCCTCTTATTCTTAGACATAAATTTACCAAATTTCTTGATAAATAATGACATAGCATCATTACTTATCTGTTCAGCGGATCGGTCTGATGTTGAAGCGATCTGGTCTGGAATGGCTGCCAGGGCCTTGTTTGGTTGAGAGATGAATGTCTCTGCTTCACCTCTGCTTATCAGTTCAAACTCATAGGCCTTAAGATCTGCAAACAGATCATGAAGTTCAACCTTGTTAAGATCTTTTGATTCCCTCATGGCAATGGTCTTAACATCCCATTCCTTTGGCAGAGCTCTCATAACTTTCAGAGCGATCTCTCTGTTAGAATATTCCTTCCCCAGACCATTCAGTTCATTTATGATGCCAGTGACTCTTTCATCAAACTCATTTAGAGTTTCTCCACTCTTCATTTTTATGCCCTCAAATCTTTGAAGAGCAACAGTCAGCTTGTTTTCTTTGGTCTGGTCGTTGCCTTCACATAGCTGTGCTATCTTCTCCCAAATTTCTTTGGCAGTAGAGCACATTTTGATTTTGCTGAACATGTTCTTGTCCAATGTCTTGAACAAGATGTCTTTGGCCACATTATCGAGATTTGCTTTCTTTCTTTCCTCATTCGTCCAGAGGGATCTGTCCTTTTCTACCATTTGTGGTTCACCACCAGTAATGGCGACTGCTGTATTTATTTTTAGAATCTTCATTGGTCCATCAGTGATGACGAACCACATATCGTCATCCTGAGCTGCCAGATGAGCTTGCATTCTGATTCTCCAGTCATCATAGTCTTCTTTTGAGAACATAGGAATTTTGTTAAATGATGCCATCAGCTCGAGTGATTTTGCTGATTAAGATGACGTGCTCTGATACCACTTGTTAGGATCGGTCCGGAGTGTTTAGAGGGGGGGGGGGGGGGGGGGTGAATGAACACTCCTTCTAAAAATTAATCCTTTGTGATTTCTTTCGGATTAGTGAAAGAAATCTGTTTCTTAATCAATTCTTGTACAGAACAGACCACTGAAAGTATAAGTGCGGAACGGTCTGTTCTTGTATATGTAAGAACGGCTCGATGGCTAGTATGAAAGAACAAGTGCAGAAATAAGATACACAGGATATGTTTCTGGAAGTTCGAAGGTGGTGTAATCCTTCTACGTCTCCCCTTCTTCCAATTAAGGAATGTTTATACTAGAAGACTTTGATTTATACAATCCTGTTGTACAAACCCGATTCAGACTGGATTTACCTCACTACCAATCTGAAACTCCTAGTTACTCGATCTGCTCAGACAAACTTTGTCTGACAGTTACAATAAGTTTCTCACTTCTATTTTTCAACACAGAAAACACAAGATGCGCACAGTGATCTTAAATGATCAAATGTTACAAAGTAAACGTGCTTGAGAAAGATTTCAGCTCGAGAGCTTCTGAGCTTGTAAGCTTGGGCTGTTTTTGCTTTCTTGTGTGTTTTTCAATTGATCAGCAAGAGTCGTTATATTCCCTTTGTTGCATCCTTTTATAGTTGTATGTACCAACGACATTATTTCCCTTAAAGTGCAACTTTGACTCTGCTTAAACTCTGAGTAGGCTTCAATGTTCTTCTTCAGGATACTTGCCGTTCTGGTTCATACTTTCGGCGACTGTCAGGTAAGCTACTCTTTGTCTTCTTACCTTTTATGGCAATCTTCAGTCTTTGGTCCTTTGTAGCATTAATTACAACATTAAATGCTACAATAAATAGCCGTTAATGATTCGGACTGAGGAGCCATTCTTTATGTATCCTTGACCGCTCTGATCTGATAAAGATTGAGATCGATCTGAAGCATCGATCTAGTCAGTCTGAAATCCATCGATCCGGTCTGATATATAATATGCCTTATCAGCTTGTTCTGTTTTGAGTTATTGATCTGGTCAGTCTGATTTAACTCGATCCGGTCTGATATGTTTGTCATCTTTAAAATCTCATCGATAAGATCGGAACTAACATGTTGTCTTGCAGTAATTTGAAATCATCAAAATGAAGTCTAGAGAAACTCTGAATGAGTTTGATGAAAGACTAGCATAGTCCATGAATTGAGTAGTCTTGGAAAGGACTATTCCAATAGAGAAATCACTCTAAAAGTTATGAGAGTATTGCCCAAAGAATGGGACGTCAAGACTATTGCTATGAGAGAATCTAAGGATCGAGCTGCATGATTTGTTTGCTGATCTAAAAGCCTATGAGTTTGAGCTGGCCACCAGAGGGGAAGCAGAACCATCTACCTCTCAGCCAACCAAGGCACTGACAGCTTTACCAGATAGTCTACTCCTCCAGATCGATCGATGGAACAAATGAGTAACGATGCTATGTCATTATTTATTAAGAAATTTAGTAAATTCATGTCTAAGAACAAGAAGAATTTTAAGTCATCTCATCATTACAAACAAAGGAAAGATACTACTACTAATGATCAGGCTTGCTACAATTGTGGTAAGACTGGACACTTCATTGCAGATTGCACCAGACCAAAGAAGGATGAAAAGAAAGAAAGACATAGAGATGATCGAAAAAAGAAGCATCACAGAGATCGAAAAGGACACTAAGGAAAAGCGCAAAAAGTATTTGTAGCTGAGGAAAGCAACAACTAATGGGCTCAGACTGATTCAGAATCAGAGAGCTCAGAAGAGTCATCAAGTGATAACGAAGATGAAGTTCAATGTCTAATGGCAGATGAGGAGACTGTAAGGAATCCGATGAGCAAAAACGCAGTGGAATAAATAAAAAATTCATATTCCAACCATGGATCTATACGAAGAAACCATATTGGATGATTAGAGTTATACATTTGTAGCGTGTTTGATGCAGAAAAACTTCCATGAGTTCCACGAGTCGTCTAGCAAAACTTCACAGCTTTGCCTCAACGGTATCTTTACGATCGAATCGATAAGGGGTGTTCAAATTATAAAGTTGCTAGACTTGATAATTCAACTGAAAGGAAAAGGACGAAGGTGACAACTCCTTCTTAGGTTTAGAATTTTTGTTAATCTGAATTAACTTCTTAACCCTAATATGCATATGTATATATAGATAAAATGAGGTGGCTAATTAAAAATAGGGTTTTCGAAAAACCAAACAATTAGCCCAATCTTTATCCATGTACATATATATTGCATATTTCTCTATATCTTTATATATATATGCAACCCATTTTATTTAATATATATATATATATATATATATATATATATATATATATATATATATTATTTTATGATTAGGACTCTTCCTAATCAATTTAATTCATCCAATGAATTTTTTCTCCCTTTAACGATTTAATCTTTTGTGCGACCCGTTAGGATCTTGTAACGTTGATAGTGAAATAAAATCTTTTTTTATGTCACAAGCAATGAGCGGTATCTAGCAATACATCAAGGCTACCTAAATTACAAGAATGTCATTGACTCGACTTTACCTATGGCCTGTGATAATAATCACCATGTAACTTAATCCATTTGTCCTAGGTGTTTGGATTAAACACGAGTCATGGAATAAGTCATATTCGTATAGTTCAATCTTTTATTTCTTGTTCCTCGAGTAGACTATAATAAATGAATAAGCTCGATATCACATATCGACTCATTCGAGCATGGGCATGCATTTTAGTCTCACTTGATCAAGGGCCCAAACACTTCTCATGTTATATAGGATGGACAAATCCTACTTTGATAACTCAACATCCCTCTACATAATTCGTAGTATATCCAATGATTGTCTTTATAGTTTACCATGTTACAGGTAACGTTTGACAATATCAAGATACACAACTCCTTATGTTGGGATCCCTGGTGATCTCAAGTCGTAAGGATTACATACACTATTATCACTATGGGAATTGCTTATGGCATTCATATAACAATCAATGTAGCATTCTCATGGCGGGTCTGTCCAATATCCATGAACAAATTCATCAATCAACACATACTAGTCTCAATGCATTATCATTATCCTAATTAATGATAATACTTGACTAGGGACAATATAATACGATATTATTCTAAGGACATTAATATATATTTATTCATATTACACAGATATTGGAATAATATATAATAATGAATTGCCATTAATAAAAATCATATTACAATGTATGCCACAATCAATCATTTAATGAGTTGTCTTATGGCATATCCCAACAAATCTTCCACTTGCACTAAGACCAATCAAACATGTACTTAATGCCTAAAGATCTAGAATGACGATCATGCTTCTGTTGTGACAGTGGTTTTGTTAGCGGCTCAGATACATTATCATCAGTTGGTATTTTGCATATTTTCACATCTTCTATTTCAACGATTTCTATGATGAAATGAAAACGCTGAAGTATGTGTTTGGATCGCTGGTGAGATCTAGGCTCCTTAGAAAATGCAATGGTTCCATTGTTGTCACAGTAGAGTTCTGATGTGACTAGAAATAGACACATCTTGAGTGCTTAATTGTCTACGATTTGGTAGGTTTTGATAGATAAATTGATACGTATGCTACCTAATCGTATATTTGTGTAATTATAGGTACAATCGAAGAAAACGAGCTAAAAATGATGTGTAAAGACCAAGAAGAGACATGGACATGACAAGGACTCAAAGTTGATCAAGAAAAGGGCAAAAACGTAATTTTGAAAGTGGCAATCGATCGCCCGGAAGTGGCAATCGATCGCCCATGGACAGAAACATTTTCATCAAATTTGAAGAGTCAGCGATCGATCGCGAAGAAGTGTCGATCGATCGCCAAAGTCTACTGGAGCTCGGCGATCGATCGCCACTTTATAGCGATCGATCGCCTCTATGATTTTTCCGAAAAATAAAAGCCTCGCGATCGATCGCCACACATCAGGCGATCGATCGCCGAAGAGTCCGAAAATAAGGAAATTAGGTCTTTTACCATGTTTAGAAGATTGTAACCTATTTTATCAACCACCAACCCCCATAACTCGAATTATTCAGTTCTTAGGCATAGTTTTTCATAGTTTTTGATACTTTAGAATATTTTTGAGCTTTTAGATTAATTGGTTTTTCAAGTTTTCTTCAAGAACAACGAAGAACGGAACCGGAATTGACAAGCCGCAATCGTGATTTATAATAGTAATTTCTTTTCCTTTATTTATTTAATGTTTTCCATTGAATTTTTATTGTTTTTAGATTTAATTATGCTAGGCTAAAACACTTCGATTCTTGGTTGAAGGGATACCTGCTTTTGGAATTGAACCTTTTATGAAAATTTGGTTTGATTGTTGAATTATATTTCGATTTCAATTCGTTTCTTAGATTTCGAATTCCATGATTGTTGTGTTTGTGTATTAGACCGATCACCTAATATTCAATTGCATACTCGATAATTTGTTAAGAAACAACTAAGATCAATAATTAACCGGCTGTAGGTGTTGTTGAATTCTTAGGATAAACGGTTGAGTAATCAATTTTAACGGCTGTAGTTTTCATTGATTAGATTTATCGAACTCATTAGTTTTGAAAACTATCATTGATTTAATCATTAACGGCTGTAGTGGTGATTAGAGATTTGGTAAGGGTTGAATTGAATGCTGTTTTCTCTTTGACTACGAATAAGATGAGTAGGAATTAAATTTCCAATCGATAGATAATTGAAATGATTCGAATGTTTTGATTTGATGATTAAAAGATAATTTTCCAAAAGTACGGTTACCTGGAAACCAAGAATCGCTTCACTCTCATAAGTTTAATCATCTTAGTAATCTCGTTAATTAGTTTAATTTTAGAATTTGCTTAGTAGTAATCATTCATCCTAAAACCCCCTTTTTACTATTCGCTTTTGGCACAAAATAAATTTACCTTCCCTGTGAGATCGATCCCTACTTCTACTACTACATATTTTTGTCATTAACTGAAGAAGGGTTAATTTGGACGTACACGATAAACACTACCAAATTTTGGCGCCGTTGCCGGGGAAGGCAACATTTATTTGTTTCGATTTTTGTTTATCCCGCATTACTACTTTGGTTTGTTAATGAGTACAGGTGGATCGTTCAATCACGAAGATAACTTTCACTACGATCCTGAGATTGAGAGGATGCTACATTAGAGGAGACGAGACGCACGAAGAATTTTAGAACAAGAAGAGGAAGAAAGGAACAACATGGCTGCAAATCAAAGCTTGAGGCAGCTCGCAAATCCTAACTTGGATCAACAACCGCTCTGCATCATTTTCCCTGCTCTGGCCAATAACGTAAATTTCGAACTCAAATCTGGTTTAATTCACTTATTGCCAGCTTTTCATGGTCTTACAGGAGAAAACCACATAAGCATCTGATGGAGTTCCACGTGGTGTGCACTACCATGAAGCCGACCGGAATCATTGAGGATCAAATAAAGCTAAGAGCGTTCCCGTTTTCTCTAAAGGACGCTGCAAAAGACTGGCTCTTCTACTTACCATCCGGATCGATCACCACGTGGACTGACTTACAAAGGGTATTCCTAGAAAAATACTTCCCATCTTCAAGGGCAACAAACTTGAGGAAGGAGATATATGGTGTGAGCAGCTCTACGAGGAATCACTACACGAGTATTGGGAGAGATTCAAGAAGTTGTGCGCAAGTTGTCCACAACACCAGATAAGTGAACACCTTCTCATCCAATACTTTTATGAAGGTTTACTTTCTTCTGACAAGAACTTAGTGGATGCGGCAAGCGGAGGAGCATTTATAGATAAAACAGCGGAGGAAGCTAGAAGGTTGATAGCTAACATGGCGGCCAACTCCCAACAATTCGGATCTGTGCGCCATGGACAACCGCAAAGAAAAGAGGTAAACGTATCAAACATAGAACAACAACTGATAGACCTCACTTTTCTTGTGCGTGGTATGGCAGGTGGAAATGTAGGAAAGACAAAGCCGTGTGGAATCTGTCTGGCTGCGAATCATTCCACAGACGCATGCCCCTCACTACAAGAGACAACCACGGAGAACGTAAATGCTGCAGGAGGATTCCCAGGCCCCCCACAAAGGAATTATGACCATCCACCAAACAACTACAATCAAGGGTGGAGGGACCATCCGAACCAAGGCTATGGGAACCCGCAGATGCACCAACCTCAACCCTACAGACCGCCATACCAGAGGCCTCCACCACCGCCAGTGCACCCTCCTTCTGACAGGTTAGAACATAGCATTAAAATTATTGCTGAAAATAGCTTACAATTTCAACAGGAGACGAGGGCAAGCATCCAGAGCTTGACGACGCAGATGGGACAATTGGCAACTTCAATCAGCAAGATCGAGGCAAGGATTTCAAATGGACTGCCATCACAACCAGAGATGAACCCCCGGGAAAATGTGAGTGCTATCACAGTGAATGTGAATGAAGATGCAACTGAAGAGAAGGTGGTACTGATGCCACCCCAAAAAGAAGAGATGACGGAGACAGAGACAGATGTTGAAGAGCCCATGCCAGGGGAGGAACCACGAGGTAAGTACCCCAAACTTTCTGAATATAGAGAACCACCCCCTTTCCCCCAAGCATTGAAGGACAATAGGAAAGGTGCCGGACTCAAAGGACTCTACGAGATGAGTCCACGCTGCAAAGAGCAAGTCCCATTGCATGAAATCGTGAAAGAGGATCGAAGCAAGGAACACAAGGGGCAGCCCAAGGTCGAGCTCAATGACAATGTTTCGGCGGATAACCAACGAAACATCCCCATTAAATGCAAGGATCCAGGTATGTTCTTTATCCCATGTGAGATTAGTGCGATTAGGATTGAGAAGGCTATGCTCGATTTAGGATCATCCATAAATGTCATGCCTTACTCAATGTACTCTCAACTGAAAATGGGACCTTTAAAAAGAAATAGAGCAGTTATTCACTTAACTGATAAATCCACGGTCATACCTAAGGGGATAGTATAGGACGTAGTTGTGCATGTAAAGAATTTGGTCTTCACAGCCGATTTCTATGTCTTAGACATGGGAAATGGTGATCCTTCTAGTCTAATTATTTTAGGAAGACCATTCTTGAAATCATCAAATTCAGTAATCAATATGAATAGCGGTTTGATAACCATGGAGTCTAATGGTGAAATTGAAAAATTCAACATGTATGAACCCATTAAACCCCTTGAGCATTCTAGTTACTCTATTGATGTACATGACGACTATGATTCTGATTTTGATAATGATGAGTTGTGGGAAATGGGAAAGGCTACTGATGGCCTTGACGAGAAGAGAGGTATGGATCCTCCTCCTGTGCATACTGTTCATATGATTGCTACTCTGTCTACTCACGATACTTCTGATCCTCTTATGTCTCACTTGCAGGATCGTCCCATTGGAAAGAAGCACCCTCCGGATCGACCATGTCAATCACGTGCCGAAGGAGTAAGGACTGAGGACGACCACTCAAAGGGCAACAAGCCGAAATACCGAGGAGTGAAGAAGATATTGAGGTGGTTAAGGAAGGATAGAGCAACACTGCATCAACCACCTTGATAGAGGACTGGCGTCGGGCCACCGATGTTAAACAGAGGCGCTGCTTGGGAGGCAACCCAAGGGGAGTTAGTTTCCCTTTTACCCTTTTATTTTATTGCTTTTTAGTTGAACTTTTCTTTTCTCTTGTCTTTTGCCTTACATTGGAGACAATGTAAGATTTAAGTATGGGGGAGGGATTAGTAGCGTGTTATTGTTTCTCTTATTGCAAAAATACAAAAAAATCGAAAAATTTAAAATTTTGAGCTCATAGTTAGTAATGAACACATGCTTAGAATCACTAGCCCATGATGAAACCTAATTGATATCATGCATGCTTTTGAACATAGGTGAATTGTTAACCTTGAAACACTTTGAACTCTAATGCAAAGTGTACTTTGACTTAGTAAGTTGAATATTTTGAGCACATTATTGTCATGACTTGTGAAGTGTGCATAACTTAGTGAAGATTGTGTGAACTTTGTGATAGTCTTAAGAAGTCTCTAATACATGCTAGAACTTAACTACATGCTCTTTGAGGCGTATGTCTAGACTACTTGCAAACATGAAAATGATATAGGCGATCTTTGATGCGTTTGAGCCTTTCAAGCCTACCATATAAACAAAATCATTCTCTAGTACCTATTTTGAGCTTTAAATGTAAAAGAATGGTAGTATGCTAAGCATACTAAAGACCCCCATTCAACATTTCTTGACTAGCTTATCATCCTACCCTTTAAGCCTAAATGTGATTTTAATCCATACCTTTTAAGGGAGTATGATGTATTTCATTCAAATGCACTTGGGAATCATTGAAGTATATTTGTGAGCTTAATTGTCAAAAGAATGGAATGCATGAAAGAAAAAGGGATGCCTTGAAAAAAATAGATAAAAATATGACTCCAAGGGGAGCCAAGGCACAAAAGAAGAAAAGTGTTGAAATAAACCTTGTGAAAAAGAACGAAGTCGAAAAATTCATACAAGAAGAGAAGCTTTTAGTGTGCATTTCATCATACTCTCTCGTTTGAATATCCTTACCCTTTCTTTCATAAGCCAATACCTAGGCCAAGCGACAAGCTAATAAAGACCTACTTGATTTGTGTTTGCAAAGTAGCTAAGATAGTGGAGAAGAGTGTGCAAGTGAGCTTATACTTGTGTTAGTGTATGACTTGAACTATCATGGCTTTGCATATTTTGAATCTATAATTTGTACACAACACTTGTTTATGACCACACACACACGTTCACTACTTCGTTGGGTACGAAATGTTTAGGGATTGAACTTGTTCCATTGTTAACTTTTCACCGCCGTTCATTATTATGCATGTTAAAATTGTTGAGGCATTAAAGTGAGGACAAGTTGCTTTGTTATGAATCTATGAGCCAACCAAAAATATTGTAGTTTTGTTTGTTTACTCGAGGTCGAGTAAAGAGTAAGTATGGGGGAGTTTGATGTGACTAGAAATAGACACATCTTGAGTGCTTAATTGTCTACGTTTTGGTAGGTTTTGATAGATAAATTGATACGTATGCTACCTAATTGTATATTTGTGTAATTATAGGTACAATCGAAGAAAACGAGCTAAAAATGATGTGTAAAGACCAAGAAGAGACATGGACATGACAAGGACTCAAAGTTGATCAAGAAAAGGGCAAAAACGTAATTTTGGAAGTGGCAATCGATCGCCCGGAAGTGGCAATCGATCGCCCATGGACAGAAACATTTTCATCAAATTTGAAGAGTTAGCGATCGATCGCGAAGAAGTGGCGATCGATCGCCAAAGTCTACTAGAGCTCGGCGATCGATCACCACTTTATAGCGATCGATCGCCTCAATGATTTTTCTGAAAAATAAAAGCCTCGCGATCGATCGCCACAGATCAGGCGATCGATCTCCGAAGAGTCCGAAAATAAGGAAATTAGGTCTTTTACCATGTTTAGAAGATTGTAACCTATTTTATCAACCACCAACCCCCATAACTCGAATTATTCAGTTCTTAGGCATAGTTTTTCATAGTTTTTGATACTTTAGAATATTTTTGAGCTTTTAGATTAATTGGTTTTTCAAGTTTTCTTCAAGAACAACGAAGAACGGAACCGGAATTGACAAGCCGCAATCGTGATTTATAATAGTAATTTCTTTTCCTTTATTTATTTAATGTTTTCCATTGAATTTTTATTGTTTTTAGATTTAATTATGCTAGGCTAAAACACTTCGATTCTTGGTTGAAGGGATACCTGCTTTTGGAATTGAACCTTTTATGAAAATTTGGTTTGATTGTTGAATTATATTTCGATTTCAATTCGTTTCTTAGATTTCGAATTCCATGATTGTTGTGTTTGTGTATTAGACCGATCACCTAATATTCAATTGCATAATCGATAGTTTGTTAAGAAACAACTAAGATCAATAATTAACCGGCTGTAGGTGTTGTTGAATTCTTAGGAGAAACGGTTGAGTAATCAATTTTAACGGCTGTAGTTTTCATTGATTAGATTTATCGAACTCATTAGTTTTGAAAACTATCATTGATTTAATCATTAACGGCTGTAGTGGTGATTAGAGATTTGGTAAGGGTTGAATTGAATGCTGTTTTCTCTTTGACTACGAATAAGATGAGTAGGAATTAAATTTCCAATCGATAGATAATTGAAAGGATTCGAATGTTTTGATTTGATGATTAAAAGATAATTTTCCAAAAGTACGGTTACCTGGAAACCAAGAATCGCTTCACTCTCATAAGTTTAATCATCTTAGTAATCTCGTTAATTAGTTTAATTTTAGAATTTGCTTAGTAGTAATCATTCATCCTAAAACCCCCTTGTTACTATTCGCTTTTGGCACAAAATAAATTTACCTTCCCTGTGAGATCGATCCCTACTTCCACTACTACATATTTTTGTTATTAACTGAAGAAGGGTTAATTTGGGCGTATACGATAAACGCTACCAAGTTCAATCGGATCTTGAATGCTAGGCATAACCCCAAGCTCAGAAATGAACTTCCTGATCCAAACAGTCTCCTTTGCTGCATCTGAGGCAGTAAAATACTCAGCTTCAGTTGTAGAATCGGCTACTGTCTCTTGCTTTGAACTATTCCAGCTCACAACACCTCCATTTAGGCAAAACAGATATAATGATTGCGATCGTCGTCATCCTTGTCGGTTTGGAAGCTTGCATCAACGTAACCTATTACATTGAGTTCTTCCTCACATCCATAAATCAATAATGTTTCCTTAGTTCTTCTCAAGTACTTCAGGATATTCTTGAAAGCTATCCAGTGACATTCACATGGATCAACCTGGTATCTGCTCGTCATGATTAAAGCATACGAAACCTCGGGACGAGTGCATATTATGACATACATGATAGATCTAATAGCTGACGCATATGGAATCTTACTCATGCGTTGTCTCTCATCTTGTGTTGAAGGACAGTGATCCTTCGAGAGATGTATCCCATGTGTCATAGGCACGAATCCTTTCTTTGATTCTTGCATGCTAAACCGTTTTAGTACTTGATCTATGTATGTACTTTGACTTAGGCCAAAGTTCATACTTGGTTCACATACATGGATTTCATCTCAGCTTTCATGGCTTCTAGCCATTTCTCAGAATCAGGGCCCATTATAGCTTTTTGATAGGATGAAGGCTCAACCTCATCAATGAGTAGTAGGTCACCTTGTTGAGTCACAAGAAATCCATATCTTTGTGGCTCCCGGTGTACTCTTACAGACCTATGCCAAGCTTGTGTCTCTTGAGCAGACATTTCATCCACAACAACTTGTGGTTCATGTTCCACAACAACTTGTGGTGACTGCTCTGTTTCCCTCTCAATATCATGTTTAGTGTTTTGTTGTGGTTGTACTTCACTGATATCCATTTGTCTCCCACTGGTTCTTCTAGAAATAAATTCTCTTTTAAGAAAGACACCTGTCCGAGCAACAACCACTTTGTTGTGGGATAATAGAGATAGTGTCTTTTTGTTTCCTTAGGATACCCCAAAAAATAAGCACTTATCAGATTTGGGTCCAGCCGTGACATCTCACGTAAGCTTCACAACCCCAAATCTTCATAAAAGACATATTAGGACGTTTCTTAGTCCATATCTATGGTGTCTTTTCAACTGATTTATATGGAACACGATTCAGTAAATTGCTGTTTCTAAAGCATGTCCTAAAGGAAATCGAAAGATCTGCATGACTTATCATAGATCGAACCATGTCCAACAAAGTTCGATTCCTCCTTTCAGATACACCATTCATTGTGGAGTATACAGAGGTGTGAGTTGTGGGACTATCCTGCACTCCTTTAGATAGTCATGAAACTCTTGGCTTAAGTATTCACCTCCTCGATCTGATCGGAGGATTTTGAAACTTTTGCCAAGATGGTTTTGTACTTCGTTCTCGAAATCCTTAAACTTTTCAAAAGTTTTGTGTTTGTGTTTCATTAGGTACATATACCAATATCTACTGAAGTCATCAGTAAATGTAACGAAGTATTGAGAATCACCTCTAGCTTGAGTGCTTATTGGGCTACATACATCACTATGTATGAGACTCAATAAATCATTTGCCCTTTCAACATTTCCCTTGAAAGGGGCTTTAGTCATCTTGCCCATTAAACAAAATTCACATGTTTCATATTATTCAAAATCAAATGAATCTAAAACTCCATCCTTATGAAATTTTGAAATGCGATTCTCTTTAATATGGCCCAAGCGCAATGTCAGAGATAAGTTGGATTAGAATCATTAGTTTTAATCCTGTTAGTATTTATGTTATAGATAGGCATATCAAGATTTAGAACATGGAGACTATTAATCAATTGTGCACTAGCATAAAATATCTCATTTAAATAAATGGAGCAGCATCTGTCCTTTATCATAAATGAAAAACCCCTCTTGTCCAAACAAGAAATTGAAATAATGTTTCTAGTAATCGACGGCACAAAATAATAGCCTTTTAAATCTAAAATTAAACCAGAAGACAAAGTCAATGAATAATCTCCTATAGCTAATGCATCAATTCTTGCTCCATTTCCCATTCGTATGTCAACTTCACTTTTAGCCAACACTCTACTCCTTTTGAGTTCCTGCACATTAACAGAAATGTGAGAACCACATTCAGTATCTAATACACATGATGAAGATGTAGATAGATTGACTTCTATAACAAAAATACCTGAAGTAGAAGTCACACTTCCCTTCGTCTTTTTAAGATCTTCTAGGTAAATCTTGTAGTTTCTCTTCCAATGTCAGGTCTCACCACATTGTAAGCATTTTACCTCCTTAGCCATTCCTCCCTTTGGCTTAAGTGCATTAGCATGATGCTTAGCTTTGACAGAGACTTTCTTTTCTTTTCTAAAGCCCTTTACTTTAGCCTCTCCCTTGCCCTTATTCACAATAAGAACATTTGCGGGTTTAGACTTCTTTGTGTTTGTCTCGTAAGTTCTCAACATACCAATCAATTGTAGTAGAGCCTTCTCAATTTCAATCATATTGTAATTTAGAACAAATTGAATATAGCTACCAGGCAACGATTGCAAGATCATGTCAGTGACCAACTCCTGGTCCAACAAAAAACCTAGTTTCTCAAGATTCTCTATATATCCAATCATTTTGAGTACTGAGTTCCAACAAGGCTTACTTCTACCATTCTGCACTGAAATAACGCTTTAGAGACATTATACCTCTCTTGTCTAGCTTGTTGTTGGTAAAGTTGCTTCATATGGTCAATCATATTGAACGCATCCATTTTCTCATGTTGGTTTTGAAGCTCGGAGTTCATGGTTGCAAGCATTAGGCAGGCAACATCAAGAGCGTCATTTTGATGCTTCTTGTTATCAGCCCTCGCGGCTGTAGCAGGAGGTTCCTTAGCAGGTAAGGGTTCCTATAGGACATATTGTTTTTCTCTTGTTTGAGGACAATCCTCAGATTCCTATATCCGTCTAGGAAATTTGTCACATTCAATTTGTCATTCTCAAGGACCGATCGCAGTAACAGTGTACTAGTAACATTGTTTGATGTAATGGATATCTATAATATAAATATGCAAAATAAGTATTATGATTTTAATCATTTAATAAGGTTTTTTATTAAATTAAATTCCCACTATTTAGTTAGAATTATCAACCCTCAAAAGCTATTAGTGGGCCAAGATCCATATTTCACCTAACCTTGAGTTAGCTTTGGCTAATCACCCAAGACTCGTTATTTAGGTAGACAAACTTTGTCAATTTCATCACATGTAACTCTTGGATGATTGGGTGAACAACACTTTGTGCTAATTCATCTAATGGATTATTACCCAACCCATGCCTCTAGGTTCCCAATCCTATTGAGATTTCGCTAGTTAATTCGAACCCAATTTAAAGTCACACGGATATCACTTTTATCCTGTCGTGCCTTACTAAGATTGTCACGGTACTTTGCTTTGGCAAATCTACACATGTTCAATCGAAGTCTTGACGAGTACTTTTAATTGGAAGGCATCTAACTTGACTAAATATTATTTAGAGGGATTTAAAGATCACACGATTTTATTAATATTGATTACGAACATATGTCATGTATATATATATATATATATATATATATATATATATATATATATATATATCGTCCATCAATATTAAATATCAATTGATAAACAATGCAACATCTTCGGTCTTTTGTGAATGGTTTCCTCATCTCGGCACCATGGTCCATCTTCATTGATCTCCGGCAACAAATGCTAAAACTATACTATATAACTATTACATGATATAGAGAAGACCTCGAGTTACATTCGAGGGGAAGAACATAGGGGAGGGAATACATTCAGAAAAATAGAGAAGACACGACTCGTAGGCCGTATAAAATTACAAGCATTCACAAAATCCAATCTAATTGGTCAATGGGCTATAACCATGCACCATGCTCAAACAACACATAAAGCATGCTAACAATACATAACTTTAATATTCAAAAATATTAATGATGGTTGATTAATTACGATTAAAACTAATATGCTTAAATTGAGGAAATGATTTATGTGCGCTTTACGATAGCGGGGGTCAAGGGGGCCGTAGCCCCCTTGCTGGGGTCTCGCTACCCGGTTAGCGAGCGGGGTCAAGGGGCAGCACCCCTTGCAGGGGGTTGGGGACGGAGCCCCTGAAAGGTAAACGATATTTATCTTCGACTCTGTGAAATCAGTATTGCAAGATTACAAGCAGTAACATCAAAGCTTGATGGATTGTGTTATTCCAGAATCATGAAATTCCAGAACTGTAACACAAATGTGATTGCTTCTTGCCTTGCAATAACATATATACAGATTTACCACTCGCTACAAATAAAATATGTATCTCATACGCATTTTGAAACAACCGCATATATCATATATATTTATAAAAACTGTATCCCACAAGCATATCTAATATGTCATCAATTAATCATCTAAAGCATATCTCATATGCTTAGATCTAATTGCATCAACGGAATATGTATATCACATACGACATGTATATTAAACTCAAAACAGATAAGACGTATTAACATATAATCCGATATGGGATCCGTACACGGCTCTGATACCACTGTAAGGAATCCGACAAGCAAAAACGCAGCGGAATAAATAAAAAATTCAGATTCTAACCATGGATCTATACAAAGAAACCATATCGGGCGATTAGAGTTATACCTTTGTAGCATGTTTGATGCAGAAAAAACGTCCACGAGTTCCACCAATCGTCTAGAAAATCAAGGCTACCCAAGTTACAAGAATGTCATTGACTAGACATTACATATGGCCTGTGATAATATTCACCGGTATAGGCTCTAGTATCAATGGAAGCACTCAAAGTGGAACCGGTTTGTTACTGGAAAAAGACAAAATCAATCAGGTGAAATTTGTTAGATCTAGTACAACATATGAACCGGAAGTGCCAATGATTAAAACAACAATTTCATCCGAGTACAAGGATTTGAGAAACAGAATTGGGTATGTTAACCAAGCTGCAGAAGAGACACAAGCGAGCTATAGTCTACTAGACTAAGTTCAAAAAGTGCCAAATCTAAGGCAAGGAAAACCACCCAGTTACTATAACTCACAACCTATTCAACGAAGATATAGATTGTCTGAAAAGAATCAAAGGCCACTACATCACAAGACACAGTACACACAACAAGCACAACATGCTCAGTATCACACACAACATGCAAATACGCAGCGGGATAATAAAAAAAATTTGGATTCCCAACCGAGGGCCTATATGGGTGTTCATATCGGGTGTATCGAATTATACCTTTGACGCTTGTTTAAGCATAATCCACGAAGCAGCACGTACTCGAGTCAGGAGCAAAGCTATGCAGCTTTGCCTCTACGGTACCCACACGATCAATTCGATGAAGGGATGTTGAAGAACAAGTTGCTAGACTTGATCTTCAACCGGAAAGTGACGAGCCACCAAGAAACGAGATGGCGGCCGCGTCTACAGATTGGTCTGCTAGGTTTAGGGTTCTTGTTAATTCACAATTAACGTCTGCCATAATAACCTAATGACCAAGTATATATATACATGAAAGAGGCGGCTAGCTTAATCACAGGCTTTCGAAAAGCCCAAAACCACTTTCTTAATTATATCTATAGCCTATTATATATATATATATATCATTATATATATATTTGGCCCGATATATTATATGTATTTATATATATAATATTTTATGATTAAGACTCTTCTTAATCAAATTAATTCATCCAATGAATTTTATCTACCCTTTATCGATTTAATCTTTTGTGCGACCCGTTATGATCTTGCAACGTTGGCAGTGACATAAAATCTAATTTTATATCACAAGCAATGAACGGTATCTAGCAACACATCAAGGCTACCCAAGGTAAAAGAATGTCATTGACTCGACATAACCTATGGCCTGTGATAATATTCACCATGTAACTTAATCCCTTTGTCCTATGTGTTTAGATTAAACACGAGTCATGGAATAGTCATACTCGTATAGTTCAATCTTTTATTTCTTGATCCCCAAGTAGAGTAGAATAAACGAATAAGCTCGATTTCACATATCGACTCATTCGAGCATGGCCATGCATTTTAGTCTCACTTGATCAAGGGCCCAAACATTTCTCCTGTTATATAGGAGGGACAAATCCTATCTTGATCACTCAACATCCCTCCACATAATTCATGGTGTATCCAATGATTGTCTTTATAGTTTACCCTGTTACAGATAACGTTTGACAATATCAAGATACACGACTCCTTATGTTGGGATCTCTGGTGATCTCAAGTCGTAAGGATTACATACATTATTATCACTATGAGAATTGTCCATGTAGCATTCTCATGGTGGGTCTATCCAGTACATTGTTCTCTAACATGCACCCATTTGTTGATTTGATATCTCATATCCATGAACAATTCATCAATCAATACATACTAGTCTCAATGCATTATCATTATCCTTATTCATGATAGTACTTGACTAGGGACAATCTTTAAGAATAATACATCATTATTCTAAGGACATTAACATATATATATATATATATTACACAGACATTTGAATAATATATAATAATGAATTGCCTTTATTTTAGGGCATATCCCAACAAGATAACCATTGGTGATAACTCAATGGGTAAGACAGTGGCAAGTGTAAGATTGTCCATGGAAATATTATCATAAATGATGTGTTATAAGTCGAGAACTTGTGCTATAACTTGATTAGTATAAGTCAATTATTTGATAATGGTTACACCATAGAATTTCATAAACACACATGCACAGTAAATCGTCTGTTGGCAAGACCATGTTAATAGGAATTAGAATTGGAAATACCTACAACTGGAATTATGATCAACCTGATAATCCTACATGTTTTCTCGCTTCTAATGAAAATAAACATTGGCTATGGCATAAACACTTGAATCATCTTAACTTCAAAACAATTATCAGCCTGTGTAAGCATGATTTAGTTGCATGTCTGCCCAAGATCGACTTTGTTAAGGATAAGATTTGCCAAGCTTGCCAAATGGGCAAATAAATCAGATCATCCTTTAAGAACAAGAATGTCAAATCCTCATCGCTCTGTTTGATATTGAAAATCACATAGGTTTAAGTTAAAATCAGATGGAAAATATCAATCTCGAAGCTAATAATAATGATGATATTGAAGTAAACAGGTCAAGAGACAACTCATCAGATCCTGAAGTACTAGACAGACCAGTAAAAGTCACTGAAGATCTACCAGATCAAGTTGCCTTGCTGATCCAGAGGTAACTCATTAATGTTGAATGTGAACTGATGATATCAATGTTCCTTCTCAATCAGGTCAAGATGCTCTTGCACCAAACTACCGCTGGACAAAGAAGCATCCACCTTAACTAGTGATTGGAGATCCATCTGCCCCTATCAGAACAAGAAGCCAGATGATAGATAGAGTCACTCACACTGCATTCATAACCAACCTAGAGCCAAAACAGATTGATGAAGCTTTAGCTGATTCAAATTGGATAGAGGCTATGCAAGAAGAGCTCAACCAATTCGAACAGAATCAGGTGTGGAGTCTAACTCATAGACCGAGCAATCAGTCTGTTATTGGAACCATATGGGTGTTCAAGAACAAGATCGACAAAAATGGTGTGGTAGTCAAAAATAAGGCCATACTGGTTGCACAAGGTTTCAGACAAGAAGAGGGGTTTGACTTTGATGATTCTTTTGCACCAGTTGCCACACTTGAAGCAATTCGAATATTTGTTGCCTATGTTGCTTACAAGAATTTCAAAGTATATCAAATGAACGTAAAGAGTGAATTCTTGAATGGTAAGCTACACGAGGAAGTCTACATCGAAAAACCTCCTGGGTTTTTTAATCACTCTTTTCAAAATCAGGTGTATCTGTCAAACAAAGCAGTCTATGGACTTAAACAAGCCCCAAGATCCTGGTATGACACTATGACTCAATTCTTACTGGAACATGATTCCATATCGGCTCGGTAAATAAGACTTTATTTAAATTTACTAAGGGGGACATACATTGTTAGTTCAAAATTATGTTGATGACATTATCTTTGGGTCAACTAACCCAAACTTTGTGAGAAATTTTCTAAGCTTATGCAGAGTAAATTCGAGATGAGTATGATGGGAGAATTATCATTCTTCCTGGGTCTTCAAGTCAAACAGCTCGACAATGGAATATTCATAAATCAAACCAAGTACATGAAGGAATTACACAAAAGGTTTGGTATGGAAAATTGTTTAACTGCATCAACTCCAATGAGTTCATCAATCAAATTAGACAAAGATGAGGGGCGAAGGTCAATTGAGGTAACAATGTATCGAGATCTAATCGGATCGCTGTGATACTTAACTGCGAGCAGACCTGATATTATGTGTTTCAGTTTGTATGTCCGCTAGATTCCAATCTGATTCGAAGCAATCTCATTTCATCGCTGTTAAACTGATACTAAAATATCTAAAAGGATCACAAAGCATTGGTCTCTGGTATCCCAGGATCAAATTTTAATTTAATTTGATATTTGGATGCTGATTATGCAGGATGCAAGATCAATCGTAAAAGCACCAGTGGAACTTGTCAATTCCTAGGTGAAAGATTGATCTTCCGGTTTAATAAAAAGCAAACATCAATTGCTACATCCACAGCTAGAGCAGAGTATCTTGCTGCCAGAAGTTGTTGCGGTCTATTGCTTTGGGTTCAACACCAGCTCAGAGATTATGGCATTCAAGTTGTTGAGGTCACCGATCTTCTGCGACAACACAAGTACAATTGCAATCACTTATAATCCATTCTTGCACTCTCGAACAAAGCATAATGATATCAAACATCATTTTATTCGAGATCATGTTATGAAGAAAGCAATTCAGATCGAGTACATCTCAATAGATTAACAAGTTGTAGAAATCTTCACTAAACCACTCGCTGAGGCTGAGTTTAATTATTTTTGTCAAATTCTTGGATTAATCGATTTATCTTGAGTAGTTGTTAATTCAGTATGTGCTTAGCATAGTTATTAAAGATTGTTTGTTAGAGTAGACTGCTAATACAATGGTCAGTAAGATAAAGACTCGTTTTGATACACATCAATCTTTCTCGATCTGATGCTATCCAATAGCCTGACTCAAAACAATATTTGAGTCTTTATTAAACGAAATTTTGAACAGCCCGGATTGACTAACTTTAATCACCTTACTTTAACCCGGTCACTTATCCAGACCACTCAAATTTTAATTTAAAACGTCAACTCATGGGATGAAGACACGTGTCTAGCATATCTGTATTTTACCGGTTGTACATTGTCTTCCCCATTTCACTTTTTTACATTTAATACTCAGTCTGTTTTTCTCTAAGAACTCACTTACTTTCCAAACTTGTTTATTGATTCCATAGTGGCCACCATTACTCACAACTTATTGTGTGTAGAGTTCAAAGCCATTTATCAGATGGACGACCATGAGATGGTCTCCGTATTTAAAGACTTGGAAGCTTCAGGTTTAAAGAAATTTTTGGACTCAGCCACTGTGGTCTATGAAGCATTAGAGAACTGTTTCCAACGCCACTACATGCAAAAACTCAATCTCTTCTACTGTCAATGGCCAACCTATTTAGTTCTCTCGAGAACTATTTGAGAGTTTTTCGGTCTGCGTCTTGACTTTGCTCAACTCCCCAAGTCTACCCTAGATGAATTCCAGAGAAAAGTTTCCGTCTTTGGTCTCACTCTGAAACCAACATTCAAGAAGAAGGAGATGTTCTTCAATTTCCAGGTATTATGTAATATCATCGGGAAACCGCTTCAGAGCAAAGATTGAAGCTTTGATGTTGTTACCTTTGAGAAATTTGGAGCTATGGCGGCATTATCTTCTGGGGTGAATGGCAACTGGTCTTCTATTCTGTTTGATGTTCTGTTGGAAACTATCAACTCCTCAAAGCAACTGGTCTGCTTTGCTGTCCCTATGAGCATACTGATGGAGTCTCTGAATATTGAGTTGGGAAAGACCACTGCACTCAGCGCTGGAAAGATTTTCAATCTTAAAGGACTTGCTATGTTGAAGCCCAAGGTGCCCCCCCCCCCCCCCCAACTCCTATTGAATTGACGGTTGTGAAAATGGAGATCGGAGCGGAACATGCCTGACCAAAGAAAACCAAGGCCAAGAAAAAACTTGTGGTGGTCCAGTCTGGGTCTGATGAAACCCAGTCCGCTTCAGCCACCTCACCAATCTCCAAGCCTCCACCAAAAAAGACTCGCACCCAGCCTACCAAGTCCCTAAAGGCTTTGAATCCTAAACCTATCTCCACCATTCCACTACAAACAACCCAAGCTCCACCCTCCACCTTACCCAAAGTCCTCACAAGACCAAAAGGGATAGTGATTAAAGAATTGGGTACCTACACCAATCTGGGAGTAAACCAGCTTCCACGTCTGGGAAAGACAAGGCTATCATCACAAAAGTTACCCCTACAAAGCCTAAGTCTGACGCCCCGACTACCATTGATTTGGCCATGGAAGATGTAGAAGAGAAGGTGTGGGCCAGAGCAGCTATCTTTGACAAATGGGTTGAGTACAGAACAATCAACCATTTCGATATGTTCTTTGGAAAGCTTAAGAGGTTGAACAAAATGGAGAATAAAGTTCTCAAGTTTACGGAAATAGATGATGTTCACATCGCCGTGCAATGGGAAAGATCTTTCATGTGCCAACCATAAACTACGGATTGCCAACATCCTTATCCAACTCAAGAAAGAAACCTTGATCTGGCCAGTCCAACATTCAGGGATCACCGAGATGTTATTGCTCAATTGGAGATGGATGTATTTTCATTAAATACGGCTGTCAAATTTATCAGACAGAAGTTGAACATATCTACTCCATCAGGGCAATACAAGCGATAATTTGTACTTGTATTAAGCAGTCTATTAATAAAAGTTTATTCATTTGGAATTCAGAGTCTTGTTCATTTATTTGGAACTAAAAGACTTAAAATACTAAAATCAATCTGAACTTCTAAAACAAAGAAGAAAGTTAGCTCATTTATTTTGAACATAACTAATAGATTTATTCTTAAGAAAAAGGAGCTAAGAATAAATGAGCTAAGTTTTGTCATCGTCAAAAAGGGAGAATTTGTTGAATCCAGATTTTAAAGATGACAAAAACAGATCAGATCGAAGCAGACAGATCGATGGTATACAATAGATCAACGAAATACAAACCAGATCAGATCGAAGAAGAGACCAATGCTAAGACAGATCATATCTAACTGGACAGGCTAACATCAGACAAACCTACTATACGGGCTTAATATTATCATATTCACCAGTCTGGAAGATCTACGCCTATTTGTTGAAGCATTTAATCATGCATTTAGTACTGAAAGAGATTACAACTGTTGATAGAAGTTACCTTAAAGGGTAATCATACAAAAAAGATCATGTCTGACAAATGCCAAAAGAACAGACGAGAAAGGAAAGTCTCCACTCAGTGACCAAAAAGAATAATGCAACATGTACAGAAGTTGTCAAAGTTCCGAGTTGCACGAAAAATGAAATATTAATGTTGGCAGATACGCCTATATAATGATGCAACTTACAGAAGGGACAACCATCATTTATTATCAAGCATTTATTCGAGCAAAACTATTATCAACGAAGATCCAATCTTGTCGATCTGCTCAAATATTCCAAAGCACGTTTCAGTGTCTTATTTGATCATTTAAGATCATTTGTGCTAGAAGTGTTTTCACTCCATCATTTGTAATTGTTCTAAGATAGAATGGTGAATTTATTGTAACTGTCAGACGACTTGTGTCTGAACGGATTGAGTGCTAGGAGTTTCTGTCTGGTTGTGGGTAAATCAGTTGAATCGGGGTTGTACATCTTGTTGTATTACTCAAAGTATTATAGTAAATCCTTCCTTAAGTGGAAGAAGGTTATAAATAGAAGGGATTGCCCTAGAACTTCAAGAAACACATCTTGTTCATTTACTTACTGCAATCTTTTGTGTTTTAGCCATCAGACCGGTCTTCTTAATTCAAACAGATCGTTTCAGCACTAACTCTAATAGTGGTCTGTTGAGCTTAGATTTGATTGAGAAATAGATTTCATCTGTTAATCCAGGCGAAATCAATCTGTTGAAGAAAAAGATCACATTTAAAGACACACACACACACACTACACCTTCTACACACCAAATCCCTACAAAAGAACCATCCAATATCTTCATTCTTTTTTTCTTCCAAGTTAATCCTTGGAAAGGTTGGAATTGCTTGGAACTTGCATATAGAACTTGATTTGGAAGATTACAAGTGGTAAGGAAGTGAAAAATTATGAGTTTGTGCTGTGTTTGTTGTTGATGATTTTCTTTATTTGTATAGAAATGTATAGAGTAAGATGATAAAGTTGTTGTTAGTGAATTTAATCACTATTACTCAATTCTCCCTTTTAAATTCACATATTTTCCCTTTTATATCTCTGGCTGATATTTCATTTTTACATTATTGTTGGTTGTAAACCTGCCACAAGTGTACGATATCAAATTTGAATAAAGTGAAAAGAAAAGATATCGTTCCCACATGGATTGGAAATTTAGTTCGTATTAAGTACTGTAAATAAAATAATCTCAGATTTATTTAGAAAATCAAAGATAGATTTAACTAACTAAACTAATAAAATAGAACCACAATATGAGAATTTAAAATAAAAGAAAATCAATAAACAAGAATTCTAGAGGTTAGATTTCACTTGATTATCTACTTTGTATTGATCCTACCAATTTCTATATCAACAATTCTTCAAGTTTATTAGTCAAGAATCCATAATTATCTTCTACTCCCTCTCTAGAGTGACGAGTAAAAACTGTTATTCAATATCAATTGTGATATCCTACCAACAATCAAATATCAAATAATTTAATTCGAACAATTATTTTTTCAATATAGAGTTATAGGCCTCTCGAACTCTATAAATTTTCACGATGTATTTTTTTACGATCGTATTCAAAATTCTCTATCCCGAGTGATATAATTCAAATAAATATAACGATACAATTAGTGACCAGTTAATTATGCATTTAAAATTAGAAAAACACAAACTATATGAAGAAAAAAAACAAAATATATTAATTAATAAAAAAAAAATCAAGTCAAGCTATGTCGTTCCTATAGAAATTAAGAATTAGTTCATGATAAAAATAAGAAAAAACCAAAGCATGTTCTTAATCATCATGAATTTCAACCCAATTCGTTTATTTAAATAAACGAATGTTTGAGACCATAAAACAACTAAGGACGGGGTGTGTTTTTGCAAGTTTGAAGTGGAGACAATAATCCCTTCATTCACCCTCATCATCCCTTCATTTCCATCATTCTATTCTCTCTTTCTCCTTCGTCATTTGTTTCTTTGAGTTCAATTTGGAAACAAGATCTTGTTCAAGTTTGTGTGGTGGTAAGATCATCCTACTTTTATCTTAGTTATTATTGTATGTGAATTGATTTTGATAATGGTGGGTTTGGAGTTTGAGTTACGGATTTGGGGGTTAAGAAAAAGTGTGTTACTTGTAGAGTGTCAATGAAGTGTATTTTTAGTTTGATTCAAGTTTTGGTGAGGTTTGGGTGGTGAAATATGTTGAAAAATTCAGGTATTTTTCAATGGTTTTCGTCTACTGATCGATTGGTCGATGAACACCGATCGATCCTCCAATGTCCAGGGAAAAAAATGAAATTTTATGCTACCAATCAATTGGTAGGAGTACCACCGATCGATCGGTAGAATGCGAAGAAGGGGATAATTTTGACGGGCTACAGATCAATTGGTAGAGGCTGAATGCTGAAAAAATTATTTTGTGTTGTGATGTCAACAAATGCATTGTCCGAGGATTTTAAGTAATATAGATAATTTATTATGTACAGCCTGCTCAAATTTTCAAGACACAGGGAAATGTAACTTATCAATATCAGGTATTTAAATACGTACGAGCAATAATGGTATAATTTGTTTATACTTAATGATTAAGAGATAGAGATATTGTGTGATGAATGATGATATTGTGATTTGTGTATCACATGATGACTTATATATATATATAATTGTCAGGGTTGACGCTGAAGAGAGAGTGTGACGTTATCCTTGTCAGGTCGATGCTAGAGAGCGTGCGGCGGTATCATTGTGAGGGTCGATGCGGGAGAGAGCGTGCGACGTTATCATTGTCAAGGTCGATGCTGGAGAGAGTGTGCGACGTTATCATTATCAGGTCGGTCGCGCTTATCGTGTACGCCCAAATTAACTATTCTCAGTTAACAACAAATTAATGTAGCAGTGTAAGTAAGGATCGATCCCACAGGGAAGTGAGTATCTTTATGCTAACAAGAATCAAAATATAGTAATTATCATAAAGAGAGATCTTGGTTTCAGTCGACGCTATAATTGGAATTCGTTTATTCATTCATCGATTTTCTCACATATGTAATTTTTATGCATGAATATTCACCATTGAATATTTAACTCCTATCCCACCTTAAGTTTAGTTAAATCGAAAACAACATCCAAATTTAACCCTTATCGATTAATCAATCATAACAACAGCAGTTAATATTTAAACTAACGACATCATATGAACAAGTAGGATTGGTGAAGCTAAACAACATAAACAACAACATTTTATGTTTAATCTAGTGAAAAGTTTTCCCTATGAATTTAATAACCTCAACAGCAGAGAATTATCAATATTAGTTGCTTTGCAAATTCAATTAATCAAACAATTACGGATTTGGTATCAAACTTAGCATTAGATTGTATGAAAAATTATTAGGTAGCTAATCGAGCAATCAACAACACAATCATGGCATGAATAAATTAAAAACTTATGATATTCAATAAAAATCATCAATTCAAAACAACAATCTCTTGAATAAATTAAATCCCAATGGTTTTGTCTTCCTCAACCAAGAGGATGAGTTTAGCTACTCATAATCAATACAAAAATAATAAAATAATGTATGCAAATCATAAACAAAAACTAAGACAAACTTGTGTTGTGTTTGTGTTGTGTTTGTCATTGGTGATTTTCTTTATTTGTATAGAAATGTATAGAGTAATGATGTGACTAGAAATAGACACATCTATTGCGCTTAATTGTCTACGATTTAGTATATTTTGATAGATAAATAGATACATATGCTACCTAATAGTATATTTGTCTAAATGTAGGCAAAGGTGAAGAAATCAAGCTAAAATGATGAAAGAAGTTGTAAAGTTGAAGAAAAGAGGAAAAAACCGGAATCCAAGACACATATTGCTCCTTTCTCCTCAAATTTCTATATGTTCAAGCCAAGTTTTGGAAATGTGGTCCATATAAAAGTTGTAGAACTTTGAGTTATCTTCGCGTGGACAGCTAACTTGTCGATTTCAAAGTTTGTATGTGAAAGTTATGTCCCAAATACAAAACTCGCCAGAAAAATTAATGACATGCGTAATTACGCCATTATTAGGCGTAATTACGCCAAGGCTACGACATGTGTAGGCGTAGCTATGCCATTTGAAGGCGTAAATACGCCAGAAACGTGGGAAGCCATATTTTTGACACATCATCAGGCGTCTTTACGCCATTTTCTGGCGTAGCTACGCCAACAGAGTTTTGGAAAGTGTAAAAATATGATTTCTCCTTCCCACATGGATTCTAACCTACTCCATCAGCTTCCCTATACATAATATGGACGAAAATCAGACTAAAGAACATCTAGATAGTTAGGGTAGAATAATTTTAGACTAGTTTTATATTTTTCTTTTCAATTTTGTTGAAGACGGCTACGAAGATCGAAGCGAAGGCGGGATTGACACCTCGACGAGCGGAGATTGGATTAGTTTTATTTCCCTTGTTTTTATTTATAGTTACCAAATTCTCCTTTTAAAAATCTCAATTTTGAATTGCAGGTACCTGATATTGAGCTGAAACTTCCTCCTGAACATCACGATACATCAATAGAAAACGAGGGGATGCGAAAAGGAATGAGGACCTCCAAGAAGTATAAGGCGAATAGGCATCGCCTCCGAGCTGTCAGAAGGATACTAAGGTGGGAAAAGGTGGCATTGGACACCAAACATGACCCACCATGAGCACGAGCATTGGAGTTGGGCCACCGACGTTAAACAGAGGCGCTGCTTGGGAGGCAACCCAATGTGTGATGCCCCGAAATTAATTAATGGTAACTTGGACATTAATTATGTTTATATGATGTATCATGTATTGATAGATTTATGTGTTGGGTATTAAGATGTTAACATGATTAATTGTGTTAAATTATCAATTATGAGGAAGATATGATTTAAATGAAGTTTAGAGCATTGTTGTAAAGTGCCTTTAAAATACCAAGTTGGGTATTTTATACATCATGTTAAGTTTGGGGTACAATTTTATTAAGTTATTACAACCCCTTTTAAATCCCCTACACATCACTTTAACCCCCCACATTACCATTCACCTTTTAAAAATCCCCAAATCACTTCCCAACCCCAAACCCTACCCATTTTCGAAATCCACCAAAAAGGAAGAAGGAAAGTCCCACAAAAACTTTGTTTGTGTGATCTTTGCTAGGATTTGGAGCCTACAAGAGGTATGGAACCATTCCTATAAGTTTTATGATGATTGGTGTTGAAATGGGTTAAGTTTTTGATGTTTTATGTGGGTTTGTTTGGGTATGTGTTGTGTATGGTTGGGGTATGATTTTTGAAGTGTTTTATGTTGGTTTTGGTGGGTTATGATGTTATTGATGTTTTATGGAAGTTTGGTTTTGGGATGGTATGTGAAGGAGCTTGAAAAATGAGCATTAATGGCGAAAATTCGATGTACAGCACTCGGCGATCGATCGCCCGTTCTTGGCGATCGATCGCGAGCGTCCAGTACCAGCCAGAAGCATTTGGCGATCGATCGCCACTTTTGGGCGATCGATCGGCGGGCCTGGCGATCGATCGCGCCAAAAGTGGCGATCGATCGCCAAGAAGGAGATTTTGGCCCCTCGTCCAGTGCGATCTCGCGATCGATCGCGCCTGGGTGGCGATCGATCGCGAGCTGAAGAAAAGTGGATTTTTGATTTTTTGTGGGATTTTTGGATATTGGACTATGTTTAGCTTCTAATATCAATTTGTATGGTTGTGTAGAACCATCCCAGGTGCCCACAACATCCAGGAGATAAAGCTCTCCAAATTCTCCACTTTTGGGAATTAAGGTACGTAAGAGACGTACGAGCATCGGACGGTAAACCATGCCCTTACATATTATGATGATATTTAAGATGATGTTTACGATGACGACGTTTAAGATGATGTTATGATGATGATATCTATGATGATATTTATAATGATGATGCTTATGATGATGTTATGATGATGATGCTTATGCGATGTTATTTGTGGTAAGATGCCACGGGGTAAGATGCCCCACATGGTAAGAGGCCATGCGATATTATTTGTGGTAAGATGCCACGGGGTAAGATGCCCCACATGGTAAGAGGCCATGCGATATTATTTGTGGTAAGATGCCACGGGGTAAGATGCCCCACATGGTAAGAGGCCATGCGATGTTATTCGTGGTAAGATGCCACGCAATGTTTATGATATGGTAAGACGCCATATGATTGGGTAAGATGCCCACATGGTAAGATGCCAAGCAATGTTTATAATATGGTAAGACGCCATATGATTGGGTAAGATGCCCACGTGGTAAGATGCCACGCAATGATTATGATATGGTAAGATGCCATACAATGGGGTAAGACGCCCCAATATATGAATAAGAGTCAGGGATAACCAAGGAGGTCGGAGGACGACCAACGACTTTTACTTAACTAAGATGTTATGCATATGTATGCTTTTATATAATGTTAAGTAAATTTATGAATGCTCATGATGTGTTATCCCTGTAGGTACACTTTTGGACCAAGGGCCTAGGGTCGGGTTGAGGAAGTGAGCTAAAGGGAGCATGATGAACATAGGATGCAGGATTTTTGATAGTCTCTACTCTAGGAGTAGTGTAAATCTATAGCTTTAACATTCTTTGTTGGGAATGTAATTAAATAGCTTTGAAAACTTTATTTTTGGCCTGTAATCTCCCTAGCTCAAACTACAACCGGAACCCTTAAGAGGTTATAAATGCATGTTCTATCCAATTTATGTGTACTATATGAAGTTAAGGTAGGAAGACCCTACATTAGTGGTATCAGAGCCAGGTTAGATAACCCGGGATGAGTGAAGGGTAGCCTTAGCAATAAGTTAGCTAGGTGCTTACTTTCGAACATGTTTTGTGCATAAGTTGCATATGAAGTATATGATGTTATGCTAACATGTTTTGTTTATCTAACGAAGTATTATACGAACTGCTTTTGGATCTTGTTGTTAATCCTTGTGTTGCAGCATGGCAGCAAATGTGGAGGTAGGTGACGCAGTGAGCGTCAATGCTAGTGCGGGGTGTACGGATCCCCTACCCCCGCCAGCTTTTGATGATGAACCGGCCGAACAACAGTTGTTGCCAGGGGAACTAAGCCTAACTCAGTTTCTTGCTTACCGACCCCCAACCTTTGAAGGAACTGAAACTGGGGAACGAGCTGAGGAATGGTTGGAAAGAATAGAGCAGATCTTTGTGGCAGCCCCATGTGCGAAGACAGCGTGGATACGGTTAGCAGAGTTCCAGTTGGCCAAGAAGGCGCTAATGTGGTGGAAGACCACTGTGGTAGAGCAAGAGGCTCAAGATCATGAAGTGAACTGGAAAATGTTTCGAACTCGCTTCCTGAACCGTTATTTCTCGGCTGCAGCACGACAGGCTAAGGAAGATGAATTCACTCACCTCAAGCAAGGTAATATGTCAGTATCAGATTATGCTCTTCAGTTCTGCTCCTTGCTCAGATATGTGCCTCACATTGCTACGAGCACACAAGCAAAGATGAGGAATTTCATGAAAGGATTGAGGCCGGAGCTATACGATAGGGTGATCACTTATGGCCCTACTTGTTTTGATGATGCACTCTCAAGGGCTGAGCTAGCCGAACTAGGAGTGGGTGCATACCCTGATGTTGTACCACCGTCGGCACCCTCTCAGAAATCCACTCCGGATAATTTGAAGCCGAGGAATGATCAGTTCAAGTCAAGGGGGAACTCCTCAGCGTCAAGGTTTAGTGGTAAGAAGTCCGACAATAGGTGGAAAGGAAACCGAAGAGGTGATGCCCCATCTGGAAGGGGGCAGTCTCAGGGAGACAGATCCGGGAGGATCCAATGCACTCTTTGTGGGCAACCACATCTGGCGAAAGACTGTATAGGGTGCTATGTTTGTGGCGACAAGGGCCACTTTGCTAGACAGTGTCCCAACAGGGGAAGTCAACAGGGTTCTGCGGGGAGGCCTGCAGATAGGACAGCGCAGCACCGACCACCATTTGTGCCGCGTCAGCATGGAGGTCAGCCCATGGGGCCACCTCAAGGACAGGTCTATGCACTGACAAGGGAGCAGGCTTCAGCGGCTCCGGAGGAGGTTATAGCGGGTACGTGTCTTTTATTTACGCACCCTGCTTTTATATTGATCGACACAGGTGCGTCACACTCTTTTGTGTCGACAAGTTTTGTGGAAAGGCACCACTTATGCACTTCTCCGTCGCCCACGCCTCTTATAGTCTCGACCCCCGCTGGAAGAAGTATGATTACTGATCGGATCGTCTACAATGGCCTCATTTATTTGAGGATAAGGAACTAAGGTCAGACTTGATTGTTCTGGGAATGTCAGATTTTGATTGCATTCTGGGCATTGATGTTCTGAACAGGTATCAGGCAGTTGTGAACTGTAGGCAGAGAACTGTACGGTTTAAATCCGATATGGGAGTCCCATGGACGTTCTATGGGGATGGTTCTCGCTCTAAGATTCCATTGATATCTGCTGTCAAGATGGCGCAGTTGTTGGAACGAGGTCATTCAGGATATCTCATTTATGCCGTCGATGTTACGGAAAAGAAAGGAGAAGTGAAAGTTGAGGATGTGCCCGTAGTGGCGGAGTTCCCTGATGTCTTTCCGGAGGAGATTCCCGGATTCCCACCGACGAGAGAGGTCGAGTTTGGGATTGAGTTATTACCAGGGACGTCGGCCATTTCTCGTGCCCCTTATAGGATGGCACCAGCGGAGCTAAGGGAATTAAAGATTCAGTTGCAGGAACTCCTTGATAAGGGCTATATACGCCCTAGCGTATCGCCCTGGGGAGCACCAGTTTTATTTGTGAAGAAGAAAGATGGTTCGATGCGTTTGTGCATCGATTACAGACAACTGAACAAAGCCACGGTGAAGAATAAGTACCCACTTCCGAGGATCGATGATTTGTTTGATCAGTTGCAGGGTACGAGGCTCTACAGTAAGATCGATCTGAGGTCGGGGTACCATCAGATTCGAGTAAGAGAAGAGGATGTCCAGAAGATAGCCTTCAGGACTAGGTATGGGCATTATGAATTTCTAGTCATGCCTTTTGGAGTGACGAATGCCCCGGCTGTTTTCATGAGTTTGATGAACAAGGTGTTCCAGCCATATTTGGACCAATTCGTCATAGTTTTCATTGACGACATACTCATCTACTCTAGGACCGAAGAAGATCATGTACGGCACTTGAGGACAGTACTTCAGATCCTTAGGGATCATCAGTTGTATGCTAAGCTTAGCAAGTGCGAATTCTGGTTGGACAGCGTGGTGTTCCTAGGCCATGTCATATCTAGCCAAGGGATATCTGTGGATCCGAGGAAGATTGAAGCTGTGATGGAGTGGGCAGCACCCACTTCTGTACCCGAGATACGGAGTTTTCTTGGCTTAGCAGGTTATTACCGACGTTTTGTCGAGGGATTTTCTAAGATCGCCAAGCCATTGACACAGCTGACTCAGAAAGGAGTCCCGTTCTTCTGGTCCGAAGCTTGTGAGGAAAGCTTCCAAGAATTGAAGCGTCGTTTGACGACAGCGCCAGTGTTGGTGATTCCGTCTGAGGACAAGAGGTTTGCTTTGTACACGGATGCATCATTGCAAGGTTTGGGCTGTGTACTGATGCAAGACAGACAAGTGGTAGCCTATGCTTCGAGACAGTTGAAGCCTCATGAGACCAGGTACCCAGTCCATGATCTGGAACTGGCAGCTATCATTTTCGCCTTGAAGATTTGGCGTCATTACCTTTATGGTACTACGTTTACCATTTTTACGGACCATAAGAGCCTGAAGTTCTTGTTCACTCAGGCAGAGTTGAATATGAGGCAAAGGAGGTGGATGGATTTACTCAAGGATTATGACTGTGAAATTGAGTACCATCCTGGTAAGGCAAATTTGATAGCAGACGCCTTAAGTAGGAAGGTGAAGAGTACTGCTGAGGACGTTATGTGTTTATCAGCTTTAATGATTTCTTATTGCCATCTGGGCTATGATTTCGATGTAGACACGTCGCCGGTGCGAGTGTCGACCTTATTAGCCGAGCCAGACGTATTTGAGGCAATCAGGAAAGCCCAGAGGTCGGATGATGAAGTGCAGAGATGGTCATCAATAGCACTTCGAGGCCAGCCAACAAAGTTTAGTGTGGCTGCAGATGACTCTTTAAGATTGGGCAACCGATGGGTGGTCCCAGATGCGCCAGGATTGCGTAAAGGAATTTTAGAACGGGCTCATAGTAGCCGGTTCAGTATCCACCCTGGAGGAAGAAAGATGTATAAGGACCTAAGTGGTCAATTCTGGTGGAGACGCATGAAGCGTGATGTGATCAGCTTCGTTAAGAGATGTTTGATCTGCCAACAAGTAAAGGCAGAAAGGCAGAGGCCTGGTGGCGAGCTGAAGAGCTTGGAGGTACCTAAGTGGAAGTGGGAGCATATATCTATGGACTTCGTGACCCACTTGCCAAGGTCGGCCTCTGGATTTGATGCGATCTGGGTGATCGTGGATAGGCTGACGAAGGTAGCTCATTTCATCCCTTACAGTATGACTTTCACGTACTTAAAGATGGCCCAATTATATGTACGGGATGTAGTGAGGTTGCATGGGATTCCAGTCTCGATCGTGTCTGACAGAGACCCAAGGTTTACTTCTCATTTCTGGGAGGGTCTCCAGACAGCTTTGGGCACCGAGGTGAGACTAAGTACAGCTTATCACCCTCAGACTGATGGCCAAACGGAGCGTACTATACAAACGCTCGAAGATATATTGAGGGCATGTGTTTTGGAGTTTGATACTCCGTGGCAAGAGTCTATACCTCTGGTAGAGTTCTCCTACAATAACAGCTATCAGGCGAGCATTCAAATGGCCCCTTTTGAAGCTCTTTACGGACGACGATGTAGGTCACCGCTGTATTGGGAGGACTTGACGAGTAAAGCGGTCGGAGGACCGGATATGATTAAGGACATGGAGGAAAGGATTAAGATGATACGCTTAAAGATGAAAGCGGCCCAAGATAGGCAAGCAGCCTATGCCAATAAGCGGCGACGGCCGCTAGAATTTCAAGTGGGAGACAAGGTCTTCTTGAAAATCTCACCCTTCAGGGGTGTTGTTCGATTTGGTATGCGGGGGAAGTTATCCCCGAGGTATGTTGGACCGTATGAGGTGTTACAGCGCATCGGCACTTTGGCTTACCGATTGGCTTTACCGCCGTCCTTATCTGGGATTCATGATGTCTTCCATGTTTCTATGTTGAGAAAGTATGAGCCAGATCCGTCTCATGTATTACAGCCTACTGAAGTGCAGTTAGACTCAGATGTATCCTACGTTGAACGACCGGTCAGAATTCTGGATCGTGAGGATCGCAGACTACGAAGTAAAGTTATACCAATGGTCAGAGTTCAGTGGGATCGTCGGGGTGTCGAGGAGGCTACGTGGGAGACGGAGCGGCATATGATGCAGCATTACCCCGAACTATTTTCTGGTATGATTTATGTTTAGTTTCTTTTGGGTAAGTGCATGCGATTTCGAGGACGAAATCTTGTAAGTAGGGGAGTAATGTGATGCCCCGAAATTAATTAATGGTAACTTGGACATTAATTATGTTTATATGATGTATCATGTATTGATAGATTTATGTGTTGGGTATTAAGATGTTAACATGATTAATTGTGTTAAATTATCAATTATGAGGAAGATATGATTTAAATGAAGTTTAGAGCATTGTTGTAAAGTGCCTTTAAAATACCAAGTTGGGTATTTTATACATCATGTTAAGTTTGGGGTACAATTTTATTAAGTTATTACAACCCCTTTTAAATCCCCTACACATCACTTTAACCCCCCACATTACCATTCACCTTTTAAAAATCCCCAAATCACTTCCCAACCCCAAACCCTACCCATTTTCGAAATCCACCAAAAAGGAAGAAGGAAAGTCCCACAAAAACTTTGTTTGTGTGATCTTTGCTAGGATTTGGAGCCTACAAGAGGTATGGAACCATTCCTATAAGTTTTATGATGATTGGTGTTGAAATGGGTTAAGTTTTTGATGTTTTATGTGGGTTTGTTTGGGTATGTGTTGTGTATGGTTGGGGTATGATTTTTGAAGTGTTTTATGTTGGTTTTGGTGGGTTATGATGTTATTGATGTTTTATGGAAGTTTGGTTTTGGGATGGTATGTGAAGGAGCTTGAAAAATGAGCATTAATGGCGAAAATTCGATGTACAGCACTCGGCGATCGATCGCCCGTTCTTGGCGATCGATCGCGAGCGTCCAGTACCAGCCAGAAGCATTTGGCGATCGATCGCCACTTTTGGGCGATCGATCGGCGGGCCTGGCGATCGATCGCGCCAAAAGTGGCGATCGATCGCCAAGAAGGAGATTTTGGCCCCTCGTCCAGTGCGATCTCGCGATCGATCGCGCCTGGGTGGCGATCGATCGCGAGCTGAAGAAAAGTGAATTTTTGATTTTTTTTGTGGGATTTTTGGATATTGGACTATGTTTAGCTTCTAATATCAATTTGTATGGTTGTGTAGAACCATCCCAGGTGCCCACAACATCCAGGAGATAAAGCTCTCCAAATTCTCCACTTTTGGGAATTAAGGTACGTAAGAGACGTACGAGCATCGGACGGTAAACCATGCCCTTACATATTATGATGATATTTAAGATGATGTTTACGATGACGACGTTTAAGATGATGTTATGATGATGATATCTATGATGATATTTATAATGATGATGCTTATGATGATGTTATGATGATGATGCTTATGCGATGTTATTTGTGGTAAGATGCCACGGGGTAAGATGCCCCACATGGTAAGAGGCCATGCGATATTATTTGTGGTAAGATGCCACGGGGTAAGATGCCCCACATGGTAAGAGGCCATGCGATATTATTTGTGGTAAGATGCCACGGGGTAAGATGCCCCACATGGTAAGAGGCCATGCGATGTTATTCGTGGTAAGATGCCACGCAATGTTTATGATATGGTAAGACGCCATATGATTGGGTAAGATGCCCACATGGTAAGATGCCAAGCAATGTTTATAATATGGTAAGACGCCATATGATTGGGTAAGATGCCCACGTGGTAAGATGCCACGCAATGATTATGATATGGTAAGATGCCATACAATGGGGTAAGACGCCCCAATATATGAATAAGAGTCAGGGATAACCAAGGAGGTCGGAGGACGACCAACGACTTTTACTTAACTAAGATGTTATGCATATGTATGCTTTTATATAATGTTAAGTAAATTTATGAATGCTCATGATGTGTTATCCCTGTAGGTACACTTTTGGACCAAGGGCCTAGGGTCGGGTTGAGGAAGTGAGCTAAAGGGAGCATGATGAACATAGGATGCAGGATTTTTGATAGTCTCTACTCTAGGAGTAGTGTAAATCTATAGCTTTAACATTCTTTGTTGGGAATGTAATTAAATAGCTTTGAAAACTTTATTTTTGGCCTGTAATCTCCCTAGCTCAAACTACAACCGGAACCCTTAAGAGGTTATAAATGCATGTTCTATCCAATTTATGTGTACTATATGAAGTTAAGGTAGGAAGACCCTACACAATGGGAGTTAGTTTCCCTTTCCTTTTATTTTTTATTGCTTTATTAGTTAGACTTTTCTCGTTTCTTGTATTTTTGCCTTACATTGGGGACAATGTAAGAATTAAGTATGGGGGAGGGATTAGTGGTGTGTTATTGCTTTTCTATTACAAAAATACAAAAAAAATCGAAAATTTTGAAAATTTTGAGCTCATAGTCAATAATGAATGCATGCTTAGAATCACTAGCCCATGATGAAACCTAATTGATATCATGCATACTTTTGAACATAGGTGAATTGTTAACCTTGGAACACTTTGAACTCTAATGCAAATTTTGCTTTAACATAGTAGTTGAATATTTTGAGCACTAATCCGTCATTACTTGTGAAGTGTGCATAGCTTAGTGAAGATTGTGTGAACTTTGTGATAGTCTTAAGAAGTCTCTAATACATGCTAGAACTTAACTACATACTCTTTGAGGCGTATGTCTAGACTACTTGCGAACATGAAAGTGATATAGGCAATCTTTGATGCGTTTGAGCCTTTCAAGCCTACCATGTAAAGAAAATCAATCACTAGTACCCTTTTTGAGCCTTAATGTAAAAGAATGGTTGTATGCTAAGCATACAAACAACCCCCATTCGACATTCTTTGATTAGCTTATCATCCTTCCCTAATAAGCCTAAATATGAATTCTAACCATACCTTTGAAGGGAGTATGATGTGTTTCATTCACATGCATTAATGTTACCAATGATTCAAATGTTTTGTGAGCTTTATTGTCAAAAGAATGAAATGCATGAAAGAAAAAGGGATGCCTTGAAAAGAATTAATACAAATATGACTCCAATGGGAGCCAAGGCACAAAAGAAAAAAAAATGACTAAAGTTTACATTGCAAAAATCATGCAAGAAGAGAAGCTAATTATTGTGCATATCACAATACTCTCTTGTTTGATGCATCTTTTCCCTTTCTTTCATAAGCCAATACCTAGGCCAAGCTACAAGCTAATAAAGACCTACTTGATTTGTGTTTGCAAAGTCGCTAAGATAGTGGAGAAGAGTGTGCAAGTGAGCTTATACTTGTGTTAGTGTATGACTTGAACTATTGTGGATTTGCATCTTTTGGATCTATAATTGCATATGACACTTGTTTATGACCACACACACACATTCACTGCTTTGTTGAGTATGAAATGTTTAGGGATTGAACTTGTTCCACTATTAACTTTTCACCACCTTTCATTACTATGCATGTTTATAATTGTTGAGGCGTTAAAGTGGGGATTAGTCAATTTGTTATGAATCTATGAGCCAAGCAAAAATTTTCATTAGTTTTGTCTGATTTACTCGAGGTCGAGTAAAGTTTAAGTATGGGGGTATTTGATGTGACTAGAAATAGACTATTGCGTTTAATTGTCTACGATTTGGTATATTTTGATGGATAAATAGATACATATGCTACCTAATCGTATATTTGTCTAAATGTAGGAAAAGGTGAAGAAATCAAGCTAAAATGATGAAAGAAGGAGTAAAGTTGAAGAAAAGAGGAAAAAACCAGAATCCAAGACACATGTTGCTCCTTTCTCCTCAAATTTCTATATGTTCAAGCCAAGTTTTGGAAATGTGGCCATATAAAGTTGTAGAAATTTGAGTTATCTTCGCGTGGACAGCTGACTTGTTGAATTTGGAGTTTGTATGTGAAAGTTATGGCCAAAATACAAAACTCGCCAGAAAAATTGATGACATTCGTAATTACGCCATTATTAGGCGTAATTACGCCAAGGCTACGGCATGTGTAGGCGTAGCTACGCCATTTGGAGGCGTAAATACGCCAAAAATGCGGGAAGCCATATTTTTGACACATTATGAGGCGTCTTTATACGCCATTTTCTGGCGTAGCTACGCCAATAGAGTTTTGGAAAGTGTAAAAACTTGATTTCTTTCCTTCCCACATGGATTCTAACCTACTCCATCAGCTTCCCTATACATATATGGACAAAAATCAGACTAAAGAACATCTAGATAGTTAGGGTAGAATAGTTTTAGACTAGTTTTATATTTTTCTTTTCAATTTTGTTGAAGACGGCTACGAAGATCGAAGCGAAGGCGGGATTGACACCTCGACGAGCGGAGATTGGATTAGTTTTCTTTCCCTTGTTTTTATTTATAGTTTTGATTTAATTATGTGTAGCTAGTTTTAATTCTTGGTTGTGGAAGACTAAATCCTTGGATTTATTTATCTTGGGGAGATTCCTACGCTTTTGTTTACCGATTTTATTGAATATCAAGAGTTTTTCTGATTTTGTTGATATGATTGTTGTGTTTGTTTATTGGATTGACAACCTAATAACTTGCATGTAATCTAACGCTAAATTAGATATCAAATACGGAATCGTTTGATCCCTCTAATTTACGAAGCAACTAAGATTGATGAATTTCCGCTTGTGAGTTTGTTAAATTCTTAGGAAGAACACTTGACTAGATTAAACATAGACGCTTGGATTATGTTGTTTAGCTTCATCGATCTCACTAATTCATATGCTATCATCAATTTAAATCTTAATCGCTTGTATTTTGATTGACTGTTTGATAAGGGTTAAACTAGAACGCTTGGGCTACTTAACTATACGTAAGGTGAGATAGGACTTTGATTATTGGATCAAACGTCCAACGATGAATATTCATATGTAAAATTGAGTTTTTTTGTGAATCGATGAAATAGATGATAAAATCCAAGGTAAAGTCGACCGATACCAAGAATCGTTTTCGTTAGTTAATCTTTGTTTTTAATTTTAGTTAGTATAATACAACCTCGCAACCCCATCATTTATTATCTTTTGTTTTGATTTTCATTAACACAAAGATTCACACCTCATCGTGGGATCGATCCCTACTCACATTACTACATTATTGTTATCAATCTTGAGGATTGTGTGGGGTTAATTTGGACGTACACGATAAGCGCTACCAAGTAAGATGATAAAGTTGTTGTTAGTGAATTTAATCACTACTACTCAATTCTCCCTTTTAAATTCACATATTTTTCCCTTTTATATCTCTGGCTAATATTTCATTTTTACATTATTGTTGGTTGTAAACCTACCACAAGTGTACGATATCAAATTTGAATAAAGTGAAAAGAAAAGATATCGTTCCCACATGGATTGGAAATTTAGTTCGTATTAAGTACTGTAAATAAAATAATCTCAGATTTATTTAGAAAATCAAAGATAGATTTAACTAAGTAAACTAATAAAATAGAACCACAATACAAGAATTTAAAATACAAAAAATCAATAAAGATGAATTCTAGAGGTTCGATTTCACTTGATTAACTACTTTGTATTGATCCTACCAATTTCTATATCAACAATTCTTCCAGTTTATTAGTCAAGAATCCGTAATTATCTTCTACTCCCTCTCTAGAGTGACGAGTAAAAACTGTTATTCAATATCAATTGTGATATCCTACCAACAATCAAATATCAAATAATTTAATTCGAACAATTATTTTTTCAATATAGAGTTATAGGCCTCTCGAACTCCATACATTTCCACGATGTATTTTTTTACGATCGTATTCAAAATTCTCTATCCCGAGTGATATAATTCAAATAAATATAACGATACAATTAGTGACCAGTTAATTTTATGCATTTAAAATTAGGAAAACACAAACTATATGAAGAAAAAAACAAAATACATTAATTAATAAAACAAATCAAGTCAAGCTATGTCGTTCCTATAGAAACTAAGAATTAGTTTCTGATAAAAATAAGAAAAAACCAAAGCATGTTCTTAATCATCATGAATTTCAACCCAATTCGTTTATTTAAATAAACGAATGTTTGAAACCATAAAACAACTAAGGGCGGGGTGTGTTTTTGCAATTTTGAAGTGGAGACAATAATCCCTTCATTCACCATCATCATCCCTTCATTTCCATCATTCTATTCTCTCTTTCTCCTTCGTCATTTGTTTCTTTGAGTTCAATTTGGAAACAAGATCTTGTTCAAGTTTGTGTGGTGGTAAGATCATCCTACTTTTATCTTAGTTATTATTGTATGTTAATTGATTTTGATAATGGTGGGTTTGGAGTTTGAGTTAGGGATTTGGGGGTTAAGAAAAAGTGTGTTACATGTAGAGTGTCAATGAAGTGTATTTTTAGTTTGATTCAAGTTTTGGTGAGGTTTGGGTGGTGAAATATGTTGAAAAATTCTAGTATTTTTCAATGGTTTTCGTCTACTGATCGATTGGTCGATGAACACCGATCGATCGTCCAATGTCCAGGGGAAAAAATGAAATTTTATGCTACCAATCAATTGGTAGAAGTACCACCGATCGATCGGTAGAATGCGAAGAAGGGGGATAATTTTGACGGGCTACAGATCAATTGGTAGAGGCTGAATGCTGAAAAAATTATTTTGTGTTGTGATGTCAACGAATTCATTGTCCAAGGATTTTAAGTAATATTGATAATTTATTATGTACAGCCTGCTCAAATTTTCAAGACACAGGGAAATGTAACTTATCAATATCAGGTATTTAAATACGTACGAGCAATAATGGTATAATTTGTTTATACTCTGATTAAGATATAGAGATATTGTGTGATGAATGATGATATTGTGATTTGTGTATCACATGATGACTTACATATATATATATATATATATATAATTGCCAGGGTCGACGCTGAAGAGAGAGTGCGACGTTATCCTTGTCAGGTCGATGCTAGAGAGCGTGCGACGTTATCATTGTGAGGGTCGATGCGGGAGAGAGCGTGTGACGTTATCATTGTCAAGGTCGATGCTGGAGAGAGTGTGCGATGTTATCATTGTCCGGTCGGTCGCGCTTATCGTGTACGCCCAAATTAACTATTCTCAGTTAACAACAAATTAATGTAGCAGTGTAAGTAAGGATCGATCCCACAGGGAAGTGAGTATCTTTATGCTAACAAGAATCAAAATAGGTGGGTTTTGACAGTAGTAATTATCATAAAGAGAGATCTTGGTTTCGGTCGACGCTATAATTGGAATTCGTTTATTCATTCATCGATTTTCTCACATATGTAATTTTTATGCATGAATATTCGCCATTGAATATTTAACTCCTATCCCACCTTAAGTTTAGTTAAATCAAAAACATCATCCAAATTTAACCCTTATCGATTAATCAATCATAACAACAGCAGTTAAGATTTAAACTAACGATATCATATGAACAAGTAGGATTGGTGAAGCTAAACAACATAAACAACAACATTTTATGTTTAATCTAGTGAAAAATTTTCCCTAGAAATTTAATAACCTCAACTGAAGAGAATTATCAATCTTAGTTGCTTTGGAAATTTAATTAATCAAACAATTATGGATTTGGTATCAAACTTAGCATTAGATTGTATGAAAAATTATTAGGTAGCTAATCGAACAATCAACAACACAATCATGGCATGAATAAATTAAAAACTTATGATATTCAATAAAAATCATCAATTCAAAACAACAATCTCTTGAATAAATTAAATCCCAATGGTTTTGTCTTCCTCAACCAAGAGGATGAGTTTAGCTACTCATAATCAATGCAAAAATAACAAAATAATGTATGTAAATCATAAACAAAAACTATGACAAACTTGTGTTGTGTTTGTGTTGTGTTTGTCATTGGTGATTTTCTTTATTTGTATAGAAATGTATAGAGTAAGATGATAAAGTTGTTGTTAGTGAATTTAATCACTTCTACTCAATTCTCCCTTTTAAATTCACATATTTTCCCTTTTATATCTTTGGCTAATATTTCATTTTTACATTATTGTTGGTTGTAACCTACCACAAGTGTACGATATCAAATTTGAATAAAGTGAAAAGAAAAGATATCGTTCCCACATGGATTGGAAATTTAGTTCGTATTAAGTACTGTAAATAAAATAATCTCAGATTTATTTAGAAAATCAAAGATAGATTTAACTAAGTAAACTAATAAAATAGAACCACAATACGAGAATTTAAAATACAAGAAAATCAATAAAGATGAATTCTAGAGGTTCGATTTCACTTGATTATCTACTTTGTATTGATCCTACCAATTTCTATATCAACAATTCTTCCAGTTTATTAGTCAAGAATCCGTAATTATCTTCTACTCCCTCTCTAGAGTGACGAGTAAAAACTGTTATTCAATATCAATTGTGATATCCTACCAACAATCAAATATCAAATAATTTAATTCGAACAATTTTTTTTTCAATATAGAGTTATAGGCCTCTCGAACTCTACAAATTTCCACGGTGTATTTTTTTACGATCGTATTCAAATTTCTCTATCCCGAGTGATATATTTCAAATAAATATAACGATACAATTAGTGACCAGTTAATTGTATGCATTTAAAATTAGGAAAACACAAACTATATGAAGAAAAAAACAAAATATTTTAATTAATAATAAAAAAAATCAAGTCAAGCTATGTCATTCCTATAGAAACTAAGAATTAGTTCATGATAAAAATAAGAAAAAACCAAAGCATGTTCTTAATCATCATGAATTTCAACCCAATTAGTTTATTTAAATAAACGAATGTTTAAAACCCTAAAACAACTAAGTGCGGGGTGTGTTTTTGCATTTTGAAGTGGAGACAATATTTGAGGGGTAATCCCTTCATTATCCCTCATTATCCCTTCATTTCCATCATTCTCTTCTCTCTTTCTCCTTCGTCATTTGTTTCTTTGAGTTCAATTGGAAACAAGATCTTGTTCAAGTTTGTGTGGTGGTAAGATCATCCTACTTTTATCTTAGTTATTATTGTATGTGAATTGATTTTGATAATGGTGGGTTTGGAGTTTGAGTTAGGGATTTGGGGGTTAAGAAAAAGTGTGTTACTTGTAGACTGTCAATGAAGTGTATTTTTAGTTTGATTCAAGTTTTGGTGTGGTTTGGGTGGTGAAATATGCTGAAAAATTCTGGTATTTTTCAATGGTTTTCGTCTACTGATCAATTGGTTGATGAACACCAATCGATCGTCAAATGTCCAGGGGAAAAAATGAAATTTTATGCTACCAATCAATTGGTAGAAGTACCACCGATCGATCGGTAGAATGCGAAGAAGGGGGATAATTTTGACGGGCTACAGATCAATCGGTAGAGGCTGAATGCTGAAAACATTATTTTGTGTTGTGATGTCAACGAATGCATTGTCCGAGGATTTTAAGTAATATTGATAATTTATTATGTACAACCTGCTCAAATTTTCAAGACACAGGGAAATGTAACTTATCAATATCAGGTATTTAAATACGTACGAGCAATAATGGTATAATTTGTTTATACTTAATGATTAAGAGATAGAGATATTGTGTGATGAATGATGATATTGTGATTTGTGTATCACATGATGACTTAATTGTCAGGGTCGACGCTGAAGAGAGAGTGCGACGTTATCCTTGTCTGGTTGATGCTAGAGAGCGTGCGACGTTATCATTGTGAGGGTCGACGCTGGAGAGAGCGTGTGACGTGTCATTGTCAAGGTCGATGCTGGAGAGAATGTGCGACGTTATCATTGTCAGGTTGGTCGCGCTTATCGTGTACGCCCAAATTAACTATTCTCAGTTAACAACAAATTAATGTAGCAGTGTAAGTAGGGATCGATCCCACAGGGAAGTGAGTATCTTTGTGCTAACAAGAATCAAAATAGGGGGGTTTTGAGAGTAGTAATTATCTAAAATTATGTAGGATGCAAGATTGAAATAAAATAGGAATAAATCAATTAAAGAGAGATCTTGGTTTCGGTCGACGCTATAATTGGAATTCGTTATTCATTCATCGATTTTCTCACATATGTAATTTTTATGTATGAATATTCACCATTGAAGATTTAACTCCTATCCCACCTTAAGTTTAGTTAAATCGAAAACATCATCCAAATTTAACCTTTACCGATTAATCAATCATAACAACATCAGTTAAGATTTAATTAACGATATCATATGAACAAGTAGGATTGGTGAAGCTAAACAACAGCAGTTTATGTTTATTCTAGTGAAAAGTTTTCCCTAGGAATTTAATAACCTCAACAGCAGAGAATTAGCAATCTTAGTTGCTTCGCAAATTCAATTAATCAAACAATTACAGATTTGGTATCAAAATTAGCATTAGATTATATGAAAAATTATTAGGTAGCTAATCTAACAATCAACAACACAATCATGGCATGAATAAAATAAAAACTTATGATATTCAATAAAAATCACCAATTCAAAACAACAATCTCTTGAATAAATTAAATCCCAATGGTTTTGTCTTCCTCAACCAAGAGGATGAGTTTAGCTACTCATAATCAATGCAAAAATAACAAAATAATGTATGTAAATCATAAACAAAAACTAAGACAAACTAGAATAGTCGCCACTCGTCGAGGTTGCAATCCCGCCTTTTATGTCGATTCTTCAATCCGTCTTCAAAACTTCAAAGTAAATTTTTATTCTAAGTCTAAGCTATGTTCTAAAATCTGAATCCCCTTGCTCAGATATTCGAGTATATAAATGGTGGGAATCTGATATGGTAGGTTAAAAATCTATCCAAGATGGTAAAATCGAGTTTTCTAATTTTTGAGGATTCTCGTCAATCGATCGATCGAGCACTTCTCTCGATCGATAGCCAAATTTCTGCCTTGCTCGATCGATCGAGCTCTTCTTCTCGATCGATCGAGCACTCGTATATTTTGCTGGTTAATTTTCTGCCTTGCTCGATCGACAAGCTCTTCTGGGCGATTGAGCGAGCACCTCAAATAATTTTTATGCATTTTTCTTGGTCCACTTTGATCCATTGTCAACTCCAATGCATTTCTTTATACTTATTCGCCCTTGTTAGCTCGATTTCGATTACCCTACAATTACACAAATATACAATTAGGTAGCATATATATCAAATTATCCATCAAAACATACCCAATCGTAGACAATTAAGCGCAGTAGATGTGTCTATTTCTAGTCACATCACATGTCGACGTTGGAGAGAGTGTGCGATGTTATCATTGTCAGGGTCAACGCTGGGGTGAGCGTGTGACATTATCATTGTCAGGGTCGATGCTGGAGAAAGCGTGCGACGTTATGATTGTCAGGTCGAGGCTAGAGAGCATGCGATGTTATCATTATCAGGGTCGACGCTAGAATGTGCGTGTTGTTATCATTGGGTCGAAACTGGGGAGAGCGTGCGATGTTATCATTTTTAGGGTCGACTCTGGGGAGATCTTGCAACATTATAATTGTCAAGGTAGGCGCTAGAGAGCTGTGACATGATTATTATGTTATATGAAGCGTAAATGACATAGAATGATGTATTGAGAATATAATGAATTACGGTGGTAATGATCTTACATTATAGTTGTGAATTGTAGAAACATAGACATGTTAGAGATTTATCATATGATATTTATCATTATGACGTTATGATTGTGGCTTTGTGAAATAGGAACAGCTTGGAGGTATCATATTATTTTTTATATACTCAGGGAGTATCTTGTTACTTTACAACAATTTATTCTGTAAATATGAATTTTATATTCTTTAGAACTGTGATGTTTTATTGTTGGTGCTCACCCTTCTCTTCCATCTTTGCTTCAATTAAAATTCTCACTCTCTTCAATCTATGCTTCAATTCAAGCGAGCGAAAGATTTAGATGTCACAGCATCCATAGAAAAATGGTAAGCTTTTTCATCAAAAGAAACATTGACTTTATTTCAATTGATTGTATCTTTTCATTTTGTTCTCCAGAATTCCTTTTTTTTCATATGTTTATACCATCAAATTTGCAAGAGTTTGTGAATTTTGTTAAAGTTGTGTTGGCTTTTATTTAAATCGTGTAAATATATAATCTTGACCATCGATTATAATTTTTTTGTTTCCTTTACCTAATACCGTCCCTATTTTCATGGATTATTGTACTCTTTAAGGCTTTTTCTAGAAAACTTTTTTGTCTCTTTCTTGATTTTATTCCCATTTTGGTGTTATCTAAAAAAAAACTACCATTTACAAAAATTAAATGAGACATAAGATTTTTTACACGGAAAACCCCTCAAATAAGGGAAAAAACCACGGGACATAGTCCAGTATAATTCCACTATAATATCCAAGAGTTACAATATCTTTGTACAATAAAATGGTAAATAATGTGAAGAGAAAATGGTATAAAAAATGGTGTTTTGGTGTAGCGTTATTGATGAAGTTTCTTTTTTCCATTCTCCCTTTAAACCATCGGTTATTCCCTCTTTTATATAGGAAAAGAAAGTCCATGTAGTGATGATTTATCTGACATGCCTTTACCATACATCGTGACCCTTTATTGGAACTTGAAATATGAGGTGTCATCATGCATGTGTGTACATGTGTCAATTCCATATCAAATTTTGTGCCCGGGTTCTTATCTTTCCGGGTTTCTTCCCGGATGGTGTCTCTTCTCTTCCCGGGTATTCTCTCTTCTCTTCCCGTGTATTTTCCTTCTCTTCTTGGGTAGTGTCTCTTCTCTTCCCGGGTGGTTTTCTTATGTTCTCGGGTAGTGTTTCTTCTCTTCCCGGGTATTTTCCTTCTCTTCTCGGGTAGTGTCTCTTCTCCTCCCGAGTAGTTTCCTTCTCTTCCCAAGTAGTGTCTCTTCTCTTCCTGGGTATTTTCCTTCTCTTCCCGGGTGGTTTCCTTATCTTTCCAGGTAGTGTCTCTTCTCTTTCCGGATAGTGTCTCTTCTCTTCCCAGGTGGTTTCTCTTCTCCTCCCGGGTGGTGTCCCTTCACCTCCCGGGCAGTGTCCCTTCTCTTCCCGAGCAGTGTCTCTTCTCCTCCTGGGTAGTGTCACTTCTCTTCCCTTTATATTAGGTATTTTTTTAGGTATATATCTCGAGGCCACACAAGTGCATTTCATCCCAATCGTTATGCTTTAATTCATTCAAGGTATAACACTAGCATCCCCTCTAATCGAGCTAGAGTGTAAATCGTTGTCTTCACTTCAATATTAGGCAAACATTGTATGCACATTATTCTTAGAATATTTGAATTTCTAAGCCAATTTCAGATATTGAGATAAACTGTTATTCCAATTACCGGGGTGGTTCGATCATAGTAGGTCGGATGAATCGTTCAAAGAATCGGTGTTCGGTATACCCATGACAATGGGAGCTCGACATAACCATATCGGACCGACTTTGACTGAGACTGACATGATTGAGAATCCCGAATTGTCGTGAACTGACTGACTGAGGTGACAGAAGTCGAGATAATTGATCTCCCTTTAAACCATCGGTTATTTCACTCTTTTATATAGGAAAAGAAAGTCCAAGTAATGATGATTTATCTGACATGCCTTTACCATGGTTTTTCCATCATGACCCTTTATTGGAACTTGAAATGTGAGGTGTCATCAAGAATGTGTGTACATGTGTCAATTCCATATCAAAATTTGTGCCATGGTTATTCTCTTCCCGGGTCTCTTCCCTGGTGGTATCTCTTCTCTTCCCGGGTATTGTCTCTTCTCTTCCCGAGTATTTTCCCTCTCTTCCCGGGTAGTGTATCTTGTTAGTAATCCTTAGAGCATACAACATAGCGGAATAAAATTTAAGGATTACAAACCAGCAGATCTATACATAGGTTATCATATCGGATTAAGGAATACGAAGGTTCTCACCCTTGTAGCGTGTTTGAAGCAGAATCCACGGAGCAGCACGTCCAACGAACTCCGAGTCACAAGCAACACCTCCAAGGTCTTGCCTCTACGGTATCCACACGATCAAATCGAAAGGGATGTTCAAGAACAAGTTGCTAGACTTATTCTTGAACCTATATCAAAACACGGTTCAAAACCGATCAATAGCCACCAATCTCAAACCTTTTCTCACGGCGGCGGCGGCAAGGAAGGTGGCGGTCGAGAGCCTTTTGGAGGATGGCTAGGGTTTATGTTTTGATATCAAAGAATGATATGAAAGTATGATTAACAATTAATCAAAACCATGTATTTATATTATAAGGCTTTTAATTAAGGTTCAAGACTTTCTTAAAGTCTTAGGGGCCCAAACCCATGATTTAATTAAAACCTTTTAATCACTTAATTAAGACTCTTCTTAATTAATTAATTCATCCAATGAATTTAATTTCCCTTATCGATTTAATCTTTTGTGCGACCCGATAGGATCTTGTAATGTTGGCAGTGACATAAAATCTCATTTTACGTTTCAAGCATTGAGCGGTAGCTAGCAACACATCAATGCTACCCAAATTACAAGAATGTCAATGACTCGACATAACCTTTAGAACTTGTGATAATATTAATCATGTAACTTAATCCCTTTGTCCTTTGTGTTTAGATTGAACACGAGTCATGGAATAGTCATACTCGTATATCCAATCTTTATTTCTTGATCCCCAAGTAGAACTAGAATAAACGAATAAGCTCGATATCTCATATCGACTCATTCGAGCATGGCCATGCATTTTAGTTCTCACTTGATCAAGGGCCAAACACATCTCCTGTTATATAGGAGGGACAAATCCTATCTCGATCAGTCAACATCCCTCTACATAATTCGTAGTGTATCCAATAGTCGCCTTTATAGATTACCCTGTTACGGGTAACGTTTGACGATATCAAGATACATAACTCCTTATGTTGGGATCTCTGATGATCACAAGTCGTAAGGATTTCATACATTATTATCACTATGAGAATTGCATATGACGATCATATAACTATCCATGTTGCATTCTCATGGTGGGTCTGTCCAGTACATCGTTCTCTAACATGTACCCATATGTTGATTTGATATCTCATATCAATGAACAATTCATCGATCAACATATACTAGTCTCTACGTATTATCATTATCCCTATTCATGATAATACTTGACTAGGGACATCTTTAAGAATAATACAATATTATTCTAAGGACATTAACATATATATTAATTCACAATGCACAGTTAAAAGAATAATATATAATAATGAATTGCCATTCATAAATCATAAACATCGTATGTCTTAAACAATCATCTAATGACTTGTCTTAGGGCATATCCCAACAAATCTCCCACTTGCACTAAGACCACTCAGACATATACCTAATGCCTAGAGATCTAGTATGACGATCATGCTTCTGCTGTGACAGCGGCTTCGTCAATGGGTCAGATACATTATCATCTGTTGGTACTTTGCATATTTTAACATCTCCCCTTTCAACAATTTCTCGAATGAAATGGAAACGCCTAAGTATGTGCTTGGATCTTTGGTGAGATCTTGGTTCCTTAGCCAATGCGATCGCTCCATTGTTGTCACAATAGAGTTCTATCGGATCTTTGATGCTAGGTACCACTCCAAGTTCAGAAATGAACTTCCTCATCCAAACAGCTTCCTTTGCTGCATCCGAGGCAGCAATATACTCAGCTTCCGTTGTAGAATCGGCTACTGTTTCTTGCTTTGAACTCTTCCAGCTCACAGCACCTCCATTCAGGCAATACACATATCCAGATTGCGGTCGAAAATCATCTTTGTCGGTTTGGAAGCTTGCATCAGTGTAACCCATTACATTGAGCTCTTCCTCACCTCCATAAATCAAGAATGTATCCTTAGTCCTTCTCAAGTACTTTAGGATATTCTTGACAGCAATCCAGTGACCTTCACCTGGATCAACTTGATATCTGCTCGTCATGCTCAAAGCATACGATACATCGGGACGAGTACATATCATGGCATACATGATAGATCCAATAGCTGACGCGTATGGAATCTTACTCATGCGTTGTCTCTCATCTGGTGTTGAAGGACACTGTTCCTTCGAGAGATAAATGCCATGCGTCATAGGCACGAATCCTTTCTTTGATTCTTGCATGCTAAACCTTTTAAGCACCTTGTCTATGTATGTACTTTAACTTAGACCAAGAAGCCTTCTCGATCTATCTCTATAGATCTTGATTCCTAATACATAGGTGGCTTCTCCTAAGTCTTTCATCGAAAAGCAATTCCCTAGCCATATCTTTACAGATTGCAAGGCAGGGATATCATTTCCAATAAGAAGTATGTCATCTACATACAACACTAGGAAAATGATTACGCTCCCACTGACCTTCTTGTAGACACAAGGTTCATCTTCATTTTTGATAAAACCAAACTCTTTGATTGCATCATCAAAACGAAGATTCCAACTCCGAGAAGCTTGCTTCAATCCATAAATGGATCGTTGTAGCTTGCATATCTTTCCAGCATCCTTTGGATCGACAAAACCCTCGGGCTGTGTCATGTACACATCCTCGAGCAGATTTTCATTACGGAAAGCTGTTTTGACATCCATCTGCCAGATTTCATAATCATGAAATGCAGCTATTGCAAGTAAGATCCTTATGGATTTAACCATGGCCACTGGTGAAAAGGTTTCATCATAGTCAATACCATGAATTTGTTTGAATCCTTTTGCAACCAGCCGACCTTTATAGGTTTGTACATTACCATCCATATCGGTATTTTTCTTGAAAATCCATTTGCACCCTATGGGTCGTACCCCTTCAGGTGGATCAACCAAAGTCCATACTTGGTTTGTATACATGGATTCCATCTCAGATTTCATGGCCTCTTGCCATTTCTCAGAATCATTGCCCATTATAGCTTGTTGATAAGATGACGGCTCATCCTCATCAATAAGTAGTAAGTCACCTTGTTGAGTCACAAGAAATCCATATCTCTGTGGCTCCCGGTGTTCTCTTACAGACCTACACTGGGCTTGTGTCTCTTGAGCAGGTGCTTCTTCCACAACAGCTTGCGGAGCCTGCTCTGTTTCCATCTCAATCTCAGGTTCAGTGTTTTCTTGTGGTAGAACTTCACTAAGTTCTATTTTTCTCCCACTGGTTTTTCTAGAAATAAATTCTCTTTCAAGAAATACACCAGTCCGAGCAACAACTACTTTGTTCTCGGTGGGATAATAGAAATAGTATCCTTTCGTTTCCTTAGGATACCCCACAAATAAACACTTATCAGATTTGGGTCCAAGTTTGTTAGTGGCGTGACGTCTAACGAAAGCCTCACAACCCCAAATCTTCATAAAAGGCATACTAGGACGCTTCCCAGTCCATATCTCATATGGTGTCTTTTCCACTGATTTAGATGGAACACGGTTCAGTAAGAAAATTGCTGTTTCTAGAGCGTGTCCCCAAAACGATATCGGAAGATCTGCATGACTCATCATTGATCTAACCATGTCCAACAAGGTTCGATTTCTCCTCTCGGATATACCATTCCATTGTGGAGTATACGGAGGAGTGAGTTGTGGGACTATCCCATACTCCTTTAGATAGTCATGAAACTCTTGGCTTAAGTATTCACCTCCTCGATCTGATCGAAGGATTTTGATACTTTTGCCAAGTTGGTTTTGTACTTCATTCTTGAAATCTTTGAACTTTTCAAAGGTTTCATATTTATGTTTCATTAGGTACACATACCCATATCTACTGAGGTCATCAGTAAATGTAACGAAGTATTGAAAACCACCTCTAGCTTGTGTACTTATTGGTCAACATACATCACTATGTATTGGTCCCAATAAAACATTTGCCCTTTCAACATGTCCCTTGAAAGGGGCTTTAGTCATTTTGCCCATTAAACAAGATTCGCAAGTTTCATATGATTCAAAATCAAATGAATCTAATACTCCATCCTTATGAAGTTTAGATATGCGGTTCTCGTTTATGTGGCCCAAGCGACAGTGCCAGAGATAAGTCGGATTACAATCATTATTTTTAATCCTTTTAGTATTTATGTTATAGATAGGCATATCAAGATTTAATACATAAAGACCATTCACCATTTGTGCACTAGTATAAAACATATCATTTAAATAAATAGAACAACAATTGTCCTTTATTATAAATGAAAAACCATACTTGTCCAAACAAGAAATAGATATTATGTTTTTAGTAATAGAAGGCACAAAATAACAATCTTTCAAAATCAGTGATAAACCAGAAGGTAAAGCTAAATGATAATCTCCTATAGCTAATGCAGCAACTCTTGCTCCATTTCCAACTCGGAGATCAACTTCACCTTTCGCCAATGTCCTACTCCTTTTGAGATCCTGCACATTTACACAAATGTGAGATCCACATCCAGTATCTAATACCCATGATGAAGAAGTAGATAAATTGACTTCTATAACAAAAATACCTGAAGCGGAAGTCACACTTCCTTTCTTTAGATCCTCCAGATATACTTTGCAGTTTCTTTTCCAATGGCCGGTCTCACCGCAATGGAAACAGTTCCCTTCCTTTGCTATCCCTCCCTTTGGCTTTAGTGCAGAAGACTTTGGCTTAGATTTAGCAAAGACCTTCTTTGCTTTCTTGTTGCCTTTAGCTTTGGCCCTTCCTTTGCCCTTATTCACAATAAGGACATTTGTGGCCTTAGTCTTCTTAGTATTTGCTTCATATGTTCTCAACATACCAAGCAACTGTGGTAGAGTCTTTTCCATGTCAGTCATATTGTAATTTACTACAAATTGACTGAAGCTCTCAGGCAACGATTGCAAGATCACATCGGTGGCCAACTCTTGGTCCAATGGAAAACCCAGCTTGTCCAGATTCTCAATGTACCCAATCATCTTGAGCACATGAGTTCCAACTAGGCTTCCCTCTACCATCCTGCACTGGAATAACGCTTTAGAGACGTCATACCTCTCTTGTCTAGCTTGCTGTTGGTACAACTGCTTTAAGTGTTCGATCATATCGAACGCCTCCATTTCCTCATGTTGCTTCTGAAGCTCAGAGTTCAAGGTGGCAAGCATGAGGCACCCAACATCAAGTGCGTCACTCTGATGCTTCTTGTAAGCATCTTTTTCAGCTCTTGTAGCTGTTAGGGGAGGTTCCTCAGCGGGCAAGGGTTCCTCTAGGACATATTGTTTCTTTTCTTGTTTGAGGACTATCCTCAAGTTCCTATGCCAGTCTAGGAAATTCGTCCCATTTAATTTGTCCTTCTCAAGGACCGATCGCAGTGATAAAGTGCTAGTAACGTTGTTAGTTGCCATGGATATCTACAATATAAATATGCAAAATAAGTTTATGATTTAAATCATTTAACATGGTCTTATATTAAATGATACTCCCACTATTTTGTTTGAAAGAATATCAACCCTCGAAACCTTTAGTGGGCCAAGATCCATATTTCGCCTAATCTTGAGTTAGCTTTGGCTAATCGCCCAAGACTCGGTTATTTAGGTAGACAACACTTTGTCAATTATATCACATATAATTCTTGGATAGTTGGACGAACAACACTTTGTTCAATTCATCAAATGAATTATAATCCAACCCATGCCTCTAGGTTCCCAATCCTATTGAGATAACCTAGTTAAGTCGTACCCAATTAAAGTATAACGGATATCACTTTTATCCTTTCGCGCCTTACTAAGATTGCCACGGTGCTTTGCTTTGGCAAACCACACATGTACAATCGAAGTTATTGACGAGTACTTTTAATTTTGGAAGGCATCTAAAACTTAATATTTTAGAGGGATTTATTGATCTCATGATTAATTTGATAATTTAAAACATGTCCACTACATATAGTTGTATACATATCTACATATATGTGTAATACTATTATCAAACTAAAACATAAGATAAATCATGCATCAACATACATAATTAAACGTGACATGGTTATAGCCCCTACTAATGATTTTCTCAAGCCAATGAGAAAATCCTATGAGTCAACCTAAGGTAACTTCACAAGCACCTTCCTTTGGCTCCAATTTGTGAATGGCCTCCTCATCCCGGCACGATGCTCCATCTTCATTGATCACCATCAATAAAATAAACTACACTATTTACAAGATATAGAATTCCTCGATTCACATTCGAGGGGAACATAGGGGAGGGATTACATTTAGAATGAAATAGAGAAAGGCACGACACGCAGGTCGTATTATAAATTACAAACATCCACAAATCCTATCTAATAGGTCAAAGGGCTATAACCACGCACCATGCTCAAACAACACATAAAGCATGCATTAACATTTAATTAATTAAATTCTAAACATTTTAAATTTAATTCTAACTAAAACTGTAAAATAATTTTTGAAAAATTATCGTACGCTCGGGACATCACATGCCACGAACTTAATGCGACTTAGCTACGAACCACCATGGTTCAAACCAACCATGCACCACGGCTGGACCAATTATGGGCCTAGGGTTCGAAACCCTAGCCCACGACATGGTCCGAGCCGATGGCATGGGTGCGGCGCCGCTAGGGTTCCAAACCCTAGCTGCCTTGCACCATGTTGGTTTTTCATCGAGCCAACTTGCTCGAAACACCGAAATCCATGAGCCACAAGCCACGGTCCAACCATGGACGGTCCATGACGGTGACGGCTTAACCATCTCGAGCCAAGGGTTCGATAAACCCTAGCCCAAGCGGTGGCCGAGTAGCTTATGTGACTAGGGTTCAAAACCCTAGCCTCTTGGAAGTGGCACGGCCCCATGCATGAGCCAAGGGTCCGAACCCTAGCTCACTAGCGGCGGCCCGAGGGTCAAGTCATGAAGTGGTCGAACCACCTTGAGCCAACACCTCGATTTTACACTTTCGTGTATTGTATACAATTATTCGCCTATTATATCAAATACAATTTACGATGATTTTCAAAAACTAAATATTTATTTCATATCATATATGAATTAAACAGTTTTAATAAGCATGCAATATAAATTCTAATATGATTAACACAATTTAATCACATAAATCCGATATGAGCCTTGAACCTGGCTCTGATACCACTGTTAGTAATCCTTAGAGCATACAACGCAGCGGAATAAAATTTAAGGATTACAAACCAGCAGATCTATACATAGGTTATCATATCGGATTAAGGAATACAAAGGTTCTCACCCTTGTAGCGTGTTTGAAGCAGAATCCACGGAGCAGCAAGTCCAACGAACTCCGAGTCACAAGCAACACCTCCAAGGTCTTGCCTCTACGGTATCCACACGATCAAATCGAAAGGGATGTTCAAGAACAAGTTGCTAGACTTATTCTTGAACCTATATCAAAACACGGTTCAAAACCGATCAATAGCCACCAATCTCCAACCTTTTCTCACGGCGGCGGCGGCAAGGAAGGTGGCGGCCGAGAGCCTTTTGGAGGATGGCTAGGGTTTATGTTTTGATATCAAAGAATGATATGAAAGTATGATTAACAATTAATCAAAACCATGTATTTATATTATAAGGCTTTTAATTAAGGTTCAAGACTTTCTTAAAGTCTTATGGGCCCAAACCCATGATTTAATTAAAACCTTTTAATCACTTAATTAAGACTCTTCTTAATTAATTAATTCATCCAATGAATTTAATTTCCCTTATCGATTTAATCTTTTGTGCGACCCGATAGGATCTTGTAATGTTGGCAGTGACATAAAATCTCATTTTACGTTTCAAGCATTGAGCGGTATCTAGCAACACATCAATGCTACCCAAATTACAAGAATGTCAATGACTCGACATAACCTTTAGAACTTGTGATAATATTAATCATGTAACTTAATCCCTTTGTCCTTTGTGTTTAGATTGAACACGAGTAATGGAATAGTCATACTCGTATATCCAATCTTTATTTCTTGATCCCCAAGTAGAACTAGAATAAACGAATAAGCTCGATATCTCATATCGACTCATTCGAGCATGGCCATGCATTTTAGTTCTCACTTGATCAAGGGCCAAAACACATCTCCTGTTATATAGGAGGGACAAATCCTATCTCGATCAGTCAACATCCCTCTACATAATTTGTAGTGTATCCAATAGTCGCCTTTATAGATTACCCTGTTGCGGGTAACGTTTGACGATATCAAGATACATAACTCCTTATGTTGGGATCTCTGATGATCACAAGTCGTAAGGATTTCATACATTATTATCACTATGAGAATTGCATATGACGATCATATAACTATCCATGTTGCATTCTCATGGTGGGTCTGTCCAGTACATCGTTCTCTAACTTGTACCCATATGTTGATTTGATATCTCATATCAATGAACAATTCATCGATCAACATATACTAGTCTCTACGTATTATCATTATCCTTATTCATGATAATACTTGACTAGGGACATCTTTAAGAATAATACAATATTATTCTAAGGACATTAACATATATATTAATTCACAATGCACAGTTAAAAGAATAATATATAATAATGAATTGCCATTCATAAAACCATAAACATCGTATGTCTTAAACAATCATCTAATGACTTGTCTTAGGGCATATCCCAACATATCTTCTCTTCCCGGGTGGTTTCCTTCTCTTCCCAGGAAGCGTCTCTTCTCTTCCTGGGTAGTATCTTTTCTCTTCTTAGGTGGTGGCTCTTCTCTTCCTGGGTGGTGTCCCTTCTATTCCCGGGCTGTGTCTCTTTTCTTCCCGGGCAGTTTCCCTTCTCGTCCCGTTATATTAGGTATTTTTTTAAGGTATATCCCGAGGTCACACAAGTGCATTTCAGCACAATCGTTATGCTAATTCCTTCAAGGTATAAAACTAGCATCCCCTCTAGTCGAGCTAGAGTGTAACTCGTTGTCTCGACATCAATATTAGGCAAACATTGTATGCACATCATTCTTAGAATCTTTTAATTTCTAAGCCAATTCCAGATATTGAGATAAACTGATATTCCAATTACCGGGGTGTTTCGATCATAGTAGGTCGGATGAAATCGATCAAAGAATCGGTGTTTGGTATACCCATGACAATGGGAGCTCGGCATAACCATATCGAACAATACAATGACTGATGATCGAGAATCTTGAATTGTCGTGAACTGACTGACTGAGGTGACAGAAATCGAGATAATCGAGCATCAACACAAAAATTAAAGTCAACAGGAGATGGCTTATATTGACAAAAATGAACCAATATTACCGAGCAAATAAAGCTCATCTGAACTCCAGAGCTGAATACAAATATCCCGAGCTAAAGAGTAAACATAAACATCTGAACTCCAAAATTGATACACGTTTTGAGCGAATAAAAACTCTGTGAAGTAGCAGAATAATAACATGCGGGGAAAATAAAGCTCATTAGAACTCCATAATGAAGATGTCGAGCACATAAAGCTCATCCGAACTCCTGTTATGAATATCATGAGCTAATAGAACTCATCTGAATTCTGAAAATATGAAATATCTCGAGCAAATAAAGCCCATCTGTACTCCGATATTAGACATTCTGAGTTAATAAGATCCTGAGCAAATAAAGCTCATCGGAACTTTAGAGATAATAAATAGTGAGCAAACCTCATTTTGAGTAAATAAAGGATATATGAATATTCATAACCACGAAGTTGATACTGTATCTCATCCTTCCCCCGCCTCATTCATATGACAGTCATCCCCTCGTCTCATTCTGTATGTTAAGCCCTCCCTCATCTCATTTTGTATGTTAGCCATCCCTCGCCTCATTCTGTATGTTAGCAATATCTCGCCTCATTCTGTTAGTCTCAGTATTCTTCTTCTCATTTCTTTTCTTTTTCTTTTAAACCCAAGGCCAAACTAACCAAGACCAATCTAAGAAGGCCAATATAAGGCCAATGTATGAGGCCGAGTAGAGGCGTAAGTGGTCAAGATGAGGCCGAGTAGAGGCCAAAGTATGTGGCCGAGATGAGGCCAATGTATGAGGTCGGGTAGAGGCCTAAGTATGTGGCCGAGATGAGGCCAATGTATGAGGTCGAGTACAAGCCTAAGTATGTGGCCGAGATGAGGTCAATGTATGAGGCCGAGTAGAGGCCTAAGTATATGGCCTAGATGAGGCCAATGTATGAGCTCTCAGGGGATGACTTATCAGGGGATGGGCTTCTCAAGGGATGAGCTTCTTAAGGGATGAGCTCTCGAGGGATGAGCTCTCAAGGGATGAGTTCTCCATGAGGAGCTCTCAAGGGATGAGCTCTCAAGGGAGGAGCTTCTCAAGGGAGGAGTTCTCAAGGATGAGCTTCTCAAGGATGAGCTTATCAAGAAATGAGTTCTCAAGGGGTGAGTTTCTCAAGGGAATAGCTCTCAATGGAGGAGCTTCTCAAGGAATGAGCTCTCATGGGTTGATCTCTCAAGGGAGGAGCTCTCAATGGGTAAACTCTCAAGGGGTGAACTTCTCAAGGGAGGAGCTCTCAAGGGAGGAGCTCTCCAGGGGTGAGCTTCTCAAGAGAGGAGCTCTCAAGGGAGGAGCTTATCAAGGGATGAGCTCTCAAGGGATGAGCTTCTCAAAGGGTGAGCTTCTCAAAGGAGGAGATTTCCAGGGGTAAGTTTCTCAAGGGCTGAGCTCTCCAGGGAGAGATGAGCTCTCAAGGAATGAGCTTCTCAAAGGATGAGCTCTCAAGGGGTGAACTTCTCAAGGGAGGAGCTTCTCAAGTGATGAGCTTCTCGAGAAATGAGCTCTCAAGAGATGAGCTCTCCAGGGCTGAACTCTAAAGGGGTGAGCTCTCTGTAAGTAACCCCATGAGCATACAGCGCAGCGGAATAAAATTTTGGGATTACAAACCAGCGATCTATACATAGGGATTCATATCGGATTAGAGAATTACAAGTGTCTTACCCTTGTAGCGTGTTTGAGGCCGAATCCACGGAGCTGCACCACGTCTTACGCCTTCTCCGAGTCACTAAGCAAAACTCGATTGGTTTTGCCTCAACGGTATCCACACGATCAAATCGAATGAAGGGATGATTTAATAACAAGTTTCTAGACAAGTTATTAAACCAATACACGAAGCAAACTCGATTCTAAATCGAAAACGGTTCGAACACCTCCAAGCCCCCTACGGCTATCAAGCAAACCGAGAGAGAGAGGGAGAGCGGCGGCCGATGCTTCCTATGGTGTAGGTTTAGTGATATTAAAATTGTCTTACAATTAAAACCCATGCAATCATATTAAATATGATTAATTAAAGGCTTTCTCAAAGCTTCATGGGCTTAAGCCCATGATTTAATTAATCCTTATGATTATTAATTAAGACTCCTCTTAATTATTTAATTCATCCCATGAATTTAATTTCCCTTCTTGATTTAATCTTTTGTGCGACCCGATAGGATCTCGTAATGTTGGCAGTGACATAAAGTCTCATTTTATGTCGCAAGCATCGAGCGGTATCTAGCAACACATCGATGCTACCCAAATTACGAGAATGTCAATGACTCGACATAACCTTTAGAACTTGTGATAATATTAATCATGTAACTTAATCCCTTTGTCCTTTGTGTTTAGATTGAACACGAGTCATGGAATAGTCATACTCGTATATCCAATCTTTATTTCTTGATCCCCAAGTAGAACTAGAATAAACGAATAAGCTCGATATATCATATCGACTCATTCGAGCATGGCCATGCATTTTAGTTCTCACTTGATCAAGGGCCAAACACATCTCCTGTTATATAGGAGGGACAAATCCTATCTCGATCAGTCAACATCCCTCTACATAATTCGTAGTGTATCCAATAGTCGCCTTTATAGTATACCCTGTTACGGGTAACGTTTGACGATATCAAGATACATAACTCCTTATGTTGGGATCTCTGATGATCACAAGTCGTAAGGATTACATACATTATTATCACTATGAGAATTGCATATTACGATCATATAACTATCCATGTTGCATTCTCATGGTGGGTCTGTTCAGTACATCGTTCTCTAACATGTACCCATATGTTGATTTGATATCTCATATCAATGAACAATTCATCGATCAACATATACTAGTCTCTACGTATTATCATTATCCCTTTCATGATAATACTTGACTAGGAACATCTTTAAGAATAATACAATATTATTCTAAGGACATTAACATATATATTAATTCACAATGCACAGTTAAAAGAATAATATATAATAATGAATTGCCATTCATAAATCATAAACATCGTATGTCTTAAACAATCATCTAATGACTTGTCTTAGGACATATCCCAACAAATCTCCCACTTGCACTAAGACCACTCAGACATATACCTAATGCCTAGAGATCTAGTATGACGATCATGCTTCTGCTGTGACAGCGGCTTCGTCAATGGGTCAGATACATTATCATCTGTTGGTACTTTGCATATTTTAACATCTCCCCTTTCAACAATTTCTCGAATGAAATGGAAACGCCTAAGTATGTGCTTGGATCTTTGGTGAGATCTTGGTTCCTTAGCCAATGCGATCGCTCCATTGTTGTCACAATAGAGTTCTATCGGATCTTTGATGCTAGGTACCACTCCAAGTTCAGAAATGAACTTCCTCATCCAAACAGCTTCCTTTGCTGCATCCGAGGCAGCAATATACTCAGCTTCCGTTGTAGAATCGGCTACTGTTTCTTGCTTTGAACTCTTCCAGCTCACAGCACCTCCATTCAGGCAATACACATATCCAGATTGCGATCGAAAATCATCTTTGTCGGTTTGGAAGCTTGCATCAGTGTAACCCATTACATTGAGCTCTTCCTCACCTCCATAAATCAAGAATGTATCCTTAGTCCTTCTCAAGTACTTTAGGATATTCTTGACAGCAATCCAGTGACCTTCACCTGGATCAACTTGATATCTGCTCGTCATGCTCAAAGCATACGATACATCGGGACGAGTACATATCATGGCATACATGATAGATCCAATAGCTGATGCGTATGAAATCTTACTCATGCGTTGTCTCTCATCTGGTGTTGAAGGACACTGTTCCTTCGAGAGATAAATACCATGTGTCATAGGCACGAATCCTTTCTTGGATTCTTGCATGCTAAACCTTTTAAGCACCTTGTCTATGTATGTACTTTGACTTAGACCAAGAAGCCTTCTCGATCTTCTCTATTGTGATGACCTGGGATTGGAGATGTTAATCCCGGAGTGTTAATAACCCCTAAAGATGTTTTACGTAGCGATTTGGAGTTTAATCGCGGTGTTGGGCCTTCTGGGCTCGTCTATTTGAGTAGTTGGGATCGTTGGATCTCGAGGTTGAGATTGTATTCTCATTTCGGTGAAAACCTGTGAGTTGGGTTTTTAGTTTGACTCGGAATCTCGGGTGCTTGGTGTGGGCACCGGTAGGGGGTTTTTGAGTTAGAGAGAGAGTTTTTGAAAACAGATGATTTTTAATGAATCATGATGTATTTGTGGGGCTATTAGTATTTCGGTGTATTTTGCTATAAATACAAGTTGAACCCGAGATTTTTATTAAAATCCCATTTTCAGCCCCAACCCGCGTCTCTCTCTCTCTCCCGCCGATTCCCGAAATTCCTGCCCAGCCCGCGCACGAAAACGCCTCGCCCGCCGCCGATCGGCGCGTCCGACCTACCCACGGCTTCGTCTCGACCAGGCGCTCCTTTCCCCTCCGTCAATTCGAAGTTTCATCGCGGTTTGAGTTCGAATTTTACAGAAGAGCGGCGATCCCCAAATTCTAGGGTTTATCGATTTTGGTCGATTTTTCTTCCGATTTTCGTTTGGGTAACGTTCTTTACCTCTTTTTCGTCCCTCTCACGTAATTCCCTGCTATTTTTGGTGGATTTGTGTTCGAATTTAAAGAACTATAAGGGTTCGAATTTAAGGGATTGTTTGGTTCGAAAATTGAGGGCTTTAAATTCGAAAATTGGGGGTTTTTGGCGTGAGGATGATGATTCTTGTTGTTATTCGATTTATTCATGTTTAAATGAATTATGATGCTTTTTGGGTTCGATTTGTGAGATAAGGGTTCGAAAATTTGTAGGGTATCCTTGAACAATTTTCGTTGTTGTCTCATTCGTTCCCCTCCCTGCATGTACCCTGCCCCGGGTCTTTTAAATGATTTATTGTCGTGTGTTGACGATATGTTGAGGGTTATGGGTGTGCTTGAGCATGGGTTGCATGTTCGTAAATAATCGTGAATTATTTATCGTGTTAGCACATCATTCCTCGGGGCATGGAACTCGAGCAAGGTTTGGCTCGGACTTCGAGGATTTAAGGTACGTTTAGCGTACGAGCATAGCTTAAATGATGTTTTACAAGTATGATGCATGATTTAAAAATACATGAAATGCTTGGTGCCGCTATGAAGCGAGCAAATGATGGGTGTGGTCGCTACGGAGCGAACACCAGTAGTATGACGCTACTTTGAAGTAAGAAATGAAAACGTGGTGTTGATTAGATATCTAGGATATCTGTATTTTATTCCCTATTGGTAATGAATAGGAACAGAGACGTAGTTAATCAAAGAAGTGATTAACTAGTATCGGAAGTTAAGGAAGTCTCAATATGATATCTAGAATTATGATAATTGCTAGATAAAGAAAGATGTTATGAAATGTTGTTAATTCGAAACTGGTTAGGGTTAACCAATATGATGATTAACTGCATATTCAGGATTTGATGATCTATCTGTTTTGAGAACAGGGTTATTACAGGGGTACGCTAGGATGATGATGATACCATCCAGGAAGTGTCACATATGTTCCACAATATTTACATTTTCGTAAATTATGTATTATGGCATTATGATTATGAAATTGTGGAATTGGTATGCTCACCCCGTTGGGGGCTGTCTCTGTTGGGACAGGTGGACAGGTACATCGATGGCTTTGGAGATGAGCTCGAGCTGTTGATTGGATGTACTCCCAGGATCGTGGTACCAGGGCTTGAAGGAGCACGGTATCGTATAGAGTACCTATATATATATATACACCCATGATGGTTATACACATGATTATGATGCTCGCATGTGAGCACGATGGTACTTGTATATGGGTTGTATATAAAGGCAATAGCCTTTCTCCCTCTCATTCTATGTTGCATGCAATTAGATGTAGAATTGCTAAAGGAGTATGAGAGTTATTAGTGTATGTGGGTGTTGAAACCCACTTTTGTTGCCATATGTGTGGTGTCTTCCCTGGCTGGGAATTTACTTGATATTACTGCTTTCTGATGAGTTTTATGTGTTCCCTGGCCGGGAATTATGTTGTGTGCTGTACTTTTATTTCGGGATAGCTCTATTTATGGGGAGACTCTGCCCAAATTTTTATAAAAGTCCACAATGTAAAAAGTGGTGTAATGGGCGAACTCTATGAGTCTCTTGTTGTTAGGATGATAAACTTTTAACATTGTATGTTAAAGAAAACTTTGTAATTGCCATTCAATGGTAAAGTACCATCGGAGTTCCCGAATGATTTTATGGAAAGCATGTGCCACACATAATGATTAATACACTAATCAAGGGTTAAGTATTTGGGGTCCTTACATTAGTGGTATCAGAGCAGTGGTTGCTCATTGGGGCTGTTGAGGGCCTAGGAAGCTATTGATAGCACATATTTATGCATGATGGCATTAATGTTATACGACATGACTAATTGTTTATGTGCTTAAATGATATGAAAGGTAGTATTGCTATCCATTGTGGTTGCAGGAATCGTGTGGAACACGATAGGATGGCATTAATAGCGATGTCTAACACTCTATATGCTACGTGCCAAGGAACCTGATTTTGGAAGAAAATCAGGGAAAAGAAAGATATGATGTATTGTCTGAGGACAGACTGGGTAGACAACCGACAGTGGAATACTTCGGTATGGTCTCAATTATTATTGAATATACTAATGCGTTTGTTCATGTAATGCTCAAGCAAGGAAGGTACGTAAGAAACGTACGAGCATCAAACGGTAACATATTCCTAAACTATGACCTTGCACTAATTGCATGAGTATTTATGATGATGATTATGATGATTATGATGAATAAGTTATGATGATGATGTTTACGATGATGTTTACGATGATGATGATTATGATGATGTTTATGATGATGTTTACGATGATGTTTACGATGATGATGATTATGATGATGTTTATGATGATGATGTTTACGATGATGTTTACGATGATGATGATTATGATGATGTTTATGATGATGATGTTTACGATGATGTTTACGATGATGATGATCATGATGATGTTTATGATGACGTATATGAGAGTGGGTAAGATGCCCCTGTGGTAAGATGCCACACAATGTTTATGATATGGCAAGACGCCATATGAGTGGGTAAGATGCCCCTGTGGTAAGATGCCACACAATGTTTATGATATGGCAAGACGCCATATGAGTGGGTAAGATGCCCCTGACGTAAGATGCCACACAATGTTTATGATATGGCAAGACGCCATATGAGTGGGTAAGATGCCCCTGTGGTAAGATGCCACACAATGTTTATGATATGGCAAGACGCCATATGAGTGGGTAAGATGCCCCTGTGGTAAGATGCCACACAATGTTTATGATATGGCAAGACGCCATATGATTGGGTAAGATGCCCCTGTGGTAGGATACCACACAGTGTTGACGATATGGTAAGACGCCATATGATTGTGTAAGATGCCCATGTGGTAAGATGCCACACGATGATTATATTATGGTAAGATGCCATATAACAGGGTAAGATGCCCATATGGTAAGAGACCATACGATGTTATTATGTGGTAAGACGCCACAGGGTAAGATGCCCATATGGTAAGAGACCATACGATGTTATTATGTGGTAAGACGCACAGGGTAAGATGCCCATATGGTAAGAGACCATACGATGTTATTATGTGGTAAGACGCCACAGGGTAAGATGCCCATATGGTAAGAGACCATACGATGTTATTATGTGGTAAGACGCCACAGGGTAAGATGCCCATATGGTAAGAGACCATACGATGTTATTATGTGGTAAGACGCCACAGGGTAAGATGCCCATATGGTAAGAGACCATACGATGTTATTATGTGGTAAGACGCCACAGGGTAAGATGCCCATATGGTAAGAGACCATACGATGTTATTATGTGGTAAGACGCCACAGGGTAAGATGCCCATATGGTAAGAGACCATACGATGTTATTATGTGGTAAGACGCCACAGGGTAAGATGCCCATATGGTAAGAGACCATACGATGTTATTATGTGGTAAGACGCCACAGGGTAAGATGCCCATATGGTAAGAGACCATACGATGTTATTATGTGGTAAGACGCCACAGGGTAAGATGCCCATATGGTAAGAGGCCATACGATGTTATTATGTGGTAAGACGCCACAGGGTAAGATGCCCATATGGTAAGAGACCATACGATGTTATTATGTGGTAAGACGCCACAGGGTAAGATGCGCATATGGTAAGAGACCATACGATGTTGTTATGTGGTAAGACGCCACAGGGTAAGATGCCCATATATTAAGAGGCCATACGATGTTATTATGTGGTAAGACGCCACGGGGTAAGATGCCCATATGGTAAGAGGTCATACGATGTTATTATGTGGTAAGATGCCACAGGGTAAGATGCCCATGTGCATGAATATGAACCAGGGAAAATGAAAAGAAGTTAATGAATAACCAGCAAGCTTACTCAACTATGATTTCGTACATTTACTGTTATAGCTATAAGATGATGATGCTTATATGATGATGATATATAAGATGATGATGCTATAAGATGATGATGTATAAGATGATGATGCTTATATGATGATGATGTATAAGATGATGATGCTTATACGATGATGATGTATAAGATGATGATGTATAAGATGATGATGCTTATATGATGATGATGTATAAGATGATGATGCTTATATGATGATGATGTATAAGATGATGATGCTATAAGATGATGATGTATAAAATGATGATGCTATAAGATGATGATGTATAAGATGATGATGCTATAAGATGACGATGCTTGTAAGATGATGATGCAATAAGATGATGATGTATAAGATGATGATGCTATAAGATGATGATGTATAAGATGATGATGCTTATATGATGACGATGTATAAGATGATGATGCTTATAAGATGATGATGTATAAGATGATGATGCTATAAGATGACGATGCTTATGTGATGATGATGTTATAAGATGATGATATTTATGAAATGATGATGCTCATATGATGAAGATGTTATAAGATGGTGATAATTATAAGATGATGATTTTAATCATTCATGTCAAGAATTAATGACTATATGCATGGCTATGAAACAGGGACATTGGAATGTCCAGGGTGTATAGGCATTAGAGGAATGTTGGGTAAAGACCCACTACTCTATTGATTTTCTTCCCACAGTATGGTATGCCGTGCGGAAACGTCCATCTTATTGGTAGGTTTGAAGTGAACCTAGAGGGGCAGCGACTAGTTTGTCTGCCGTGTGTATGCAGCACCAAGAGGGGCTTGTTAGAGCCGTTATACTGCTCGTAGGAACCAAGTGGCAAATCGTAAGGTGATACGATGTGGATTGTGGTGGACTCTAGTAGTCACCATGTCATCGAGGTTGAGGTTGTGCATGCCTCACTGAAACGTGTATACGTTATGTTTAATCTTGGTGAGACTTGTCTGTGACAGCTCATGATGTTGGAGTACCAACAAAAGAGTCATCAAGTCGTCGTTGATTCGATCTGGGAATCCATGTATTTGGGATGCAATGGGTTTATTGCACGTCCTTTCAAGTTTGAAACTCTGAGGAGTCTCGATTGTTTGTTTATGACCAGGATGTGGTTCTTGGGATATCCAGAGGTGGACATCTTATGAGATATCTTTTGTGTGAATCTGTGGCCGCGAGTTGCCCAATTTGAGTTGCAATGATGCTACTGCTCCTTCGACAGAGGAGGTTTGAAAGTGGAAACCAGGTTTGGTGTGTGTACACCGTGGAATACTAGTGTTTCTCTCGTAACGATGTATGTTAGACATCGTGAGTCATGATAAGAGATGTCATTGAATGATATCTACGATGGAATCGGGAGCGATTCGGATCCTCGCAGTTTCAGTTGACTAACTGCTTTTGGATTGTTAGCGTGGGTTGCGCTGACGCTTTTTGACGTTATGATGGATTTGGAAGTCTGTTCCACTTCAGAGTTGACACGAGGTCAACGTTCCCACGGTTGAGGTGTCATTCAGGATGCGTTCTTACTGGTTGTATTAGAACGAAGGATGATTGTCCGATCTACAGTCGTAAGTATCGGTTGTTTTGCAGTCATGAGGGACTGACTTTTGGGATGACCCGCATCGAGGTACGTTTGCCTCTTGGGTGATATATTGGTTTTGGGTAAGTCGCCCTGTTTCAGAGTTGATGTGAGGTAAGTATCCTCGCGCTTATTAAGACGATTCTGTTATGATCAAGAATCGAGGTTATGGCTCCATGTTGTGGTGTACCCTGGGTGTTACGGGATACACCGGTGCTAATTTCGAGGACGAAATTCTTTTAGTGGGGGATATTGTGATGACCTGGGATTGGAGATGTTAATCCCGGAGTGTTAATAACCCCTAAAGATGTTTTACGTAGCGATTTGGAGTTTAATCGCGGTGTTGGGCCTTCTGGGCTCGTCTATTTGAGTAGTTGGGATCGTTGGATCTCGAGGTTGAGATTGTATTCTCATTTCGGTGAAAACCTGTGAGTTGGGTTTTTAGTTTGACTCGGAATCTCGGGTGCTTGGTGTGGCACCGGTAGGGGGTTTTTGAGTTAGAGAGAGAGTTTTTGAAAACAGATGATTTTTAATGAATCATGATGTATTTGTGGGGCTATTAGTATTTCGGTGTATTTTGCTATAAATACAAGTTGAACCCGAGATTTTTATTAAAATCCCATTTTCAGCCCCAACCCGCGTCTCTCTCTCTCTCCCGCCGATTCTCGAAATTCCTGCCCAGCCCGCGCACGAAAACGCCTCGCCCGCCGCCGTCCGGCCGCCGGCGCGTCCGACCTACCCACGGCTTCGTCTCGACCAGGCGCTCCTTTCCCCTCCGTCAATTCGAAGTTTCATCGCGGTTTGAGTTCGAATTTTACAGAAGAGCGGCGATCCCCAAATTCTAGGGTTTATCGATTTTGGTCGATTTTTCTTCCGATTTTCGTTTGGGTAACGTTCTTTACCTCTTTTTCGTCCCTCTCACGTAATTCCCTGCTATTTTTGGTGGATTTGTGTTCGAATTTAAAGAACTATAAGGGTTCGAATTTAAGGGATTGTTTGGTTCGAAAATTGAGGGCTTTAAATTCGAAAATTGGGGGTTTTTGGCGTGAGGATGATGATTCTTGTTGTTATTCGATTTATTCATGTTTAAATGAATTATGATGCTTTTTGGGTTCGATTTGTGAGATAAGGGTTCGAAAATTTGTAGGGTATCCTTGAACAATTTTCGTTGTTGTCTCATTCGTTCCCCTCCCTGCATGTACCCTGCCCCGGGTCTTTTAAATGATTTATTGTCGTGTGTTGACGATATGTTGAGGGTTATGGGTGTGCTTGAGCATGGGTTGCATGTTCGTAAATAATCGTGAATTATTTATCGTGTTAGCACATCATTCCTCGGGGCATGGAACTCGAGCAAGGTTTGGCTCGGACTTCGAGGATTTAAGGTACGTTTAGCGTACGAGCATAGCTTAAATGATGTTTTACAAGTATGATGCATGATTTAAAATACATGAAATGCTTGGTGCCGCTATGAAGCGAGCAAATGATGGGTGTGGTCGCTACGGAGCGAACACCAGTAGTATGACGCTACTTTGAAGTAAGAAATGAAAACGTGGTGTTGATTAGATATCTAGGATATCTGTATTTTATTCCCTATTGGTAATGAATAGGAACAGAGACGTAGTTAATCAAAGAAGTGATTAACTAGTATCGGAAGTTAAGGAAGTCTCAATATGATATCTAGAATTATGATAATTGCTAGATAAAGAAAGATGTTATGAAATGTTGTTAATTCGAAACTGGTTAGGGTTAACCAATATGATGATTAACTGCATATTCAGGATTTGATGATCTATCTGTTTTGAGAACAGGGTTATTACAGGGGTACGCTAGGATGATGATGATACCATCCAGGAAGTGTCACATATGTTCCACAATATTTACATTTTCGTAAATTATGTATTATGGCATTATGATTATGAAATTGTGGAATTGGTATGCTCACCCCGTTGGGGGCTGTCTCTGTTGGGACAGGTGGACAGGTACATCGATGGCTTTGGAGATGAGCTCGAGCTGTTGATTGGATGTACTCCCAGGATCGTGGTACCAGGGCTTGAAGGAGCACGGTATCGTATAGAGTACCTATATATATATATACACCCATGATGGTTATACACATGATTATGATGCTCGCATGTGAGCACGATGGTACTTGTATATGGGTTGTATATAAAGGCAATAGCCTTTCTCCCTCTCATTCTATGTTGCATGCAATTAGATGTAGAATTGCTAAAGGAGTATGAGAGTTATTAGTGTATGTGGGTGTTGAAACCCACTTTTGTTGCCATATGTGTGGTGTCTTCCCTGGCTGGGAATTTACTTGATATTACTGCTTTCTGATGAGTTTTATGTGTTCCCTGGCCGGGAATTATGTTGTGTGCTGTACTTTTATTTCGGGATAGCTCTATTTATGGGGAGACTCTGCCCAAATTTTTATAAAAGTCCACAATGTAAAAAGTGGTGTAATGGGCGAACTCTATGAGTCTCTTGTTGTTAGGATGATAAACTTTTAACATTGTATGTTAAAGAAAACTTTGTAATTGCCATTCAATGGTAAAGTACCATCGGAGTTCCCGAATGATTTTATGGAAAGCATGTGCCACACATAATGATTAATACACTAATCAAGGGTTAAGTATTTGGGGTCCTTACATCTATAGATCTTGATTCCTAATACATAGGTGGCTTCTCCTAAGTCTTTCATCGAAAAGCAATTCCCTAGCCAAATCTTTACAGATTGCAAGGCAGGGATATCATTTCCAATAAGAAGTATGTCATCTACATACAACACTAGGAAAATGATTACGCTCCCACTGACCTTCTTGTAGACACAAGGTTCATCTTCATTTTTGATAAAACCAAACTCTTTGATTGCATCATCAAAACGAAGATTCCAACTCCGAGAAGCTTGCTTCAATCCATAAATGGATCGTTGTAGCTTGCATATCTTTCCAGCATCCTTTGGATCGACAAAACCCTCGGGCTGTGTCATGTACACATCCTCGAGCAGATTTCCATTAAGGAAAGCTGTTTTGACGTCCATCTGCCAGATTTCATAATCATGAAATGCAGCTATTGCAAGTAAGATCCTTATGGATTTAACCATGGCCACTGGTGAAAAGGTTTCATCATAGTCAATACCATGAATTTGTTTGAATCCTTTTGCAACCAGTCGACCTTTATAGGTTTGTACATTACCATCCATATCGGTCTTTTTCTTGAAAATCCATTTGCACCCTATGGGTCGTACCCCTTCAGGTGGATCAACCAAAGTCCATACTTGGTTTGCATACATGGATTCCATCTCAGATTTCATGGCCTCTTGCCATTTCTCAGAATCATTGCCCATTATAGCTTGTTGATAAGATGACGGCTCATCCTCATCAATAAGTAGTAAGTCACCTTGTTGAGTCACAAGAAATCCATATCTCTGTGGCTCCCGGTGTTCTCTTACAGACCTACGCTGGGCTTGTGTCTCTTGAGCAGGTACTTCTTCCACAACAGTTTGTGGTGCCTGCTCTGTTTCCATCTCAATCTCAGGTTCAGTGTTTTCTTGTGGTTGAACTTCACTAAGTTCTATTTTTCTCCCACTGGTTTTTCTAGAGATAAATTCTCTTTCAAGAAATACACCAGTCCGAGCAACAACTACTTTGTTCTCGGTGGGATAGTAGAAATAGTATCCTTTCGTTTCCTTAGGATACCCCACAAATAAACACTTATCAGATTTGGGTCCAAGTTTGTTAGTGGCATGACGTCTAACGAAAGCCTCACAACCCCAAATCTTCATAAAAGACATACTAGGACGCTTCCCAGTCCATATCTCATATGGTGTCTTTTCCACTGATTTAGATGGAACACGGTTCAGTAAGAAAATCGCTGTTTCTAGAGCGTGTCCCCAAAATGATATCGGAAGATCTGCATGACTCATCATTGATCTAACCATGTCTAACAAGGTTCGATTTCTCCTCTCGGATACACCATTCCATTGTGGAGTATACGGAGGAGTGAGTTGTGGGACTATCCCACACTCCTTTAGACAGTCATGAAACTCTTGGCTTAAGTATTCACCTCCTCGATCTGATCGAAGGATTTTGATACTTTTGCCAAGTTGGTTTTGTACTTCATTCTTGAAATCTTTGAACTTTTCAAAGGTTTCATGTTTATGTTTCATTAGGTACACATACCCATATCTACTGAGGTCATCAGTAAATGTAACGAAGTATTGAAAACCACATCTAGCTTGCGTACTTATTGGTCCACATACATCACTATGTATTAGTCCCAATAAAACATTTGCCATTTCAACATGTCCCTTGAAAGGGGCTTTAGTCATCTTGCCCATTAAACAAGATTCGCATGTTTCATATGATTCAAAATCAAATGAATCTAATACTCCATCCTTATGAAGTTTAGATATGCGGTTCTCGTTTATGTGGCCCAAGCGACAGTGCTAGAGATAAGTCGGATTACAATCATTATTTTTAATCCTTTTAGTATTTATGTTATAGATAGGCATATCAAGATTTAATACATAAAGACCATTCACCATTTGTGCACTAGCATAAAACATATCATTTAAATAAATAGAACAACAATTGTCCTTTATTATAAATGAAAAACCATACTTGTCTAAACAAGAAATAGAAATAATGTTTTTAGTAATTGAAAGCACAAAATAACAGTCTTTTAAAATCAACGATAAACCAGAAGGTAAAGCTAAATGATAATCTCCTATAGCTAATGCAGCAACTCTTGCTCCATTTCCAACTCGGAGATCAACTTCACATTTTGCCAATGTCCTACTCCTTTTGAGATCCTGCACATTTACACAAATGTGAGATCCACATCTAGTATCTAATACCCATGATGAAGAAGTAGATAAATTGACTTCTATAACAAAAATACCTGAAGCGGAAGTCACACTTCCTTTCTTTAGATCCTCCAGATATACTTTGCAGTTCCTTTTCCAATGGCCGGTCTCACCGCAATGGAAACAGTTCCCTTCCTTTGCTATCCCTCCCTTTGGCTTCAGTGCAGAAGACTTTGGCTTAGATTTAGCAAAGACTTTCTTTGCTTTCTTGTTGCCTTTAGCTTTGGCCCTTCCTTTGCCTTTATTCACAATAAGGACATTTGTGGCCTTAGTCTTCTTAGTGTTTGCTTCATATGTTCTCAACATACCAAGCAACTGGGGCAGAGTCTTTTCCATATCAGTCATATTGTAATTTACTACAAATTGACTGAAGCTCTCCGGCAACGATTGCAAGATTACATCTGTGGCCAACTCTTGGTCCAATGGAAAACCTAGCTTGTCCAGATTCTCAATGTACCCAATCATCTTGAGCACATGAGTTCCAACTAAGCTTCCTTCTACCATCCTGCACTGGAATAACGCTTTAGAGACGTCATACCTCTCTTGTCTAGCTTGCTGTTGGTACAACTGCTTTAAGTGTTCGATCATATCGAACGCCTCCATTTCCTCATGTTGCTTCTGAAGCTCAGAGTTCATAGTGGCAAGCATGAGGCACCCAACATCAAGTGCGTCACTCTGATGCTTCTTGTAAGCATCTTTTTCAGCTCTTGTAGCTGTTAGGGGAGGTTCCTCAGCGAGCAAGGGTTCCTCTAGAACATATTGTTTCTTTTCTTGTTTGAGGACTATCCTCAAGTTCCTATGCCAGTCTAGGAAATTTGTCCCATTTAATTTGTCCTTCTCAAGGACCGATCGCAGTGATAAAGTGCTAGTAACGTTGTTAGTTGCCATGGATATCTACAATATAAATATGCAAAATAAGTTTATGATTTAAATCATTTAACATGGTCTTATATTAAATGATACTCCCACTATTTTATTTGAAAAATATCAACCCTCGAAACTTTTAGTGGGCCAAGATCCATATTTCGCCTAATCTTGAGTTAGCTTTGGCTAATCGCCCAAGACTAGGTTATTTAGGTAGACAACACTTTGTCAATTACATCACATATAATTCTTGGATAGTTGGACGAACAACACTTTGTTCAATTCATCTAATGAATTATAATCCAACCCATGCCTCTAGGTTCCCAATCCTATTGAGATAACCTAGTTAGTCGTACCCAATTAAAGTATGACGGATATCACTTTTATCCTTTCGCGCCTTACTAAGATTGCCACGGTGCTTTGCTTTGGCAAACCCACACATGTACAATCGAAGTTATTGACGAGTACTTTTATTTGGAAGGCATCTAAAACTTAATATTTTAGAGGGATTTATAGATCTCATGATTAATTTGATAATTTAAAATATGTCCACTACATATAGTTGTATACATATCTACATATATGTGTAATACTATTATCAAACTAAAACATAAGATAAATCATGCATCAACATACATAATTAAAACGTGACATGGTTATAGCCCCTACTAATGAGTTTCTCAAGCCAATGAGAAACTCCTATGAGTCAACCTAAGGTAACTTCATAAGCACCTTCCTTTGGCTCCAATTTGTGAATGACCTCCTCATCCCGGCACGATGCTCCATCTTCATTGATCACCATCAATAAAATAAACTATACTATTTACAAGATATAGAATTCCTCGATTCACATTCGAGGGGAACATAGGGGAGGGATTACATTTAGAATAAAATAGAGAAAGGCACGACTCGCAGGTCGTATTATAAATTACAATCATTCACAAATCCTATCTAATAGGTCAAAGGGCTATAACCACGCACCATGCTCAAACAACACATAAAGCATGCATTAACATTTAATTAATTAAATTCTAAACATTTTAAATTTAATTCTAATTAAAACTGTAAAATAATTTTTGAAAAATTATCGTACGCTCGGGACATCACATGCCACGAACTAAAGCGACTAAGACACGAACCACCATGGTTCGAACCAAAACCCACGGCTGGACCAATAGTGGGCCTAGGGTTCGAAACCCTAGCCCATGGCCGAGCCATGGTCCATGCGGCGGCGGTACTAGGGTTCCAACCCTAGCCGCCTCGCACCCTTTTGATGTTTTTATCGAGCCATCTTGATTTAAACGCCGGAATTTGTTAGCCACGAGTCACGGTCATGCCATGCACGGGGTTCGCTCAACCATCTCGAGCTAAGGGTTCGAAAATCCTTGCTCTCATGTGGTAAAGTTACTAATCCATGCATGCATAAACCATTATCGAGTCAAGGAGTTCAAAACTCATCCAAGCATCAAAATTTAAGAAAATAGGGCGATGATGGCCGAGCCATGCACGGCTATTAGGGTTCGAAACCCTAGCCGTCATGAGCTAGCCGTCATGCCCAATGGGTTCTAAACCCTAATTAATTTTCGACACTTCCATGCACAATTATTAGCCACAACGACTAAGCCATCTCGAGCCAAGGGTTCCAAAACCCTAGCCTTCATGTGGCTAGCCATGGTGACATTTGTGATGGTGGTGGCCGAAAGTTTATGCTCAATAAATAAATTTATTCGCCAATTATATCAAATACAATTACTACGATGATTTTCATAAACTAAAATTAATTTCATATCAAATATGAATTTAAACAGTTTAATTAACATGCAATATTAATTCTAACATGATTAAACTATTTAACCACATAAATCCGATATGAGCCTTGTACACGGCTCTGATACCACTGTAAGTAACCCCATGAGCATACAGCGCAGCGGAATAAAATTTTGGGATTACAAACCAGCGATCTATACATAGGGATTCATATCGGATTAGAGAATTACAAGTGTCTTACCCTTGTAGCGTGTTTGAGGCCGAATCCACGGAGCTGCACCACGTCTTACGCCTTCTCCGAGTCACTAAGCAAAACTCGATTGGTTTTGCCTCAACGGTATCCACACGATCAAATCGAATGAAGGGATGATTTAATAACAAGTTGCTAGACAAGTTATTAAACCAATACACGAAGCAAACTCGATTCTAAATCGAAAACGGTTCGAACACCTCCAAGCCCCCTACGGCTATCAAGCAAACCGAGAGAGAGAGGGAGAGCGACGGCCGATGCTTCCTATGGTGTAGGTTTAGTTATATTAAAATTGTCTTACAATTAAAACCCATGCAATCATATTAAATATGATTAATTAAAGGCTTTCTCAAAGCTTCATGGGCTTAAGCCCATGATTTAATTAATCCTTATGATTATTAATTAAGACTCCTCTTAATTATTTAATTCATCCCATGAATTTAATTTCCCTTCTTGATTTAATCTTTTGTGCGACCCGATAGGATCTCGTAATGTTGGCAGTGACATAAAGTCTCATTTTATGTCGCAAGCATCGAGCGGTATCTAGCAACACATCGATGCTACCCAAATTACGAGAATGTCAATGACTCGACATAACCTTTAGAACTTGTGATAATATTAATCATGTAACTTAATCCCTTTGTCCTTTGTGTTTAGATTGAACACGAGTCATGGAATAGTCATACTCGTATATCCAATCTTTATTTCTTGATCCCCAAGTAGAACTAGAATAAACGAATAAGCTCGATATCTCATATCGACTCATTCGAGCATGGCCATGCATTTTAGTTCTCACTTGATCAAGGGCCAAACACATCTCCTGTTATATAGGAGGGACAAATCCTATCTCGATCAGTCAACATCCCTCACATAATTCGTAGTGTATCCAATAGTCGCCTTTATAGTATACCCTGTTACGGGTAACGTTTGACGATATCAAGATACATAACTCCTTATGTTGGGATCTCTGATGATCACAAGTCGTAAGGATTACATACATTATTATCACTATGAGAATTGCATATGACGATCATATAACTATCCATGTTGCATTCTCATGGTGGGTCTGTTCAGTACATCGTTCTCTAACATGTACCCATATGTTGATTTGATATCTCATATCAATGAACAATTCATCGATCAACATATACTAGTCTCTACGTATTATCATTATCCCTTTCATGATAATACTTGACTAGGAACATCTTTAAGAATAATACAATATTATTCTAAGGACATTAACATATATATTAATTCACAATGCACAGTTAAAAGAATAATATATAATAATGAATTGCCATTCATAAATCCATAAACATTGTATGTCTTAAACAATCATCTAATGACTTGTCTTAGGGCATATCCCAACACTCTCCAGAGAGGGATGAGCTCTCAAGGAATGAGCTTCTCAAGAGATGAGCTCTCAAGGGGTGAGCTCCTCCAGGAGTGAGCTCTCAAGGGGTGAGCTCTCCAGGGAGGGATAGTTCTCAAGGAATAAGCTCCTCAAGGGATGAGCTCTCAAGTGAGGAGCTCTCCAGGGGTGAGATTCTCAAGGGCTGAGCTCTAAAGGGGTAAACTCTCCATGCAGGGATGAGCTCTCAAGAGGTTAGCTCTCAAGGGAGGAGCTCTCAAGGGATGAGCTTCTCAAGGAATGAGCTCTCAAGGGAGGAGCTCTCCAGGGGTGAGCTTCTCAAGGGCTGAGCTCTAAAGGGGTGAGCTCTCTAGGGATGGATTAGCTCTCAAGGAAGGAACTTCTCAAGGGATGAGCTCTCAAGGGGTGAGCTCCTAATGGGCTGAGATCTCTAGGGAGGGATGAGCTCTCAAGGAATGAGTTTCTCAAGGGATGAGCTCTCAAGGGGTGAGCTCCTTAAGGGATGAGCTCTCAATGGAGGAGCTTCTTAAGGGGTGAGCTCTCAAGGGATGAACTTCTCAAGGGGTGAGCTCTCAAGGGAGGAGCTCTCAAGGGATGAGCTTCTCAAGGAGTGAGCTCTCAAGGGGTGAACTTCTTAATGGAGGAGCTCTCGAGGGATGAGCTTCTCAAGGAATGAGCTCTGAAAGGGTTAGTTTCTCAAGGGATGATCTCTCAAGGGGTGAGCTCCTCAAAGGCTGAGGTCTCAAGGGGTGAGCTCTCCAGGGAGGGGTGAGCTCTCAAGGAATTAGCTCTCATTTAAAGGGAATGACAACAGTAAAATATTAAATTAATGAAATTTCATAATATCAAACACATTTCACAAATGTACAACAATATATATATGATGTAGGCTACTCATATTTCTTGGCTCGACACATATTCCTTTGTCAATCACATAATAATTATAAAGTAATTAAGCATTAATCAATACTTATTTGTTGAAAGAATCCAATGGAGAGCTGCATGTATTAGGGATGAAGTTTATTGACAAGTTTTTGTTGGAATGGAAATCAAGTTGATCCCCTTCCCAGATCTCCACGCTTTAACTCATTTAACTCATCTTCCCAGATTTCTCTCTCTCTTATGTTCCTCATTTCATAGCCATGTCTTCATAGTCTCACATCTTAGCTCAATTTTCCCACACATGGCGCCAATGTTATCTCAAAAAACTACCATTTACAGAAATTAAATGACACAAGATTTTTTACATGTAAAATTCCTCAAATAAGGGAAAAAACCACGGGACCTAGTCCAGTATAAATTACACTATAATATCCAAGAGTTACAATATTTTTGTACAATAAAATGGTAATAAAGTGATGATAAAATGGTATAATATTGGTGTTTTGGTGTAGCATTATTGAAGAAATCTCTTTTTTTTCAATCTCCCTTTAAACCATTGGTTATTCCCTCTTTTATATAGGAAAAGAAAGTCTAAGTAATGATAGTTTATCTAACATGCCTTTACCATGCTCACTATTTATTATCTCTGAAGTTCCGATGAGCTTTATTTGCTCAGGATATTATTAGCTCGGAATGTCTAATATCGGAGTTCGTACGGGCTTTATTTGCTCGAGATATTCCATATTTCCGGAATTCGGATGTGCTCATTAGCTCACGATATTCATAACAGGAGTTCGGATGAGCTTTATGTGCTCGGCATATTTATTATGGAGTTCTAATGAGCTTTATTTGCCCTGCGTGTTATTATTATGCGACTTCACAAAGTTTATTCGCTCAGAATATTTATCAATTTTGGAGTTCAGATGTTTTTGTTTACTCTTTAGCTGGGGATATTTGTATTCAGCTCTGGAGTTCAGATGAGCTTTATTTGGTCGGTAATATTGGTTCATTTTTGCCAGTATAAGCCATCTCCTGATGACTTTATTTATGTGTTGATGCTCGGTTATCTCAACTTCCGACACCTCAGTCATTCAGTTCACGACAATTCAGGTTTCTCGATCATCAGTCATTGTATTGTCCGATATGGTTATGTCGAGCTCCCATTGTCATGGGTATACCAAACACCGATTCTTTGATCGATTTCATCCGACCTACTATGATCGAACCACCCCGGTAATTGGAATATCAGTTTATCTCAATACCTGGAATTGGCTTAGAAATTAAAAGATTCTAAGAATGATGTGCATACAATGTTTGCCTAATATTGATGTCGAGACAACGAGTTACAATCTAGCTCGACTAGAGGGGATGCTAGTGTTATACCTTGAATGAATTAGCATAACGATTATGCTGAAATGCACTTGTGTGACCTCGGGATATATACCTTAAAAAAATACCTAATATAACGGGACGAGAAGGGAAACTGCCCGGGAAGAAAAGAGACACAGCCCGGGAATAGAAGGGACACCACCCAGGAAGAGAAGAGCCACCACCTGAGAAGAGAAAAGACAATGCTCGGGAAGAGAAGAAACGCTTCCCGGGAAGAGAAAGAAACCACCCAAGAAGAGAAGGAAAATACCCGGGAAGAGAATATACACTACGCGGAAAGAGAAGGAAAATACCCGAGAAGAGAAGAGACACTACGCGGGAAGAGAATGAAACCACCCGAGAAGAGAAGAGGCACTACCCTGGAAGAGAAGAGACAATACCCGGGAAGAGAAGAGACACCACCCGCGAAGAGACCCGGGAAGAGAAGAACCAGGGCACAAAATTTGATATGGAATTGACACATGTACACACATGCATGATGACACCTCACATTTCAAGTTCCAACAAAGGGTCATGATGGAAAAACCATGGTAAAGGCATATCAGATAAATTATCATTACTTGAACTTTCTTTTCCTATATAAAAGAGTGAAAGAACCGATGGTTTAAAGGGAGATCGAAAAAAAGAGACTTCATCAATAATGTTACACCAAAATATCAATTTTATACCATTTTCTCTTCACTTTATTTACCATTTTATTGTACAAAAATATTGTAACTCTTGGACATTATAGTTGAATTTATACTGAACTAGGTCCCGTAGTTTTTCCCCTTATTTGAAGGGTTTTCCACGTAAAAAATCTTGTGTCTCATTTAATTTCTGTAAATGATAGTTTTTTTAGATAACACCAAACAAATGGGAACAAAATCAAGAAAGAGACAAAAAGGTTATCCAGAAAAAGTCTTAAAGAGTACCATAATCCCTGAAATAGGGACGACATCAGGTAAAGGAAACAAAATATTATAATCGATGGTCAAGATTATATATTTACACGATTAAATAAAAACCAACACGACTTTAACAAAATTCACAACTCGTGCAAATTTGATGGTACAAATATATGAAGAAAAAAAAAAGAAACTCTGCAGAACAAAAATGAAAAAATACAATCAATTGAAATAAAGTCAATGTTTCTTCTGATGAAAAAGCTTACCATTTTTCTTTGGATGTTGTGACATCTACATCTCTCGCTCTCTTGTATAGTGAATTGAAGCAAAGATGGAAGAGAAGGAGAATTTTATTTGAAGCAAAGATGGAAGCGAAGGAAGGGGAATGGACCAACGATTCACGAAGAATGAGAAGTTTGAAAATTGTTATAGTTATTGACGACGGTTAAGAAGTTTGAAAACTGCTATAGTTATTCATGCAAGCATTCCATCGATCTTGTACACTTCAATCACCCATTACATTTGCAAAAGGAAAAGAACTTTCTTTGAGCGCTGGAGGAGGGAAAATGGAAGCGTAATAAATTTTGGGAAAGAGAAAAAACTACTGCACATGTTTTCAAAAGGAAAAAAAACTGATGAACAGTTGGGAAGTGAGTTGGGACCTTGGGCACCTAAACAATAATTAGGCGAGAAATTTAATAAAGATTTTAGCAGAGCTTCCCTGTAAGTTGGACATACCGGGGAAACTATCAAATCATAAATATATCCACATCGTATATCCCCAAGCACAACTATCATATAATAATCATTCACCATTTACTGAGCAATTAATGATATCTAACGAAAACCCGGCCTCAGAAATTAACACTTTACAATCCTGAATACATTATTACAATTCCTGAATAATAACATAATGTATTAGAATCATTCTAGCTACGATACTTAGCTTCAAAGTGATTTATGTTAGGCTTATAGATACATTGACTCTATCACCCCACGCTTCCCAGAAGCTAAATCTGTAACATTCCACAAAACAACCCCTAACATAGGGTGAACACCAACAATAAAATATCACAGTTCTAAAGAATATAAAATTCATAATTTAAATAAATTATTGTAAAGTAACAAGATACTCCATGAGTATATAAAAAATAATATGATACCTCCAAGTTGTTCTTGTTTCACAACGCCACAATCATAACGTCATAATGATAAATATCATATGATAAATCTCTAACATGTCCATGTTTTCACAATTCACAACTATAATGTAAGATCATTACCACCGTAATTCATTATATTCTCAATACATCATTCTATGTCATTTACGCTTCATATAACATAATAATCACATCACACGCTCTCTAGCATTGACCTTGACAATTATAACATCGCAAGATCTCCCCAGCATCAACCCTAACAATGATAACATCGCACGCTCTCCTCAGTGTCGGCCCTGACAATTATAACAGCGCACACTTTCTAGCATCGACCCTGACAATGATAACATCGCATGTCTCCCCAGTGTCAACCCTGACAATGATAATCGCATGCTCTTAGCGTCAACCTGACAATGATAACGTCGCATGCTTTCTCCAGCATCGACCCTAACAATGTTAACGTCGCACGCTCTCCCCAGCGTGGACCCTGCCAATGATAACGTCGGATTCTCTCTCCAACGTCGACCTGACAATGATAACGTCGCACACTCTCTCCAGCATCGACCTTGACAATGATAACGTCGCACGCTCTCTCCAGCATCGACCCTCACAATGATAACGTCGCACGCTCTCTAGCGGCGACCGACAAGGATAACGTCGCATATGGGAAGTAATCATGTTTATTTGTTAACAATCAATAAGAGGATAATAAGTCTATGAAAAATTTTGTATTAATGTACTCATTGAGTTTGTTTGTGTTGTGGCCATATTTGTTTTTGTTGTCACTTCAGATTCTGCCATTGTAGCTTTAATTTGTAGTTTCTGTATTTATCAAGTGATCTATTTCAAATATTTGGGTCTTTCATGCTGAATGTATTCATATTTATAATATTGCCTATTACAAAAGGTGGATTGATGTTTTCTACAAAAGAATGATCCCCCTATTTTCTTTGTTTGATGAGAGTTAGTTATATTATGGATTGATGCATGATTTAAAGTCCACAAACTCTCAAGTTATTAAAATAATCTTTGTAGTTTTTTTGCATACTAAACTAACCTTTATTAAAATAATCTTTGTAGTTTTTTTGCATACTAAACTAGCCTTTTTTTTTTGTGTTTTTTTGAATTTTGTAAGCATGCAGGTTACTCATTGATCAAAGTTATCATTATTGATCAAGACGTGCACTCACCCAACGGCAAAAGTATATAATATATGAGCCGCACACGAAAGGAAAACAGAGTCTTGGTCATTATTTAACACACGAAAAGCGTTTGCATCGTATGCTAGTGTTATGTGAAGCGTGAATGACATAGAATGTTGTATTGTGAATATAATGAATTTTGGAGGTAATGACCTTACATTATAGTTGTGAATTATGGAAATAGGGACATGTTAGAGATTTATCATATGATATTTATCATTATGAGGTTATGATTGTGGTGTTTTGAATAATACAGCTTGGGAGATATCATACTATTTTTGATATACTCAGGGAGTATCTTGTTACTTTACAACAATTTATTCTGTAAATTATGAATTTTATATTCTTTAGCTGTGATGTTTTATTGTTGGTGCTCACCCTGTGATACCTCATAAAAGATACCACCTGACGAGCCGACCTGGCTCCATGGTATATTTCTCGTCTTTCTTCGACAAGAGCTCTCCTACCCTTCCGAACTCTTTGTGACGTCCGACCTGTTTGGCCTACCTGTTTCACCTCACCTGTTGCCCCTCCGGTATCTCGGTGAGCGACCTCTTTTGGGAACCCGAGCTGATATGCCGAGCTCTTCTCATGCTCCTTGTTGCTGCCGGCTCTCAGCAAGGTAACTAGTCCCCCATGATACCTAGTCCTAGATCTGCGGAGCAATATCGGGGATTTGATTGTATCCACAGGATCTTGACATATCTGGGTAAGATTTGGATAAACATGGAAAGAGTCATTGCTGTAATACAACTCTTAGGTCTCCACCTATAAATACCAGGTTTGGGGTATCAATTAATCTCTCGAATTTAATAATTGTCTTTACCTACCGCATATATCTCGTTATATTCAATCGTCTGACTTGAGCGTCGGAGGGGATCAGCCGGAAAAACTTCCGGCACCCTTCTCACTGTTATTTCGTATTTTCAGGTCATTGCAGAAGATCTTTACTGACATCCCTGCTGTTATATTGAGCGTTGGAGAAAAAAGAGAGGTGAACCCCCTCTTTATTGATATCAGCAAGTCACCGCAAATTTTGGTGATATCAATTGGCGCCGTCTGTGGGAACTATTTACTGAATTGAAGACATTGATATGGCTGGACGACGTGGACGTGGGTGTGGAGTCAGGAGGAATAAGAAGAAAGAGAAAATCCCAGTATAGAAAATCAAGATGTTCCTCCACAGTATGAAGATCAAGCACCTCCATCTGTTATGAATGTGGGACATCTGACTATGGAGCAACTGGCACAATTCATCAGTCAGACCATGCGAAATACGTTTTTCCAGCACCAGGTTCCGCCACCAACGGAGTCTAACCAACCTCCACCCCCTCCACAAACAAATCAGGCGCCTCCGCCTGTTCAACCAGAGCAGGTCCCTAAAAACAATAGAGTAGCAAGTGCTGTGGTAGATACACAAGTAGAGCCTCCGCTAATAGATCCAATGGAAGCTGTATGGGGAGAGATAAGGCGATTGGGTCAGCATCTTGGTGGCCGAACTCCAGTGGCTAGGAGAGAAAGTCCATTCTCCCTAATTATACTAGGAGAGGAACTCCCGCCAAATTTCAGACAACCTGCAGTGGGAGAATATGATGGAAGCACAGACCCGGAAGAGCATCTTGGAAGATTTGAGAATGCTGCTATATTGCATAGGTATTCTGATGGGATCAAATGCCGTGTTTTCGTTACCACCCTGGTTAGATCGGCACAACAGTGGTTTAATTTACTTAAACCAAACAATGTACGCTGCTTTGAGGAGTTTAGTTTGGCTTTTCTAAACCAGTTTGCCAGCAGTAAGAGGTATCAAAAAACTTCTTTGAGTCTCTTCACTACCAAGCAGAATGAACAGGAGTCCTTGAGGGAGTTCGTACAACGCTTTAATGGGGCAGCCTTAGAGGTCCCCACTACAACGGTGGATGTCCTTATTAACGCCCTTACACAAGGGCTTAAGGCAGGAGAGTTCTTTAAATCCTTGGTAAAGAAACCTCCTCGAAGTTATGACGAACTTCTAGGAAGAGCTGAAAAGTACATCAATCTAGAAGATGCTCAGAGACAGAGAAGGGTTGATCTGCGGCCATCAGAAAAGAAGGATAAGTTAGAGTTAAGCAAGAAAAGAATTGCTGATAGGGCCGATGAAAGTGGTCGAACTAGAAGTCAATTTGCATCACGCATACCTCTATCCATGAGCTTGGAAAGAGCTATGGAAATATGTAATGATAGAAAGAAACTGGAAAGACCAAGGAAGTTGGATAACGGGCCCCGTACGCCTATCTCTGATAAGTATTGTGAATTCCATAGGGAGTACGGTCATATAACGAATGAGTGCCAGAAGCTTGAAGATGAGGTAGAAAGAATCATCAAAAGAGACTCTGAAATAAAAACTCTGCTAACAAGGAAGCAAGAACCTTCTCAAAAAGGTCGGGGTAGAAGCCGGTACCGAGGTAAAAGAAGTGAAAAGACACCATATAGGGGCCGAACCAGGTCCCGGGAAAGGGGTATTGCTCCTAAAGAAACAGATAATCAAAGGAGAAGGGTCGATCAGGTGGAGAATAATCCCACCCGAGGAACTATTAATATGATCTCAAGGGGACCCACTGATGGAGATTCGGGCAGAGCTCGGAAAAGTCATGGTAGAAGAATGGAAAATTTCGAAGTATTGGAAGAGTTAATTGCAAGGATGAGCCTGTGATGCCCCGAAATTAATTAATTGCAATCTAGGCATTAATTATGTGGTAATTGATTTATGTGTTGGGTAATGAGGTGTTAACATGATTTTATTGTATTGGTTGTTAATTATGAAGAAAGTGTGGTTTTAATGAAGTTTGATGCATTTTTGTAAAAATGCTTTTAAAATACCATGTTGGGGTATTTTATACATCATGTTAATTTTGGGGTACAAATTAAAAACCCATACCCCTTTACCCCACTACACTTTATCACTTTACCCCTTTACACTTTAAAATCCCCAATTCACTCTCAAACCCTACCCATTTCAATATTTTCGATTTTGAGCAAAAATGGAAGGAGAAATCTTCACAAAACCTTTGTTTGTGAGATTTATTGTAGGATTTGGAGTCCTTAAGAGGTATGGAACCATTCCTAAAGCTTTTATGATGTTTGGTGTTGCAATGGGTTAGTTTTGATGTTTTTATGTGGGTTTGTTTTGGGTATATGTTATATATGTTTGGGGTATGATTTTTGAAGTGTTTTATGTGGGTTTTAGTGAGTTATGATGATGTTGGTGTTGTAGGAAAGTTTGGGTTCGAATGGTTTGAGGTGGAGCTTGAAAAATGCTCAAAAATGGCGAATTTTTGATGTACAGGGATTGGCGATCGATCACCCGTTTTTGACGATCGATCACGAGCCAGCAGTAGGCTCCAGAACCATTTGGCGATCGATCGCCACTTTTCGGGTATCGATCGGCGAGGCTGGCGATCGATCGCGCCAGAGGTGGCGATCGATCGCCAAGAGCTGAAATTTTTAGCATCTTCTAGTATGATCTCGCAATCGATCGGGCCTGGGCGACGATCGATCGCGAGATGTAAAAATGGGTATTTTTAAATATTTTGTGGGATTTTGGATATTGGACTATAATTAGCTTCTAATATCGATTTGTATGGTTATGTAGAACCATCCCAGGTACCCACAACATCAAGGAGATAAAGTTCTCCAACTTCTCCACTTTTGGAATTAAGGTACGTAAGAAACGTACGGGCATCGGACGGTAACACATTCTTATACTATGACTACGCAATAATTGTATAAGTATTTAAGATGTTTATGATGATGATAATGATAAGTAAGTTTATGATGATGTCTATGAAGTGATGATGTTTATAGGATGTTATATAATGTTACAATGTCTATGATATGGTAAGATGCCATACGATAGGGTAAGATGCCCTCGTGGTAAGATGCCACACGATGTTTATGATATGGTAAGATGTCATACGATAGGGTAAGATGCCCTCGTGGTAAGATGCCACACGATGTTTATGATATGGTAAGATGCCATACGATAGGGTAAGATGTCATACGATAGGGTAAGATGCCCATGTGGTAAGATGCCACATGATGTTTATGATATGGTAAGATGTCATACGATAGGGTAAGATGCCCTCGTGGTAAGATGCCACACGAATATGGTAAGATGACATATGATAGGGTAAGATGCCCACGTGTTAAGATGTCACACAATGTTTATGATATGGTAAGATGCCATACGATAGGGTAAGATGCCTATATGCATGACTATGAAACAGGGACAACTAAGTGTGTTAATACGATTAACCAGGAAGTATATGTTACGATTATTTTCATGCATTTATTTATATGACATTACCTTATGATGTTAAGTAATGATGTACATGCTCATGATGTGTTGTTCCTGTAGGTACACTTTTGGACCGAAGGGCCTAGGGTCGGGTTGAGGCAGTGAGCTAAAAGGAGCAAGATGAATATAGGATACATGATTTTGATAGTCTCTACTCTAGGAGTAGTGTAAATCTATAGCTTTAACATTCATTATTGAGAATGTAATTAATTAGCTTTTGAAATTTCATTTTGGCCTGTAATCTTATTAGCTCAAAGCTACAACCGGAACCCTAAGATGTTATGAATGCATGTTTAGTCCATAATACGTGTATAAGACTGATGTTAAGGTAGGAAGACCCTACAGAGCCTGTCATAAGCTTCGGGCCTGATGATCTGAAAGGAGTTGCAACACCACACAATGATGCCCTAGTGGTCACTGTAACCATAGCTAACTATGACGTAGCAAGGATCTTCATCGATACTGGGAGCTCAGTCAATGTCTTGTTCAAAGATACCTTAGAAAAGATGCAGATAGAGGGGTCAAAATATGAACATATTGCAATTCCTCTGTATGGGTTCACCGGCCACGCAATTCAACCACTTGGACAGATCAACCTGCCCTTATCTCTGGGTCATGGGATGTCCCGCATAACAAAGATGGTTAATTTCACTGTGGTAGAGGCACCTTCATCATATAATGCAATCTTAGGCCGACCTGCAATGAAGGACTTCAAGGCGGTAGCTTCTACCTATCATCAGAAATTAAAATTCCCAGTGGGTAGAGAAGTTGGGTTCTTTGTGGTGACCAGAAGACAGCCCGCGGATGTTATGTGGACGAAGTAAAAGAAGACGTTAAGCGAGCTCGTCGGGAGGTTGGTTGTATTGAAAGAGCTGGGTATAGTGTTCCGAATGACAAAGGCATTCCCAACAGCTTGGATGAAGAACCTGAAATAATTGAGCTCGTCTCTACTGATCAAAAAGTAAAAATAGCCAAGGACTTGGAAATAAATATTAAAGCCGATCTCATCTCATGTTTGATTAAAAACGAGGATATCTTTGCCTGGAGTGCTCGGGATCTAAGAGGAATTAGACCAAACGTGCTAGAACATCATTTGAATGTGCTCTCGGGAGTCAAACCTGTAAAACAGAAGAAAAGACATTTTGGACCTGAAAAGGATAAGGTCATAAGAGAGCAGGTGGAGGAGCTCCTTCGGGCATGTCAAATTCGAGAAATACAATTTCCAACATGGCTCTCAAATGTGGTTTTGGTACCAAAGAGCTCTGGAAAGTGGAGGATGTGTATAGACTTCAGAGATCTTAATAAGGCATGTCCGAAGGATTGTTACCCATTAGCAATGATTGATCAGATGGTTGATTCAACAGCAGGACATCAGTACTTGTGCTTAATGGATGCCTACCAGGGATATCATCAGATTCCCTTGGCTAAAGAAGATCAAGATAAAGTTAGTTTTGTCACCTCAGATGGGACTTTTTGCTATGTTGTTATGCCCTTCGGGCTCAAGAATGCAGGAGCTACTTACCAGCGTTTGATGGACAAGGTGTTTCAAAACAGCTAGGCCGAAATGTGGAAGTATATGTAGACGACATTCTGGTAAAATCAAAAAGTGGCACCGATCTAATTGCCGATCTGACTGAGACTTTCTCCACCCTTAGGTCTTACGGGTTAAAGTTAAACCCCCAGAAATGTGTGTTTGGGGTAAAAAGCGGGAAATTTCTAGGCTATATAGTGACATAAAGGGGGATTGAAGCTAATCCAGAAAAGGTGAGAGCTATCTGTGAGATGTCTCCTCCAAAGAACCTTCAAGAGGTGCAACGCCTGGCAGGAAAAATCGTTTCTTTATCATGATTTATTTCTAGATCAGCTCATAGAAGTCTCCCCTTTTTTAAGATACTCCGGAAGGCTGACAAATTTGAATGGAACAAAAAATGTGGGGAAGCATTTGAAGAATTGAAAAAATACTTAGCTGAACTTCCCATTTTAGCCAAGCCTCTGCAGGCAGAGAGGTTATACGTCTACCTATCAGCGACTGAGGAAGCAATCAGCTCGGTTTTTGTCAAAGAGAGGGAATCAGAACAGCAGCCGATATATTACTTATCTCATGCCTTGAAAGATGCTGAGCTGAGGTATTCGGAGATCGAGAAGTTGGCTCTAATGTTGATTATCACAGCTAGGAGACTCAGGCCTTATTTCCTATCCCATCCTATAACGGTGCTAACAAACAGCTCTCTGGGAAAAATACTCAGCCGCGCAGATGTCTCTGGACGACTTGTTAAATGGACAACTGAACTAGGAGAGTATGATATACAATATGAGCCACGCACAGCTATCAAAGCTCAGGCCTTAGCAGATTTTATTGCGAAAATTGTGCATCCCGAGAAAGAAGAATTATGGAAAGCATTTGTAGATGGTTCTTCTTGTAATGAGGGAAGTGGGATTGGGGTTGTGCTGATCTCTCCAACTTGAGAAGAGGTATGTTTGGCAGTTCGATTGGATTTCCGAGCTTTTAACAATGAAGCAGAGTATGAGGCAGTATTGACTGGATTAAGGGCTTCTCGAAATGTTGGAGCTAAGCGTATACATGTCTTCTCTGACTCACAGCTTGTAGCCCAACAAATGAATAGCGCCTATGAGGTTAGAAACGAGAAGCTAATCCATTATGCAAGTACCATAGAAAAAATCAAGGAGGGATTTCTAGAGGTAACATTCAAACAGATCCCAAGAGAAGAGAATAGAAAGGCCGACAGTTTGGCAAGAATGGCTAGTGCTCTCCGCGCTTGGCAAAATAGAGATGTGGTGTTTCAAATTGAGTTAACTCCTAGTCAAGATGTTCAGTCTGAATCCATGGAAGAAAATGATTGGAGACAAGAGCTCTTAGACTATCTTAACAATGCTAAGCTCCCTTCTGATACCCAAAAAACTTAGAGACTCAAAAAGAGGAGTCAGAGATTCATACTCATCGAAGGAATCTTGTACAAGAGGTCTTTTGCCCAACCACTTCTGCGTTGTTTGGGTCCGAAATAATCAGACTACGTATTAAGGGAAATTCATGAGGGGTGCTGCGGAAATCACCTAGGATCATATTTCTTGGCAAATAAGGTGCTCCTTGCCGGATATTTATGGCCTACGATTCAGAAAGACTCTGCTACTATGGTTATATCATGTGACAGTTGTCAAAGACATTCCAGGCTCCAGCATCATCCAGCTATGATGTTGAAAGCCATTGTGGCGGCATGCCCATTTGATCAGTGGGGCATTGATATAGTAGGACCTTTTCCAACAGGTAAAGCTCAGAAGAAATTTCTGATCGTGGCCATTGATTACTTCTCTAAATGGGTAGAAGCAGAGCCATTTGCCAGAATCACTGAGAAAGAGGTCTTCAACTTCATCTGGAAAAACATTGTTTGCCGATTTGGTGTCCCGCGGAAGATCATCTCTGACAATGGAAGGCAATTTCAAGGAGCTCTGCTCAGGGCATGGTGTGAAGAGTTAAAAATCCATAAGGCTTTCACTTCTGTTGCATATCCTCAAAGTAATGGTCAGGCAGAAGTCACCAACAGGTCTCTAGTACAAGGCATTAAAGCTAGGTTGGGAAAAGCCAAAGGAAATTGGGTGGAAGAACTACCTAATGTTCTATGGTCCTATCGAACTACACCAAGAACGGAAACAGGTGAAACCCCATTCAGTATGGTCTACGGAAATGAAGCGGAACTCCCAGCTGAAATTGGAGCGGAATCATCAAGAGTGCATTTCTATGATGAACAAAACGGTCATAGAAGAGCTGCTGATGTACAACAGACGAGTTATTCAGGAAACTTTCCAGGTCGGCGATCTCGTACTAAGAAAGGTGCAAGAGGTTCAAGTGGGCAAGCTAGACCCTAAGTGGGAGGGTCCCTTCAAGATTGTTGAAAAGCTAAGCTCAGGAGCTTACTACCTAGAAGGTCCTGATGTGAAGATGTTGAAAAGACCCTGGAACGCTTATCATCTCCGAAAATATTATTCTTAGTTCAGCTCTTTAAATTTTAGCAAAGATTGTTTTTTGGTTTTTGGATGATATACTCTTTTATTATTTCAATGCAAAGTTTATAATTTTTGCCAGATATTGTACAAGCAGGAGCAAGGGTGTGCAACCTACCTCAGGAGCACGAGCTCAGCCCTGGTTACGCCAGGAGCAAGGGTGTGCAGCCTACCTGAGGAGCACGAGCTCAGCCCTGGTTACGCCAGGAGCAAGGGTGTGCAGCCTACCTGAGGAGCACGAGCTCAGCTCTGGTTACGCCAGGAGCAAGGGTGTGCAACTTACCTCAGGAGCACGAGCTCAGCCCTGGTTATGCCAGGAGCAAGGGTGTGCAGCCTACCTGAGGAGCACGAGCTCTGCCCTGGTTACGCTAGGAGCAAGGGTGTGCAACCTACCTCAGGAGCACGTTTACGCCAGGAGCAAGGGTTTTCACCCTACCTGAGAAGCACGAGCTCAGTCCTGGTTACGCCAGGAGCAAGGGTTTTAACCCTACCTGAGGAGCACGAGCTCAGCCCTGGTTACGCCAGGAGCAAGGGTGTGCAACCTACCTCAGGAGCACGTGTACGACGAGCTCAGCCCTGGTTACGCCAGGAGCAAGGGTTTTAACCCTACCTGAGGAGCACGAGCTCATCCCTGGTTACGCCAGGAGCAAGGGTTTTAACCCTACCTGAGGAGCACGAGCTCATCCCTGGTTAAGCCAGGAGCAACTGTTTGCCATTACATGGTGAATTATTAACCTAGGCCGAGCTACGTTATGCTTGATCCTACCTGTTTAATGTTTGCCATTACGTGGTGAATCATTAACATAGGCCGAGCTACGTCATGCTTGGTCCTACCTGTTTAATGTTTGCCATTACGTGGTGAATTATTAACCTAGGCTGAGCTACGTCATGCTTGGTCCCACCTGTTTAATGTTTGCCATTACGTGGTGAATTATTAATCTAGGCCGAGCTACGTCATGCTTGGTCCTACCTTTTTAATGTTTGCCATTACGTGGTGAATTATTAACCTAGGCGGAGCTACGTCATGCTTGGTCCTGCCTGTTTAATGTTTGCCATTACGTGGTGAATTATAAACCTAGACCGAGCTACGTCATGCTTGGTCCTACCTGTTTAATGTTTGCCATTACGTGGTGAATTATTAACCTAGACCGAGCTACGTCATGCTTGGTCCTACCTGTTTACTGTTTGCCATTACGTGGTGAATTATTAACCTAGGCCGAGCTACGTCATGCTTGGTCCTACCTGTTTAATGTTTGCCATTACATGGTGAATCATTAACATAGGCCGAGCTACGTCATGCTTGGTCCTACCTGTTTAATGTTTGCCATTACGTGATGAATTATTAACCTAGGCCGAGCTACGTCATGCTTGGTCCTACCTGTTTAATGTTTGCCATTACGTGGTGAATTATTAACCTAGGCCGAGCTATGTCATGGTTGGTCCTACCTGTTTAATGTTTGTCATTACGTGGTGAATTATTAACCTAGGCCGAGCTACGTCATGCTTGGTCCTACCTGTTTAATGTTTGCCATTACGTGGTGAATTATTAACCTAGGTGGAGCTACGTCATGCTTGGTCCTACCTGTTTAATGTTTGCCATTACGTGGTGAATTATAAACCTAGGCCAAGCTACGTCATGCTTGGTCCTACCTGTTTAATGTTTGCCATTACGTGGTGAATTATTAACCTAGGCCGAGCTACGTCATGCTTGGTCCTACCTGTTTAATGTTTGCCATTACGTGGTAAATTATTAAACTAATCCGAGCTACGTCATGCTTGGTCCTACCTGTTTACTGTTAGCCATTTCAGGGTAAATTATTGAGCTAGACCGAGCTACGACACTCTCAGTCTAGCTCTAAATAAGCTCCGCCATACAAAAAGGACAAGAACGGTAAAACAGAACTAACATTAAAGAAAAGAACAATTCTGAGGAATTACAAAATTACATCTAAAGATCAGGGGAGGGGGAGAGGCAGCTACTTTCTCTACATCTAGAAAATCCAAAGAGACGTCAGGCACAAGACAGCTGTAAGGACCCTAGTTCCTTAAGTGCGGATTAAAGGCGTAATAGAGCTAAACATGCATCTAAGAATATAAAGTTCGTGTTGATGTATTGAGCCGTTAAGATTACAGGCCAAAATAAAATTTCCAAAAGGGATTAATTACATTCCCAACCAACTGAATGTTAATCCTATAGCTTTACACTACTCCTAGAGTAGAGACTATGCAAAAGAATTAGGCCTACTATGCCAAAAGCACTCCTCACTGGCTCACCGCATCAACCCGCTTTAGCCCGTCCGCTCAAAAGTACCTACAGGAACAACCCCAAACCATGAGCATGTATACAAATCATATTCACAATAATATGATCATAATTCAATGCATAAACCAAAAATGCGATTCACTTCCTGTATTCAACACATTTAAAAGCTCCCTTGGTTGTCCCTGTACCACAATAAGAATCAATGGATTATAATACCGATATGTATGTCATGACATGCACCCATTCCGTGTATACCAATGGCCAATTCCCGGTCTTGTTATATCAGTGGCATAATACCCCTCGCGTTTATATGACAGCGGCATTAATACCCCTTGCTTCGACATATTAGCGGCATAATATCCCTCGCATCAATATGACAGCGGCATTATCCTTCGCTTCGACATATTTGCGGCAAATATTCTTCATCGCTAAATATGACAGCGGCAAGTATTCTATCATCGCTTCGACATGAAAGCGGCAAGTATTCTTCATCACTATAATATAATCTCGACTCACAATCATATGCAACCGCAATGCATATCCAATCAATTATGCAACCATAATGCATATCCAACCATGTATGCAACCATAATGCATATTCAATTATGTATGCAATCACAATGCATAATTAAGACCATGTATGCAGTCATAATGCATAACCAATCAAGCGTAACAAATACGTTTTACCGTCCGATGCTCGTACGTCTCACTACGTACCTTAGTTCCAAAAGTAGAGATATTGTGGACTTTATCTCCTAAGCTGTGTGGCCACCTGGGATGGTTCTACACATTCACACAATTCCATATTAGAAGCCAATAAATGAACCATTACCAAAAATATCATCATATAGGACATAATCACAAAATCCACATTTTATGCCTTGCGATCGATCGGTTCCCAAGCCTCGATCGATCGCTAAGTTAAACAAAAATGGCATCCAGGTTCTGCCTCTACCGATCGATCGAGATTTTGTCTCGATCGATCGAGACTTCGCGTCGATCGATCGATCGGAACTTTTTCTCGATCGATCGGTAAGCTCATTTCAAGCCTTGTTCAGGCTCTGCCCTGCTCGATCGATCGGACCCTTATTTCGATCGATCGAGCAGCCCTGTTCCAGCGAGAATCCTCCATGTATGAGCTCCAACTAACACTTAAACCCATATATAACAAAGATCAACCACCCAACACATCATTTAAACCACAAAACAACCTTAAAATACACCCCCCAAACATAAACAACATGTTGGACCAAGATCCACCCTTTTAACCCCAAAGATAAGCTACAAAACTAACCAAATCTCAACAAAACTTTACGACAATGATAGCTTACCACTTGAGCTTCAAGTTTCTTTTAAGAAATCCCAAAATAACTCCTTTTCAAAGCCTTTACTTTTTCCTCTTCTTTCCAAAACGAAAATGGGAGCTTTTTCTTTGCAAGAGAAGAGATGGAGGGTGGTTTGACTTAAAGGTGGTGGGAAGGGATGTGATGTAAAGTATAGTGGAATGAGATGTGGGGGTTAATTCAAATGGTATGCTTATTGGTTATGGTTTAAATTAACATGTACCCCAAATAGTGAACATGATGTATAAAACATCCCAACATGATATTTTAAAGGTTTTTTTTAAAAATAATTTAAATTTTTTTTTTTCAAGAATACGTCGAAATGTAAGACTTTGCAAATATAACTTAAACCGCTATCGGAGAGGACGGCTGCTAGCACATAGAAAGTTAAACATCGACCCAACGATGTTTAATATCAAATTGTCAACCAAATATGCATTCATGGAGAAATCTTCTTGGAATGAAATACCAATCGATATTGTAGATGATGATGTTCTAGAATTTATAATGGAATGTCCCAATATGCAGATGCTGCATTTGTACGTCGATATAGAGGCAATTAATCATGATTTGGTCTTGAAGGGCCAGAATAAAATCTTCCATATGTCACTGAAGGATTGAGCAATATGGTGGTCCATGATCAACCATCTACTTCAAGCGGTCGAGATGTTGAGCAACAAAATTATCCTTATTTCGAGCATGGAAGTGGACCTTGGGATCAATATATAACCGCCTCTTCTGAAGAAAATCCTACATATTGGCCAAACACATCAGAAGTTTGGGGATTACGAGAAGAAATTACACAAATTCATGATGTATTTGATCCTGATGTTGGTGGTTCGGAGCATACAATTATGTTAGCAGCAACTGATGGGCCAGCCACACATGACGTACACGGAGATAGTCATCGAGATGTTTACATGAGTGATAGTGAACCCGATAATTCATCGAGTGATTCTGGAGAACACGGTAATGAGGCTGATGATATGCATGATGAAGACGATGATAATGTCCATGTATTTCCCGGTGAAGAGACAACATCCAACGAACCACCTTATGGTCGGAGACATATGCAAGACGCACCATTTTTGCCAAGCACGATTGAAATGCCACCATTTTTTAATGCGGTCAACGAAGAGTAGGTTCCTGATTCGTTTGATGTACCTTCTGGATCGCAAACTCGATATTACAACCCGGAGGTAGGAGAGCTGTCCGTGAACATGATTTTTAAGGATAAGAATGATTTGATTGCATCTGTGAAAGATTACTCTGTTAGAGTTGTCAGGCGTGAGTATTGTGTTGTGGATAGCACACGTACTCTATGGAAATTACGGTGCAAAAAGACTTCTCCTGCCGTAAGGTGTAGATGGGGTCTTCGAGCGTCTTTGAAGCCGAAAATGGGTTTTTGGAAATTAACGAAGTATGGTGGTCCGCATACATGTATTTCGAGTAATGTTGGTATAGACCACCACAACTTGGACAGTAATATGGTGGGAAATACATTGTTGGGGATGTACGATGTGATCCTTAGTATGAGATTAAGTATGTACGGGAGAATGTAAAAGATAAATATGGCTATGATACCTCGTATACGAAGGCATGGAGAAGTTTGCAACGTGCGGTGGAAAATGTTTACGGTACATGGGAGAGCTCTGTGCGTCTACTTCCAAAATACATGGGTGCGTTGTCAAAGTATAATACTGGAACAATTGTGGATTGGAGGCATTTAAGATCTAACAATCGAACGGTGAATACATTGAATTATGTATTTTGGGCTTTCAAGCCATGCATAGATGGGTTTCAACACTGTCGCAAAATCATTAGTGTTGATGGTACTCATTTGTACACCAAGTATAACATAAAATGTTGATCGTCGTCACTCTGGATGCCAACAATAAGATATTACCGTTAGCGTTTGGGATTGTTGATGAAGAAACATACGACTCATGGAAATGGTTCTTAGAGAATATCGGTCGACATGTTATACGTGGTGTAACCGGTGTATGTCTTATTTCAGATAGGCATAAGGGAATTGTGCGCGCAGTTCAGGATCTACCACTTTTTCAACCTCCAAATGGTGTGCACCGTTTCTGTCTAAGACATGTGTGCTCCAATTTTAATTCAAAGTTTAAAAATATCCATTTGAAAGATATATGCTGGGAAGCAGGCACACAACATCAGAATTGTAAGTTTGATGCCACAATGGAGGCAATCAAAAACAAAAATATTCTGGCATATAGATATTTGGCAGGAATTTCAAAGGAGAAATGGACTTTAGCCCACGATGGAGGTTGGCGGCGTGGGGGCTGTGGAGTATAATACCCTGCACTATCGAAAACAGTAGATGGACCAGCAGCAATATCAAATCCACCAGAAGGACCAACATATGCTGAAAATCCACCACAAGGACCAGCATACGTTGGAAATCCACCAGAAGGACCAGCATATGATGTAAATCCACCGGATGGGCCAGCATATGATGCAAATCCACCGGATGCCCCAATAACATCAAAACCACCAGAAGCATCAAAACCAACTGAAGCATCAAAACCACCGGACGGGCCAGCGGTGTCAAAACCACTGGACGGGCCAGCAGTGTCAAAACCACCAGATGGGCCAGCAGGAGAAAAACCACCAGATGGGCCAGCAGGAGAAAAACCACCAGATGGGCCATCAGGAGAAAAACCACCAGATGATGTGCCATGCGCAAATCCAACAACTGGGTGGAAACCAATCCCATGTACGCGAGGCGATATAACCCTTACAGTGATTCTCTCGTACCACTGCATGTAGTCATCGTCTGTTGAGTTTGACCTACCACATGGTTCACCAGTGGAGACATTTATTAGCCTCCTACGCCACGTCCGAAGATGTATTTTGTGAAATTGGGCCCAATCCATATTACGATGACCAGTTCGGGTGACATCATGTAGCTCATTACCGTCAAGTACAGGTGATGGAATTGACTGGCATATATTGAATTGTCGCATCACCCGGTTAGGACGATGAATCTCCACTATTTGGAAGCAGATAAGAGGGCAAACGCTTCTCCAAATATCATTATTATAGGTAGTAATAATGGAGTTAACATCAGCGGCCTCTGTGTCATACACGATCCAGTTACATAATTTAAGTTTACCTCGTCATTACTCTTTTGATCGAGAGAATGTCGTATAATTCTGACCGAATGTGTTGCTATATGGGTGTGACGAAACAAAGTGTTCCACCTATTATCAAAAATGTTAAATATTGTAATGTTTTATCATTTTAATATTAGTATACAATAACAATAATTAATTATTACCGTGCACCGTAGGGAGCAACAGGAACATTCTCAGGGACAACCAAAGTTTTTAACTGTCGGTCAGGGTTCAAACATTTTATCCTACTCCATGCCCAAATCTGCCAATAAACATAAAAAATATTTTAAAATAATAAACGGATAAGATATTATTAGTGAGAGAAAAATATTACATATACCTGCAAAATATACAAAGGGCCAGTGATAGTGCATTTTCCTATGGTTGATGCATTGCACATTTCACGGTATAAGTAAGCCAATACCGCACTGCCCCAACTATATGTGTTTACCTCTTCCAAATCTTCAAGTAGCTGCAAATACATGAGTTTTACAGCGCTACTATTATAATCTGGAAGCAAAATTCCACCTATAATCATCAAAATTATACACCGAGTGTACTTTATTACATCCATCTCTGAGCTCATATCAGAGATAGGATTAGCTCGGCAGTGATCGTCTAGAGCGGTCATTCTTAGGTGACCGCCTTTAAATTTTGCTTTGGCAGGCTCAAATCCCAGTAACTCAATACATGTTTCTTGCCATTCTTTCACACGTCGTGAATCATCTACCCCAGTTACTGGTTCACCATCAACTTTCAGACCCCAAATTATTGAAATATCTTGTAAAGTAATGGTAGCCTCACCAAAGCTAAAATGAAATGTATGGGTCTCAGGCCGCCATCGTTCAACAAGAGCGGTAATCAAATGATTATCGTACATACAATAGCCAGATTGTAAAACACCGTAAAATCTCATATCAATGATATGCCTCCAAACACGATCGTGTATCACTTTCTCATTATACAACCCCCAGGTAAGGTTATCTGTACGCTTCACTTTTAAATTACTATCAATATTCTCGGAACAAACAGCACTCGAGATATGCGTAAATTGTAGATATAACAGTTGAATCTTCGGGACCTCGATTTAACGCCATCCTAAAAATAATAAAAAAAATAACACATATATCAACCATTTAAAATATTAATAAAAATTTATTATACGTACATGTTTAAAAATAATAATGAACAACCATTTAAAATATTAATAACAATTTATTATACGTACATGTTTAAAAAAAATAATGAACGTTTTGATGAGAGAAATCATATAAAAGATTTTTAATAATGAGCTTTTTAAAGACAGAAAAATAATAAAAATAATATGAATAATATATAAGATTTTTAATAATTACCTCACCTTTACTGTAGGTGGATGAATAGAGACTAATGGATTATTCACGAGAGAAACAAAAGCACTGAGACTAAGGGATTATTGAAGAGAGAAACAAAAGGTTGAATTGCAGAAAAGAAAAGGTTGAATTGCAGAAAAGAAGAAAGAAAAGGTTTTAAGGTATAGAATATTTTGAGAATGGATATGAATTTATAGATGGATTTCATTGGTATCAATTAATGGAGTAGGTATCAATTAAATAATGTAGTTGGATTTGGATTGGTATGAAGTAGGTATCAATTAAATGGAGTAAGGTGGGTTTGGATTGGTATGAGTAGATATCAATTAAATGGTTTGTATGGATAATAGCCACACATATCGAATAATATGGAGTAGCCGCCTACTGAGGAAGCGGCTACTCAACGTTGAGTAGCCGCTTCCTAAGGGGGCGGCTACTCAACGTTGAGTAGCCGCCCTCCGGGACAGCGGTTTAAAGTACTTTTGTTATCTTTTATATTTCGATGTATTTTTGAAATATAAATTGTTTTCCAAATTATTTTTAAAAAAAAAACCTATTTTAAAAGCATTTTACCAAAATGCACCCAAAATCACCATTTACTACATGTTTCACCAAATAATCACAAACCATTTCATTTAAACCATTATAATACCCAATCACCCAACATGCATAACATGCATCCTGAAATGCTCTACCGGGTCACGCCTACCATGTGACAAGCATTCCACCAAGATAATTAGTCCCAACACATAATGTAATCATCACCATAAAATCACATAAACATAATTAATGCCTAAATTGCAATTAATTATTTCGGGGATATCACAACAGCCATGTTCTTTAATCTGGCTAAGACATCCCTGGAAACCAGCCTCAATAAAAGTAAGGAGTTTCTCCCCTACCAACTCCTTAGACTTTTGCTTCTCCTCAGCCGCCTCCTTTAGAGATTTAGCAAGTTCCTGCTCAGCAGAGTTAGCTAGCCCTTTAGCTAAAGCTAACTCGTTCTGCAGCTCCCGGAGCTCAGCCTCATGTTGACGTTTCTGGGCCTCATTCAAAGAGCGAGCCTCGGCCTCAGCGACGGTCTTCTTATCAATCTGAGCTTTTAGCTCAGAGATTTCTTTCTCATGAAGAGATTTGGCCTCAGCCAGGGTGTCTTTCATATTATCAAAGACCTTAGCATCTTTCAAGGATTGTCTTCGAATGAAAGACGCCATTGACGTAAACTCCCCCATCAAGAGCATAGCCTCGGTCAGACTGCTCCCAGTTCGGGTCATCTGGTCCCCCCAGCTCAGTTGGCTCATATAAAGAGCATCCTCCGTATTAGGCAGGTCACGAGCCACAGCTAAGGCAACTGTGCTCGGTCCTTCCCCAACTAGTCTGACACCACCTCGGTAAGCCTCCATCACCCGCTCACGACACCTCTCCACACGAGCTGGTGCACCCCCTTTCTCACCCGTCGAAGGGAGGTCGGACGGATCGGCACGTGCCCAAACTTGTCTCAGAGGCTGAGCTTCTACAGCAGTAGACCTTGACGAGCCCCCGGGAGCAGCCTGTCTTTTCTGGGAGAGCTGAGCTACATCCTCGTTGGGGCTCTCACCTCCTATATCCACAATGGTTACTCCCTCGGTTGCTTGGGGTTGGCCCTGTTTTTGTTTCCTTTTGTGAATAGCTTTCAACACTAAGGAGGTCATAACTCTGTCTTCTGTATAAACAAATGAATAGCTCAGTCACACCGAACAAAAAACACTTGTGAGTAAAATAGTTGTTAAAACGTGCTAGAACAAGTACTGGCTCTCCCCCTCAAGGTCAGATCAGCCGGACTCAGCCTAGCAAAACAAAGTAGATCCTCCACCAACATCTTAGATGAATTAAAGTAGTGACCTCCTATGGCGTTCATTACATCTAAGAATGAGGTGCTCTTTTTGAAATTTTTGGGAGGAGAGGGGAGAGCCGGGAGATGTTCAAGCCAATCAGAGCAGCAGACCCAGGGCTGAGAAGGCTTTACAAAAAAGAACTCATTTTTCCAGTCTTTAATTTTGCTAGGATAACCCCCAACAAATGCACAGCCAGGTCGGCTGGTGACATACCAGGGGCCCTCATCCGATCTCTTGATATGAAAAAAATAAGAGAGAGAGGGGTGGTCATAAGGTAAGCCTAACGCCTTAAAAATAACTACTAGACTACTCAAAATTCGGAAGGAGTTGGGAGAGAATTGGCTAAGGTTTAGCTGGTAAAAACTACTGAACTCCTGAAAGAACTCAGGAAGAGGAAAACGTAAACCCCCTTCTAGTTGGCCGCGGTAAAAGGTAAAAAAACCCTCAGGAGGTTGGTTGGATCGTTAAGAAGAGGAAGGGAATATGAACTCATAATCAGGGGCTTGGCTGAGCTGACGTATTTTGGCCTCATCTGACTCATCCAAGACATGAACATAGAGTTCATACCAGGGATAATTTCCCAGAGGCAACTCTGATCTAAGACGAGGGCTGGCCTCAGTCATTTGAAGATCGGGTTCAGCTGAGGTCCCAGCTTCCTGGGGAGCCTCAGTGCGCACCACTTCTTCAATGGGCTCAACTCCCTCAGGGAGTGCAATCCCTTCGGGATAAAATGAGCCGTACTGATCTATCACTTTAAGCTCCTCGTCAGTTAGAGGGGAAGGAAACAATTGATCAGGTGAAGACATTTTAACAAAAACAGCTGAGAAAAAACGTACCTAGGAGTTTTCAGAAATAAAAATGGAATGCTAAAGAGGTCGGATCCGATCTGTTTCGAAAATTGCAAAAGTGGACAATGAGGGACCCGGAGCGGTATAAATATAGGGAGACCTCAACGAATCCCGGCCGTTGATCCCTGATGCGCTGTACGGTCTAGATTAGCCTCGGGAATCGGGCGGGGAGCCCAACTGTCGTAATTTTAGTTCAAAATTCAAATTATGTAGCCGTTATTTCCCGCCTAAATCAAGTTTTGCTATTTTGAAGAATTGGTTCGTCAGGATAACTCAGCAATACAAGCTTCTGGTCTAAAACGTCAGCTCGACAGGGAGGGGGGACTGTGATACCTCCTAAAAGATACCACCTGACGAGCCGACCTGGCTCCATGGTATATTTCTTGTTGGGTTTTGGAAACCCGAATAATCTTGGTTTTGATGTTAACAAAACTTGTTATTGTGTTGCTAACATATTTCATCAAGTGTGCAGTTCGTAGATGATATTTTACAGCTTATGATGTGCATAGAAATGCCCTTGAGTTTGGTTGCTGAAATGAGGACTAGCTGGAGTACCAGTTGACCAGACCAGCTAGAGGACCAGCTGAAAGGACCAGCTAGGGTACCAGCTGGGAGGACCAGCTGGAGGACCAGCTGACCGGACCAGCTCGAGGACCAGCTGAAAGGACCAGCTGGGAGGACCAGCTGGAGTACCAGTTGACCAGACCAGCTGGAGAGGACCAGCTGCAGGACCAGCTGGGAAGACCAGCTGGAGAGGACCAACTGAAGGACCAGCTGGAGGACCAGCTGGAGAGAACCAGCTGGAGGACCAGCTGACCAGACCAACTGGTGACCAGTCCAGCTGACCAGACCAACTGGATGTGCAGACCAGCTGACCAGACCAACTGGTGACCAGTCCAGCTGACCAGACCAACTGGTGACCAGACCAGCTGACCAGACCAACTGGATGTGCAGACCAGCTGACCAGACCAACTGGTGACCAGTCCAGCTGACCAGACCAACTGGATGTGCAGACCAGCTGACCAGACCAACTGGATGTGCAGACCAGCTGACCAGACCAACTGGATGTGCAGACCAGCTGACCAGACCAACTGGTGACCAGTCCAGCTGACCAGACCAACTGGTTGTGCAGTCCAGGTGACCAGACCAGTTGACCAGACCAGCAGACTTCCATAAATAGCCCAGAAAGCAGAATATGACCGTTGCAATGTTTGAAAGCTTACCAAAACTGTCCCAACGGTTATATTCTTGTATCTAACGTATATATCATTACTTGGGGCTATATATACATGAATTGGAAGCTCAATAACAGCTGATTGAAGATCAATCCAAGCATTCCAAAGCAAACCCACTTGGGATTCAATTGGGGAACTTCAAAGACAAAAGTTGCTAAATGAAGAGCACTCCCCAAACCTTTGGCACCACTTACCTTGCTGTATCAAATCTGATAGGAGATCATTTGTGCCTTTGTATTCACTCTATTCATTGTATTTGTGAGCCAAAATAGAAGAATGAATACCATTGTAACGGTTGATGATTTATCACAACCGATGGGAGGTCTTTGTATGTGAGACATTAAAGAACATACATAGTTGAGTTGCTAGGAGTTCTAGTTGGATGGGGCATTCCCAACTGGATCGGGTTTGTACAACGGGATTGTATAAATCAAAGTCTTCTAGTGGAATCCTTCCATAAGGTGGAAGAAGGGGAGACGTAGAAGGATTACACCACCTTCGAACTTTCATAAACAAATGCTTGTTTATTTACTTTAATTGCATATCTTTAAAATGCCTTTCAAATGTTTAATCGGTTATAGAGCGGGTTATGTCGAGTGTCTTCCGCTCGGTTTTGTAACCGAACTCGATATAATCTCTCGGTGCAATTATTTCAAGAACACAAAATATTCAAGCTCAAGTTGGTTGAACTCGGGTGTGGAATGGCAACCCACACCCGGAATCGATCCTAACAAGTGGTATCATAGCCTAGGTCGCGTGTTCGATTCCCATGAGTTGCAGAGAGTGCATTTATTGGGGGAGGGATTGTTGGGGTTCAACAATTGCCTCTGCTTTGTGATCGGTCGAACACGTGGCGCTTGTGCGAGTGTATGGTTGAAAAGATTGATGTTAACTAGACTCATAGAGGATTGCAACGGTATAGGTCTTGCAGCCTAATTCTTCACGAGGAACAGCAGTTTATTCTGCAAAGTTGACTCATGTGCTGCCACCGCTGAAAGATGAAATGTACATTGTTGAGTTTTGTCAAGAAATTCAAATTTGTTGCCAAGTATGCTACATGCATCATCAAAAGAGGTTATTTTTGCTCAAAAATTAATGTGCATTGCATTTTTTTATTTATTTTAGCCTACCCCATTTGCCCCTCACTTGCTCAAATTTTTAAACATTTTAAAATTAAGGGGGAGAGTTTAATCTCAATCCTTGAGGGGGATTAAATTTATTTGTCTTCCTTTTTGATTCACACAAAAAGGGGGAGAAATATGTTTTTTAAAAAAATATGACTTTTTCTTGTTATGCAACATTGTGCTCTAATGTTTCATATTTTTATTCAAGTTTTGTGATCATCAAAAAGGGGGTTCTTGTTGGGTTTTGGAAACCCGAATAATCTTGGTTTTGATGTTAACAAAACTTGTTATTGTGTTGCTAACATATTTCATCAAATGTGCAGTTCGTAGATGATATTTTACAGCTTGATGATGTGCTAAGAAATGCCCTTGAGTTTGGTTGCTGAAATGAGGACCAGCTGGAGTACCAGTTGACCAGACCAGCTGGAGGACCAGCTGAAAGGACCAGCTAGGGTACCAGCTGGGAGGACCAGCTGGATACCAGTTGACCGGACCAGCTGGAGGACCAGTTGACCAGACCAGCTGGAGTACCAGCTGGGAGGACCAGCTGGAGTACCAGTTGACCAGACCAGCTGGGAGGACCAGCTGGAGAGGACCAACTGAAGGACCAGCTGGAGGACCAGCTGGAGAGAACCAGCTGGAGGACCAGCTGACCAGACCAACTGGTGACCAGTCCAGCTGACCAGACCAACTGGATGTGCAGACCAGCTGACCAGACCAACTGATGACCAGTCCAGCTGACCAGACCAACTGGATGTGCAGACCAGCTGACCAGACCAACTGGTGACCAGACCAGCTGACCAGACCAACTGGATGTGCAGTCCAGCTGACCAGACCAACTGGTGACCAGTCCAGCTGACCAGACCAACTGGATGTGCAGACCAGCTGACTAGACCAACTGGATGTGCAGACCAGCTGGCCAGACCAACTGGTGACCAGTCCAGCTGGCCAGACCAACTGGTTGTGCAGTCCAGCTGACCAGACCAGTTGACCAGACCAGCAGACTTCCATAAATAGCCCAGAAAGCAGAATATGACCGTTGCAATGTTTGAAAGCTTACCAAAACTGTCCCAACGGTTATATTCTTGTATCTAACGTATATATCATTACTTGGGGCTATATATACATGAATTGGAAGCTCAATAACAGCTGATTGAAGATCAATCCAAGCATTCCAAAGCAAACACTTGGGATTCAATTGGGGAACTTCAAAGACAAAAGTTGCTAAATGAAGAGCACTCCCCAAACCTTTGGCACCACTTACCTTGCTGTATCAGATCTGATAGGAGATCATTTGTGCCTTTGTATTCACTCTATTCATTGTATTTGTGAGCCAAAATAGAATAGTGAATACCATTGTAACGGTTGATGATTTATCACAACCGATGAGAGGTCTTTGTATGTGAGACATTAAAGAACATACATAGTTGAGTTGCTAGGAGTTCTAGTTGGATGGGGCATTCCCAACTGGATCGGGTTTGTACAATGGGATTGTATAAATCAAAGTCTTCTAGTGGAATCCTTCCATGAGGTGGAAGAAGGGGAGACGTAGAAGGATTACACAACCTTCGAACTTCCATAAACAAATGCTTGTTTATGTACTTTAATTGCATATCTTTAAAATGCCTTTCAAATGTTTAATCGGTTATAGAGCGGGTTATGTCGAGTGTCTTCCGCTCGGTTTTGTAACCGAACTCGATATAATCTCTCGGTGCAATTATTTCAAGAACACGATCTATTGAAGCTCAAGTTGGTTGAACTCAAGTGTGGAATGGCAACCCACCCCCGGAAACGATCCTAACATTTCTCGTCTTTCTTCGACGAGAGCTCTCCTACCCTTCCGAACTCTTTGTGACGTCCGACCTGTTTGGCCGACCTATTTCACCTCACCTGTTGCCCCTCCGGTATCTCGGTGAGCGACCTCTTTTGGGAGCCCGAGCTGATATGCCGAGCTCTTCTCATGCTCCTTGTTGCTGCCGGCTCTCAGCAAGGAAACTTGTCCCCCAAGATACCTAGTCCTAGATCTGCGGAGCAATATCGGGGATTTGATTGTATCCACAGGATCTTGACATATCTGGGTAAGATTTGGATAAACATGCAAAGAGTCCTTGCTGCAATACAACTCTTAGGTCTCCGCCTATAAATACCAGGTTTGGGGTATCAATTAATCTCTCGAATTTAATAATTGTCTTTACCTACCGCATATATCTCCTTATATTCAATCGCCTGACTTGAGCGTCGGAGGGGATCCGCCGGAAAACTTCTGGCACCCTTCTCACTGTTATTTCGTATTTTCAGGTCATTGCAGAAGATCTTTACTGACATCCCTGCTGTTATATTGAGCGTTGGAGAAAAAAGAGAGGTGAACCCCCTCTTTATTGATATCAGCAAGTCACCGCAAATTTTGGTGATATCACCCTGTGTTGGAGATTGTTCCTGTGAAAACAGGTGACAGATTTAGCTTCTGGGAAGCGTGTGGAGATAGAGTCAAGGTATCGACAAGCCTAGCATAAATCACTTTGAAGTTAAGTATCGTAGATCATTCTAATACATTAAGTTATTATTCGGGAATTGTAATAATGTATTCAGGATTGTAAAGTGTTTATTTCTGATGCGGGTTTTCGTTAGATATCATTAAATTGCAAAGTAAATGGTGAAGGATTATTATATGATAGTTGTGCTTGGAGAATATACGATATGTATATATTTATGATTTGATAGTTTCCCCGGTATGTCCAACTTACGGGGAGATTCTGCCAAAATTTTCATGAAACCCCCACCTAATTATGGTTTAGGTGCCCAAGTTATGATTAATTGTGATTATCATTGTGGTGTCTTACACCCTCAGATGCTACCATCTTCGTCTCTGTCTTCAAAATCTCTCATTTTTGGTTGCAGTCGTCGTCTCTATATCGTCTCCCTCAAAACCCTCGAAAAATTCTTTGAAAAATAGGTAGGTTTGTATTTTAAAACCCTAGCCGCCTAAAAATTTGTGTGCAACATGTAAACAAGTGTTGGGGCGCCTGACTTACCGTTTAAATTGTTTTTTCCAGAATTCTAGGCGCTTGGGCAACCAAAAATCGGTGCCTCAGCGCAGAGTTTTTCTTTTTGCTTCTTCGAGTTTCGCGTTTCATCTTTGAACGTTCTTTCTTCTTTTAACTTACCTTTCAACCTCTTTTAATTCCTAAAAACTCTTTTTTACCTAAATTCCTGCAAAATATATAAAACAAGCACCAAATGTATAAACCTACTCGAAAACCAACATAAAATCAAAACAAAAGTATAGAAAGATATAAGTAGAGATGTCAAACGGAGCGGACGGCACGAGGCACGGCACGGGCACGGCAAGACGCGGAGCGGCACGGCACGTTTTGCTACAGTGCCGTGCCGTGCCAAGCACGGCCCGGAGTATGGGCCGTGCCGGGCCAAGCCATGCCAGCCCGTGGGCTGGCACGGCACGGCACGACACTGTTCCTTTTTTTTTTTTTTTTAACCAGGCGATCGATCGCCACATAAATGGCGATCGATCGCCTATAGGCAGTAAGCAAAATACAGGGGTGGCGATCGATCGCCACAAAAAAGGCGATCGATCGCCTAGAGGCAGTAAGCAAAATGCAGGGGTGGCGATCGATCGCCACAAAAATGGCGATCGATCGCCAACGTCCAACGGTCAAAAATATAGCCGTTCAACGGCTTTTTAAAAAAAAAATTATTTTTTTGGTTGTTATATATATGTGTGTGTTGAGGAAACATTTTATCCTCTTAATCTGTAAGCTCTATATACTTGAGACGCTATACTCTCAATTTGTTCACAAGAAGAAAGAAATTCGTCTTACGTTTGCCAAGACAAGCACAAGCAACAAAGCCAACACTCCTCCTAGCACACCAAATATTCAATCATCAAGTAGAAGAACTTCAAAAAAAAGAACTAGCAATGTCTGGCAACTATTCGATGTAGAAATTGTTGAGGGAAAGGGATCAAGGGCAGTTTGTAAAAAATGTAAAAAAGATTATGCATATGCTTCTTCTGGTGGTACATGTCATTTACTAAGACACATGGCTAAACATGAAAAAGAACCAACTGATGGTAACCAAACTATTCTTTCACAATTCGGTACTGGTAGTAGTAGTTCAAGTTTAGGTATTTTCACTTATAATGTTGAAAGAGATAGGAGAGAACTAGCTAAATACATCGTATGGGCGGAGAAACCTTTTTCAATGGGGGCGGACGCCAAATTCACTAATTATATTCATTTAGGTTTGCAACCTCAACATAAACGATTTTCAAGGAATACTATTAAATCGGATGTATTCACAATTTTTAATGAATATAAAGCAAATTTAATTACGTATTTAGGTAATCTTTCATCGAAAGTAGGACTAACAAGTGATATTTGGACAACTTATCTTGGCAATACATCATATCTCTGTGTTACAGGACATTGGATTGACGATAACTGGGTGTTACATAAAAAAAATTTAGGTTTCACAAAAATTGATTGGCCTCATACGGGTGGAGTTATTTCCAATGCCATTATGCAAGTTACTAATGAATATAATATTAGTAATAAAATCTTCTCTATTTCATTTGATAATGCAACTAATAATACTGCTGCAATTACTATATTAAAAACTTATTTGAAACCAATTTTAAATGGTGATCTTTTTCATATTCGTTGTGCATGTCATATTTTAAATTTGTGTGTGCAAGATGGATTGAAACCACTTGAGCTTCATTTAGAAAAAAATAAAGACTACTCTTAAATTTCTTAATGGTTCAGTTGCTAGAAAACAAGACTTCAAAAGTTTATGTATTTCTCATGGTATGAATTATAAAGATTTTCCTTATGATGTTCCTAATAGGTGGAATTCTACATATTTAATGTTGCAAGCATGTTTACCTTATAGAAATGTGATCACTTTATTTTTTAATGAAAGGATGGCCGAACATTTTCATATTGAAGAAACTGATTGGGAAATTGCTTCTAATATTTGTAATTTTTTAGAACCGTTTTACGATGCTACCAATTTATTTTCGGGCTGTTATTATCCAACTTCTTCAATATTTTTGAATAAAATTTATGAAATTAGTGAATGTTTTGCATTACATAGATCTGATCCGTTTTTTACAGGTATTGTCGAACCAATGGAGTATAAATTTAAAAATACTGGAAAACTATTCCTATGTTGAATTGCTTGGCATCAATTCTGGATCATAGATTAAAATTATATAGTGTAGAAATTATAATAGAATCTTATTACACCAACATGGCTTATGAGAATATTAATATTAATCAAGAGAAAGAGCGCATTAATAAATGTTTGTTTGCTTTGTTTTCTTTATATGATTCGTTACATAATTCTAGAGCAACTCCAGTAAGAGAAAGTGGTAGTAGTGGTGGTAGTAGTGGTAAGGGTTCTGTGTGGACAATGTTAAGAAGAAGACAAGACACTACTTCCGCTTCTTCTAGTTCTAATACATCTTCATTTACTGAGCTTCAGTTATATCTAAACCAAGTCATAAATTTCAGTGAACAAGAATTAGAAACTTTTGATGTTTTGGCATGGTGGAAAGACAATGCTAGACTTTGGCCAGTACTTTCCATAATGGCACGTGATCTACTAACTCCTCCGATATCCACAGTTCCATCGGAGTCTTGTTTTAGTGCAGGTGGAAGAGTCATTGATGAAAAAAGAAGTAGAATGAAACCAAACACTGTGGAGATGTGTATTCTTTTAAAGGATTGGTTGGATGCTGATAGCCGCTTACAAGGTTTGGGAGGACATGATGTTTCTTCGGATGAAAATGAAGAAAATTAGCATATTTTTTAAACTCTTTTGTAATTTATTATTTTCTTTTGTTCAATGTAATTTGTAGTTTTTCAATTCGTAGTCAATAAATTTTGATTTTATAAGTATATTGTGCCAATCTATATTTAAATATAATATTATTATATTTAAATAAATAAAATGAAACAAATAAAAAATTATAAAAAATGAAAAAAAAAATAAATTGATTTGGGCCGTGCCGGGCCACCCAAATAAGGAGACGGGCAGTGCCTGGCACGGCCCGTCTCCTTAAAGGGCCATGCCAGCCCGGCACGGATTTACGGGCCGTGCCGGGCCGGCACGGCCCGTTTGACATCTATACTCGTGCCGTCCGCTTCGTTTGACATCTCTACATGATGGGCAATTGAGAGTTGAGACAAAGATGAAAAGAATAGACAAACCAAAGATTCAGAATACTCCATTTAATCAACATTTATTACATTTTCAAATAAAAGTATTCTGTTACAAAATGGGATATTAATCACTAAAAATTGATTCAATCAATTCTTTTACATCAAATATCATTTATTGTTTTTTTCATGAAAACCATATATATTGTTAAAAAATAAAAAAATTTGAAAAAATTCAAACAAATCATTTTTTTATATAAATTAATAACCATTAATCATGGAAAATTAATGTCTTCAAAATCATCATAATTACTCTGATGATGTTAAAATAGACTAATCTAAATGGTTTTAGAAATATCCATTTTATAAGTTCAATCAATTTGCCGCTTAAATCAATAAATATCAAAATGAAAGATCAAATACCAAGCAAATTGAACTGAATTCTTGAAGTAAATCGAGCGGCCCGATATTCACGATTTAAGAAAAGGTTTTGATTATTACCAATCAGAACAACCATTTTTAAATAATTTTTAAATAATAATGAAAAAAGGGGAAGAGTCGCCTGTTGTTGAGGCGACCCCTAAACAACACAAGGGTTGTCATCTCTATTGGCGGCCCCTCAATACACAATTGCCGCCACTATTGTTGGCGTTTCGATGTATTTTTACAATGATTTCAGGAAAACAATATTGTTGAATTTTTTTATTTTTTTGAATTATTTTTAAAAAACAAAACCTTAACCATCTGTACATATTAGTATTTCTATTCCGTTCTTACTTCATGTAGTTGTTAACTTCTAGCTTCTTCTGATAACTTATCTGAAATATTACATAATAATTCAAGGTGAAAAATGAATTGCAAACGTAGCAAGCATAAACAGGTGAAAAATGAGTTGCGAACGTAGTAAGCTTAAACATCAGACAGGTTATATTCTTCAGTTGGAATAATTTAAAAATAAATTATACAATATAATGGTTTAAAATAGGAAAAACAAAAATACAGTAGAACATCAATAAATGTATATCTTTGGGACCGAAAAAAAATATTTATTTACCGAGATTATTTATTTATTGATAAATGAATAAATTATTCATTTATCGGTAAATCAATTTTTATTATTTTATAGATAATTTTTCATTGTAAAATGAATACATTGTATATGGTAAGAAAAATTAAAAGACACCAATACTTGATTCTAGAGAAGTTCAATTTTTTTGGTGAAACTTAATGCATAAGTTCATGTATATACATTCTTTTAACTTATGTGTAGAATGTGAAAAAGGTTTAGTCTTAAACTATAAAAAGTAGAAGATATATTCCAAGTATAGTACACATTCTTTTCTCCTCTAATGACTTCCCATAATTTGAAAAGAAGTAAAGAAATCAACTTTAACTGACAAAATGAGGAGTACATTTTTTTTAGCATAAGAAGGAGCATCTAACTATTAGCCAAAAAGATATGCAAGTATGCGTGCAACAAAAGTTTGATTTGTCTATCAGTCATTCGACAATATCAAACACTCTCAAAAGATCATCTGAATATTTGTCCAATGAGATGAGAAATAGTTATGTTAAAAGGCAAAAATCCGCAAAGTACTCTGAGTTAGAGAAAGCTTTCTATGAGTGTTCTTCAAAGGCAAGAGAAAGTAAATATGTCCGGAGAAATCCAGGAAAAAGCAAAAGAGTAGTGAAAAATAATCCACAATTCAGCTTTTCTAGTGGAGGCAAGATGTGGAATCAAGTCTTACCGACGATTCGGTGAAAGTGGTTCAGTTATCATATAGAACACTGAAAATGCTTTACCAGGAATAGGTCAAAACTAGACCAATTTCGGTTGAAGGACACTTACAATATGGATGAAACTTGATTATTTTATCGATTATAAGCTGACCATTCACTAGCTACCAAGCCGCTAGAAGGACGCAAAAAGGCCAAAGAGAGAATTACTATTGTTGTTTGTTGCATTGGTGATGGATAAGATAAAGTACATCGTTGGGTTATTGGTAAGTATGCAAATCCTAGATGCTTTAAAAATGTGAACATGAACAATATTAGTTGTGAGTATTGATCCAACAAGATGGCTTGGATGAATGCCTTATTTTTTTCAAGAATATGTTGGCTGGCTTCATAAAAGAATAAATGACTTAAAATTTTCTTTTGATAGTAGACAATTGTCCAGCTCATCCAAAGGTAGTGGAAGGCTTAAGAAATGTAGAGTTAATATTCTTGCTTTCTAACACAACGTCTAAGAATCAATCATGTGATGCTGAGATTATTCGAGCATTGAAAGCTCATTGTCGTCGTCGTTTTTATTCTAGCATCTTGCAGGACCTTGAGAGGTTGAAGTATCAAATCCTGGAAAAATTAATATTTTGAATGCTATTGATTTGCTAACATGGCTTGGAAATTTGATGTGAAGGCAACAACAATTACAAGGCATTGCAAGATTTGGTCAGAAGAAGATAATGTTCTTGAACCATAATATAGTCAATTAGACAAAGACATCCAAGGATTAAGTGATGCCATTTCTAATTTACGATATAGAAATGTGATGGATGTCGAACATCTTTTGAACTATCCTAGTGAGAATGATGTAGTTATGGATGTTAGCAAAAAATACCCAGCAAGCCAAACGTTGGCCCGATGGGCTTTATGAGCCATAGCCCAATTAGCTGTCTCATGAACACTATAAATATAAGGTTCACTCTAGGGTTAACCCATTCCATTCAATACACATTCTCATAGAAAAAGTCGTCATCACACTAGCACTGGTGTCGGGCTTGTAGATCTGGTCAGGTTGATTGGACTCGAGGATCACCGCCATAAAATTGATTTCGCTGTTATCGGTAATCCCTTTTCGTGCATTAATATTCGATATTTGCATGATAATACATGAATCAGGCGCGATCGTCTATTCCCGGGTCAGATCTGTTTATTGTATTATTTCCGCTACGTTTGGATCTGGCGCAGGGGTACGGAAACCCAACAGTGGTATCAGAGCCAGGTTGTGATTTGATTCATATATTTGATAATTAATCTTTGTTAGATCGTTTCCCACAACTTATGTTTGATTTTTCAGAAATTTTTATATCCGGATAAGCATAGAAATTCAATTAAAAAGTGTTTTAATTGAAAATCAGAAATCGTGTACATCGGAAAACGTTTCCGATTAGTTGGCAGAACCGTCCCGCTGCGTGAACAGGCCACGGGATGTGGCAACCCTCCGGCGATGGTCGTCGGGGGTTGATGGCAGTGTCGGCCGGTGCGCACAACAGCAAAGGTTGCTGCTGCGTGCAAAACTTCATGGAAATTGAACAGTTCCGAACCTGCTGACCTTTCATCAACGTCTGTCGTGGCTTCCAGTGAGAAGAGAGTTGACGCAAGCGTGAAGATGACGACGGTGCTGCAAAAGTTGCAGCACCAGTGCACAGTGCCGCACGCTGTGGCGTGCGGCTGTGATTTCTATTGAGCTAGGGTTACCCCAGCCCAACATGCCTAAGATTTTTTTTTTTTTTATTAAAAAAAAATGGAATGGAATACATTTTGGCTGTACGATTCTTAAGATGGTTTCGCACTAAAATCGAGTTAAACTTGTGCAATTCAAAATTGCAAGCCATCGTGCAAGCCAAATTTCAATTATTTTATTATTTATTTTTAAATTTTTAACCAAAAGGTATTGGTGACTATTATTTTTAGGTAAATTTAGATGTTTTGTCCGGATATTATTTTGAAATAATAAATCATAATACTTAATTAATTAAAATATAATTTTTAATTATTAAGTGTAAAATTGAGATTTTACAATTAGTTGAAAATTAGTTAATTGTAAATTAAATGAAAATGTTTCATTTAGTTTGTTAATTTTATTTTGGACTGATATTATGATTTATAGGTAAAATAGTGATTTTACCAAGTAGTTGAAAATTTAATTAATTGGAAATTGAATGAAAGTGTTTCATTCAATTTGTTAATTTTATTTTCAATTAGTATTATTATTAAAAGGTAAAATATAGATTTTACTGATTAATTGAAATGTAATTAATTAGAAATTAAATAAAATGGTTTTATTTAATTTGTTAATTTTAATTTCAATTAATTATACGATTAGTGGGGAAACGATAGAATAAATTAATTATTGTGATCTAATTACATGTGATATAATTAGTACAATTACATATGATGTAATTGTTTAGTTTAATGTTTAATTACATATGATGTGATTGCATGGTGGATGATTGCGGGCCTTGACCAATGTGTTTAGGTGAATGTTTAGGTTTTATTGTTTCATTATTATTGTGATTTTGGTTATCAGGCCTGCGAGCCTGCTCTCTCTCTATTTCTGATGTATCCCACCCCGGATTTGTATCACCATTCTCTTGCTTGCACGATTTAAATATAAAATCATTAGAATTAGTGGGAGATCGAGATTGAAGATGGAGCACCAAGAATCAAGACATGTATAATGGAAGCAAAAATGTAATAGGATTGCGTTGCATACCTGCATCACCTTAGACAGACTGGTGATCCACGTATGGCTCACGTGGATCAATTAGGAAAAGGCCGTAATCGTCCATATTTATTTTTATTATGCATTTGATATATAATAAATGTTTGTTTGTATGTTTTATTAGTACATATGATTGCATGAATAAAATATAGTTGCATGAATCCGACAAACAAACAAACAAGCACATGATGAGATTTTAAAATTATTAAATCCCTCTTTTGAATATTATTCAAAACTTTTAATATCAAACTGCTAGGGGAGCTCAAAAGGGTTTGTTGCTTCCTGTCTTCCATCAACAGTTAAGCCATGAGACGCTACTTGTGTCATATTGCCTTACTCACCCACGTGGGGGGCATCTGGCATGGGAAAGCTGTGCGTTTAACTGCCACTTAATTAAGGGTGCGATTATGTTAACCTTCTAGATTACTCACCCACGTGGGGTCTTTTGGGCGTGACATTTCCATCCGTGGGATGGGTTAGTTTGACGTGAGAAGGCATGATTGTCCTGCCCACGTAGGGTTATGCCAATCGCGAGACAAATATCTTGTGGGTTGCATATGATGCAATTGTGATCTACCTTTAGTATCATGAAACCGGTGGGCCCACGTCCGGGGTTTTCATGAGCTAGTTGGACTCCAAGCCCACTAAGAAAATATGATTTTCCGTTCATTTGTCATGAGGGTGATGAATTCAAAAAATTTAAGCATTCAATAACTAAAGTCCATAGTTTTTGAATTAATTAATAATCAAACGGTTTGCTTATATTTCTGTTTATTCTCATTATTGTGATTGTCGTGAATCCGATTACATCAAATCTCGATATAAACAAATTAACCACCAGGATTGGCTATATATGATAGTATCAATGCCACCAATGAGTTTAAACACAGATATGAGAAACTCGCTTATGAAATTTTCCAACACCTACAAATATTGTTTGGTGAACGGACGCGATTACTGAGACTCGCGACTTCAAAGAGCTAGTTTCATTTCACATGCAAGATGGGGTTTCAGTCTATGAGCATGATGTAAGAAAAATATCTCTTGTTGATAAATTGGAAAATCTGAATTTGACAATACCTCATTAACTGGCAGTAGATTTGATCTTATAGTCAAAATGTTGGAAACTCATGTATCCTTGATTCAAAGGAGAAACGCGTTCTTCTTGTTGAATCTTCTACAATTGGTGGGAAAGATTCAAGGATAAAGTAGAGGAAGAGAAATGGTTCCCTAACTCAAAAGACGAAAATGGATATAGTAGCAACTAAAAGGGAGAATCAACTATGTTTTCACTGCTGGTCACTGGCGCAAAATTGTAAGGAATACCTAGATTAGAAGCGTTCTTGAAAGGGTATGTTTTATATTAAAATTAAATGTTTCTATTGGCTCTACTTCTTTGGTATATGATGCCAGTAGTGCTCGCATCTTTGCAAAGAGTTGCATGTGATGAGAAGAAGTAGAGAGCCTAGGAAGGTGACACCTACCTGAGGCTAAGCATTGTAGCAAGAGTTGTTGCAAAGACTGTTTGAAACATTTATTAATATAAAATCTTGAACTGGTTAGGAACTGGTTTGAGCAATTATTTATTTGTTCAGATTTAATCATGAACATTGGTCCTATTTGGATAGGGAATGATATTCTTTTAAATTTGCAGATATGATTTGTAGTATTTTTAAGAATGCATGTTTTATTGAATATGGTGAACTTATGAGCGATTAGTATGGTTATGTTCAAAGAATATAAAAAGAATGATAACTTAAATCCCACATATATTTAGCATGTGTTGAATGTCCATTGAATTTGATTCATATGGGCCTAAGAAGGCATCCCGAAGTTTGAACTTCCGTTTTGATAACATCATCAAAGTGTTTGGTTTTGTTAAAAAATCGGAAGTGACATGTTACATTGTGATGCTTTAAGTCGATTATATCATGCTCATTGTGAATGGTATTGGATTAATCAATTAAAGCATGGTTATCTACTAATTTCTCCATGTAAGATTGGGAGAAGCGTCATATGTGCTTAGCATAATGATCTATAGGGATAGATCTAAAGGATGTTTGAGATCTCTCAATCTACGTACATAAACACTGTGCTAAAAGGGTTTAGCATAGAATAGTCGAAAAATGAGTTACTTCATAATATGTCATAGTATTCATCTCTCGAGTCAATGAGTCTTAAGATTGATGAGGAGAGAGAAAAGATGACATTGATACCTTATATTTCTACTTTTAATAGCATATTGTATGCTATGGTATGTACTTGGCCTGATGTATGTTCTTAGAGTAATGGACAGACATCAAACAGATCCCGGTGAAGGTCACTGAAAACTGTGAAAATAATCCTCAAGTTCTTATGAAGAACTTATGATATGTTCATGGTTTTTGGATCTGTAAGTGAAGAAATAAAAGCTGAAGGCTAAGTTGATACTGGTTTTTCAGTCGGATGTAGATGATACCAAATCGATGTTCGGATTTGTATTTAAGCGCAATGATGGTGATGTCTCTTGGAAACGTTCCAAGCAAGACACCACATTGGATTCCACCACTAAAGCTGAATACATTGCAGCATACGATGCAACAATGAGGCAGTTTGGATAAGAAATTTCATCCAAGAGTTGGGTGTAATTTCTAGTGCAGTTGACACAGTCTCTGTGTACTGTGACAACATGTGAGCTATTATGAATAGCCAAGATCTCATCAGGATCCAAACATATATTGAGAAAATACTATCTAATGAGAGAGATGGTAGACGCGACATTATTATCGAGAGAATCGCTTCAACAGAAAATATAGTGAACCCACTGACAAAGCATTTACAATGATTGGTGTCTGTTGGACATCTTGGGAAGATGGTCTTAAGACACATGAGTAGTTGACTTTGGGAAAGTGAAAGATATTGTTGTCATACATGATTAAGTAAATCAATAGTTGATTGATTGTACTTATAATCTTATTATGACAAATCTTTGTTTGAATATTAATATATATGGCACTTCTTCATCTGTTTACCCATGCATCTTGATGTATTGATGAAGTCCTTGAAGTTGCTATAGTCCATAGAATGTGGTTACGCATATGATGGTGACCATGAAATACATTCTCGACTGCGATTTCTAAATGTTCCTGGTCGATGAGCCTTCGAGAATGTGATATCGGTATATGCTCGTTAGAGACTGTTATTCATGATGTGTCTAATGTAGTGCGCCGCGTTTCATCGGCGTTGGCTTGGAGAAGTCATCACACATGAATAGGTGCTCATTAGGAATGAGTTCACTGAACGACCCTACTCGGAATTCTATAAGTGGTTACCATTTGTCGAGTATAGAATTTCTAGTCATAGTTACTCCTATTGACCCGAGGCGTCATTGAGGTCTTGACAGATAGTTGTGTACTTTGATTTAATGACTGATCACTCGCGGGTCATAAAGTTGTTGGAGGGATGGGTTGTAAGAGGTATGGGTTGAACAAGTGGGGGAATGGGTTGCCAAGTGGGGGGAAGAGGAGGTGGCCGATTAGGAGTGGGGGGTGGGGTGGGGTGGGTTGGGGTGCCATGTTGTGTTTAATTGTGCCCCGGTATTTAGCACGATGTATTAAAATATCCTCACTCGAAATTTTATAACATTTCCTAATTAATACATCCCTCAAAACACCCAACATGCCCGCATAAACACATAGACATTTCGGGGGTATTACATTACTCCCCTACTTATAAGATTTCGTGGGTATTCAGTGATGCTGTCAGAGGCCTATGATTGTCGTTGGGGATTCACCACTGGTCTTGATATACCAGGATGTCCTATGTGTTTTTCTGTATTTGATTCAAGGAATCTCTGGCCAGAGTGGGTAGTGCTTGTGAAAAATGAGTTTTTCATATACGCACACAATGAATCATATAACGTGATAGTTATTGAAATCATAAAGGGTCTCGATCAAACAATGCCCTTGATTCAATTGGGACATATTGAGTGAAAGGAATGTACTGCACACTAACTATGGCTGACAGGTTCTCGTACGTTGCTACTCATTTGTATCTAGGTTTTCGTGAAGCGCAGATGCTAGGCGCTACCCACGATCGGTAGGTTGTTGCTGGAATTATATTTCCGTCATTGTCTATTAAAGGAGTTTAATTGACAATGAGGCATTCAGGGTAAGCCCAAGAAGTTGTTTGACTTCTAAAATCACAAAGGTTGTGATCCTACTGCTATGATACACTTGAGCCTCGCTGGGTCACAATCAACCGGCCGCCAATCTATCGATGAGAATTGAGACTTAAATGTTAAGTGCTCAAATTGAGTGATTTAGTATAGATGAATTTGATTTTTGAAAGTTCCTCATTCTAGTGGAGTTTCTATATTTGAAAGTGTTTCATCTATAGAAAGTTCTAAAATTAAATCATTTGATATATTTATGTTTCATAATTATGTACAATGGTTGTACATCAAGTTGTTCAATTGAATTGACTTACTTGGATTATGATTTTATTGTTTTGTGTTGGCTTTTGGGCAAGTGGGAGATTGTTAGCAAAAAATACCCAGCAAGCCAAACGTTGGCCCGATGGGCTTTATGAGCCATAGCCCAATCAGTTGTCTCATGAACACTATAAATATAAGGTTCACTCTAGGGTTAACCCATTCCATTCAATACACATTCTCATAGAAAAAAGCCGTCATCACACTAGCACTGGTGCCCGGCTTGTAGATCTGGTCAGGTTGATTGGACTCGGGGATCACCTCCATCAGATTGATTTCGCTGTTATCGGTAATCCCTTTTCGTACATTAATATTCGATATTTGCATGCTAATAAATGAATCAGGCGCGATCATCCGTTCCCGGGTCAGATCTGTTTATTGTATTATTTCCGCTGCGTTTGGATCTGGCGCCGGGGTATGGAAACCCAACAATGGAATCACCTAAAGACAAAGAAATTATTCAGTCAGTAATGAACAATGATTATGAAAATGATCCAGAGTCTGATGATAGTTGCAACAAGCGTTGTCGCAAATGTATCGTCAAAGGAGGTCTTTCAAGCAATGATCACATTAAACACTTACTACAACATAAGCAAAATATACCAAAAGTTATGTCTGCAATACAAAAAGTTAATAATAATGTTCATTTTGGTTCAGCTATAAAGAAAAACAATCAACTATAGATGTATTTTTTCATATGAAATGACTTCTTGTATGAGTATTGTTGAATGAAAGGTTTTGATATATATATATATATATATAATTCAATAATTATAAATTTATATTTTCATTGAACACTTAAGAATTTATATATTTTATTATTTAATGTATTTAGCGAAATTATTACTTTAGTTGTGATATTTCGAATTGACTTTGTTGTATTTCTAAACTGATATTTCGAATTGAACATCTTATACCACCTAACAAATAGTAGTGATTGAACCAACTTATGTACAAAAGGCTATTATTTTAACGATCTCTGCTTAACTTAGTTGTCATTCTTCTAACTATATATTTATCTTTTATGCAATTTTCTTTAAATGATAGTTTTTTCAATTATGTTTTTTTCTTCAAAATCTGTGCTTGAAACATTTAAATTGGGACAGCAGGACCTATGTTTAAAATTTAATGAAGCTTTAATCCGAAATTATTTTGACTGAACTAACGTAGGCAAAAATGAAAAGTATAAGATTTAATTTCTCATTTTTTATCCAACATAAAAGCATGATCCCTGGTCTATTAATCTTGAGTACTCAATATTTATTGCACTATTAATTAGTAAAAAGTTTAGCACTACATGATTTAAAATGTTAATGTTTATTGATATAAATAATTTTTAGCCGATAGGTAGGGTAAACTTTTGGACTAAATGAACATAGTACGGCCCATCAGGTCCCCACTAGAAAAGTATCATCAATTGTTTGTTCGAAATGAAATTTCCTAAACATCGATCAGGCAAGCAAGTTTCCTCTTCCATAAATTCGAATATCATATCTACGTAAAATTAAAATAGACTAGATTTAAATTTTTGTAGAATTTAATTGCGGTATTTAAAATATATTAAAATGTAGATTTAAATTTTTGTAGAATTTAATTGCGGTATTTAAAATATATTAAAATGTAACCTGGTGTAATCGAAATTTAAATAATCTTTACGATCTCACTTGACTTATATTGGTCATAGAATTGAAAGCATATGATTTAATGAAATTAAAAAATATTAATTATAACATTAGAAATGGAATTAGTAAAATATATTCTATTATTACCACTTTATGTCAATATCATTGGCAGATAGATCGTATATTTTTTCTTTAAATAAAAAAAAATATATCAGTTAATCAATGTGAAATACAAAATACAATATAATAATATGTATACCTAAATAATGTACTTTCTTACATATGTCTTCTTGATGATATACCCTTCTACACAATTGATGAAAATGAGATAGTTAATAAAATTATAATAGATGTTTACATGATGCATATGACAGAACACAATAAGTATTTGTGAACATACATCTGTTAGATCCCATCATTCAATCTCTCAGAATCGATCGCCCAAAGTCATAAGCCTTCATCCTAAGTTTAGTTTTCCATCACTGGCAAAATATTTGCACTCTTATAGGCTTGAAATTAATAATTCGATGTTATATTAGAATTTATTTAAATTTAGTACTAATAAATAATTTTTTGTATATGGAATAAAATATAATGTAAACAAAACATACTCTTTGATTCATGATAATCAAATACATCCCACTTTTTGATCTTCAGAAGAAGTATTTGCATCGCAGTAATTGTTCTATCAACATCAAATCTTGTAGAGATAGTTAGGTGGCCACCTATATATATCAAGATAATTTACACGAGTGTATAAACCTCTTACATAGATTTTGTGTTATTATGTAGACAAAAATCACAATCTCTTACATTTTTATGTTTCATTATTTTGTAAAAGAACATCATTGTAAACAACATTTCTTGTATACACACCGGAACATCGCTCTAAGTTGCAATATTTCACTAATATTTTTGTGCAGTATTTCGGAACTCCCCTTGAAAGAGCCACATATAGTTGGCCATGGCTGAAGACATGATTGCGTAGAAAAATGCTGATATTTGGTATTGTTTGCTCATGTGTTTTGTTTATTGTGAGAGCGAAACTCTATCTTATTGAGAATTATTTGCGTGTCAATTCAAATGACTATCCAGAATCATCTTCACTTTTCAAAGGCATTCGATGCAGAAAATATCTTATACCCTTCTGAGGTTCAGTTATGATCTCTGCATTTATGAAGTTTCTTCCTAAATTGCGACATATCAACCTTGTCCCTTACATAAACCAAGTTCAGGTATAACCTTTCTCAATAGCATAACAGGGCAACCATTTTTCAATAAAATTCTATGTGGTGGCAATCCGCTTGGACTAAGAGAGTTTAAAAACTCTTCTTGGAACATGTTGTTTTTGTCTTCTTCTACAAAATCCTAATGTTAGGATCGGAGTAGTGTTTAGAAGGAGGGTTGAATAAACGCTAGACTCAATTTCTTTTTATTACAGCAGACTATTAGGTAATGTTGTATCTTCTCAATAATTTGCAAGTCAGCAGACACTAGTAATAGTGCGGAAAATGTCTGTTGGACTTGTGAGCTAAGGTAACTGAATAATAGAAGCAGTAAGTAAATGACACAGAATTTGTTCTGGAAGTTCGAAGCACAACGCTTCTACGTCTCCCATTCTTCTTTTTCAGGAAGGTTACACTAGAAGACTTTGGCTTACACTTTTCAGTATACAACCTTCTTAGGCACTCACAAAGATTGGCGTAAACTCCTAGCAACACAACTTTGATAAATATTTACAATGCGTTTACCACACTCATACAGAGTTACAAATCTATTAATCTTTTTCGGTTCTTTGAGCAACAGACTCAGTAGGCTTTGATCTTCAAGATCACAATAATGCTGCTTTGCTGCTCTTGCAACTTCAGAATATCTCAGTAGAGCGTTGTATGTTTTGCTTGAAAATGAAGTTGTTTTATGTCTTTGATTTGCAGCGGATTGATTAACAACTACTTCATTCTTTACTTCGACATATTTATAGACATATTTATCTAAAGTCAACTTTTCTTCAATTGGAAAGTTCTGCTTAAAATCAGCTCCCTGATTTTCTTCAAAATTCTGTTTGTTTTCTTTCCAATTTTGTTAATCAACGGCTCTTTCATTCTGACGCTAATGGTGGCGCTGTTATCATAAAGGTGCGGCGCTCTGTTGTATGTTTGTCAGAATGAGTTGTACTTGTTTTGTCTTGTTGCTTATACGTCTTGTGATATCCCCTAAATAATTTTGTGCATTTTGGCATTAATTATGTTTATGTGTTAATTATGGTATTAATTAATTTTGTGTTGAATTAGTTATTATGGTGAAATGCTTAGTCATGCGGTGGGCGTGACCTGGTAATGCATTTCAGGGTGCATGTGATGCATGTTGGGAAAATGGGTTTTGGTATGGTTTCTTTAAAGTGGATATTAATTATGTTGGTGAAGCATGTTTAATTGAATTTTGGTGCATTCTTGGAAAATGCTTTTAAAATATCATGTTGGGGAAATTTTATAGACCATGCTAATTAATGGGGTACCATTTTATTTTTATACCCCAACACTTATACCCCCATTTCCTCTTTAACCCACCACTCTTAATTAAAATCACTCTCAACCCTCAATCCCCCAAACCCAAAAAACGTTCCTTGCAAGAGAGGGAGGAGAAAACTTTGCAAAAACTTGGATGTTGGATTTCTTGGCAGGATTTGAAGTCTAAAAGTGGTATGAATCTCTCCTTGTAATGTTTTTATGTTTTGGTTTGAAATGGGTTTGTGTATTAGGGATTTAAAAGGGGTTTGATTTTGGGAATGTGGTCTTTTGGTTGGGTGTTGGATATTTGTGTTAGTAAGGTTTATATTGAAGGTTTATGGTGTTTTGATATTTATGGTTGGTTGGTATTTGAGTATGAATGGATTGGGGAAGGAAAATTGAAGGAAAATGGCGATTTTTGGATTACAGATCGCAGCGATCGATCGCCCAAATCGAGCGATCAATCGCGCGCAGGCAGTGGTGACATATAGCATTTGGCGATCGATCACCAAGTTGGGGAGATTGCCAGATTTTGGCGATTTTGGCTGCTGGATCTCTCGATCGATCAGGACTTGAGGGCGATCATTCGCGAGATGCCAAAATGGGAAATTTTGGTTATTTTTGTGGGATTTTTGGTATCAGACTCTTATTGACTTCTAACATTGGTTTGTGTAGAACCATCCCAGGTAGCAACACAACCATGGAGATAAAGTTCTACAACATCTCCACTTTAGGAACAAAGGTACGTAGTGAGACGTACAGGGCATCGGATGGTAAAACATATTTTTACGTATTGGATTATGCATTTTGGTTGCATATATTTGATGGGTTATGCATTTCTGTAGCATACACAATTTGGTTGATGCATTATGGTTGCATACACACATGGAATGCATTGGTGCATGTGATTGTAAGTCGAGGTTATATTCCAGTGATGAAGAATACTTGCCGCTGTCATACCATAGCAATGATAGAATACTTGCCGCTGTCATACCATAGCGATGAGAGAATATTTGCCGCTAATATGTAGAAGCGAAGAACACGCCACTGTCATATTATAGCGAGGGATATTATTGCCGTTGTATATTAATGCCGCTGTCATGTTAACGCGAGTGGTATTATGCCACTAATATAATAAGACTTGGAAATTGGTTATTGGCATTGATGGAACTAGTGCATGTCATGACATACATTATTGGCATTATAATCCATTGATTATGCTTGTGGTACAGGGACAACCAAAGGGAGCTTTTAAGTGCATATATTACAGGAAGTGAATTGTGTTTACGGTTATGCATTCTTATATCATAACTTGTTGGTATGATTATGGTCATTATATGCTCATGGTTTTGGGGTTGTTCCTGTAGGTACATTTTGGCATGAAGGGCTAAGGACGAGTTGATGCGGTTAGCTTGTGATGAATGCTTTTGGTATAGAAGGACATGATTCTTTTGTATAATCTCTACTCTAGGAGTAATGTAAAGCTATAGGATTAACGTTCATTTGGTTGTGAATGTAATTAATCCTTTTGGAATTTTATTTTGGCACTGTAATCCTAATAGCTCAAGGCATCAACATGAACTTTATACTCTGTTAGATGTATGCTTAGCTCTACTTATGCCTTTAATCCGCACTTAAGGTAGCCAGGCCTTACACGTCTATTGTCTTCTCCTCTGCTGTCCATCTGCTGGTCGTAGGGATGGTTAATGTTTATTTCATCATCTACTGGTACTCTTGTAATAGTAGACTTTCACTCTTTTGTATCCGGTAGATGATTCTTTATACGGTAGATATCTTTTTATCCGGTTTGATGTATCTTTATCCGGTAGATGTCTCTTTAACGGTTGATGTCTCTTAACATGGTAGATGTCTCTTTATCCGGTAAATGTCTCTTTAATCGGTAGATGTCTCTTTATCTGGTTGATGTCTCTTCACCCGGTAGATGTCCCTTTATCCGGTAGATGTCTCTTTAATCGGTTGATGTCTCTTCACCCGGTAGATGTTTGTGATCACCCAACAATTTCGACCTTTTTGGTGATGACAAAACTTAGTAGGAGACTCTTGCTTGATCAGAGAACATCAAATACCTGTTTAGACTTAGCAACATGGCAGTGGAGAGTAGCAAGTATTGTTAGATAAGTAAGCAGATTACTTGTGGTAAACAAGCTGAACATTAACAGAAGAATATCCATTTTATTTAAAATGAATTCTGAATACATTTTACACTTCTTACAATGATCCTATGTCCACAATTCATTCAAGTGGGTAAATACAACTTGAGAAACATTGCCAATATGGAATGATCCGAGCTGGCAAGTTTAAGAGTTGTTGACAAAGGGAGGGGGATAAAAAGTGCATACAGAGAAATGGTGGGCAATGTTCACATTCCAATGGGAATGTTAGGATTTTAAAATGGTTTGGTTGGAGCCAAGTTAAATTAACGGAACTCCCGGTTGACTTTTTGGGCTATCTTTTAAACGTTATAAAGGTATATTTTGGGTTTTATGCATGCTTAGCCAGAGGGCTTTTATTTTGGTAATCGTCATGAATCAGCGATATGATTGGGAACTTTGAACGTGCCTGGGCACGTGGTTGCATGCTTGTGTTTTATTGTGAATTATTTGTGTTTTAGCACATACTTCTTGAGGAATGGAACTCAAGCAAGGTTTGGCTTGGACTGCGGAGACTTGAGGTACGTATGACGTACGAGCATAGCCTATTATAATGTTGCAACTGTAAAATGCATGGTATGTGATAATTGCATTAAATGGATATGGAAATGCATGGTATGTGGTATTTACCATAAATGGATATTGAAATGCATGGTATACGGTACTTGCTATAAATGGATAGTGAAACGCATGGTATATGGTAATTGCGATAGATGGACATTCATTGGGAATTATATGGTGCCGCTTTTGAGCGAGCAATGATTGGGATGTTGTCGCCGTTGAGCGACCATCAGTTATGACGCCGCTATTGTTGAGCGTGCGTGGGGTCGAAATGCCGCCATTGTGGAGCGAGCTATGACATAGAAATATGGAGTCAATTGCTAAATATATGTGATATTTGTAGTACTCTATTTTGATGGTTTAATCGCATTTGGTTATGGAACTGGTACAACATGAATGGTTTTAGTTGATCAATGAGATGATCAACTGGCTTTTGGGAATTTAATGGTTTGGTTATTTTGAGAACAGGGACAATACAGGAGATCCCGGATGAGGGTGTTACCATCCAGGGAGTATCATTTAAATTATGGCATTTACATTCTGTAAATTATGAATTGCAATGTTATGATTATTGGATTGGTGGTATTGGTATGCTCACCCCGTGTGGGGGCTGTCTCTGTTGGGGCAGGTGTTGCAGGGGTATCAGCGACTTTGGAGTTGAGCCCAGGCTGTTGATTAGAGGTACTTCCAGGATCTAGGTACCAGAGCTGGTTGGATATGCACATAGATCCAGAGTTGAGATCGAGCTGTGCTTGGGAGGTGCTACCAGGATTGAAGTACCAGTAACGGTATCCGGTAGAGTGTTTTATACATCAGATACACGCTTATCCATTGGGTACTCTTATGTGAGTATATTTTACGTGTATATGGAATGTATAAATGGGCTACGGCTTCTCTCTGTTCATTGTGGTTGCATGCAATTAATAATGGAATTGCTAAATGAACTAAGAGCATGTTAGTGTATTATGTGGGTGCATGTTATATGACTAATCTTGGTTGGGGAATCTGAATATTTTGTGAATTGAATCCAAGAAATTTTCTGGGTAGCATACGGTGTTGCACTTGCACATGATTTTCCCCATGATGGTATGATAATATGCACTAATGGTATGACTTAATACACTAATAACAGGTTAAGGGCACGTGGGTCCTTACAAGTACTTTTCAGCTTCAAGGGCGACTAACTTAAGGAAAGAAATCTACGGTGTGAAGCAATACCAAGAGGAGTCATTGTATGAGTACTGGGAACGGTTTAAGAAGGTGTGTGCAAGCTGCCCACAACATCAGATAAGTGAACACTTGTTAATTCAATATTTCTATGAAGGTTTGCTTTCTGGTGATAGGAACTTAGTGGACGCGGCAAGTGGATGAGCTTTCATTGACAAGACAACAGAGGAGGCAAGGAACTTAATAGCTAACATGGCAGCCAACTCCCAACAATTTGGACATGTTCGCCATGGACAACCGCCAAGAAAAGAGGTAAATGTATCCAATTTGGAACAACAACTGATTGATCTAACTTTTCTTGTGCGTAATATTGCAGGAGGTAACGTGGGGAAGATGAAACCATGTGGAATCTGTCTAGCTGTGAACCATCCCACTGATGCATGTCCCTCACTACAAGAGACAACCACTGAGCACGTGAATGCAACGAGAGGATTCCCAGGACCACCACAAAGGGGCCATGCCAATCCATCAAGCAATTACAATCAAGGGTGGAGGGACCATCCGAACCAAGGATATGGGCACCCACAGATGCACCAACCCCCACCCTATAGACCGCCGTATCAGAGACCTCCACCACCTCCAGTGCACCCTCCTTCCGACAGGTTAGAAAATATTATTAAAGTTATTGCTGAAAATAGCTTACAATTTCAACAGGAGACGAGGGCGAGCATTCAGAGCCTGACTACACAAATGGGACAATTGGCGACTTCGCTCACCAAGCTTGAAACGAGCATATTAAATGGACTACCGTCGCAGCCAATTGTGAACCCCAGGGAAAATTTGAGTGCAATCACTTTGAAGATGAGTAGCGATGAAGATAATGAAAAGGTGGTACTGACGCCACACAAGAACGGGGAGATGAAGGAAGAGAAGGACGTTGAAGAGCCCATGCAAGAAGAGGAACCGCGAGGTAAGTCCCCTCCACTCCGTGAGTACAAAAATGAACACCCATTCCCCCTTGCATTGAAGGATAATAAGAGAGAAGCTGGACTTAAGGGACTCTATGACACTGTCCGACGCTGGGAGGAGAACGTCCCACTACAAGATACCATGATAAAAGTGCCTCGGTATGCTAGATTTTTGAAGGAGGTATGGAAAATGGGTGAGAACAAGGAAGGCAAAGGGTACCCCAAGATCAAGTTAGGTGAGAATGTTTCCGCGGACATCCAAAGAAGCATTCCCACAAAGTGTAAGGACCCTGGTATGCTCTCTATTCCTTGTGTGATAAGAACCACTAGAATTGAGAAGGCGATGCTAGATTTAGGATCTTCAATTAATGTCATGCATTACTCAATCTACACTCAACTGACACCTGGACCTTTGAAACAAGACCATGCTGTGATTCAATTAGCTGATAGGTCCACGGTTATTCCTAGGGGGATAGTAGAGGACGTACTTGTTCATATAGAGAATTTTGTTTTTCCCGCCGATTTCTATGTCTTAGACATGGAAAATGGTGATCCATCTAGCCCCATTCTTTTAGGGAGACCATTCTTGAAAACATCAAAATCTGTGATCGATGTGAATAGCGGCCTATTAACAATGGAGTTTAATGGTGAAAGTGCAAAATTTAATATCTATGAACCCATTAAAACTCATGAGCATGCTAGTTACGCTATTGATATAAATGATGCATATGATTCTGATTTTGATAATGATGAATTGTGGGAGATGGGAAAGGCTATCTGATGGCCTTGATGATAACGGAGGTATGGATTCTCATCCTGTGCATACCGTTCATACTATTGCTGCTTTATCTATTCATGATACTGCTGACTCTCGCTCTTCTCACTTGCAGGATCGTACCATTGAAAAGAAGCACCCTCCGGATCGACCACAGCAAGCCACATATGTTGAAGGAGGAACAAGGACTGAGGACGCCCACTCAAAGGCGAACAAACCAAAATTCAAGGGAATCAAGAAGATATTGAGGTGGAAGAAGAAGGATAGAGCGACACCGCATCACCCACCTTGATAGAGGACTGGCGTCGGGCCACCGACATTAAACAGAGGCGCTGCTTGGGAGGCAACCCAAGGGGAGTTAGTTTCCTTTCTCCCTTTTATTTTTATTGCTTTAGTAGTTAGTCTTTTCTCTTTTCTTGTATTTTTACCTTACATTGGGGACAATGTAAGATTTAAGTATGAGGGAGGGATTAGGGGCGTGTTATTGTCTTTCTTATTATAAAAATACAAAAAAAAAAAAAATTCGAAAATTTTGAAAATTTTGAGCTCATAGTTAGTAATGAACACATGCTTAGAATCACTAGCCCATGATGAAACCTAACTGATATCATGCATGCTTTTGAACGAAGGTGAATTGTTAACCTTGGAACACTTTGAACTCTAATGCAAAGTTTACTTTAACTTAGTAGTTGAATATTTTGAGCACATTATTGTCATGGCTTGTGAAATGTGCATAACTTAGTGAAGATTGTGTGAATTTGGTGATAGTCTTAAGAAGTCTCTAATACATGCTAGAACTTAACTACATGCTCTTTGAGGCGTATGTCTAGACTACTTGCAAACATGAAAGTGATATAAGAGATCTTTGATGAGTTTGAGCCTTTCAAGCCTACCATGTAAAGAAAATCAATCACTAGTACCCTTTTTGAGCCTTAATGCAAAAGAATGGTTGTATTGTAAGCATACACACAACCCCCATTCGACATTCTTTGACTAGCTTATCATCCTTCCCTAATGAGCCTAAATATGAATTCTATCCATACCTTTGAAGGGAGTATGATGCGTTTCATTCACATGCACTTATGTTATCAATGATTCAAATGTTTTGTGAGCTTTATTGTCAAAAGAATGGAATGCATGAAAGAAAATGAATGCCTTGAGAAAATAGATAAAAATATGACTCCAAGGGGAGCCAAGGCACAAAAGAAGAAAAAAATGTTGAGAAAAAAGTTGAAAAATTCAAGCAAGAAGAGAAGCTTTTAGTGTGCATATCATCATACTCTCTTACTTGATATATCCTTACCTTTCTTTCATAAGCCAATACCTAGGCCACACTACAAGCTAATAAAGACCTACTTGATTTATGTTAGCAAAGTAGCTAAGATAGTGGAGAAGAGTGTGCAAGTGAGCTTATACTTGTGTTAGTGTATGACTTGAACTATTGTGGATTTGCATCTTTTGGATCTATAATTTGTACACAACACTTGTTTATGACCACACACGCACATTCCCTACTTTGTTGAGTATGAGATGTTTAGAGATTGAACTTGTTCCATTATTAATTTTTCACCGCCTTTCATTACTATGCATGTTTAAAATTGTTGAGGCATTAAAGTGAGAATAAGTTAGTTTGTTATGATGCTATGAGCCAAGCAAAAATATTGTAGTTTTATTTGATTTACTCGAGGTCGAGTAAAGAGTAAGTATGGGGGAGTTTGATGTGACTAGAAATAGACACATCTATTGCGTTTAATTGTTTACGATTTGGTATGTTTTGATGGAGAATTTGATACATATGCTACCAAATTGTATATTTGTGTAATTGTAGGTGGAATCGAAGAAATTGAGCTAACTAAGGCGAATAAAGATCAAGAAAAGCTTTGGAACCAATAAGGACTCAATGTAGATCAAGAAAAAGGCTAAAAATGTAATTTTAGCAGAGGCGATCGACCGCATGGATGAGGATCGATCACCAAAGTACACTGGAGCCAAGCGATCGATCGCGAGAAAAGTGGCGATCGATCGCCTAAGTTACTTCGCCGAAAAAAAATAGCTAGCGATCGATCGCCAGCGGTATTTTGGAAATATTGGGAACTTGATTTCTTTCCTTCCTACATATAATCTAACCTACCCACCAGCCTCCATACCTCTTGATACTCAAAAATTAGCCTCTTTATGAGATAATTGAGAGCTTAGAACAGATTTTTCAATTTTTAGAATAAATTTCTTCCGATTTTTGCAAAGACGCTCGAAGAACGAAGACGGATTCAACAAGTCGGAATAGTGCTTCGCTTTAGTAACTCTCTTTTCTATTGATTGTTTGATGTTTTTAATACGAATTTTGTTGGTTTTAGATTTAATTATGCAAGGCTAAACTCCTTGATTCTTGGTTGAGGGATACTTGCCTTTGGAATAGAAAAACTTGTGAAAATTTTGGTTTGAATGTGGAATTTTTAATTCAATTTCAATTTGTTTTTCAGATTATGATTCTTATGATTGTTGTATTTGATTGATAGATTGATCACCTAGTAATCACATGCAATATCTAATGCTATTTGAGAAGCAACTAAGATTGATAATTACCTGCTGTTGGTGTTATTAAATTTTTAGGAAAAACGATTGGATGATTGATTCTAACGGCTGTAGTTTTTATTGATTAGATTCATCAAACTTACTAGTTTTGAAATGATCATTGATTAAATCTTAACGGCTGTAGTTTTGATTAAGATTTGATAAGTGTCAAATTGAATGTTGTTTTCTTTTTGACCGCGATTTAGGTAAGTAAGGAATTGAATTTTCAATTGATGAATAATTTAATGAATTCTTATGTTTAGTAATTTGATGATCAAGTGAATGATTTCCAAAGGTAAAGTTGACCAAAAACCAAGAATCGCTTTTTAATCTTGATAAACTAGAATTTTTATTTGCTTTCGTTTGATTTAGTTATAGTTCAACAAATTCAAAACCCCTTATCTTGACATTGTTAGCATAAAAGTATTCACTTCCCTGCGGGATCGATCCCTACTCACGCTACTACATATTTATTGCTATTAACTTGAGAGGGTTAATTTGGGCGTACGCGATAAACGCTACAAGTGAGCATGCTATTTATAAGCAAAAAATAACAAATGGCCATGTGATGAGTCATGTCAATCTTAAAGTGATTCAAATAAGACAATATCGGGAAAGCATGATTTTATTTTAAAACTAAATAAAGTAACATAAGGAGACAAAGAAAACTTTACGGAGGGCGTCCCAACCAATGCTTGGAGTAGTCACGGGGTGAGGAAGTAGTGTCAGAGGGTGTTTGGCGTGGACTGCGAGACCTCTGCTGGGATGAATGTCGCGGCTGACTTAGTTCGCGTGTGCCAGCAGAGGGGCATATTTCTGGGACTGATTCCCTTCCTTGTGACTGATGATGTCTGCTGGTTCCGGTAGCCATCTGATAGTGCGAGTGACCGTAGGCAGACTGCTGCTCAAATCTTGCAACTGAGATGCAAAAGCGGCTTGCATAGAGGCCAAGTGCTCAGAGAACTTCTAATGAATGTCATCAATTTTCCCTCCGATCTCCAGTGAGGTGGCAGCATGAAGAGACTCATTCTGCTGATTGAGTTGAAGTTGGGCTTGCCCCAGCTTGGTGAAGGAGTCAGAAAAGGCATTGGTGACAAACTTTTGAAGACTTGTAACTTTGTCAGACAGGTGATTAACATTGCGGTAGATATCCCTGAACTGAGAATCAGCGGGAAACCATAGATTACCAATTTCATGACTAGCGTCTCGCTCTCCATGTTTGAGTTTGGCGACTTCACCAGCTAGAGCAGACATAACACCGCTGAGCTAGCTGATTAGCAACACTTGAAGGTGCTTCCTCATCATTACCATGATCAGAAAAGTCAAAGAAGTCATTAGTAGGATCACTGGCTAGAGGTTGAAGAAGTGAGAAGAGACCAGCTTGGTCAGCAGCGTCAATAGGTGTCGTTGGATCAATAGATACAACAGTGTGACCCATTGTGGCAGTGGGTGCAGGTAATACTGTGGTAGAGGTGGAGATTCCGTGGAGACCTCTGCTGGGGTGATAGCAACAAGGCTCCTATCAGTGGAAGCGATTGGAGGTGACTGTCAGTTGGACAGAACATGAGTGCAAGGAGTTGAGCATGGACATGTAATGGTTGGCTGTACCTAAATCAGACTTGAACTTCTTAAGACGAGACTGGAAGAGAGCTTGGAGTCCACTGACATAGTGCATCATCCTGAAGACTTCCCTTAGTTTCCAACCCTGTTCCACGTCTGGGATCTGAAGGTATCCAAGAACAATATTTTCATCAAGCCTTGCTTGAATGAGAATCGGGGAAAAGTCATTAAATCTGATCTTCAGACGAGCTTTCACCCATCTGTCAAATATTTCCATTTGCGGTTGCATCTGGGCTTCTACTTCTGCAATGACAAGATTGATTTCAGTCGCCACTGGTGTGGAGATAGGTTCTATGGTAGCTTTGCCTCTTCCAGCAGGAGTAGATGGAGGGTAGCAGTAACTACAACCTATCTTTGGCTGTCTGAGGCTTAGGGTAAGCGAACCTACCCCTTGTTGAGAACTCAATGAGAGGTCGGTGGGGGTTGACATCGATAGATGCTGGTATGGCAGGAACAGTGGCCAAAGGTGCTGCAACTTCAACTGGTTCTACAGTTGAAACAGTTTCAGGATTGATATCCTGATCGGTATTGACTACCTCTGCTGGACTTTCAGCAGCAGTAGTAGGTACTTGCTTCTTGGAAACAATCGGGTTCCCCCTCTGAGTCCTGGGCTTCTTTTTTTTTTTTTTGGGGGGGGGGGTTTGGGGGGAGGTGTTGATGACTCAGTATATTCTGAGATAGATTGCTCAGAATCACTCACCACCTGAGTATTCCTCCTTTTAGTGGTACCGACTTTGGACGTTCTACCTGCTTCACCGAGTTGCTTTCGACGAATTTGCAAGTATTTGGCATTGATAAGCCGAGCTGGATGGAGAGTGTAAAGAGCTCCCACTGGGACATCTTTGATCGCTTATTTTTTTAACAATTATTTCTAAGTGTAGCGATTCTACCGCAAGTGCACGGTGTCAAGTTTTAGTATAGTGTTATATAAGAAAGGATGTCGAACCCACAGTGACTATCGTATAAGTACCAAATAAAATTAGTTAAATTATATTTAGCCTACGAAAAAGATGATTAATTAGCAAATTATACTAAAGAATTAAAAACTCAAAACTAACACAATTCCTTTGAAGATGCGAGGAATTCTGCTCAAGAAATCTATCAAGATGTTTGTTCAATTGTGCGTAGTCAATGATTGGTTTGTTAAAACAACTTCTTAACAATCAATTCTTAAGGTGACGGGTTTCCGAATATAATCAATACACTCTCTCGAGCTGTGTTGAAACTAGCAATAAATTGGCATAAGTAACTCTCGTTAACTAATACCAATTTACTACCGAATAAATCTCTATGAAAACCGTTATTCTTTAAATCGTTCAATTTAAAGTGACCACGTATGTGATTTAATCTCTCGATCTAAATCTTAAACATACAACATGAATTATTTGAGCGTATTACAATTTTATCTCTCGATCTCAATTGCAATTCACAAGTTCAATCAAAGGTAGCTAGGCTTTGATAGCATGGAGCATATAATTCATGAACAAAAGATATTGATTCACTCAAACACAACCAAATCAAAGATTCAAACACAAAATTCCTTAAAATTAATAGAATAAACCAGATTAAATTCAAATCAAATTCAAATAGATGTTTAATCGTTTCTCAACCTCAAAAACATCAACTAAATATGAAAATCAAATTAATCTAGAGTTTAGAAATACGATAAACGTGGGAGCGACTCCGTGCGTTGAACGATCTTTCTTCTCTCGCTTCCTTCCTTGCACTTCAAAGGATTCATCGACCTTCTCTTGTTCCGGGAGGAAGAAAGGCGGCTAAGAATAATTTAGGACTGATTATGCTTCAGAATATGGGATGCAATTTTCGTGCCTCTTTTCCTTATTGGAGGGGAGATATGGAATTGTTTTCATCAGACCAAATCAAGAGTTTTATTTTACGAAAAATCTTTGTCTCGATCGATCGAGCCGTACATCTCGATCGATCGAGCGCCTTCAGCGTCCGAGTCTTAACTTCTCTGCCTCTCTCGATCGATCGAGATGAATCTTCCGATCGATCGAGATTTCTTCTCAATTTCTTTTCAACTCTCTGCCAGTGTCGATCGATCGAGATGCTTGTCGATCGATCGAGAATTCAAATTCGTTGTTGGCCAATACCTCTGCCTCGCTCGATCGATCGAGAAGTTTGTTCCGATCGATCGAGATTTCCAGAAATCAAAATCTTCATTTATTGGCTTGATTTGATCCGTTTTCTTCCTTGTAGCTCAATTCTTCCATATTCCACCTAAATTCATGAAACAAGCAAATACATACCAAAAAGCATAACATCTTCACGGAATTTACACGAATATATATACAAATCAAGACCTAAATACGCGTAATAATCAACCCTATCAATCTTGCTTTCAAGGATCCGACTCAGTGGAAGAGCGAATCCAGAGTGACCCTTTGCCGCGGTAACTAAATAAAGCAAAACTTGAAATAATACAACCGACCAGTTGATGTCCATTCCTTTTATGATAGCACACATTACCTCGAATTTTTCAGGGGTGATAACGTCAAATGATCCAGCTTTGCATAGAAGCCCCTTGGATATAATAATCAGCAAGCTGTCGGAAGTGTTTCTTCATCAAAATCTTTTTGAATGGTGGACGCTTCAGACAAGCGTCAGATCCTGAGAGCACTGTACGCATTTCGTCTCGTACATCGACTGATATGGTAGAGAAGTCAGTGAGTCCCGTAGTAGGAAGACTCAGTTGATTTGCAAAATCCTCCTGAGTAATCGTGACATTTTGGCCAGCAATGGAGGATACCACTGAGTTATCGACCACCATCGCAGTGGCATAAAACTTTTGAAGAGTTTCTCGATAGAGTGTAGGTGCAAGGCTCAGCATGACCAGTAGCCCGGAGTTGTCCAAGTATTCGAATACACTCTTCATCTCCTCATCGGCGATGGTATCGACGGAGTTGAAGTTCACATGAACGGCGTTTGTAACAAAACTAGGTTGGCTGGTCTTCGACATCGTGAGTGAAGAAGTGCTGAGGAGTTGGTTATCTGAAAGAGAATTTCTTTGAAAAGGTGTTAACGCAGTAACTTTGTAATGGTCAAAGTGAGAAGTAAAAATGGTAATGGCATTGACACGTGGCATTCATCTAACCAATGAAAATTTGAAACAAAATGGAAACGGACAAGATTTGAGCGGGACCAAAATTTTATCATTAATACGAAATGAAGATTTGAGTTCCGATGTTCCAATTGGTAACTAATTAACGAAGGGTATTATGGGCAAGCATATATGGTAATGTTCACTGGTATGTAGAGTCTACTGGTAAAGTAGCATCTACTGCAGCAGACAATTATCTTACCAGCTGAGCAATAGTAAACCTTTGAAAGTCACTGTGATGCCCGGGGATTAATGGTGTTAATCCCGGTGTGGTAATGATTCTTAATGGATTTTAATTGTGGCAAGTATGAATTAATTGCGGTATTGAGACTACCGGGGATTTTAAATCCGTATTTGGAGTCGTTGAATCCAAGGGATGAGATTGTATTCTCATCGTGGTGAAAAACCTTGAAATTTGGTTTTTACTGGGATTTGGGGTCCGAACTACTTTGTACTGGGGCTGGTAATGGAAATAGAGATTGTGAGGTAATTATTGAAAACAGATGATTTTTAATGAGTCATGATATATTTGTGGAGGTATTGATATTTTGGAGCCTTGGTACTATATATACCAAGTAAACTCGGTATTCCGTCATTGCACGGATTCCCTCTCTCTCTCCCCCCCTCTCTCTGCGCGCCCAACCCTTCCCCCATTTCCCCTCTTTTCTCCCTTGGAAGAGAAAACGTTGGTAGCTTGGCTCGGGAGCCGGATTTCTCGAAGATAATCAGGTATTAATCTTCCCCTCATCCTTGTCTTCAGTTTGGTAGTAGTATTGTAGAGTTTGGTTAAGGTTTTGGTTGGTTTTGGATTTAGGGATTTTTGGTTAAAAATCCAAAGTTGAGTTTTTGGAGTTTTTATTGGTTTTAAATGGAGTATTTGAGGTGTTGAAGGTGTATGGGGTGTTGGTTTTCAGTTTGGGTGTGAAAAACACCATGAAAGCTCGAGTTTTTCGAAAAATTGCAGGTTGCGATCGATCGCCGAGGAGTGCCGATCGATCGCGACGAGCAGCTGGAATTTGGTGAAGAGATTGCGATCGATCGCGAGTGGGTTGGCGGTTGATCACGGAGACTCGCGGTCGATCGCGATGAGGCGCTGGTTGGCCACTGGTTAGGGGCGATCGATCGCGATAAAATCAGCGATCGATCGCCGCTCGAAGGTTGGAGTTTTTTCGAAAATTTTAGAAAATGTCAAGATTTGGAATCGAGGTTTAATTAACCAATATCCGGGGCAATGTCCACATTCCAATGGGAATGCTGTACTTTTAAAATGGATAGGTTGGAGCCAAAGTTTAATAAAATGGAATTCTCGGTTGAGTTTTTGGCTCTCTTTTAAACTTATAAAATGGAATATTTTGGGTATTAGGCATGCTTAGCCCGGGGGCTTTTATATTGGTAATCGTCACGGATTGACGGTAGGGGTTGGAAGTTGTGAGCGTGCTTGGTATGTGATTGCATGCCTATGTTTAATTGTGAGTTATTTCATGTTAGCACTTAACTCATCGGGTTGTGGGACTCAGGCAAGGTTGGACTCGAACTACGGAATTATAAGGTAGCCTGTTATAATGTTGCAACTGTGAAATGCATGGTATATGGTATTGACAATAAGTGGATATTGAAATGCATGGTATATGGTACTTGCAATAAATGGATAGTGAAATGCATGGTATATGGTATTTCCAATAAATGGATATTGGAATGCATGGTATATGGTACTTGCAATAAATGGATAGTGAAATGCATGGTATATGATAATTGCGATAAATGGATATACATTGGGAATTATATGGTGCCGCTTTTGAGCGAGCAATGATTGGGATGTTGTCGCCATTGAACGACCATCGGTTATGACGCCGCTGCTGTTGAGCGTGCGTGGGGTTAAAATGCCGCTATTGTGGAGCGAGCTATGAAATAGAACTATGGAATCATTTGCTAGATATATGTGATATCTATGGTGCTCCATTTGATGATTTAATCATATTTGATTATGGAACTGGTATAGCAGGAATGATTTTAGTTAATCAATATGGTGACGATACTATACAGGGAGTATCCTTTACATTACAGTTTTATATTTTATAAATTACGTACTGTGATTATTGGAATGTTGGTATTGGTATGACCACCCCGTGTGGGGGCTGACTTTGTTGGGGAGTGGTACAGGTGCAACAATGGCTTTGGAGTTGAGCTCGGGCTGTCGACTCGAGGTACTTCCAGGATCGAAGTATCGGAACCGGTTGAACAAGCATAATGGTAGATCCGGAGTGGAGATCGAGATATGGATGGGAGGTGCTTCCAGGATCGAAGCACCAGTAACGGTATTTGGTAGACTATCTTATACATTAGATACACGTTTATTCATTGGGTGCTCTCATGCGAGCACGTTTTTACGTGTATATGGAATGTATAAATGGGCATGACTTTTCTCTCTTCATTTATTGTCTGCATGCAATTAAAATACGAAATTGCTAAATGAAATGAGAGTATGTTAGTGTATTATGAGGGTGCCTACTATGTAAGTGGTTTTGGTTGGGGAAGTTGAATATTATAGGGTTCTAATGCAAGATATTTTATAGATGGTATATGATGCTATGCTTGAATGTGGTTTTCTTCCCATGATAATATGATTGTAAGCACTAATGTCATGGATTAATACATTAATAACGGGTTACGGCACGGGGGTCCTTACAGTCACACAAGTTCCCCCTGAATTAAGATTCCCCCTTAATTCATACAATAACTAAAACATAATTTCCACTGAATTTATCATACAGAAAAAATAAACCAAGTATATTGCGAAAGAAGGAGAACATAGCATCTGGTAGGGGTTTTGTGAAGATATCTGATGCTTGTTGTTCGATGGATAGTATTCTAGCCGAATCTCTTTTTTCATTATGTGATCTCGGATGAAGTGATGACGAATATCGATATTCTTGGTCCGAGAATAAGAACTGGATTGTACGTGATAGCTATGGCAGATGTATTGTCACAAAAATCGGTGCTCAGTGGATTCAATTCCACAATCTCTTAATTGATGTTGAACCCATAGCAGTTGAGCACAACAGCTTCCAGCAGCAAGGTATTCTGCCTCTGCAGTAGACGTTGCGATGGATGTCTTCTTTTTCCAACCCCATGAAATCAGTCTATCCCCTAGGAATTGACAATATCCACTAATATTTTTTCCTATCAATCTTGCATCATGCATAATCAGCAAATATCCAACTAAATTAAACCTTGAATCCTTTGTATAACAGAGACCAACATTCTCAGTGCCGTTTAGATACTTGAGAATTCTTTTCGTAGCAGTGAAGTGCGATTGCTTAGGATTGGATTGGAAACGAGCACACATAGATACAACAAACATAAAGTCAGGTCTGCTGGCTGTCAAATATAATATAGATCCAATAATACAGTGATATATTGTTACTTCACTGGTATACCCGCTTCATCTAAATCTAATTTGGCAGATGAACTCATAGGAGTAGTGGCTGCTGAACTGGTGCCCATTCCATATTTCTTGAGCAGTTCTTTGGTATACTTTGACTGATTTATTAGGATTCCCTCACTGGACTTCTCGACTTGCAATCCTAAGAAGAACGCTAGCTCTCCCATCATGCTTATCTCAAACTGATCCTGCATGATTTTAGAAAATCTTCGCAAAGTTTTGAATTAGTACTGCCAAAAATAATATCATTAACATAAATCTGAACCAGTAGAGTATGGTCACCATTTGTGAATTTAAAAAAGAGTCTTGTCCACCGAGCCAATAGTAAATTCAGGCTCAGTCAAATATTTTGATAGAGTTTCATACCATGCTCGGGGAGCTTGTTTTAAACCATACAAAGCTTTGTAGAGTTTATAAACAGAGAAAGGCTGTTGATGGCTTTCAATTCCAGGAGGCTGTTCAACATAAACTTCTTCTCAACATAAACTTCTTCTTGGAGTTTGCTATTAAGAAAAGCGCTCTTAACGTCCATCTGATAGACTTTAAAATCCTTAAAGGCATCAAATGCAATAAATATGCGAATAGCTTCTAATCGGGCTACACGCAAAAGTTTCATCGAAGTCGATGCCTTCTTCCTGTCTGTATCCCTGTGCAACTAATCTTGCTTTATTTCTGATAACTGATCGCTATTATTTTAGACAATATTTTTCAGTGTAGCGATTCTCTATCGCAAGTGCACCGTGTCAAGTTTTAGTATAATGATTTTAAAAGTATGAGTGTCGAACCCACGAGGACTAAATAAGTACCAAACTCTACTAGTTTAACTATATTTAGCCTACGAAAAATGGTTGTGATTACTTAACTAAATTGACTAATTAACTCAATAATAAACCCAAACAAACAATAGAGAATGAGAATAAAATCAATAAAGACAATTATCAAGACTTTCGGTTCACCTATGTAATCCCCCACAATTCACATATTAGTTAATAATCGAATTCAAACAATCTAAGGTGACGAGTTTTCCTAATTCACTTGTTATACCTTGGTTCGGCTATAACAAATCCAATACTAACGTAACAATAAGCCACTCTCGTATCCTTATTGAACAATTAATATTGTAAGTTGATCTATGAAAACTTATAGCCTTCGATTTTTGTAAATCTATTGCTATCACACATGTATTTGACTTTATATCTCGATATCAGTCTGAAATCCACGGCATAAATCACTATATCGAATTCCAATTTTATCTCTCGATCTCAATTGTAATTTATTATAATTCAAGTATGGCCAAACCCTTAAAAGCATGAAGAACAATGATCTATGCACTTAGATAAATAAGAATCAATCAAAACATTCAATTTAAATCATGGGTTCATACAAAGGATCCCCTAAGTCTTGACAATAAATTAGCCTAGCAACATATTTAAAATCAAATGCAAAATTATGTTTTTCAACATCAAAAGCATAAAGAAATTAAATAGGAACAAACAAAGTTTAGAAATACGCATAAACTAGCGATGTAGAATCGCATAGTCGATCCGTATCCGTCTCTCGCTGCTGCTTTGTTGTTCGTAAGTGATCTTCACCAACTCGGTGCTGCCGTGCTTCTTCTTCACATGAATTTCTTCTACACGTTCAAAGTTGTTATGCTCTTTTCACGTAAAATTCTTCACCTCAAAAGTCATCGTTCGTCTGTGTCTCTTTTTCGGTTCTGTCTGCTCACTTCGATCTTCTTGCTCACCTCCTCCTCACTCACGTAACTTTCTGTACGTCTTTCTGAATTCGTGCCTCCTCCATTATCTCTCTATGTATCTCTTCGTAAACGTTGCTGTCAATACGCATGTCTCCTCTTTTCGTAACTCTTGTTCCTCCTCAATCTGATCACCTCCCTCTCATTCACCCTCAAGTCCTCACGTCTCTTATCCTCTCTCTAATATATCTGATATCCTCTTGCTTCTTCACGTAAATCTCCTCACCACGTAACTTGCTGCTCTTTTTATATGTTCACGTCTATCTCCTTTTTAAATCTGATACTGATAAGATTAATCTCCCTATGTCTTGTGCTGCTCACGTAACTTCCTTGAATGTTGCTCCCCTTTTTAAATGTCTCGGACTCCTCTCTCAATTCACTTCAATTCACGTAAATCTGAATCTCCTCTCTTTTTATGAAGTCACGCACATTGCTTGCTCAATCTCTTCCTCAGTCCGTTAATATCTTATATTATAATATCATAAATTATAATATAATATTTCATCCATGTTCGATAATATCCTGTTGTGCTCGGTTTGGTCCTTTTCAATTAATTATAGCTTAATTCCTCAACTTTTATGCATTTGGACCTGGATTCCTGAAATATACAAATATAGACGAAAACGCGTAATATTTTCCAGGAATCACTATAAAAATGTCCCTAATCATATATCAAATAGTGTAAAAATCACAGTTATCAACTCCCCCAAACTTAAACTTGATCGGCTCGAGCAAGAAATAAGATCACAAAGTAGAGTTCAATATTGAAGATTCAAGTAAACCAATTCGTAGTCAATCATGTATCTAAGACATCTCACTTACAGACGAACAAGTGTCAATCAGAAAGTTTAAAAAATTGTGTTTTTTCCTAGATCAAGCAACATGTCTCCAAATCAGAACGTGCGTGTGTGCTATTGTCACTTTCGAGTTCCATGCAATTTTCATAGATCAAATCATGCTAGTCAATGAAAAGTAAGATAATTGTTGAGCACCCCATAGTCCTATTTACAAACAACTTCTCCACTAATGTAGTCACTCCCTAGACTTGGATCTATAGGACTTTTTAAGCTTGTAATGTTAGGCCTAGGTGTGGGCTTCAAGAAAAGATAGGATAGCACAAAGAAGAGAGTATAAGCATGTAATGTTCATATTTTTAGCACAACTTGAGCTTCTCTTCTTTTTCTCTTTTAGCATTGGCCACTTTGGGTCTTACTTAGTCACTTTTTCTCAAGGCTTTTTATCTATCTTTTGCTTTTCTCATTCATCAATTTTTCAATAATAAGCTCATCAAAATATAGCAATTTATGTGCATCTAATGAGATTTCATTACACTCCCTTTAGGTAAGGATGAATTCTTTCAATTTAGGCTAATAAATGTGGGTATAATGAGTTGGCAAAAAAAAAATGTTGAATGGGGGCTAATAATATGTTAAACATACACCATTCTTTTTCAATTAGGCTCAAAATGGATACTAGAGATTGATATATACACGGTAAGCTTGAAAGGCTCAAACTGTCAAAAGATCGCCTAGATCATCTCCTAATCAAGTTCATGACTATAAAATTTCGCCTTGAAGTGTCATCATCAAATAGTTTCTAAGGTACTCTAAGATGCTCAAAACAATTCATCAAGTTCACAAAGATTTTTACTACTACAAATGCAATTCACAAGATTATAACTCAAATATGCTCAAAATATTCCTCATCTTTGACATGCTACTCAAAACAAGATATTCACAAACAAGTTTTACAATCATCAAAACTCAAGTTGACATGCATAGTGAGACTAATATCATCATGGAATAGAGATCACTACTATGATTTATTCTTATCTCACTAATGAACTCATTTTCAAGAAAAATTTTTTGTTGGTGCTCAATAAACGATCAGTTTCCAAATAAGAAGCATGACACAGTAATGCACTCCCCCAAACTCAATTCATGCATTGGCCTCAATGTACTAAGCATGGAAAGTAAGACAAGGCAGTTACCTTTGACAACGACCGTCAGTGATCGTTGTCCAATTCCTCATTAGCTCGTGCAGTATAGTGTTGGAAGACGTCACAGCACACATGAAGTCTCACCAAAATCAAAGACAAAAACAAAAGAAATCAAAAACAAACTAAAAACAAAGCAAAGGGATATGAATGAGTTCTTGATTTATAGTCCCAAGCTGGACTTTTTACCATTTACGCTCAATTGCCGCAAGGGCCAGTGGGGGAAGAGTTTCCATCCTCCATGTGATAATGTCATAACCACTTTGCTTTCACAGTGAATAGTCCCCCGTGGTCATCTCTCAGTTTGAAGGTGTCAAATGGTAGAACATCGACAACTTTGAACGGTCCAGCCCATGGTGCGTCTAACTCCCATGGAAAAAATCTCATCTTTTTCCTATTCATTAGTACCGAGTCTCCTGCTCAAAATTTACCTCCTCTTTGTTGCCATTCGATGTGACCTCCACCTTCTTCTCACTCTTAACCTGCATCGCATTAACAGACAGTGTATCAATTATATTGACACTAAAACATCGGTGCTCAGTCGTGTAGTGTTCACAACTTTGAACATATCATAAGTAACTTGATCCCCCCTACTCGGAGGATCAACTTCCCTTCTTGGACATCAATCAATGCCCTTCCAGTAGCTATGAATGGTCTTCCTAATATCAATGGCATGTCCGCCTCCTCCTTTATGTCTAGCACCATGAAATCCATCGGAATGGTGAATTTGTCAACCTTGACCGGTACATCCTTCACTATCCCATGACGGTACTTGATTGACTTGTCTGCCATCTGCAATGAGACATTGATTGCTTTTAGCTCTCCTAAGCCCAGTTTCCTGTACACATACAAATGCATTAAATTAACACTTGACCCCAATCACATAAATATTTATTAAAAAATTTAGAATTTATTTTGCAAGGTATAGTGAAACTCCCTGGATCCTTTAACTTTACAGGTGAATCATTTTGAATGACAGCAGAACACTCCTCAGTTAAGTTTATCATCTCATGCTCTCCCAGTTTCCGTTTTTTTGACAGAATATCCTTTAAAAACTTGGCATAATTCGGTATGTGCTGAATAGCATCAATGAAAGACATCTCAATATGAAGAGTCTTTATCAATTCTAAAAACATAGCAAACTTAGCACTTATTTTTGCTCTCTTATATGCAGTGGGGAATGGGGGTGGGATATCTACCTTAGCAGGTGTGATTGGTGTAGGGGTCTTAGTAGACTTACCTTTATCGCTTGTTTGATCATCTTCTTTCTTGATGTCCGCCTCGCCTCTTAACTCTACGTGCACATCCTTCTTCTCAGCGACCTCCTTTCCGCTCGTGAACGTGATAGCATGGACTTGCTCCCTAGGTTTCGTCTTAGTGTCACTAGATAGTGATTCTTGTGCTCGTTCGGTTATGGTTTTTGCTAGTTGTCCCACTTGGACTTCCAAGTTCTTTATCGACGCCTCGTGATTTTGGAATCTAGTTTCCGTCACTGTGATGAACTTGGTCAATAGCTCCTCCATGCTTGGCTTTGGTGCATACCCCGGTGGTGGTTGGGGATAGTTCCTCGGCCCAGTATTGTACGTACTTGGGTAGGGGTAGGTCTGTGGTGGTCGGTTCCCTACAAAATTAACAGCTTCATTATTAGTAATGAAAGGGTTACCTACTTGGCATTCAGTGCTCGGATGTCTTCCTTGGCAAAGCTCGCATGTAACAATTTGGACTTGCATTGCATGCATGCTCAAACTATCAATCTTCTTGTTCAGCGCTTCCAACTGGGCAGCTAGGGCAGTGACTTCATGATGCACTCCGGCTTGCTTCTTTGGCAAGTTCCTGTTGGACTGCCATTGACAGCTATTAGCAGACATCTCTTCCAACAACGTATAAGCTTCCTTTGGCGTCTTCCTCATCACAGTTCCTCCTGACGCTGCATCAATCATAGAGCGATTATCAAAAAATAAACCGTTATAAAATATTTGTACTTGAAGCGCTCCCAAGCCTCATACAGTGTCTCTGGATCATATTGGGCAAAGGTTGTGATATCATTCCGCATCTTAGCCATCTTGGATGGTGGAAAGAATTTTGACAAGAACAACCGCGCCATTCCATCCCACGTGGTAATAGACCCTGCAGGCAACGATTGTAACCAGGATTTAGCTTTATCTTTTAAAGAAAAAGGAAACAAATGTAACCTGATGGCGCGTCAGTAATGCCTTTATGCTTGAATGTATCACAAATCTCCAAAAAGTTGGAGATGTGGGCATTTGGATCGCCAGTAGCTGCTCACCCAAACTGGACCGAATGTTGGATCATCTGTATGATAGCAGGCTTGATCTCAAAATTGTTAGCCTGTATGGTTGGTCTCGTGATACTCGACAATGATCATGGAATGCAGGGTGGGCATAGTCCATGAGTGATCTTGCAACTGGTGGTATCGGAATCTCATCGGTATTAGCCATGTGTGTTCTTGCTTGCCTTAGCCTCATTTGACAAGTGCGTTTAACCTCGGGATCAAAGGGCTCAAGTGTAGGGCTGCTACTCCTTAGCATGCACTAAGAGATAATGTTAGGATCGGTCCGGAGTGTTTAGAGGGGGGGGGGGGGGGGGGTGAATGAACACTCCTTGTAAAATTTAATCCATTGTGATTTCTTTCGGATTATTGAAAGAAATCTGTTTCTTAATCAACTTTTGTACAGAACAAACCACTGAAAGTATAAGTGCGTAACGGTCTGTTCTTGTATATGTAAGAACGGCTCGATGGCTAGTATGAAAGAACAAGTGCAGAAAGATAATACACAGGATATGTTTCTGGAAGTTCGAAGGTGGTGTAATCCTTCTACGTCTCCCCTTCTTCCAATTAAGGAAGGTTTATACTAGAAGACTTTGATTTATACAATCCTGTTGTACAAACCCGATTCAGGCTGGATTTACCTCACTACCAGTCTGAAACTCCTAGTCACCCGATCTGCTCAGACACACTCTGTCTGACAGTTACAATATGTTTCTCACTTCTATTTTTCAACACAGAATACACAAGATGCGCACAGTGATCCTAAATGATCAAATGTTACAAAGTAATCGTGCTTAAGAATAATTTCAGCTCGAGAGCTTCTGAGCTTGTAAGCTTGTGCTGTTTTGCTTTCTTGTGCGTTTTTCAATTGATCAGCGAGAGTCTTCTATATTCCTTTTGTTGCATCCTTTTATAGTTGTAAGTACCAACGGCATTATTTCCCTTAATGTACAACTTTGACTCTGCTTAAACTCTGAGTAGGCTACAGTCTTCTTCTTCAGGATATTTGCCGTTCTGGTTCATACTTTCGGCGACTGTCAGGTAAGCTCTTCTTTGTCTTCTTACCTTTTATGGAAATCTTCAGTGTTTGGTCCTTTGTAGCATTAATTACGACATTAAATGCTACAATAAATAGCCGTTAATGTTTCAGACTGAGGAGCCATTCTTTATGTATCCTAGACTGCTCTGATCTGATAGAGATTGAGATCGATCTGAAGCATCGATTTAGTCAGTCTGAAATCCATCGATCCGGTCTGATAAGTAATATGCCTTATCAGCTTGTTCTGTTTTGAGCTATCGTTCTTGTCAGTCTGATTATCCTCGATCCGGTCTGATATTCTTTGTCATCTTATCAGCTTGATCTGTTTTGGGCGATCGTTCTGGTCAGTCTGATTTCTCTCGATCCGGTCTGATATGTTTTGTCATCTTTAAAATCTCATTGATAAGGTCCGGAACTAACAAATTCCCCCTTTTTGATGATGACAAAACCTAGCTTCCAAGTCTGTTTAACTAGTCTGATAAGAACTCTGAAGCGAAAACTTTCGGATCGATTACTTCTTCTTTGTTCAAAATAAATGAACATTATTAAGTTGGATCGATTAAGCCTTTATTAAAGTTCAAAATAAATGAACAAGGACTTAATAAAGAAAGATTTTTATTGATAAAAAATCTCGCATACAGTCAGTCTAAAAGTTTAAACAACGAGACTGCTATCTTCTTGAAGTTTGAGGGGGCTTGAAGTCTTTCTTCTTTTCCCCCTTTTTGTCAGCAACAATCTCTTGAAGAAAATCAACAACTTGTGCGAGCTGCGCGCTGATAGCGTCAAGACGAACGTCTTGAGCGTGGAGGGAATTGACAACAGATGCTCGGACTTCAGTGGCCAGCTCGATCTGCTCTTTTCTCAGGCTGTTCTTATAAGTGGCTTGCTGAGAAAATAGATCATTCAGTCCTCGCTGAAGGCTGCTTATACTGGCTGTCATCTTCTCTTTGAATGAATCAAAGTCCAAAGCGGTAAGCCTCTGACCTTGATGAACTTCTAGAACACGTTGAGAGAGTGACATGCAGTTGTCAGAGAAATGCTGGAGAGTCCGTGCCAGTGATGGAGGCGCATCAGATAGCTGCTGGGAGAGTGATCTGATGATGACAGTGCAGGATCATCTTCTTCAGCAATCGGCATAATGGAAGATATGGCAGTCTGATGACTTTCGGATCGGATCAGGGTGACCAAATCCGAAGAAAATTCTTGAATGAAGGCCAGATCTTCATCTGATTGTCCCGGAGGAGTGCTGGGACTGAGAGGCTCCTCAATCTGTAAAGCTGCAACAACTGTAGACACCACTAAGTCCGGATCGACGAAGTCTGGTGCGTCAATTGTTGCAAGAGCTGCGGTTGGACTGATTTGTGCACGGGAGGCTGATGACCCCAAAGGAATAGATGTTGTTGGAGAGTCCAACAACACATTCAATGGTTCAGCATCTATAGCAGACGGAGCATTAGGCAATGGCTGCTCCGCTGTCTGATCTGCTGGCTGATCTGGTACTAGCTCTGCAGTCTGAGCTGCTGCTTGATCTGCAGGCTGATCTGCGGCTGGTTCTGCAGGTTGCGCTGCTGGCTGATCTTCAGTCTGGTCTGCTGCTTGCTGCTCTGTTGAGATGTGCTCGATCCAAATTTCCTTTTTGCCAACATGATCTCGAATAAAATGATGTCGAATATCAATGTGCTTTGTTCGAGAGTGCAGAACTGGATTATACGTTATAGCGATTGCACTTGTGTTGTCGCAAAATATCGGAGAGTCAACAGCTTGGATGCCATAGTCTTTGAGCTGGTGTTGAATCCAGAGCATTTGAGCGCAACAGCTTCCAGCGGCTAGATACTCTGCTTCAACTGTAGATGTGGCAATCGATGTCTGCTTTTTACTGAACCAAGAGATCAATCTTTCACCTAGAAATTGACATGTTCCACTGGTGCTCTTACGATCAATCTTACACCCAGCGTAGTCTGCGTCTGAATATCCGATCAAGCTGAAGTTTGAATCTTTGGAGTACCAAAGACCAACGTTCTGAGATCCTTTTAAGTATTTCAGAATACGCTTGGCAGCAATAAAATGTGATTGCTTTGGTTCTGACTGAAATCTGGCGCACATACAGACTGAGAACATAATATCAGGCCGGCTCGCTGTAAGATACAATAGCGATCCGATTAGTCCTCTATACATGGTTACTTCAACTGCCGTTCCCCCTTCATCTTTGTCTAACTTGATTGTTGGACTCATTGGAGTTGATGCAGTTGAGCATGTTTCCATTCCAAAACTCTTGAGGAGCTCTTTGGTATACTTGGTCTGGTTGATGAAAATACCATTGCTGAGCTGTTTGACTTGGAGACCCAAAAAGAAAGAGAGTTCTCCCATCATGCTCATCTCAAACTGTCCCTGCATTAACTTAGAAAATTTATCGCACAATTTGGGGTTAGTTGACCCAAAGATTATGTCATCAACGTAAATCTGAACTAATAGGGTATGTTCCCCCTTAATAAATTTAAAGAGAGTTTTATTTACTGAGCCGATCTGAAAATCATGGTTCAGCAGAAATTGAGATAGAGTGTCAGACCAGGCTCTTGGAGCTTGTTTCAGACCATACACTGCTTTATGCAGTAGGTATACATGATTGGGATACAAATGGTTCTGAAATCCAGGTGGTTGCTCAATATAGACTTCTTCCTGAAGCTTTCCATTAAGAAAGGCGCTCTTGACATCCATCTGATATACTTTGAAGTCTTTAAAGGCATCATATGCAAGAAAGATTCGGATGGCTTCAAGTCTGGCGACTGGTGCAAATGATTCATCGAAGTCGATTCCTTCTTCTTGTCTGAATCCTTGTGCCACCAGTCTGGCTTTGTTTCTAACCACAGTTCCATCTGCGTCCAGCTTATTTCTGAAAACCCATTTGGTTCCAATAACAGGCAGATCGCTTGGTCTGGGGGTTAGACTCCAAACTTGATTTTCTTCGAATTGATTTAGCTCTTCTTGCATGGCCTTAATCCAGTTGAAATCAGTTAGAGCTTCATCGATCTTCTTAGGTTCCAGAGTTGAGATGAAAGCAGCATGTGTGAATTCATCCATCATCTGTCCTCTGGTTCTGATCGGTGCAGAGGGACTACCAATCACTAGATTAGGTGGATGCTTCTTAGTCCATCGATAGCTTGACTCTGGATTGTCTGGTCCGGTCGGATGAGTAGTAGCAGCATGATCAGCATCTGCTTTAATATTTGAGTGAAGAACATCCGGATCAGCTCGATCTGAAGAAGCTTCCATGCCTTGATCTGGTCTGTCTGGTACTTCTGGTTCTGGTGGATTATCTCTTGACCTGTTAACTACAATCTCATCATCACTGTTAGCTTCGAGATGGATATTTTTCATCTGATTTTGAATTGATTCTTTGTTGCCCTCAACACATAAAGATTCATCAAAAACTACATGAACAGATTCTTCTACAGTTAAGGTACGATTATTGAAAATTCTATAAGCTTTACTAGTTGATGAATATCCCAAGAATATTCCATTATCTGACTTAGCTTCAAATGCTGTAAGATGATTCTTACCATTGTTATGAACGAAGCATTTGCAGCCAAAAACATGAAAGTGAGAAATAGATGGTCTGTTACCAGTCCATATTTCATATGGGGTGAGGTTCAGCTTCTTGTTGATCATAGACCGATTTTGAGTGTAGCAAGCAGTGTTTACAGCTTCTGCCCAGAACTTTTGCGAAATACCAGAATCAACAAGCATTGTTCTTGCTGCTTCCTTGAGCGTTCTGTTTCTTCGTTCTGCAACTCCATTCTGTTGAGGAGTTCGAGCGGCTGAAAACTCATGCTTGATTCCATGATCTTCTAGAAAGGATTCAAGATTCTGATTTGAAAATTCAGTGCCTTTGTCACTGCGAATCCTGTCTATGCTGGATGATTTCTCATTCTGAGTGCGTTTCAGCAGCTTGATCAACTTCGGACCGGTCTGATCTTTACTGCTCAAAAATATAGTCCATGTAAAGCGTGAGTAATCATCAATAACAACAAGACTATACCGCATTCCCCTAAACTTGTTATTGGTATAGGACCAAACAAGTCCATATGCAATAATTCTAAACAGTGGGAGGAGGATTTGGCATTCTTGTTTTTGAAGGATGATCTGATCTGTTTGCCCATTTGGCAAGCTTCGCAGATCTTATCCTTAGTAAAATCGATCTTGGGCAGACCGATAACTAAATCATGTTTACACAGGCTGGAAATAGTCTTAAAGTTTATATGATTCAAGCGCTTATGCCACAGCCAATGTTTATTATCATTGTTAGCGATGAAGCAAGTAGGATTATCAGGTTGAGCATGATTCCAGTTAGTCTTATATGTATTTCTATTCCTGATTCCTACAAGCATGGTTATACCGTCTGATGATTTAACAGTGAAAGTGTGTTTGTGAAATTCTACAGCATAACCATTATCACAGAGTTGACTTATACTAATCGGATTATAGCACAGATTTTCAACTAACAGCACATCATTGATAATAATGTTACCATGGACAATCTTACCCTTGCCCACGGTCTTACCCTTTGAGTTATCTCCGAAGATGATCTTGGGTCCAGTACATTCTGTGACTTCAGACAGCAGCTCGATGTTTCCAGTCATGTGACGGGAACACCCACTGTCCAAATACCAGTCTGATGCGAGTTCCTTCGGTACCTGTCATCAAATATAATTATTGTTGGTACCCAATCCTATTTGGGTCCAGAACGGATTAGCCCTTTGGGAACCCACACCTGTATCAGCTTCAATGGCTTGTGTGTGTAAGGTGTGCTGTGTGCTGGTCTGTTTCGATGTTGTGTGTGATAATGTGTGCGCTGTGGAAACCTTTGATTCTCATAAGGTAGTCTATATCTTCGTTGAATCGGTTTTGAATTATAGTAATTGTATTGTCTTCCTTGCCTTCGATCTTGCACCTTTGGATTTGGTCTGATAGACGCAAATCTTGCTGGTGCATTTTCTTTGGCTTGGTCAACATAACCAATCCCTTTTCTCAGATTTTGATTCACGTAAGAGACTCCTGTTTGAATCTTAGGTGCTTCAGCCTCATATACTGTGCTGGATTTAACAAATGTCATTTGTTTGACTTGGTTCTTTACCAGCAACAGCTCAGATTCATCTTTGGTGCATTCTTTGGTGTCAAAGCCTATGCCGGTGAAATCACCGACGTTTCTTTGAACCTCTTGTAATTCTTCCAAAGATGTTCTGGATTTTGTCCATGTTTTGAATATATGAGAAAGCTTAGCATTTTGTGTGCTAATTCTCTTATTTTCTTCATGGAGCTGATCATAGGAGATTTTCAGCTTATTCAGCTCGATCTTTAGATTATTGCACTGACCCTGCTCAGAGCAGCTTGGTTTATTGTGCTCATCTATTTGATTACTGGCTTTAGCTTTATTTTTTTTCAAATGATTCAGCTAAGATCCTATAATCATTAGCCATGTCTTGCAGTGCGGACATGAGCTCTTCTCGTGTAAATTCATTTGAGTCAAGATCATATACCTCGTCTGTCTGACTCATCTCTTCGTCTGCCATGAGACATTGAATATCTTCTTCGCTTTCGCTGGAAGAATATTCAGAGCTTTCCGAGTCTGAGTCTGTCTGAGCCCATTTGCTGTTTCCCTCTTCAGCTACTAGGACTTTTTGGGATTTTTCATGATTCTTGCGGTCTTTGTAGTGCTTCTTCTTCCTATCATCACGATGCTTCTCTTTCCGTTCTTCTTTCTTCGGTCTGGTGCAATCTGCAATAAAATGTCCGGTCTTACCACAATTGTAGCAAGCCTGATCGTTAACAGCATCATCTTTTCTTGATTTATAATGATGAGAGGGTTTGAAGTTCCTCTTATTCTTAGACATGAATTTACCGAATTTCTTGATAAATAATGACATAGCATCATTACTTATCTGTTCAGCGGATCGGTCTGATGTTGAGGCGATCTGGTCTGGAATGGCTGCCAGGGCCTTGTTTGGTTGAGAGATGAATGGCTCTGCTTCACCTCTGCTTATCAGTTCAAACTCATAGGCCTTAAGATCTGCAAGCAGATCATGAAGTTCAACCTTGTTAAGATCTTTTGATTCCCTCATGGCAATGGTCTTAACATCCCATTCCTTTGGCAGAGCTCTCATAACTTTTAGAGCGATCTCTCTGTTAGAATATTCCTTCCCCAGACCATTCAGTTCATTTATGATGCCAGTGTATCTTTCATCAAACTCATTTAGAGTTTCTCAACTCTTCATCTTTATGCCCTCAAATCTTTGAAGAGCAACAGTCAGCTTGTTTTCTTTGGTCTGGTAGTTGCCTTCGCATAGCTGTGCTATCTTCTCCCAAATTTCTTTGGCAGTAGAGCACATTTTGATTTTGCTGGACATGTTCTTGTCCAATGTCTTGAACAAGATGTCTTTGGCAACGTTGTCGAGATTTGCCTTCTTTCTTTCCTCATTCGTCCAGAGGGATCTGTCTTTCTCTACCATTTGTGGTTCACCACCAGTAATGGCAACTGCTGTATTTATTTTTAGAATCTTCATTGGTCCATCAGTGATGATGAACCACATATCGTCATCCTGAGCTGCCAGATGAGCTTGCATTCTGATTCTCCAGTCATCATAGTCTTCTTTTGAGAACATAGGAATTTTGTTGAAAGATGCCATCAGCTCAAGTGTCTTTGTGCTGATTAAGATGACCTGCTCTGATACCACTTGTTAGGATCGGTCCGGAGTGTTTAGAGGGGGGGGGGGGGGTGAATGAACACTCCTTGTAAAATTTAATCCCTTGTGATTTCTTTCGGATTAGTGAAAGAAATCTGTTTCTTAATCAACTTTTGTACAGAACAAACCACTGAAAGTATAAGTGCGGAACGGTCTGTTCTTGTATATGTAAGAACGGCTCGATGGCTAGTATGAAAGAACAAGTGCAGAAAGATAATACACAGGATATGTTTCTGGAAGTTCGAAGGTGGTGTAATCCTTCTACGTCTCCCCTTCTTCCAATTAAGGAAGGTTTATACTAGAAGACTTTGATTTATACAATCCTGTTGTACAAACCCGATTCAGGCTGGATTTACCTCACTACCAGTCTGAAACTCCTAGTCACTCGATCTGCTCAGACACACTCTGTTTGACAGCTACAATATGTTTCTCACTTCTATTTTTCAACACAGAATACACAAGATGCGCACAGTGATCCTAAATGATCAAATGTTACAAAGTAATCGTGCTTAAGAATAATTTCAGCTCGAGAGCTTCTGAGCTTGTAAGCTTGTGCTGTTTTGCTTTCTTGTGCGTTTTTCAATTGATCAGCGAGAGTATTCTATATTCCTTTTGTTGCATCCTTTTATAGTTGTAAGTACCAACGACATTATTTCCCTTAATGTGCAACTTTGACTCTGCTTAAACTCTGAGTAGGCTACAGTCTTCTTCTTCAGGATACTTGCCGTTCTGGTTCATACTTTCGGCGACTGTCAGGTAAGCTCTTCTTTGTCTTCTTACCTTTTATGGAAATCTTCAGTCTTTGGTCCTTTGAACATTAATTACGACATTAAATGCTACAATAAATAGCCGTTAATGATTCGGACTGAGGAGCCATTCTTTATGTATCCTAGACTGCTCTGATCTGATAGAGATTGAGATCGATCTGAAGCATCGATTTAGTCAGTCTGAAATCCATCGATCCGGTCTGATAAGTAATATGCCTTATCAGCTTGTTCTGTTTTGAGCTATCGTTCTGGTCAGTCTGATTACCCTCGATCCGGTCTGATATTCTTTGTCATCTTATCAGCTTGATCTGTTTTGGGCGATCGTTCTGGTCAGTCTGATTTCTCTCGATCCGGTCTGATATGTTTTGTCATCTTTAAAATCTCATTGATAAGGTCCGGAACTAACAGATAACAACTTGTAACAATCAACCAAAAAGAACACAGACAGTAGAAGAGTAGAGAGAATGGGAAAAAAAAATCAAAAATAAAATAAAAAAATGAATGACTAAACTACAGTCAACTAATCTCGTTTGATATTATTAAAACTAGTCCCCAGCAACGGCGCCAAAAACTTGATTGCTATTATTTTAAACAATATTTTTCAGTGTGGCGATTTTCTACCTCAAGTGCACGGTGTCATGTTTTAGTATAATGATTTTAAAAGTATGATTGACGAACCCACGATGACTAGGAAATAAGTACCAAACTCCACTAGTTTAACTATATAAAGCCTATGAAAAATAGTTGTGATTAATAAACCCAAACAAACAATAGAGAATGAGAATAAAATCAATAGAGACAATTATCAAGACTTTCGGTTCACCTATGTAATCCCCCAATTCACCTATTAGTAATCGAATTCAAACAATCAAGGTGACGAGTTTTCTTAATTCACTTGTTATAAGTCTGGCTATAACAAATCTAATAGCCCCTCTCGCATCCTTATTGAACAATTAATATTGTAAGTTGATCTATGAAAACTTCTAGCCTTCGATTTTGGTAAATCTCTTGCTATCACACATGTATTTGACTTTATCTCTCGATATCAGTCTGAAATCCACGGCATAAATCACTATATCGAATTCCAATTTTATCTCTCGATCTCAATTGTAATTTATTATCATTCAAGGATGGCCAAACCCTTAAAAGCATGAAGAACAATGATCTATGCACTTAGATAAATAAGAATCAATCAAAAACATTCAATTTAAATCATGGGTTCATACAAAGGATCCCCGAAGTCTCGACAATAAACTTAGCTTAGCAACATATTTAAAATCAAATGCAAAATTGTGTTTTTCAACATCAGAAGCATAAAGAAATTAAATAGGAACAAAACAAGTTTAGAAATACACATAAACTAGCGATGTTGAATCGCGTCGTCGATCCATATCCTTCTCTCGCTGCTGCTTTGCTGTTCATAAGTTATCTTCACCAACTCGGTGCTGTCGTGCTTCTTCTTCACGTGAATTTCTTCTGCACGTTCAAAGTTGTTCTGCTCATTTCACGTAAAATTCTTCACCTTAAAACTCTTCGTTCGTCTGTGTCTCTTTTTCGTTTCTGTATGCTCACTTTGATCTTCTTGCTCACCTCCTCCTCACTCACGTAACTTTCTGTACGTCTATCTGAATTCGTGCGTCTCCTCCCTTATCTATCTATTTATCTCTTCGTAAATTTTGCTGTCAATACGCACGTCTCCTCTTTTCGTAACTCTTGTTCCTCCTCAATCTGATCACCTCCCTCTCGTTCACCCTCAAGTCCTCACGTCTCTTATCCTCTCTCTAATATATCTGATATCCTCTTGCTTCTTCACGTGAATCTCATCACCACGTAACTTGCTGCTCTTTTTATCTTTTCACATATATCTCCTTTTTAAATCTGATACTGATATGATTAATCTCCCTATCTCTTGTGCTACTCACGTAACTTCCTTGAATGCTGCTCCCCTTTTTAAATGTCTCGGACTCATCACTCAATTCACTTCAATTCACGTAAATCTGAATATCCTCTTTTATGAAGTCACGCACGTTGCTTGCTCAATCTCTTCCTCCGTCCGTTAATATCTTATATTATAATATCATAAATTATAATATAATATTTCATCCATGTTCGATAATATCAGGTTGTGCTCGGTTTGGTTCTTTTTAATTAATTATAGCTTAATTCCTCCACTTTTATGCATTTGGACCTGTATTCCTGAAATATACAAATATATACCAAAACGCGTAATATTTTCCAGGAATCACTATAAAAACGCCCCTAATCATATATCAAATTAAGTGTAAAAATAACACTTATCAATAACAATACTATTTTCATCCAATTTATTTCTAAATACACATTTGGTACATATAACAGTGTTATGCGGTGGTCGTGGTACTAAGAGCCATACTTTGTTCCTCAAATTGATTAAGTTCTTCCTGCATAGCTTCTACCCATCTTGGGTCTAATATAGCGTCATCTATCTTCTTTGGTTCCATATGAGAGATGAATGCAGAGTGAAGAAATTCATTAATCATCCGTCATCTGGTGCGTAAAGGAGTAGTAGGGTTACCTATGACCTGCTCTGGTGGATGATCCTTCTTCCACTGGAGCGGAGGTCCAAGAGGATCTGTTTCTTCGTTGGTGTGAGTGTGAGTAGGTAACTCAGAAGATTAAATTGATTCATCATTGATGTTTGCTCTATCTACTGCAGTAGGGGTGTGCATAGTAGTGTCCTCGTCAGCAGGATTCAGCGCTTGTGGATCAGCAGGTACCTTTGCTTGTGCTTCTGGGACTTCTGGTTCTAAAATACAGTCGACCCTACTTTTGTAATCCAACTCATCATTATTGTCATCAATAAGAGTATTTTCTAATCGATTATTTAGATTATTTATTTGCAGTTTAGATACAGTGCTATCAGCAGATTCATCGTATTTTACATGAATGGATTCTTCTACTGTAAGTGTTCTATTGTTAAATACTCTGAACGCCTTACTAACAGCAGAGTAACCAGTAAATATTCAAGCATCAGATTTAGCATCAAACACAGTTAGAAGAGTCTTTCCATTATTATGAATAAAACATTTGCAACCAAACATATAGCAACCTGTATTAACTGCTTCTGCCCAAAATCCCTGAGAAATCTCTGATTCTGCAAGCATAGTTCGTGCAGCTTCTTTCAAAGTGCGGTTCCTACGTTCAGCAACTCCATTTTGCTGTGGAGTTCTGACAGCAAAGTATTCGCGTTTAATGCCAAGGTCATCTAGATATGATTCGAGTATTTGATTGGTAAACTCAATACCCTTTTCAATGCGAATCCTATCTATCCCACACGATTTCTCATTTTGTAGTCTTTTTCAGTAGTTTGATTAGCTTCGGAGTAGCCTGATCCTTGCCACTTAGAAACTAGACCCATGTAAAACGAGAGTAATCATCTATTATCACCAGGGTATACTTCATTCCCCCTAGACTCATTATTGTTATAGGACCGAAAAGATCCATGTGCAGCAACTCTAGGCACCGAGAAGAAGATTTACTCCCTTTGTTCTTAAAGGTATATCTGATTTGCTTACCAAGCTGGCATGCTGAACAGATCTTATCTTTTGAGAACTCGATAGGCAGTCCATCAATTAAATCAAGCTTACGTAGGCTGGCAATTGCCTTAAAGTTTAAGTGACTCAATCGTTTGTGCCAAAGCCAGTTTTTGGAACTATTCAAGGCAGTAAAACAAGTAGGTGAGGCAGGCTGATCAAAGTTCCAGTCAATTTTATAAGTGTTGTCACGCCTTCTACCTACAAGTAGTGTATTACCATCTATGGACTTGATTATGCATGTGTACTGGTTGAATTCAACAGAATAACCATTGTCGCAAAGCTGACTAATGCTGATCAGGTTATAGCATAGATTTTCAACTAACAGTATGTCTTTAATAACAATGTTATCATGGATAATCTTACCCTTACCCACGGTTCTACCTTTCGCATTGTCACCATTAGTTATTCTTGGTCCGGTGGTATCTACCAGCTCGGACAATAGACAAGCATTCCCTGCATGTGTTTAGAACACCCACTGTCCAGAACCACTCTATGCTCCGAACCTGCTGGATCCTAGATTTTTGTAATTAAAGTGATGAATTTATTGTTACCCAATCCTACTTGGGTCCAGACAGGATTAGTCCTTTCAGGACCAACACTTGAATAACCCTTAATCGTTTGGGTCGATATGTGTCCTCAAATGTGTGTGTAGTCAATGGTGATTGTGTTCTAAGATGCCGTGTGCTGAGTGTATGCATATTGTTTTGGTTTTTGGTTCCTGTTGGGAAGCATATATCTCTTCTGGACAGGCATACAATTATAGTACCAGTTAGGTTTCACCTCTCGAGTTGCTTGACTGATAAGTGTTGTTTTTACACTTATTTAGATGCGATTTTCTAATGGTTTTCGTGTTAATTCTTAGATTATTTTACGCCTTTTGGTATATATTTCTATATTTCAGGAATCAATGTTGAAATGCATAAAAGTAGAGGAAATGAGCCAAAATGATGAAAAAGGACCGAACCGAGCGAACGCGTCAAAGCCGGGAAAGAAAGAAAAGAATAAAAGAAAATAAAAATAAAAATAAAAAGCAAGCCGATCGATCGAGCCTCAATCTTGATCGATCGGTGGTCACTGAAAATTGGCGATTGATCGAGCTGTCTGCTCGATCGATCGGCCGGAAGAGTTTTCTGAAAAATAAATTCCTCATAGAGTTTGTATCCAACAAGAAAGTCCATAATTCTTATCCCTCTATATTTATACACGAAAATCACAACCATAATCAGAATATACAACCTAGGAATAGCCTCCACTCCTCCATACTCCATATCACCTTCATCCACCATTACCTCTTCATCCTAGGAATTGGAATAAGCCAACAAGAGAATCGAGGAGCACGATCGAGAAAGAAGCGAGGAAGGATCGAGAATCAACGAAGAAGTCGACTTGGGAGTTTTCGTTTACTTTTCTATCATTGTTTTAAATAAATAATTAGATTTGTTGTGTTTTTTATGATTGAGAAATATCGATAACATAGTTTTTCCTATTGATTTTGAGATTGAATTATATATCTTCTATGTGCATGTTTTATTGTTCTTCATGCTTTTTAAGGATTGATCCCATTTGAATGATATTTTATTATAATTGAGATCGAGAGATAAAATTATAATACGATATAATAATTCATGCCGTGTGTTAAAGATTAGATCGAGAGATAAAATCACATACGAGTGATAGCTTTGGGTTGTTTAATCTAAAGTTAGTGGTTTTCATAAAGCGAATTCAATATTAAATTGTTAATTAAGTGAACGAGAGTTCCTTGTTGCAATTTGATGTTAGATTTAATATAGCTCGAGAGAGTATATTGAATAAATTCGAAAAACCCATCACCTTAGAGATGTATGGAGAATAGAATTGTAAGAGTTGGGTTAGGTGAATCATAGTCTTTATACTTCTTTCTTGTGGACTTTTCTCGTGATCGTTGATTATTTTGTTTGGATTAGAGTAGTTTAATTTAGTTTATTTGAATTATTAATTAATTATAGTAGGTTAAATATAGTTAAAAGACGTCTTATTTGGTACTTGCTTGTTAGTCCCTGTGGGTTCGACAATCCGTATTCTTCATATCTATACTAAAACTTGACACCGTGCACTTGCGGTCTAAAATCGCTACACTGGAATTAATTGTTTAAAATAAAAGCGATCAAGTTTTGGGCGCCGTTGCCGGGGACTAACTTTAGTAATATCATACTAGGTTCTTTGACTATAATTTAACCATTTTTGTTTATTTATTAATATATATATATATATATATATTTGTCTTGTGAGGTACTTGGAGATGCTACATCAACAAGCCTTCACAAGCTTTGCCCAACAACGTTCCGAGCCGTTCTACGCTGTTTGGGAGAGATTCAATGAATTGGCCAACACATTCCGATATCACAACTTTTCGAACTATACTCTCATGCAATATTTATTCAAAGGGCTGGATGGACAGACACGAGAATGGGTATTGAGCGGAGCACTGGTGACTGGGAGTCCCCTGGTTGATAGATATGAGGACAGTGTGGTGCACCTATTCAATGATATGGCGGACTTAGATCATCCCTGGCATTGTGATCCTTCACTACAAGGTTGGAGTCACCAATACCCACCGGAGCCTCACTACCCTATTGATACGCCACAACCATTTGAACATCGCGAAGAGAGGAGAGATAGTTCTGCAAACGTCAGGACTCAGTTAGAGAATACCTTAGTAAGATTCATGGCATCAACTGAGAAAAGTTTGGAGTGCCAAACCAACTCTATGCGTCACTTGGAGCAGCAAATAGCGGTCCTTATGGAAATAATTTCAACTAGCTGCCATGAGGATGAGATGAGAGCTACAAATCAAGAGGCGACGTATCGAGTTTGGTTATATGATGATGAACACTCAACCAACCAAGTTTGGGGGAGTGATCCTACTCATGTGGAAAATTCAAGGGTACTTGAGCCTCTTCAAGAGATTGAGCCTACTTCAGAGATGTTATCCGAGGAGTTCCCACGTGAAGATGAGTATAATGTGATGTTGGAGAAGGAAGAGACTTTTGAAGATTCCGATTTGAGCCCATCGATGGAGACATGTTCTATGCCATATGTGGATCCGTATTTTCCATCGTTGCCAACTTCACCGCACTACATCCTCCAAGATATGAAGCCAAGTCGAGAATCATTCTCCCATGCCTACCATTTCATGAAGAAAGTTGTTGGAGCAACGAGCTTACACTGTTATAATCTTGCCAAGCTTGAGGGCATACTGAATGAAGACCCATTAGTGGTATCATATAATACTTACTATGGCGGCAGCTGCTATTTGATGGTTGCTTCTGATGGTCAAGCCGAAGACTAGAAATCAGCGCTTCTTGGTTTTGCTATTTAGTTTTATTTTATTTGCAGTTTTTGCATTTAGTTTGTTTATCTCTCAAGTCGCCGATTTTACCATTTACATTCTTCTCTTGCTAGGTACTCAGTTGGAGCGTTGAACCCTGATGTGACTAGAAATAGACACATCTATTGCGCTTAATTGTCTACGATTTGGTATATTTTGATGGATAAATTGATACATATGCTACCTAATCGTATATTTGTGTAAATGTAGGGAAAGGTGAAGAAATCAAGCTAAAATGATGAAAGAAGCAATAAAGTTGAAGAAAAGAGGAAAAAACCGGAATCCAAGACACATGTTGCCCCTTCTCCTCAACTTTCTATATGTTCCAGCCATCCTTTAGAAATGTGGTCCATAGAAAAGTTGTAGAACTTTGAGTTATCTTTGCGTGGACAGCTGATTCATTAAATTCGGAGTTTGGACGAGAAAGTTACGGCCAAAATACGAAACTCGCCAGAAAAATGGAGGACAGGCGTAATTACGCCATTCACAGGCGTAATTACGCCAACGCTACGGCATGGACAGGCGTAGCTACGCCATTATGAGGTGTAATTACGCCAGAAACGCAGAAAGCCATTTTTGTGACACGTCATCAGGCGTCTTTACGCCACCTTCAGCGTAGCTACGCCAGCAGAGTTTTGGAAAATGTAAAAACTTGATTTCTTTCCTTCTCACATGGATTTTACCCTACTCCATCAGCCTCCATACCTCATATACACGATTTCTACCTCATATTAAGCAGATTTTAATACCTTAGAATAATTTTTAGATTTTAGAATAATTTTTCTTTCAATTTTTGTGAAGAACGCTCGAAGAACGAGGACGGAATCGACAAGCCGGAATCGTGCTTCCTTTTAGTAACTTTTTCTTTTCCTATTAGTTTGATGCTTTCTAGATTAATTTTGATTGTTTTTAATCTAGTTATGAGTAGCTAAAAATACTTTTGTGATTCTCGGTTTAGGAAAACGATACATTGGATGTTTACGATTCTTGTGAGATAAGTTTTGATTGTTGATTTTCTTTGAGTATCAATTGTTTTTCTGATTTGATTTTTCATAATTGTTATGCATGATTGTTGGATTGATCACCTAGCTATCGTTCATACAATTTAACGCTAAATTAGATATCAAATACGGAATCGTTTGATCCCTCTAATTTACGAAGCAAGTAAGATTGATGAATTTCCGCTTGTGAGTTTGTTAAATTCTTAGGAAGAACACTGACTAGATTAAACATAGATGCTTGGATTATGTTGTTTAGCTTCATCGATCTCACTAGTTCATATGCTATCATCGATTTAAATCTTAATCGCTTGTATTGTGATTGATTGTTTGATAAGGGTTAAACTAGAACGCTTGGGCTACTTAACTAAACTTAAGGTGAGATAGGACTTTGATTATTGGATTAAACGTCCACGATGAATATTCATATGAGAATTGAATCGTATGTGAAGATCGATGATCAAGATAGTAAACGCCAATTGTAAAGTTAACCGAAAACCGAGAATCGTTCTTTTCTCATAAGTTAATTCATCTAGTTTAATTTTGCATCATAGTAGTAGTATTATTCAATTGATTTCAAAAACCCCTTTTTATTTTAGTTTGCATAAGTTAACACAAAGATATAACCTTCCTCGTGGGATCGATCCCTACTCACGCTACTACATTCATTACTGTTATTAACTTGAGAGGGTTAATTTGGGCGTACGCGATAAACGCTACCAAATTTTGGCGCCGTTGCCGGGGAAGGCAATTTTATTAATTTGTGTTAACTTTTATTGATATTCTTCTTCCCGTGCTTTTTACCTGTTTGTTCATGCACGCAGGCGATTTTTCATTTGAGGAGAACGAACATCAATACGATCCCGAGATAGAAAGGACCTTATACCACCTACGAAGAGAAAATCGAAGACAAGTGAAAGAAGAAGAGGAAAGGACCATCATGGCGGAGAATCAAAGCCTACGACAGCTAGCTAATCCTACATTGGATCAGCAACCTCTCTGCATAACCTTTCCTACACTTGCTACTAATATAAATTTTGAATTAAAATCTGGCCTAATACATCTTTTACCTTCTTTTCATGGCCTTGCAGGTGAGGATCCGCATAAGCATTTGATGGAATTCCATGTAGTGTGCACTACAATGAAGCCGACTGGAATAACCGAGGAACAAATCAAATTACAAGCTTTTCCGTTCTCTTTGAAGGACGCGGCTAAAGATTGGCTCTTCTATTTACCTTCTGGATCCATCACTACATGGAACGAGCTGAAAAGAACCTTCTTGGAGAAATACTTTCCTGCATCAAGAGCGACGAATATCCGCAAAGATATATATGGCATTCGACAACTCCAAGAGGAATCACTGCATGAATATTGGGAGCGCTTCAAGAAGCTTTGTGCAAGCTGCCCTCAACATCAGATAAGTGAACATTTACTGATTCAATATTTTTATGAGGGTCTTTTGCCAAATGACAGGAATTTGGTGGATGCTGCTAGTGGAGGAGCATTTGTAGATAAGACGCCAACGGAAGCAAGACACTTGATTGCGAACATGGCAGCCAACTCTCAACAGTTTGGAACTGCTCGATCGGACCATAAACTTAGGAAGCAAGGCGAGGTAAATGTTTCTAGCCTCGAACAACAATTGATTGATTTAATAGGTATTGTGAAACAACTTGCGATCGGAATGGGACAAAGTGCTAAGGTATGTGGAATTTGTGCACTACCGAGTCATCCAACTGACGCTTGCCCCACACTTCAAGAACCTTCAATTGAGGAAGCAAATGCGGCAGGCGGATTTCCAGGACAACCACAACGGAAGTATGATCCCTATTCTAACACTTACAACCCGGGGTGGCGAGATCAACCAAATTTGAGATATGAGAATCAAAATGAGCCACAGATGCAACAACATCCACCACCATATAGGCCACCACTCCAAAGGCCACAACAAGCCATTCCAACCCCAACACCTGGTGAGTATTTAGAAAATATTGTTAAGGAACTTGCTACTGAATCTCTAAAATTTCAACAGGAGACAAGAGCAAGAATCCAAAGCTTGACTACTCAAATGGGTCAGATGGCAACAGCAATAAATCGCATTGATTCTCAAAGATCAAACACTCTCCCGTCACAACCAGTAGTGAACCCAAGGGAGAATGTGAGTGCCATCACTTTGAAGATGAGCGAAGATGAAGATGATGAGAAAGTGGTACTGACACCACCCGGAAGAGAAGATGCGAAAGAGATGAAGGAGATGGAGAAGGACGTTGAAGAGCCCATACAAGAGGAGGAACCACGGGGTAAGTTCCCTAAATTTTCTGAATATAAAATTGAACCCCCATTCCCCCTTGCTTTTAAGGAAAATAGGAAAGATGAGGATATCAAGGAACTCTACGAGACTTTCCGACGATGTGATGCAAACGCTCCACTACATGAAGCCATGATGAAGATACCTCGATGTGCGAGATTTTTGAAGGAGGTATGGAAAGTGGGTAAGAACAAGGAAGGCAAAGGGTACCCCAAGATTGAGTTAGGTGAGAATGTTTCCGCGGACATCCAAAGAAGCATTCGCACAAAGTGTAAGGACCCTGGTATGTTTTATATCCCTTGTGTGATTGGAACCACTAGAATTGATAAGGCAATGCTAGATTTAGGATCGTCCATTAACGTCATGCCTTACTCAATCTACACTCAACTGAAACCCGGCCCTTTGAAACAAGACCATACTGTGATTCAATTAGCTAATAGGTCCACGGTTATTCCTAGGGGGGTAGTAGAAGATGTACTTATGCATGTAGAGAACTTGGTCTTCCCCGCCGATTTCTATGTCTTAGACATGGAAAATGGTGATCCATCCAGCCCCATCCTTTTAGGGAGACCATTCTTGAAAACATCAAAATCTGTGATCGACGTGAATAACGGCCTGTTTACAATAGAGTCTAATGGTGAAATTGTAAAATTTAATATCTATGAACCCATTAAAACTCACAAGCATTCTAGTTACGCTATTGATATAAATGATGCATATGATTCTGATTTTGATAATGATGAATTGTGGGAGATGGGAAAGGCTACTGATGGCCTTGATGACAACGGAGGAATGGATTCTCATTTTGTGCATAATGTTCATAATGTTGCCGCTTTATCTACTCATGATACTGCTGACCCTCTCTTTTCTAACTTGCAAGATCATACCATTGAAAAGAAGCACCCTCCGGATCGACCAAAGCAAGCAACAAATGCTGGAGGAGTAACAAAGACTGGGGACGACCACTCAAAGATCAACAAGCCGAAATACAGAGGAGTGAAGAAGATATTGAGGTGGTTAAGGAAGGACAGAACGACACCGCGTCACCCACCATTATAGAGGACTGGCGTCGGGCCACCGACGTTAAACAGAGGCGCTGCTTGGGAGGCAACCCAAGGGGAGTTAGTTTCCTTTCTCCATTTTATTTATTTATTTTTGCTTTAGTAGTTAGATTCTCTTTTCTTGTATTTTTGTCTTACATTGGGGACAATGTACGATTTAAGTATGGGGGAGGGATTAGTAGTGTGTTATTGTTTTTCTATTAGAAAAATATAAAAAAATCAAAATTTTGAAAATTTTGAGCTCATAGTTAGTAATGAACACATGCTTAGATTCACTAGCCCATGATGAAACCTAATTGATATCATGCATGCTTTTGAACATAGGTGAATTGTTAACCTTGGAACACTTTGAACTCTAATGCAAAGTTTACTTTAACTTAGTAGTTGAATATTTTGAGCACATTATTGTCATGGCTTGTGAAGTGTGCATAGCTTAGTGAAGATTGTGTGAACTTTGTGATAGTCTTAAGAAGTCTCTAATACATGCTAGAACTTAACTACATGCTCTTTGAGGCGTATGTCTAGACTACTTGCGAACATGAAAGTGATATAGGCAATCTTTGATGCGTTTGAGCCTTTCAAGCCTACCATGTAAAGAAAATCAATCACTAGTACCCTTTTTGAGCTTTAATGTAAAAGAATGGTAGTATGCTAAGCATACTAAAGACCCCCATTCAACATTCCTTGACTAGCTTATCATCCTACCCTTTTAGCCTAAATATGCTTTTAATCCATACCTTTTAAGGGAGTATGATGTATTTCATTCAAATGCACTAGGAAATTCATTGAATTATATTTGTGAACGTTATTGTCAAAAGAATGAAATACATGAAAGAAAAGGAATGCCTTGAGAAATTTGATAAAAATATGACTCCGAGGGGAGCCAAGGCACAAAAGATTGAAAAATTGTTGAAATAAACCTTGAAAAAAAAAATGAACAAGGTTTGAAAAATTCATGCAAGAAGAGAAGTTTTAGTGTGCATATCATCATACTCTCTTACTTGATATATCTTTATCCTTTCTTTCATAAGCCAATACCTAGGCCAAGCTACAAGCTAATAAAGACCTACTTGATTTATGTTTGCAAAGTAGCTAAGATAGTGGAGAAGAGCGTGCAAGTGAGCTTATACTTGTGTTAGTGTATGCTTGAACTATTGTGGATTTACATATTTTGGAACTATAATTTGTACACAACACTTGTTTATGACCACACACACACGTTCACTATTTTGTTGAGTATGAAATGTATAGGGATTGAACTTGTTCCACTGTTAACTTTTCAGCGCCTTTCATTACTGTGCATGTTAAAATTGTTGAGGCATTAAAGTGAGGACAAGTTGCTTTGTTATGAACCTATGAGCCAAGAAAAAAATATTGTAGTTTTATCTGATTTACTCGAGGTCGAGTAAAGAGTAAGTATGGGGGTGTTTGATGTGACTAGAAATATACACATCTATTGCGCTTAATTGTCTACGATTTGGTATATTTTGATGGATAAATTGATACATATGCTACCTAATCGTATATTTGTGTAAATGTAGGGAAAGGTGAAGAAATCAAGCTAAAATGATGAAAGAAGCAATAAATTTGAAGAAAAGAGGAAAAAACCGGAATCCAAGACACATGTTGCTCCTTTCTCCTCAACTTTCTATATGTCCAGCCATCTTTTAGAAATGTGGTCCATAGAAAAGTTGTAGAACTTTGAGTTATCTTCACGTGGACAGCTGATTCATCAAATTCGGAGTTTGGACGAGAAAGTTACGGCCAAAATACGAAACTCGCCAGAAAAATGGAGGACAGGCGTAATTACGCCATTCACAGGCGTAATTACGCCAACGCTACGGCATGGACAGGCGTAGCTACGCCATTATGAGGCGTAATTACGCCAGAAATGCAGAAAGCCATTTTTGTGACACGTCATCAGGCGTCTTTACGCCACTTTCAGGCGTAGCTACGCCAGCAGAGTTTTGGAAAGTGTAAAAACTTGATTTCTTTCCTTCTCACATGGATTTTACCCTACTCCATCAGCCTCCATACCTCATATACACGATTTCTACCTCATATTAAGCAGATTTTAATACCTTAGAATAATTTTTAGATTTTAGAATAATTTTTCTTTCAATTTTGTGAAGAACGCTCGAAGAACGAGGACGGAATCGACAAGCCGGAATCGTGCTTCCTTTTAGTAACTTTTTCTTTTCCTATTAGTTTGATACTTTCTAGATTAATTTTGATTGTTTTTAATCTAGTTATGAGTAGCTAAATACTTTTGTGATTCTCGGTTTAGGAAAACGATACATTGGATGTTTACGATTCTTGTGAGATAAGTTTTGATTGTTGATTTTCTTTGAGTATCAATTGTTTTTCTGATTTGATTTTTCATAATTGTTATGCATGATTGTTGGATTGATCACCTAGCTATCGTTCATACAATTTAACGCTAAATTAGATATCAAATACGGAATCGTTTGATCCCTCTAATTTACGAAGCAACTAAGATTGATGAATTTTCGCTTGTGAGTTTGTTAAATTCTTAGGAAGAACACTTGACTAGATTAAACATAGACGCTTGGATTATGTTGTTTAGCTTCATCGATCTCACTAGTTCATATGCTATCATCGATTTAAATCTTAATCGCTTGTATTGTGATTGATTGTTTGATAAGGGTTAAACTAGAACGCTTGGGCACTTAACTAAACTTAAGGTGAGATAGGACTTTGATTATTGGATTAAACGTCCACGATGAATATTCATATGAGAATTGAATCGTATGTGAAGATCGATGATCAAGATAGTAAACGCCAATTGTAAAGTTAACCGAAACCGAGAATCACTCTTTTCTCATAAGTTAATTCATCTAGTTTAATTTTGCATCATAGTAGTAGTATTATTCAATTGATTTCAAAAACCCCTTTTTAATTTAGTTTGCATAAGTTAACACAAAGATATAACCTTCCTCGTGGGATCGATCCCTACTCACGCTACTACATTCATTACTGTTATTAACTTGAGAGGGTTAATTTGGGCGTACGCGATAAACGCTACCAAATTTTGGCGCCGTTGCCGGGGAAGGCAATTTTATTAATTTGTGTTAACTTTTATTGATATTCTTCTTCCCGTGCTTTTTACCTGTTTGTTCATGCACGCAGGCGATTTTTCATTTGAGGAGAACGAACATCAATACGATCCCGAGATAGAAAGGACCTTATACCACCTACGAAGAGAAAATCGAAGACAAGTGAAAGAAGAAGAGGAAAGGACCATCATGGCGGAGAATCAAAGCCTACGACAGCTAGCTAACCCTACTTTGGATCAGCAACCTCTCTGCATAACCTTTCCTACACTTGCTACTAATATAAATTTTGAATTAAAATCTGGCCTAATACATCTTTTACCTTCTTTTCATGGCCTTGCAGGTGAGGATCCGCATAAGCATTTGATGGAATTCCATGTAGTGTGCACTACAATGAAGCCGACTGGAATAACCGAGGAACAAATCAAATTACGAGAGGAAGTACCATGAAGATAAGCTCAAAATCGCCATTGTCTCGATTTTTCTGATCGTGCCGATCGATCGAAAAATGGTCTCGATCGATCACCACGAACAGTGAAATTTTAAGGCGGTTTGAACATTGAGCGATCGATCGGCACATGTGGCGATCGATCGGTGCTTTTGTTCGATCGATCGGTGAAGAGTGAATAGTTCGGCGATCGATCGAGAAAATTTGGCGATCGATCGGTGATGGCAGATTGTTGAAAAATGTTAAATTTTTGTAGCATTTATTTTTGAAGCCTCTTATAACATGGCATATTGTTCATGTGTTGTAGCATCATCACAGGGGACGGGGCAAAGAGGCAATTAGCCATCAACGCCTGATTTATCGCTTTTGTTGTCGTATACCAGGTACGTGTTGACGTACGGAGTATAGATATTATGTGATGATGATGTTATGGTTTTGATATCATATGATTTATGTTAGCTTTGTGTCATATGATTGGTAGTATCATATGCATATACATACATGGACTTCATATGATTGGGATGGATGCCTTGATAGATATGTGTATATGCTTTGGTAAGATCATTGCCTTGATAGATATGCCAGGTTTGGTATATGCTTTGGCTGGGATTGTTGCCACGATAGATATACTACATATGCTTTGGCTTGAGAGAGATATACGCCTGGTTTGGGTATATACTCTGGTTATTATCACAGATGAGTACGATACTATGATATGTGCTGCTAATATGAAGATGTGATGTGGTTCCACTGACATATTGAGCTGAATAGGCATATCATATTGGGCTCGTGATAATAGGGTGATTGTTGAGACATGTCATGACATAGTGCATTTGTTGATGCATGATACATGGCATTCACTATTGATGATTTTATTGTACTTTATCATTGATGTTATTGTTTTGATATTGCACTGAGATAGTTGTTATCTATACTCACGTTGTGTGAATGTTTCTGTAGGGACTCATAGACGTGGGGAGACGGGATGTGAGTCATTTTCCACTGCGAGCTGAACCACTGCTTAGGAGTTATTTTGTAGTAGGTTGTTGTTTGTACATATCATGTGTAGTGGATAGGTTTTATAAACTCTGTAACAACTTAACTAGTATGATACTCTTAATCAGTGCTTTTTATTACTTAATGCAGACTCACATATGTATGTCAACATGATACATAATGGATTAAGTAACGAGGACCCCACATTAGTGGTATCAGAGCTGTGGTTCGAGAACGGGGTGAACATGGGTAGCGGAAGTGTATTAGGGAGTTACCTAAACACTTGAAACATATTGAGAATGGTAATATCATGTTAGGATTTGGACTATGATGTTATTCTAACATGTTATATAATTGTGAATGTTATTGTTAACCTTTGATATACAGTTATGACAGACAGAGGGTATCATGAGGATGTTGGGGATGCCATGAGTGGCAATGCTAGTGTGAGGATGGCGCCTATGCCACCACCACCAATTGAGCAAGGGCCAGTGGAACAAGTATTGTTGCCTGGGGAATTGACGTTGACGCAATTTCTGAGTTATCAGCCACCCAGGTTTGAGGGGACTGAATCTGGGGAACTGGCGGAGGAATGGCTAGAACGTGTGGAACAGATATTTGTATCAGCACCGTGTGCCAAGACTGCTTGGTTACGCTTAACTGAATTCCAGTTAGCTAAGAAAGCTATGATGTGTTGGAAATCCACAGTACTTGAGCTGAGGGCTCAAGGACAGACAGTTAACTGGGATATTTTTAGAACGAAGTTCCTTGAGCATTATTTCTCTGTTGCTGCGAGGCAGAGGAAAGAGGATGAATTTACAAACTTGAGACAGGGATCAATGACAGTATCGGACTATGCTGTACAATATTCTTCTTTGCTCCGGTATGTGCCACATATTGCTGTAAACACAAAGGCAAAGATCAAACAATTTGTGAAAGGTTTGAGGCCTGAATTGTTTGATAGGGTCATGTCCAATAACCCTACATCATATGAAGAAGCATTGACTAGAGCCGAGATGGCTGAGATTGCCGTAGGGGTATGCAAAGATGTTGGACAAACCCAACCACCTACATCTGAGAGTATGAGACCTAAAGGAGAACCATTTAAATCACCACGAAGTGGTGCATCTTCCTCTCGATTTAGTGGAAAACGGTTTACACTGCGAAAAGGTGGTGAACGAGGTTCAAAAGGACAGTCCCAAGGAAGTAGTAGTAATAGTGGACGAGGATTACAATGTTTTAAATGTGGAGGGCCACATTTTCAAAGAAATTGTCCACAGTTTGATACAGTGGTTTGTTTCCGTTGTGGGAAGCCAGGACATGTGATCCGTGATTGTCCTCAAGTGGGTGGACAACAGAGAAGAGGACCCATGTCAGAGAATACAGTACAACAGAGACCACAGGGTGTACCACAGTCTGGTGGAGGACAGAGGACAGGACCACCTCAGGCTCAAGTGTATGCATTGAACAGGGAGGAAGCAGAGGCAGCTCCTGATGCTGTGATAGCGGGTAAGTGTACTTTGATTACTTATTCAGCTTTACTTTTGATTGATACTGGTGCATCACATTCTTTTGTTGCACAAAATTTTATTGACCGATATCATATATGCTCGTCTCCACTATTGATGCCTCTTTATGTTTCGACACCCATGGGAACTACTGTGATGACTTGTCAGCATGTGTCTGATTGTGATATTCAGTTTGAGACTGAGGATGGACTACAGGCTGATTTGATTGTGTTAGACATGACAGATTTTGATTGCATCATTGGAATCGATGTGTTGAGTAAATATCAGTCTGTTGTGGATTGTTGTCAGAAGATAGTGAGATTTCAGTCTGATACTGGAAATCAATGGTTCTTCTATGGCCAGGGATCGAGGGCAAGGATTCCTTTGATATCAGCAATCCGAATGTCGTGTTTGTTAGAACATGGACATACGGGTTATTTGATTTATGCCCTTGATGTAACTGAACAGAAAAGAGAAAGGAAAGTGGAGGAGATACCAGTGGTTGCAGATTATGCGGATGTGTGAGATACCTGGATTCCCACCGAGTTGAGAAGTGGAATTTGGTATTGATTTGATACCTGGTACTTCTGCAATTTCACGAGCTCTTTATCGGATGGCACCAACTGAATTGAAAGAATTGAAAACTCAATTGCAAGACTTATTGGACAAGGGGTACATACGTCCTAGTGTATCGCCTTGGGGTGCTCCGGTTTTATTTGTTAAGAAGAAGGATGGGACAATGCGACTGTGTATTGACTATCGACAATTGAACAAGGTAACAATAAAGAATAAATATCCTCTTCCTCGTATTGATGATTTGTTTGATCAGTTGCAGGGATCAAGGATTTATTCTAAGATTGATTTGAGGTCAGGATATCATCAAATACGTGTGAGGGAAGGAGATATACAGAAGACATCATTCAGAACTCGTTATGGACATTATAAGTTTGATGCCATTTGGAGTGACAAATGCTCCCGCTGTCTTTATGAGTTTAATGAATCGTGTGTTCCAGAATACCTTGATCGATTTGTCATTGTCTTTATCGATGATATACTGATCTATTCGCAGAGTGATGCAGAACATGTTCAACATTTGCATATGGTATTGCAATTGTTGAGGACACATCAGTTATATGCCAAACTCAGTAAGTGTGAGTTTTGGTTGACTAGTGTCAGCTTTTTGGGGCATGTAATTTCATAAGAAGGTATATCAGTTGATCCGAAGAAAGTCGAAGCAGTGTTGAATTGGTCAGCACCTACTTCTGTGCCAGAGATTCGTAGTTTCTTGGGTTTGGCTGGATATTATAGACGGTTTGTTGAAGGATTTTCAACGATTGCCAAACCATTGACACAATTGACACAGAAAGAAGTACCGTTTCGATGGTCGGAGGCATGTGAGCGTAGTTTTCAGGAATTGAAACATCGATTAACTACACCTCCAGTTTTGATTATTCCATCGGAGCATGATAGGTTTGCCTTATATACTGATGCATCATTACTAGGTTTGGGTTGTGTACTGATGCAGGATAAACATGTAGTGGCTTATGCATCACGACAATTGAAGCCCCATGAAATGAGATATCCAGTACATGATCTGGAATTAGCTGCCATTGTCTTTGCCTTAAAGATATGGCGACATTATTTATATGGTACATCGTTTCCCATATATATAGATCATAAGAGTTTAAAGTTTTTATTCACTCAAGCAGAGTTGAATATGAGACAAAGAAGATGGATGGATCTGTTGAAAGATTATGATTGTGAGATTGAATATCATCCAGGAAAGGCTAATCTTACAGCAGATGCCTTGAGTCGAAAAGTACATCATACGGCTGCTGAGATGATTCATTTATCAGCGTTGATGACTTCTTGTTGTACTTTGGGTTATGATTTTGATGTGGAAACAGTGCCAGTACGGGTATCAACATTATTGGTTGAACCTGACATTTTTGACAAAATCAGAAAGGCACAAATGACTGATGATGAGGTACAACATTGGAAAGAAATGATAAGTCAAGGACAAACATCGCAGTTTGTACTTGCAAATGATGGAATTCTGAAATACAGGACTTGTTGGGTAGTACCTGCGATTTTAGGACTACGCCAAGAACTACTACAACGTGCTCATTGTAGTAGATACAGTATACATCCTGGATGGAAGAAAATGTATCATGATTTACGTACCCAATTTTGGTGGAAACGTATGAAACAGGATGTGTTGAACTTTGTGAAACGGTGTTTGATCTGTCAACAACTGAAAGCGGAAAGATAGAAACCAGGAGGTGAATTACATAGTTTGGAAATTCCTCAGTGGAAATGGGAACATATCACGATGGATTTTGTGACTCATTTGCCACGGACGTCTTCTGGTTGCGATGCTATTTGGGTGATCGTTGACCGACTCACCAAAGTATCTCATTTCGTGCCATATTGTATGACATTTACATATCTGAGAATGGCACAATTGTACATTCAACATGTAGTTAGACTACATGGTATACCAGTTTCCATTGTATCGGATAGGGATCCGAGATTTACTTCTCATTTTTGGGAAGGGTTACAGACAGCGTTGTGAACTGAAGTGCGGTTGAGTACAGCATATCATCCTCAGACAGATGGACAAACAGAGCGTACGATACAGACACTTGAGGATATGTTGCGTTCCTGTGTATTAGAGTTTGATAACTCGTGGCAAGAGTCATTGCCATTAGTGGAATTTTCATATAACAACAGTTATCAGTCTAGTATACAGAGGGCACCATTTGAGGCTTTGTATGGGCGACGATGTAGATTGCCATTGTATTGGGATATAGTGGATCAGTCTTTCTTACATGGACCGGATATGATTCATGAAATGGAAGAAAAAGTAAAGTTAATTCGATTACAACTTAAAGCTACTCAGGACAGACAGACTGCTTATGCCAATAAGCGACGTAGACCACTTGAATTTCAAGTTGGTGACCGTGTGTTCTTGAAAATCTCACATTTTAAAGGTGTAGTACGGTTTGGTAAGCGTGGAAAATTGTCTCCACGGTATGTTGGTCCGTATATTGCAACGTATTGGTACGTTGGCATATCGATTGGCACTACCACCGGCATTGAGTAGTATTCATGATGTCTTTCATGTTTCACTGTTGAGGAAGTATGAACCAGATCCGAGTCATGTATTACAGTTACCTGATGTACAGTTGGATACAAATGTGTCGTATGAGGAACGACCGGTTATGATCTTGGATCAATCTGAACGCCGGTTGCGTAATAAAGTGATTCCTATGGTTAAGGTACAGTGGGACAGACGGGGTGTCGAAGAGGCAACGTGGGAGACGGAGCAGCATATGATGCAACGGTATGATATGTTATTTATTCATGTTTCTTATGTTGTATATCTCATATGCATGTATTATGTTTGTATATGCAATTTCGAGGACGAAATTCAATAAGTGAGGGAGAATTGTAATGCCTCGATTTGTTTTATACACATGTGATATGATTATGGTGTAATTATATCAATTGGCGGTACGATAATGGGGGTTCGGGTGGAACCAAGAATGAATTAATACATGTATGAAATGATATATGGCAAGGAATGAAACATGGTGTACAATGAGTTGAATAGTAACATATCAAGCAACATGAACTAGTAGGCATTTGAATATGCATGTGAATTTAATTTGAATTGGAGTTGCATTTGAATTTGGATTTCATCTTCATGTATATGTTACTTCACATGTCATTAAGTCCAAATGACATGATATCAAGTGATTTAGGGAGCTAATGACCTTATATCAAGTGATTTAGGGAGGAGAATCACATAGTTTCTCATCTTACACCTACTAAAATCCTACACAAGCTCCTCTCCATCTTTTTCAAGTTCTTTTTGGTTTGAGCTTGGGATTCACTTGTGAATTAAGCTAGGAAGTTGTGTGAAGTGAAATTGTACAATCTTGGTAAGGAATTTATGGTTTTTCACTTGAATTGTGTAGTTGGTGTTGAAGTATGTGAATTTGACTATCAAATGTGTATGCTTAGAATCATAACTTGTTTCTTTGCCAAGAATTGGATTCTAGGATGATAGAAACATGTTTATATGATACTAGGGATTGCATGAATCATGGTTGCATGTGAAATCGTGGGTAGGAGAAGAAGTACCATGAAGATAATCTCAAAATCGCCATTGTCTCGATTTTTCTGATCGTGCCGATCGATCGAAAAATGGTCTCGATCGATCGCCGCGAACAGTGAAATTTTAAGGCGGTTTGAACATTGAGCGATCGATCGGTACATGTGGCGATTGATCGGTGCTTTTGTTCGATCGATCGGTGAAGAGTGAATAGTTCGGCGATCGATCGAGAAAATTTGGCGATCTATCGGTGATGGCAGATTGTTGAAAAATGTTAAATTTTTGTAGCATTTATTTTTGAAGCCTCTTATAACATGGTATATTGTTCATGTGTTGCAGCATCATCACAGGGGACAGGGCAAAGAGGCAATTAGCCATCAACGCCTGATTTATCGCTTTTGTTGTCGTATACCAGGTACGTGTTGACGTACGGAGTATAGATATTATGTGATGATGATGTTATGGTTTTGATATCATATGATTTATGTTAGCTTTGTGTCATATGATTGGTAGTATCATATGCATGTACATACATAGACTTCATATGATTGGGATGGATGCCTTGATAGATATGTGTATATGCTTTGGTAAGATCATTGCCTTGATAGATATGCAAGGTTTGGTATATGCTTTGGCTGTGATTGTTGCCACGATAGATATACTACATGTGCTTTGGCTTGAGAGATATACGTCTGGTTTGGGTATATACTCTGGTTATTATCACAGATGAGTACGATACTATGATATGTGCTGCTAATATGAAGATGTGATGTGGTTCCACTGACATATTGAGCTGAATAGGCATATCATATTGGGCTCGTGATAATAGGGTGATTGTTGAGACATGTCATGACATAGTGCATTTGTTGATGCATGATACAGAGCATTCACTATTGATGATTTTATTGTACTTTATCATTGATGTTATTGTTTTGATATTGCACTGAGATAGTTGTTATCTATACTCACGTTGTGTGAATGTTTCTGTAGGGACTCATAGACGTGGGGAGACGGGATGTGAGTCATTTTCCGCTGCGAGCTGAACCACTGCTTAGGAGTTATTTTGTAGTAGGTTGTTGTTTGTACATATGATGTGTAGTGGATAGGTTTTTATAAACCCTGTAACAACTTAACTAGTATGATACTCTTAATCAGTGCTTTTTATTACTTAATTCAGACTCACATATGTATGTCAACATGATACATAATGGATTAAGTAACGAGGACCCACAGTTATCCTAGAACCTATTTGATGATGACACTTTGAGGCGAAATTTTATAGTTACAAACTTGACTTGGACATGATTTAGGCAATCTTTGACACGTTTGAGCCTTTCAAGCTTACCTAGTCTATATCAATCCCTAGTGTCCCGTTTTGAGCTTTATTGAAAAAGAATGGTATATGCATTGCATATAATTAGATCCTCATTCGACATTATTGGTAAACTCATTATACCTACCCTTATATAAGCCTAAATGAAAAAAAAAATTATCCTTACCCTAAGGGAGTATAATGAATATCATTCGTTGCACTTGAATTGTTTATATCTTGATGAACTTATTGAAAAGGATTGATGAATGATAAAAGGAGAAAAAAAAAAGAAAAGAGAAAAAGCCTTGAGAAAAGATTAAATGAATAAGACCCAAAGTGGCCAACTTAGAGATGTATGGAGAAAAGAATTGTAAGAGTTGGGTTAGGTGAATCATAGTCTTGATAATTCTTTCTTGTGGACTTTTCTCTTGATCGTTGATTATTTTAGTTGGATTAGAGTAGTTTAATTTAGTTTAGTTTAATTGTTAATTAATTATCGTAGGTTAAATATAGTTAAAAGACGTCTTATTTGGTACTTGATTGTTAGTCCCTGTGGGTTCGACAATCCGTATTCTTCCTATCTATACTAAAACTTGATACCGTGCACTTGAGGTCTAAAATCGCTACACTGGAATTAATTATTTAAAATAAAAGTGATCATTGACCAGTAGGTTTATGTCCATTTTTGAACTTTTGTAGGGGTCTAGCTTTCTCTATTGGCTCAACATAACCAATACATTTGTGTGATGCCCGCTCCTTAGTTAGTGTTGGCTTAATAGGTTCCTTAGCCAATTCAATTGGTTCATATATTGTGCTGGATCTAACAAAGTTCGTTGTTTGAACATTGTTCTTTTCCAGACACAGCTGAGATTTAGTACCAGATGAGTTACTGTCACAGTTGATATAGCCTATACCGGTAAGATCACCAGCATGCCTTATCGACTCAAGCATTTCATCTTTCTGGCAGTTGATGTGTTCCATGTGCGAGTCAATTTGATGAGTTTCTGGTTTGCACACTTAGCTTCGTCCCTTTCTTTCTCGGTCAGACTTACTTTCTCCCTTAAGCATTCCAGCTCCCTTGATTGTTCACAATCAAGTTTACTGTCCTGCTGTTCGATTGGGTTTAATTGTTCAGTGTTATACTTCTCGAAGGACTCATACAACATTTGATACTCATTGATCATATCATGTAATGCATTAGTGAGTCCATTGTGTGAAAATTCAGAAAGATTGGAATCAGTTACCTCACTGTCATCATTGGCCATGAGACAGTGGACTCCTTCATCTTCACTCTCACTAGACGGCCTTGAAGATTTCTCTGATTCTGATCCTGAACCAGCCCATTCGCTTTTCTTTTCCTCCGCGACAAGTATTTTCTGTTCTTTGTCTCTTCTGGAAGATCTTCTCTTTTCCTTGGATTTTTGTAATAATTTGATCCTCTCTTTTTATCATCCTTCTTTGGCTTAGGACAATCAGCAATAAAGTGCCCTGGTTTGTGGCAGTTGAAGCAGACACGATCATCTTCTTCTGAACGGTTTTTGAAATTCTGCTTCCTTGGATAGGACTGATAATTCTTCTGATTTTTCTTCTCGAATGTTCCAAACTTCTTGACAAAAAAGAGCCATTGCATCATTGCATATTTGCTTGGGAGCCATTTCTGTTGTGGTGGACAGGGACTCTGATGTAGCAAGGGCTTTAGTTGGTTGACTGGTGATGGGTTCATCTTCAACCCGAATGCCTAGCTCAAACTCATATGCCTTTAAGTCGCAAATAGATCATGTAGATCTATCTTGTTTAAATCTTTGGATTCTCTCATGGCAATGGTTTTCACATCCCATTCTCTTGGAAAACCCCTCATGACCTTTATGGTGACTTATCTGTTCTATAGATCCTTACCCAGGCTATTGAGTTCATTGATGATTCCAGTCACTCTTTTATCATATTCGCTGAGAGCTTATTCTCGTTGGTTTGGTCATTTCCTTCACACAGCTGGGCAATCTTTTCCCAGATATCTTTAGCAGTAGGACACATCTTGATCTTATTGAATATATTCTTGTCCAATATTTTGAACAATATGTCCTTAGCTACATTGTCCAGATTTGCCGTTTTCTTTTCCTCATTTGTCGAGGATGCTCTGTCCTTTTCAACAATCTGAGGTTCACCACTGGTAATGGCAGCACCTGTGTTAATCTTCATGATCTTCATTGGTCCGTCAGTGATTACAAACCACATATCATTTGAGCACTCAAATGTGCTTGCAACCTTATTCTCCAGTAATCATATTCGTTTTTCTTCAACATTGGAATCTTGCTGAATGAGGCTTTCAGTTCTTAGTATTCCCAGAATTGAGAAGACCTTGCTCTAATATCACTTGTTAGGATCGGAGTAGTGTTTAGACGGCGGGTTGAATAATTACAGCAGACTATTAGGTAATGTTGTAGCTTCTCAATAATTTGCAAGTCAGCAAACACTAGTAATAGTGCTGAAAACGTCTGCTGGACTTGTGAGCTAAGGTAACTGAATAATAGAAATCAGTAAGTAAATGACACAGAATTTGTTCTGGAAGTTCGAAGCACAACGCTTCTACTTCTCCCCTTCTTCCTTTTCAGGAAGGTTACACTAGAAGACTTTGGCTTACACTTTTCAGTATACAACCTTCTTAGGCACTCACATAGCTTGGCCTAAACTCCTAGCAAACAACTTTGATAAATGTTTACAACACTCATACAGAGTTACAAATCTATTAATATTTTTCTGTTCTTTGAGCAGCAGACTCAGTAGGCTTTGATCTTTAAGATCACAATAATGCTGCTTTGCTGCTCTTGCAAAACTTTAGAATATCTCAATAGAGTGTTGTATGTTTTGCTTGAAAATTGCGTTGTTTTATGTCTTTGATTTGTAGCGGATTGATTAACAACCATTTCATTTTTTACTTCGAAGTATTTATAGACACATTGATCTAACAACAACTTTTCTTCAATTAGAGAGTTCTGCTTGAAATCAGTCCGTGGTTTTCTTCCAAATTCTATTTGTTTTCTTTCCAATTTTGTTAATTAACGGCTATTTAATTCTGACACTAATGGTGAGGATGTTATCATAGAAGTGCGGCGCTCTGTTGTACGTTTGTCAGAATAAGTTGTACTTGTTTTTTCTTGTTGCTTTATACGTATACTGTCTTCTCCTACGCTGTCCATCTGCCTGTCGCATGGATGGTTAATGTTTATTTCATCGTCTACTGGTACTCTTGTTATAGTAGACTTTCATTCTTCTGTATCTGGTAGATGATTCTTTATACGGTATATATCTATTTATCCGATTGATGTCTCTTTATATGGTAGATGTCTCTGTAACCGGTAGATGTCTCTTTATCCGGTTGATGTCTTTTCACGTGGTAGATGTCTTTTTATCCGGTAGATGTCTCTTTAATAGGTAGATGTCTCTTTATCCGACTAATGTCTCTTCACCCGGTAGATGTCTCTTTATCCGGTAGATGTCTCTTTAATCGGTAGATGTCACGCGGTAGATGTTTGTGATCACTCAAACTTAGAAATGTTTTCCCAACACCTAAGATGTGTATTTTCTTTCTTCACCAGGAAATAATGAAATGAGGATCTCATTGATTTTTTCCACATCGATATTTTTGGGAGTAATTATGGCTTTGTCAACCATGTAGTTTGAATCATTCACATGTTCTGTCATATTGGAAAAATTGAATAAATCAACTGGAAAATTGATTGTTCATTTTCCCAGGGTATGATCATCGATTCTGATAGTTTTATAAAATCACCATTTACTGAAGGTTGAAGTCCATCACCTATTCGCTGAAGTAACTGCGAGAACTCATATCGTGTGCAGATCTCATATTTTGTTGGAGGTAAACGATATTGACACAATTTCAAAATGTTGATCTTGAAATGGTTGCAGCAATTTGCTCCCGTATTGATCCTTGTTTAACAACCGGTAGAACTTGGCGAAAGTCTCCACCGAAAATCATATTTTTTCCTCCACATGGCACCGTGTTTTCCATAACATCTTGAAATGTTTTGTTGACAGATTCAAAAGCATAACGATTAGCCATAGGAGCCTCATCCCACACTATAGCTGACAAGTTTCTTTTTGTATTGATGTAACAATCTTCGTAGTTCAAGCAACAATTTATTTGTGATGAGATAATTGTTTGATGAATTTGAACGACCATAATCCTCGGACATGTATGGGTGGAACTCATTCCAAAGTTCTCTAACTCGTGCTGGTTGACTGAATACCAATATTGAGACCAATAATCTTCGCAATGAGGATCGCATTTTTACTGAACACGCTTCTTGAAGACATTGACGGACATAACCATCATGTTGAAGTAATCCTCGGATTTCAGCAGCATTTTTAAATGTTGGAGACATGATGTCATATGGTCTTCAATTCTTCGAAAGACCTAGGACCTTTAATACTGTTTAGAAGAATACACAGATAGAATCTTTCACCTTCACATGGTGACACAACATATACCCTCCCGGCAACTTTATTCATTCCTGTTCGTAGAGCCCATTTATTTTGAGTTTGTATCCATCGGTAGTGTTGTGGAAATTCATGGTACAAATATTTTCCTGTCAATGTAGGATCACACTTCATGACAAAAAATTATGTGAGCATGGTCTTTGAATGGTGATCATTTGCAAGTATATCACTTACACGTTGAATTGAGTTAAAAGTGATTGACTCTTATTTGACAAATGCATTTGTAATTTGATTATTGAAGGATACATCCAGCTAAGTTCAAATGAATAAGTTCGCCATAGTGCCTCGGTGCCCAAATCCACCTTCCATCTACGTATTGTTGTATTTCATCAGAGTTATTCCCATTACGTAATTCCAGTGCCACTCTATCAGGTCCTTATGAATATATTTGTATATATACTTGATACATTTTATCCCATCGCAAACTTCAACATTTATATGGCAATCATACTTGAAAAATAATCCACATCAACCAAAAAAAACTTCTTTTGCTTCGGGGTCACCGGGAAAGGTCCAACAATATCCATCCCCCACTGATCGAAAGGGCAGGCCGCTGATACCGATTTCATGAACCTTGCTAGCCTCAGCTGGAACCTACTGTTCCTCTGACAACTCTCACAAGTAATTGTGATCCTTATCGCATCACTTCTGAGGGTTGACCAAAAATATCCAGCAAGAAGAGTTTTCTTGGCCAACGCCAATCCCCCAAGGTGATCTCCACAACATCCTCGTGTATTTCTCGGAGGACATTCTCTGCCTCTTCCATGCACAGGCATCTGAGCAGGCCCGACAAATGACCTTTTATACAAAACATCCTCAATCAGAACAAATCGGAAAGCCTTGCTCTGTAACCGCCATGCTTGGTTCTTATCATTAGGCAGCTCAGACTTTTATAAGTAATTCAAGATTGGGGTCATCCATCCCATGACCTCGGGAGATTCTATCCTGAGCTGGGTGGATGGAACCAGCTCGGTCTGAAATATGAATTCCCTTTGGGACAAAGGTATTAGGAACATAGCCCACTTGGAGAGCTCATCAGCCTTGTGATTTTCCTCCCTATGGATTTGCACCATACTCCAGTCCGCAAAGCTTTCTGACATCTCCTGGATAGCCCTCAAATATTCTATCATCTTTTTGCTCTTGGACTCGTAATTTCCTTTCACTTGCTGGGTTGCCAAATAGGAGTCGGAATGAAGGACTACCCGGCTGGCACCCACCTCCCTAGCCAACCTTAGCCCAATCAGCATGGCCTTGTACTATGCTTCATTGTTCGAGGCTTGAAAATCCAATCTGACAATGACATTCATCTTCTCTCTGAACAATTCCTATACCACTTCCCTCGTGGTTTGCTGCCCCATCTATATATTCCATGGCTCTTCGGTTTCGACTTCGATCATCTCTGCGAGGAAGTCTGACAAAGCCTGGGCTTTGATGGACAACATGGGTTGATAAGTCACGTCATACTCACCAAGCTCAATCGACCACTTTACCAACCTCCCCAATACGCCAGGCTGGTTCATGATTCTCCCCATGGGAATGTTGGTTCGTACCGAGATGGGTTGAGATAGAAAGTATGGTCTCAATCTTTTTGCGGTTATCACCAAAGCTAATGCCAAATTCTCGACCTCTGGATACCTGAGTTCCGCTCCTCTCAGTGCATGGCTAACATAATACATCGGCTTCTGATTTGCACCCTCTTATTTCACCAGTACTGAACTTACTGCATTCTCGGTAGCAGACAGGTAGACCTACAATCTTTCTCCGAGTTCAGGTTTTACCAAATCAGGTAGCTCAGCCAGATGCTTCTTCAAGTCAGCAAAAGCTTTTTTGCATTCGTCATTCAATCGACCTTTTTGGCTTTTCTCAGTACTTGAAAGAAAGAATAACTCCTATGTGCTGATCTGGAGATGAAGCGAGCCAGGGACACAATCTGCCCTGTCAGCTTCTGCACTTCTTTTATACTGCGAGGTGAGGTCATCTCCTGGATTGCTCTGACTTTATCCAGGTTGACCTCAATCCCCCATTCCATTACCATGAAACCCAAGAATTTTCCACTCTTAACACCAAATACCCACTAAGACGGGTTCAGTTTCAGCCCAAACCTACTCAGTGTTCCAAAGGTTTCCTCCAAGTCGGGCACCAGATTGGACCTACTTTTCAATTTTACCAGATTATCATCTACATACAATTCAATATTCCTTCCCCCCTGGTTCTCAAATACTTTGTCCATCAACCTCTGGTACGTGGCCCCGACATTTTTGAGGCCAAAAGGTATGACCGCATAATAGAACGTTCCATCCGAAGTTACAAAGCGGACCTTATCTTGGTCCTCTTTCGCCAAGATGAAACACAACAGCTCATAGGAAGTAGAATCTACAAGCTGGTTGATCCGCAAATAGAGGATATCGGTCTTTGGACAAACTTTATTCAATCACAGAAGTCAGTGCACATCCTCCATTTTCCGGAAGATTTTGGCACTAACACAACATTAGATAGCTAGGTGGGGAATTATACCTCCCTCACTTGGCCAGCTTTTAGCAAATTTTGAACCTAAGCTCTGATAATTCTGTCTTTATCTGGACCGAAGTGTCTTTTCTTTTGCCTGATGACCCTGACCCCGGTGTTAACATTTAACCTTTATTGTGCGATTCCAGACAAAGACTCCTGTTAATAAGACCTTGCAAATATCCCAATGTTCCTGGACAGACACTCCACCAGATCATGCTTCAAATCTTTTTCCAAGTCGGAGGACATTCTTGTGGTTTTCTCGAGCTGACCTGGGACCAACGTGATCTCTTCCTCTTCCTCCCGCATGGCCTGCACATCCTGTACCATTTGCACTCCTCTATCTCCATGTCTTCCATCATACCCCTCGAGTTTTTCACCTCTACTCTTACAGTTTTCAGCGTAACACTTCTTAGATGAAGGCTGGTCTCCCTTAACTTCCCCACTCTTTTCCCTATAGGGAACTTGATCTTTTGATGAAAAGTAGAGGCGATAGCTCTGAACTCGTTCATAGTTGGCCTCCCCAAAATGATGTTGTAAGAAGAAGGGTCCGTCACCATGGTAAATGTGATTAATCTCATCTTTTTGTCCTCGCCAGATCCCAAAGAAAGGGGCAGGAAGATCTGACTGAGGGGTAGACGGTATGCCCAGCAAAACAAACAGGGGCGTGTTGATCGGCTCAAGATGATATCCTCCCAAGTCGATATGCCGGAAAGCTTCGTCAAACAGCACATCACCAAACTCCCGGAGTCCATAAACACCCTCCCAACCTCATAGTTAGCAATGGTCGCCCTTATGACCGGAGCATCATTATGGGATGCGCGCACATCTTCCATATCTCGAGGGCCAAAACTGATGACTACCTCCTCCTCAGCATTGCAAACCCTTCCTATACTCAATATTTCCCTCCTGCTAGCTGCCTTCATAGCCCTGTTAGAATCCCCATCGGTTGTACCGCCCGAGATCATGTTTATGACGCCTCAACTTGGTCAGTTACCTCGGTGATGGTCAGTGTTATCGAGAATTCTCGAAGGTCCCTGACCGCGTCCTCTTCCCCGAGCTGGAGGTTGGAAGTTGTTTCGCACACCTCTTCCCTGCATCCATTGCGGACCTTGATCTCTTCCCCAAGAGAGATTGTCCTCAGGTGGATCAGGTCGGGATAATAATTGCTTGAACTAGGAATTGTTCTGTATGGCCTTCTCGAGTTCTTGGTCCATGCGATGACATTCTTGAGTAGTATACCCTGTCGCTTGGTGGAAGACACAATATTTGTCAGATGACTCATTTTGCTCCGAACTAACTTGAGTTGGCTTTTGCAAGATTTGTTTGTCCTCACATATACGGACGACCTCTTCCTTGTAAACTTTCAATGGCGTATACTGGGAGAAACACACGAGTTGCGCCCATTCCGTGGGCCTCTTCTCCGCCTGCCTTGGATATCTCTCCACAGTCTTCCCAACCTCATTCCTCCTCATTTTCTGGGCTTCTTCCACATTAATATACTTTTCAGCTCGGGTGAGTAGATCATCATAGGTAACAGGAGATTTCTTGACCAAGGAACGGAAGAAGGCCCCTCCTCGCAGGTCCTAGGTGAAGGCACTGATTAATCTCAGCCGGGCAGGTCGGTATTTCGTGTATCACAGTATTGAATTTTTTGATATACTCCCGAAGTGGCTCATCCCCACCTTGCCTCATTTTGAATAGGCTCAGAGATGTCCTTTTATACCACTTGCTGCTTGCATGCTGGTGTAGGAACACGAAGCTGAACCCTACGAAGGAAATAATGGATCCTACCTCCAGCTGGTTGAACCACTTCTGGGCCGGCTTCACCAGGGTGGTTAGAAACTGTAATACCCCCGAAATATGATATGATTATGTTCTACGATGATAAATTATGATGTGTTTAAGGGTTGTGGTGTATTTAAATTGGGGGCCACGATTTATGTTATGATGATATGATGTGGGGAACATGTTGGGTGTTTTAAAGGATGTATTAATTAAATGAAGTTAGAAAATATCGAGTGAGGATATTTTAATACATCGTACTATATACCGGGACACAATTAAACACCTCAAGGCACCCCAACCATACCACCCCCCAATCGGCCACCTCACCCCTTCCCCACTTGTTTAACCCATACCCCCACTTGATCATGCCCATGCTTCCAATCACTTTTTGCAGCCAACTCCTTCTCTTTTCCCCCCATTTTTGTTCCAGCTTAGCAGCTGTAAGGCAAGGAAAAATCTTGGTAAGAAGGTGTTCAAATCCTTGCAAAAAGAGGAGCAAAAAGAGAGGGGTAAGTGGTTACCATGTTTTTTCTGGGTTTGTGTTTGGGCTTGGGTTTGGTGGGTTGTTTTTAACGCATGCTAAGTGTAGACTTGGGTGAAACCTTGGTAATGATGCTTACATGGTAGTATTAAGTAACTACTAGCATGGTTGTTTGAGCATTTTACATGATTTATGTGATAGATTTCTTGTTATGAATCTATGTGCTCGAAAAACCTGGACAAAGAAGAAGATACTCTGTTTTTGTATAGGATGGTTGAGGATGAAGATTATGATGATGTTATGATGCATGTTAGCTTAGGTATTGTTAAACCTTTGATTGTAGAGCTTACATGGATATTTTATGAAGTTCTTCACATGTTTGTTTCAGCATGAAAGATGTGATATGAAGTAGAAAAGATGGTATGAAAAGAGGTGCTCAAAAATCTGGGGAAAATCCCGATTTTCAGAGCTCTCGATCGATCGAGATTTGGTCCCGATCGATCGAGCGAGACAGAAGGTCTAAGCATGTTTTCAAAATTTTGGTGCCGATCGATCGAAGGATTTCTCGATCGATCGGTGAAGCTCCTCGATCGATCGGTAAAATGTTTCGATCGATCGAGCGAGACAGAATTCTAAGGCACTGTTTGTAAACAGTGTCTCGATCGATCGAGACCTTGGGCCGATCGATCGAGAGAGGCAGAGAGTTGAAAAATATAATGATGTTTTATTTTGTTAAGTTTATGATGTGAGATGGTTTTGAGGCATCTAATATGGTATTATGTGGTCTTGTAGAACCATCCCAGGTACCGGCACCATCAAGGAGATAAAGTCTGTTGACTCCTCCTCCTTTTGAAAAGGTACGTAAGAGGCGTACGGGCATCGGACGGTAACACACATCTTTATACTACGATGAAATGACGATGTTTATACGATGTTTACACGATGATGTTTATACGATGTTTATACGATGAAGTTCATACGATGTTTATTGCTTATACGATGCTTATATGATGACATTTATACGATGTAATTGTGGTAAGATGCCACGGGGTAAGATGCCCCACATGGTAAGAGGCCATGCGATGTATTGTGGTAAGATGCCACGGGGTAAGATGCCCCACATGGTAAGAGGCCATGCGATGTATTGTGGTAAGATGCCACGGGGTAAGATGCCCCATATGGTAAGAGGCCATACGATTATATTGTGGTAAGATGCCACGGGGGTAAGACGCCCCATATGCATGATTATAAATCAGGGACAACAATAAGAAGTTAATGAGAAATCCAGCATATTTACTTAACAAATATTCATGCATTTGCTATGATGTTTTTATGATGCTAAGTAAGATTGTATATGCTCATGATGTGTTGTCCCTGTAGGTACACTTTTGGACGGAAGGACTAAGAGTCGGGTTGAGGCAGTGAGCTACGAGGGACACAGGAATGTATAGGATTCAAGTTATGATTAGTATCTACTCTAGGAGTAGTGTAAATCTAAATGACATTCTTTTAGAATGTAATGAATTATTTTTGAAGTTTTGTATTTTGGCCTGTAATCCTGTTAGCTCGTGTAACAACCAAAACCTTAAGATGTTACCTTAATGCATGATTAGTCCTTCTTATGTCTTTTAATCACTGTTAAGGTGGGAAGACCCCACATTAGTGGTATCAGAGCAGTGGTTAGATAACTCGGGAATGAGTGAAGGGTAGCCTTAGCAATAAGTTAGCTATGTGCTTACTTTTGGACATGTTTATATGTATGTTATTCATAAAGAAGAAGATGTTATACTAACATGTTCAATTATCTAACGATGAGTTTTATGAATTGCTTTTGGTGTTGTTATTAACCCTTGTGTTGCAGCATGGCAGCAAACATAGAAGTGGGTGACGCCATTAGTGTAAATGCAAGTGCTGGGCGTACGAATCCATTGCCACCACCAGCCTTGGGAGAGGAACCCTCTGAACAGCAGTTGCTACCTGGGGAATTGAGCTTGGCTCAGTTTATGATGTATCGACCTCCGATGTTCGAGGGAACTGAATCAGGAGAGAAAGCGGAGGAATGGTTAGAGAGGATCGGACAGATATTTGTGGCAGCGCCTTGTGCAAAGACGGCCTGGATCCGATTAGCAGAATTTCAGCTGTCCAAGAAGGCACTGATGTGGTGGAAAACCACAGTGATTGAGAAAGAGGCTCTGGGACAGGAAGTGAATTGGAAGATGTTCCGAACGCGGTTTCTAAACCGCTATTTCTCAGCCGCTGCAAGACAGGCCAAGGAGGATGAGTTTACCAGTTTAAGACAAGGTACCATGCCTGTATCTGACTATGCTCTACATTACTGTTCCTTACTACGATATGTGCCACACATTGCTGCAAGCACTCAAGCGAAGATGCGGAACTTCATGAAGGGCTTAAGGCCTGAACTGTATGACATGGTGATCACTTATGGCCCTGCCTGTTTTGATGATGCACTCTCACGAGCTGAGCTAGCTGAACTGGGAGTCGGTGCATATCCTGATGCTGTGCCACCTCCGGCACCCCCTCAGAGATCCACTTCTGATAATTTGAAGCCCAGGGGTGATCAGTTTAAGCCTAGGGGAAACACTTCAGCATCGAGATTCAGTGGCAAGAGGCCCGAGAATCGATGGAAAGGGAAAGGTAGGAATGATGCTCCATCTGGGAGAGGACAGTCTCAGGGAGACAGATCTGGAAGAGTTCAGTGCACTCTTTGTGGGCAACCACATTTGGCAAAGGACTGCGTAGGATGTTATGTCTGTGGCGACAGAGACCACTTTGCTCGGCGGTGTCCCAACAGGGGAAGACAGCAGAGCTCTACGGGGAGACCTGCGGACAGAACGGCACAACACCGGCCACCTTTTGTGCCAAGACAGTATGTAGGTCAGCCCGCGGGGCCACCTCAGGGACAGGTGTATGCTTTGACGAGGGAGCAGGCTACAGCGGCCCCGGAGGAAGTTATAGCGGGTACGTGTCTTTTATTTACGCACCCTGCTCTTATATTGATAGACACAGGTGCGTCACACTCTTTTGTGTCGACGAGTTTTGTTGAAAGGCACCACATATGCACTTCTCCGTCCCCCATGCCTCTTCTGGTCTCGACCCCCGCTGGAAGAAGTTTGACTACGGATCAGATTGTCTATGATGGCCTCATTTATTTTGAGGATAATGAGCTAAGATCAGATTTGATTGTGCTGGGAATGACAGACTTCGATTGCATTGTGGGTATCGATATTCTGAACAAGTATCAGGCAGTGGTAGACTGCAGGCAGAGGACTGTCCAATTTAGATCTGTATCGGGAGTCCAGTGGACATTTTATGGGGATGGTTCCCGTCCGAAGATTCCATTAATATCTGCTGTCAAGATGACACAGCTATTGGAACGAGGTCATGCAGGATATCTTATCTATGCTGTTGATATGACGGATAAGAGGAAGGAATTAAAGGTTGAGGATGTGCCCGTAGTGGCGGAGTTTCCGATGTATTTCCGGAGGAGATTCCCGGATTCCCACCGACGAGAGAGGTCGAGTTTGGGATTGAGTTGCTACCAAGGACGTCTGCAATTTCTCGTGCCCCGTATAGGATGGCACCAGCGTAGCTAAGAGAGCTAAAGATTCAATTGCAAGAGCTCCTAGACAAAAGCTACATACGCCCTAGCATATCGCCATGGGGTGCGCCTGTCTTATTTGTTAAGAAGAAAGATGGATCGATGCGTCTATGCATTGACTATAGGCAGTTGAACAAAGCTACAGTAAAGAACAAGTATCCACTTCCGAGGATCGATGACTTGTTCGATCAGTTGCAGGGTACGAGGCTCTACAGTAAGATCGATCTGAGGTCGGGGTACCATCAGATTCGAGTAAGAGAAGATGATGTTCAGAAGACGGCTTTCAGGACTAGATATGGGCACTATGAATTCCTGGTCATGCCTTTTGGGGTGACGAATGCCCCAGCTGTCTTCATGAGTTTGATGAACAGGATGTTCCAGCCATATTTGGATAAGTTCGTCATAGTCTTCATTGACGACATACTTATTTACTCTCGGACTGAAGAAGAGCATGTAAGGCACTTGAGGACAGTGCTTCAGATCCTTAGGGATCATCAGTTATATGCAAAGCTTAGTAAGTGCGAGTTCTGGTTGGACAGCGTGGTATTCTTAGGCCATGTCATATCTAGCCATGGGATATCTGTGGATCCCAAGAAGATTGAAGCTGTGATGGAGTGGGATGCACCCACTTCTGTACCTGAGATAAGGAGTTTTCTCGGTTTGGTAGGATATTACCGACGTTTCGTCGAGGGTTTTTCGAAGATTGCCAAACCCCTGACACAGCTGACTCAGAAAGGAGTCCCCTTCTTTTGGTCTGAAGCTTGTGAGGAAAGCTTCCAAGAGCTGAAGCGTCGTTTGACTACAGCGCCTGTGCTGGTGATTCCGTCGGAAGATAAGAGATTCGCCTTGTATACGGATGCATCATTACAGGGTTTGGGCTGTGTGTTGATGCAAGATAAGCATGTAGTGGCTTATGCATCGAGGCAACTGAAGCCACACGAAGCCAGGTATCCAGTGCATGATTTGGAACTGGCGGCCATCATATTTGCCTTGAAGATCTGGAGGCATTACTTATATGGCACGTCTTTTACTATATACACGGACCATAAGAGCCTGAAGTTCTTATTCACTCAGGCAGAGTTGAATATGAGGCAAAGAAGGTGGATGGATTTGCTCAAAGACTATGATTGTGAAATTGAGTACCATCCAGGTAAAGCGAACCTGATAGCAGATGCCTTAAGTCGGAAGGTGAAGAGTACTGCAGAGGATGTCATGTGTTTGTCAGCTTTGATGACTTCTTACTGCCATCTGGGCTATGACTTTGATGTAGACACGTCGCCTGTGCGAGTGTCGACCTTATTGGCGGAGTCAGATATATTTGAGGCAATCAGGAAGGCCCAGAAGTCAGATAGTGAGGTTCAGAGATGGACATCATTGGTACTTCAAGGTCAGCCATCCAAGTTCAGAGTGGCTGAGGATGATTCTTGAGACTGGGCAACCGATGGGTAGTCCCAGATCCACCAGGGCTGCGTAGAGGAATATTGGAGCGGGCTCACAGTAGTCGTTTCAGTATCCACCCAGGGGGGAAGAAGATGTACAAAGATCTATGCGATCAATTCTGGTGGAGACGCATGAAGCGTGAGGTAATCATTTTTGTTAAAAGATGTTTGATCTGCCAGCAGGTAAAGGCAGAGAGGCAGAGGCCTGGTGGAGAACTGAAGAGCTTAGAGGTGCCTGAATGGAAGTGGGAGCATATATCTATGGACTTCGTGACCCACTTGCCGAGGACGGCCTCAGGATTTGACGCGATCTGGGTGATCGTGGATAGGCTGACGAAGACGGCTCATTTCATCCCTTACAGTATGTCTTATACATACTTGAAGATGGCCCAGATGTATATACGGGATGTTGTGAGATTGCATGGTATTCCAGTCTCGATAGTGTCTGACAGAGACCCGAGGTTCACTTCACATTTCTGGGAGGGTCTCCAGACAGCTTTGGGCACAGAGGTGAGACTGAGTATGGCCTATCACCCTCAGACAGACGGCCAGACGGAGCGTACCATTCAGACGCTCGAGGACATGTTGAGGGCATGTATTTTGGAGTTTGATACTCCGAGGTATGTTGGGCCATATGAAGTTTTACAGCGTATCGGTACATTAGCTTATTGTTTGGCTCTACCGCCATCTTTATCTGGCATACACGATGTTTTCCATGTCTCTATGTTAAGGAAGTATGAGCCAGACCCGTCTCATGTCTTACAGCCTACTGAAGTACAGTTAGACTCAGATGTGTCCTACGTTGAACGACCAATCAGAATTCTGGATCGAGAGGATCGCAGACTACGAAGTAAAGTTATACCGATGGTCAAAGTTCAGTGGGATCGTCGGGGTGTCGAGGAGGCTACGTGGGAGACGGAACGGCATATGGTGCAGCACTATAAGGAAATATTCTCTGGTATGTTTTATGTTTAGTTTCGATATGATGATGCATGTGGATTTCGAGGACGAAATCTTATAAGTAGGGGAGTAATGTAATACCCCCGAAATGTGATATGATTATGTTCTACGATGATAAATTATGATGTGTTTAAGGGTTGTGGTGTATTTAAATTGGGGGCCACGATTTATGTTATGATGATATGATGTGGGGAACATGTTGGGTGTTTTAAAGGATGTATTAATTAAATGAAGTTAGAAAATATCGAGTGAGGATATTTTAATACATCGTACTATATACCGGGACACAATTAAACACCTCAAGGCACCCCAACCATACCACCCCCCAATCGGCCACCTCACCCCTTCCCCACTTGTTTAACCCATACCCCCACTTGATCATGACCATGCTTCCAATCACTTTTTGCAGCCAACTCCTTCTCTTTTCCCCCCATTTTCATTCCAACTTAGCAGCTGTAAGGCAAGGAAAAAGCTTGGTAAGAAGGTGTTCAAATCCTTGCAAAAAGAGGAGCAAAAAGAGAGGGGTAAGTGGGTACCCTGTTTTTTCTGGGTTTGTGTTTGGGCTTGGGTTTGGTGGGTTGTTTTTAACGCATGCTAAGTGTAGACTTGGGTGAAACCTTGGTAAGGATGCTTACATGGTAGTATTAAGTAACTACTAGCATGGTTGTTTGATCATTTTACATGATTTATGTGATAGATTTCTTGTTATGAATCTATGTGCTCGAAAAACCTGGACAAAGAAGAAGATACTCTGTTTTTGTATAGGATGGTTGAGGATGAAGATTATGATGATGTTATGATGCATGTTAGCTTAGGTATTGTTAAACCTTTGATTGTAGAGCTTACATGGATATTTTATGAAGTTCTTCACATGTTTGTTTCAGCATGAAAGATGTGATATGAAGTAGAAAAGATGGTTTGAAAAGAGGTGCTCAAAAATCTGGGGAAAATCCCGATTTTTCAGAGCTATCGATCGATCGAGATTTGGTCCCGATCGATCGAGCGAGACAGAAGGTCTAAGCATGTTTTCAAAATTTTGGTGCCGATCGATCGAAGGATTTCTCGATCGATCGGTGAAGCTCCTCGATCGATCGGTAAAATGTTTCGATCGATCGAGCGAGACAGAATGCTAAGGCACTGTTTGTGCACAGTGTCTCGATCGATTGAGACCTTGGGCCGATCGATCGAGAGAGGCAGAGAGTTGAAAAATATAATGATGTTTTATTTTGTTAAGTTTATGATGTGAGATGGTTTTGAGGCATCTAATATGGTATTATGTGGTCTTGTAGAACCATCCCAGGTACCGGCACCATCAAGGAGATAAAGTCTGTTGACTCCTCCTCCTTTTGAAAAGGTACGTAAGAGGCGTACGGGCATCGGACGGTAACACACATCTTTATACTACGACTATGCTTTTATTGCATGAGTATTCACGATGAAATGACGATGTTTATACGATGTTTACATGATGATGTTTATACGATGTTTATACGATGAAGTTCATACGATGTTTATTGCTTATACGATGCTTATATGATGACATTTATACGATGTAATTGTGGTAAGATGCCACGGGGTAAGATGCCCCACATGGTAAGAGGCCATGCGATGTATTGTGGTAAGATGCCACGGGGTAAGATGCCCCATATGGTAAGAGGCCATACGATGATATTGTGGTAAGATGCCACAGGGGTAAGACGCCCCATGTGCATGATTATAAATCAGGGACAACAATAAGAAGTTAATGAGAAATCCAGCATATTTACTACAAATATTTCATGCATTTGCTATGATGTTTTTATGATGCTAAGTAAGATTGTATATGCTCATGATGTGTTGTCCCTGTAGGTACACTTTCGGACGGAAGGACTAAGGGTCGGGTTGAGGCAGTGAGCTACGAGGGACACAGGAATGTATAGGATTCAAGTTATGATTAGTATCTACTCTAGGAGTAGTGTAAATCTAAATGACATTCTTTTAGAATGTAATGAATTATTTTTGAAGTTTTGTATTTTGGCCTGTAATCCTGTTAGCTCGTGTAACAACCAAAACCTTAAGATGTTACCTTAATGCATGATTAGTCCTTCTTATGTCTTTTAATCACTGTTAAGGTGGGAAGACCCCACAGAAACACTTTGCATTTTAAATGGTTCGAGTAACAATATAGCATGGCCGCGTTCTCGAACCTGCCCAAATGTTCTTCTGGGTCTGTACTCCTTCATACTCCCCAACATTAGGAGGCCGAAAATTATTGGGGAGTTCCTCATTTACTATCTCGAGGGAGAAAGAGGTTCCCCTCCTCGGGACGCAGACACCCCCAATTCCCTTCTTCATCCTCTTGACCTCATCCTTCAGCTCCTCCATACGACCTTCTATATTCGGGGCAATAACCATTTTAGGGCGAGAAGTAGTCCCCTGCTCGGGCTCCTTCTCCTGGTGGAAACTTTCCCCTAGCACGTCCTCGGACGGACCTCCATTTCTTTCCATAGTCTGTTCCATGGTGACTGCGATTAGGCGGGTGAGTTGTTCCAATGTAAGGGCCCCCGCCGTCATGTTAACCCCGGGGGTTGGTTGCTCTTCTCCATTGGCTGAGGCATGATATTCCTGATTTTCCTCCAGGTCGGTTCTCCTTGTTCTTACCATTATATCAACGTCCTTCGCTACACTTCCCATGGAGGCGCCAATTCGTTACCTGAAAATATGGTAGGGTTTTTTTCAAAATAAATAATAGCTCTCCCTTGAAGGTAGGATGATCTATCCTGCAAAACAAGATGTTAGACGGGAGCTAGAGAGGAGTTCTCCGGCAACACCCCTTCGACGATCAAGTCAGTACTGGAAAGAAGTTAGCAAAATAATAGAATCAATTTGCAGGATAAAACGTGTCTCTGTTCAAACTAAAAAACCTCATAGTTATAAGATAAGATGGAACAACCTGTAACGGCTTGCCTAGGGCTTATGGGACAATACCTGTTGTTGGGGGGTGTGGATGAGAGCCACAGGTGAGGGGACCACAAACAACGGTTACATATTATGCCTGTACTCGGTGTACTTGATCGTCTCCTGATTGGTTGATGGATGTAGCCTTGCTTTAATAGGTGCCCGACTCCTGTAGCCCTAGTCCTGGTACACATGACCATCATAGATTTCAGATGGCCATACCCCGGGATGATGGATAGGGCTCAGCCCAGGGCCGTTCAGATGGCTCATGATTGCCTCAATGGGAGATAATATGTTTGGGCTCGGGTAGGGCGGAATCACCTCGGCTGATGGTTTGAAATGGACAACCTTTCACCTCGGCTGCCGAGGTGATGCGCGCATCTGGGCCGGACTCAGCTACGGAGGACGAGGGTGGCACTCAGCACGTGTACCAACCCAATGAGCAACTGGGCCTCCCAAGATTGTGCTTACCCGGCCCAACAAAGTTCGGGTCCAAAGTTCGAGAAAATAGTCAAATTCGTCCTTTAAGTTTGCTTATTTTGGATTTTCGTCCTTTAAGTAGTCAAATATGGGATTTAGTCACATGGCTTTGGTTTTCTCCGTCTTTTGGTCATATTGCGCCGGAATGCTGACATGTCGCCAAAAAATGATAACGTGGCATCGAAAATGCTGATGTGTGCGGCACCGCGTCAATACTTTGGTGAAGTTAAGCAAAAAATAAAAAATAAACAGAATGTCGAAGTCCCAATTTTTAATTTTGAGTTTCACGTTGCACTGTGGTATTTCTGGAAAGTCAAGTTCGGCTTCGGCAAGGACCAATTTGCAATTGTATTCCTCATCGAAAATGTTGCGACAGCGATATCAAATGTATTTTCCTATTTATTTCTTCTTCTTTTTTCAATAATATTACATGATTCTTGTTAAATAAGAAATTATATATTTAAGGTATTTTGCATGCCTATGTTGGGAAATCTTGTTGGAGAAACCACATTGCTATCTTTCGCACTGTTTAATGCATTCTTATGTGTATGTATGCTAACTTCAATCATTCTGTTCTTTGATTCTGAAATATTTACTCCAACTCTGCACAATGTGTATGTGATGGATTTGTAAATTTTGCAGATGCTGTTGAATAGCATAGCATGGTCACCTTGGGTGAGATCTTTAATAATAATACTATTTGAGATGTATATATATTTTTAAAGAAAATATAGTCCTCTTTATCAAAATTGATAGTATTTTTTCTTTAGGAGTGATAGTATTTTTTCTTTAGGAGTGATCATGTGGCATTGCACACGTGAGACCTAACTCCGGTGCTACATCAGCGACACATTGGGAAAATGACCAAAATTACTAAAACAAAGATTGCGGACTAATACAAAAGTTTGAAAAGTATATAGATGGCCAAAATCGAAAAAAAACATTATAATGATAAAATTACAATTTTTTTATTTTATTAAAAGTTAAAGGGAAAATTACACAAAACATCCTATAGTTTGTTCCAAATTTCACTTAACCGTTGTTTGAAAAGTTACGGTTTACATACTCAACTTACATGAATTGTAACACTTTGCATGACATTGACTCGATTTTGTATTTTTATCGAAGATTTATCGCCGAATTCAATCATTACCTGATAGGGTTGATTATTACGCGTATTTGAGCTTTGATTTATATATATATTCGTGTAGATTCCGTGAAGATGTTATGCTTTTTGGTATTTATTTGATTATTTCAAGAATCTAGGTGGAATCTGGAAGAATTGAGCTACAAGGAAGAAAACGGATCAAATCAAGCCAATAAATGAAGAATTTGAGTTCTGACATTCTCGATCAATCGGAACAGGAAGTCGATCGATCGACAAAGGCAGAAGTTTTGGTCAACATTAAATTTCAGAGCTCGATCGATCGGAATCACCAGCTCGATCGATCGAGAGAGGCAGAGAGTTGGCAAGAAAATATGAAGAAAGCTCGATCGATCGGAAGCTTCAGCTCGATCGAGTGAGCGAGGCAGAGAAAACTCATACTCGGAAGCTGATGGCGCTCGATCGATCGAGACATATCAACCGATCGATCGAGACGCATAATTTTCTGAAAATAAAAGTCTTGATTTGGTTTGATTTTTGGAAACACTTCCATATCTCCCCTCCTCTATAAATAAGGAAAAGAGGCACAAAAATTGCATCCATATTTCTGAATAGAGTCAGACCTAAATAAGAATTCTTTAGCTGCCTTTCATCTACCCGGAACAAGAGAAGGTTGAAGAATCCTTTGAAGTGCAAGGAAGGAAGCGAGAGAAGAAAGATCGTTCAACGCACAGAGTCGCTCCTACGTTTATCGTATTTCTAAACTCTAGATTAATTTGATTTTCATAATTATTTGATGTTTTTGAGGTTGAGAGACGATTAAGCATCTTATTAATTTGATTTGAATTTAATTGAGTTTATTCTATCAAGTTTAAGGAATTTTGTGTTTGAATCTTTGATTTGGTTGTGTTTGAGTGAATCAATATATCAAAGCCTAGCTACCTTTGATTGAAATTGTGAATTATAATTGAGATCGAGAGATAAAATTATATTACGCTAAAATAATCCATGTTGTATGTTTAAGATTTAGATCGAGAGATAAAATCACATACGTGGTCACTTTAAATTGAAAGATTTAAAGATCAACGGTTTTCATAGAGATTTATTCGGTATTAATTTGGTTTAAGTGAACGAGAGTTACTTGTTCAATTTATTACTAGTTTCAATACAGCTCAAGAAAGTGTATTGATTATATTCAGAAATCCGTCACCTTAAGATTGATTGATAAGTAATTGTTTTAACAAACAAATCATTGACGATACACAATTGAACGAACATCTTGATAGAGTTCTTGAGCGGAATTCCTTCGCATCTTCAAAGGAGTTGTTTTATTTTTGAGTTTTTAATTCTTTAGTTAATTAGTTAATTAATCATCTTTTTCGTAGGCTAAATATAATTTTGCTAATTTTATTTGGTACTTATACGTTAGTCCCTGTGGGTTCGACATCCTTTCTTATATATCACTATATTAAAACTTGACACCGTGCACTTGCAGTAAAATCACTACACTGAGGAATAATTGTTTAAAATAAAAGCGATCAAGTTTTTGGCGCCGTTGCCGGGGACTAATTTGTATAATATCATACGAGATTAGTTAATTGTAATTTAGCCATTAATTTTTTTTTTTTTGTTTCATTGTTTGTTACTCTTGACCATTGGGTTTACTACAGTGTGTTTTTCCTTTGGATTGATTTTACAGGTAGTCATATTCTTGGTTCATGCTAAGGAGTAGCAACCCTACACTCGAGCCGTTTGACCCAGAAATCGAGCGTACGTGTCTAAGGAAAATTAGGGAAGCTCGAGCGATGGCTGACAACAATCAAGAAGGGGGCGCGAACAACGAAGCACATAATCAAAGATCGATGATGGATTATGCTCAACCAGCGTTTCATGGATCATTGTCAAGTATTACGAGGCCAACCATTCAAGCCAATAATTTTGAAATAAAGCCGGCGATAATACAGATGATCCAGCAGTCCGTGATGTTTGGAGGAGTAGCCACTGATGATCCAAACGCTCACATCTCCCACTTATTGGAGATTTTTGACACTTTCAAACATAATGGGGTTTCTGATGACGCCATGAGGTTAAGGTTATTTCCTTTCTCACTAAAAGATAAAGCTAAAGCTTGGTTGAACTCTTTACCTACAGGATCGATAACAACTTGGGAGGGGATGATGCAAGCGTTTCTGTCCAAATACTTTCCCCCTTCCAAAACAGCAAAGATGAGGAACGATATCACCACATTCTGGCAATACGACCCTGAAACACTATATGAGTCATGGGATCGTTTCAAGGATTTTCTTAGGAGATGCCCACACCATGGTCTTCCTATTTGGCTCCAGGTACAAACTTTTTATAACGGTTTATTTTCATCTAACCGTTCTATGATAGATGCAGCCTCGGGAGGATCCATAATGCGCAAAACTCCGGAAGCAGCGTATGAACTCTTAGAAGAGATGGCTTCTAACAGCTATCAATGGCAATCGGAGAGGAACGTGCCAACGAAACCGGTTGGAGTTCATCAAGTTGATGACATCACTGCTCTTTCGGCACAGTTGGAAGCGCTGAACAACAAGATAGATTATCATGAGCATGACAGCAATGCAAGCTCAAGTTATCACTTGCGAACTATGTGGAAGCAATCATCCAAGCACTGAGTGCCAGACATGTAACCCATTCATACAATCTAATGAGTCCGTGAATTATGTAGGAAACAGGCAGCCCAACAACCCCTACTCCAATACTTACAACCCGGGGTGGAGAAATCATCCGAACTTGCAATGGTCCAACCAAAACAATGTGTTGAACCCACAACAACAACCGGGGAATGTGCCTAAGCCGAGTATGGAGGAGCTCTTGACCAAGTTAATTTCATCGACTGAAACAAGGATGCAAAATCAGGATGCATCTATAAAAAACTTGGAGGTTCAAGTGGGGCAATTAACAGCTATAATTCATGGACGAGTTCAAGGGACACTACCTACGGATACGGTGAAAAACCCGAAGGAGCAAGCGAAAATGGACCACTGAGACGGAGGTGACAGTCCAGCTTGGGACTATAAATTAAGAACTTTCCTCTATCCTTTGTTTGTTTTTCAGTTTTTTTAGTCTAATTGTTTTTGTTTTTATTTTTGTTATTTTTCGAGCCTAACTCCATGCGTTAATTTTCAAATGCAGGAAAATGGAATTAGTCCAATCGGGGGGGGGGGGGGGGGGGGGGGGGGGGCGGATCAAATTTTGAAAAGTGAAAATTTGGAAAAATTGGTCTGGAAGTCTCGATAGATCGAGATTAAAGCTCGATTGATCGACCATGGGTTGAAAAAAATAATTTTTTTTTCTGGTGTCACCGATCGATCGAGATTTTACTCTCGATCGATCGCGGAAGGTCTTAAAGAGAAGAAAATTTTTCTTTCTCGCTCGGTCGATCGAGCGGAAACTCTCGATCGATCGAGCAACAAAATTTTCTTTTTTAACATCTGATTTCAGCAGTGGTAAAGCACGAAAATTCAATCCCCCAATTTTTCCAAGAAAAAAAAATCGCCCCTTTTATCAAATCCCCAAATTTCTTCCTATAATCTTCCCATACACTCACAAATCTTGCAATTTAAGCTTCCAAGCTTCATCTAATCACACTGTTTGCAACAGGTTTGAAGATTTACAACTGAAATTGGGAGATTTCATCAACAAGGAGGATTCCAAGCAAGATTCCAAGCCATCACCTAGATTTTCATGATATATGGTTTCGACTCTAGTGAATTTGGATATTAAGTAGTTGAATTGTGGGGAAGTGAAAGGTTGGTTGGTCAGATTTATACATTATTGCTGTGGTTTGTGATGTTGGTGATTTATTGTTGTGGTTGGGAGTGGCGAAGTAAGAATTGTAAATTGATCAATGGCGCCAAAGAGAAAGCAAAAGCAAGTCGAAGCCACCACTTCGGCTGCAGAGTATGATGAGAACCGCTTTGTGAATTCCGTAGCGGCGGAATTGTACCCTAGCTATCACCGTAAACCCCTCAGTCGCGAAAAGGGAATGAGTTTGGATAAGCTTGGATGCCCGGTCATTAAAGAAGCTAGGCGACGGGGGTGGTTTGAATTCATCCAACAACCTATTAATGCGGTGGTCCCGGTAGTAAGGGAATTCTATGCAAATTTGAGGACGGTCCACCCAAATTCAAGAGAGGTTGTATTTGTGAGGGGTAAAGATATTGAATATGATCGATTCAAGTTGAATGCGATTTTTAGGATGCCTTCTATAAAAAAACAGTGATTACAAAGCGTTCAAAACAAGCCAAATCAACTATGACGAGGTAATTTCTGTAATCGGTATCGAGGGGGTTGATTGGCAAAGAAACAACAATGGAGAGCCCCAATTGGTCCTCAAGAAATATCTGAAACCAGAGGCACAAGCTTGGTTCTCTTTCATAGCCGCCCGGGTCATGCCATCGAACCACACTTCTGAGGTTACTAAGGAGAGAGCTACCCTGGTATATGCCATACTTATAGGGCAAACGGTGGATTTGGGGCATATTATCAATGAACATATATGTGACATCGGTAGAAGTCCACCCACCTCTGCATTGCCTTTTCCATCGACTATCACAGCCCTTTGCAAGAGAGGTGGAGTGAAGTGGGACACCGATGAGGAACTCCTACCGCCTAAAGGACCAATTGTGGTTGATGGGCCACCACCTCCTACAGGCCGACGAAGGGCCGAGCCACGGCCCCCGAGCAGCAGACATGCTGGGGCATCCTCCTCTTCCGCTGCAGAGCATACATCGATTACCTTGGACTCCCTTCACAGAGATCTCCAAGACCTCCGCCTGGAGCAGCATGGCATCCAAAATCTGAAACGGGAACTACAGTGGGGCCAAGCACAGATAAGTCAGCACCTGCAATACCAATGTGCATGGAATAATGCATTGACCCAAGGTTTCTGACCGCTCTTTTTTTAAACAATTATTTCTCAGTGTAGCAATTCTACAACAAGTGCACGGTGTCAAGTTTAGTATAGTTAAATGAAAGTAAGGGTTGTCGAATCCACAGGGACTAACGTATAAGTACCAAATAAAACTAGTAAAATTATATTTAGCCTACGATTAAAAAGGGGGGTAGATTAACTAATGCAAATTTAGAACTAAAGAACCCAAATAAAACAAGAATAAATAAAATAAATGGCTTCCGGATATGCAAAGGAATTTCGCTCGAGAAATTTATCTAGCTCTTTGTTCAACTGTGTTTTCGTCAATGATTCGTTTGAATAAGCAACTACTAAACAATCGATTCTTAAGATGAAAGGCATTCACTGTTATTCAATACACTCTCTTGAGCTGTAAAGAAACTAATATCAACTTGGAACAAGTAATTCTCGTTCACTTATTTACTAATCCGATATTGCAAAAATCTTCAAAACTTAGTTACTCTAAACCTCTCGATTCAAAGTGCTCACGTATGTGATTTTATCTCTCGATCTCAATATTAAACATACATCATGAATTATTGTAGCGTATTATAACGTTATCTCTCGATCTCGGTTATAACTCACAAATTCAATCAAAGTTAGCTAGGCTTTGATATCATTAAGCATATAATTCATGAACAATAAGAAATCAATCCACTCAAACACATTCGAATCAATAACTCAAACACAATTATACTCAAACTCGATAAAATAAACTCAATTCAATTCAAATCAAATAAATGAGATGTTTAATTGTCTCTCAACCTCAAAAACATCAAATGAATATGAAAATCAAATAAATCAGAGTTTAGAAATACGATAAATGTGGGAACAAATCCACGCGTTGCACCGTAATCTCTTCTCTTGCTCTTTCCTTGCACTCCGTAAATGACTCACTCAAGCTCGGACGAAGAACGGAGGAAGATGGCTTTTCCTCGGGTTCTTCTCGGCGGCTACTAGGGTTCTATCCTCCTAATTTTCGGCTCTCTCCCTCTCTGATATGATCTTTTTCTATATGGAAATGATCTCCCCTTTTAAAACCACAGAGAATCCATCAAATATGGAAGATAAGATTTTTTAAAAATTCGCGTATCGATCGATCGAAAAGATTGTCCGATCGATCGGTGCACTGTTCATTTCAGCGTTTTAAACTCCCTGCCTCGATCGATCGATCGAAATTTTGGTTCCGATCGATCGACACTTCGATAAACTTGTTGCTGAATTCTCTGCCCGGATCGATCGATCGGTGCTTTGCAAAATCTGAATTCTTCTCTTTTCTCTTTTTCGCCTCGATTTCACCCGTTTTCTTCATTTTAGCTCATTTCTACCATTTCTGACCTATTTTCCTGAAACAAGCAAATAAATACCAAAAAACGTAATTTCATCCAGGAAAAAGTACGAAAAGCGGTAAGAAATTACAGCTAAAAACACGTAATATCTACGCCTACCAACTCCCCCAAACTTGGACTTGATCGTCCTCGAGCAAGCAATAACCTCAAAAAAGTAGAGTTAAACTTAATACTTTGGATGAATCATCTTTACAACTCAAAGTAAAAGCTCAGCGATTCTACTTGCACATCAATAAGAATCATTCAAAGTTCAACAGTAAGTGTTTTCTCCTAAGCTAAACAATACATCGCAACATCGGAACGTGCGTGTGTGCTATTGTCAATCATGAGGTATAATCATATCTTTAAGATCAAAATGTGCCATAAAAACTCAAAGTCAAGATTACTTTAGATTACTCTACAAATCTACTATCCATCACTTCTCCACTAATGTAATTATTCCCTAGACTTGGATCAGAAGGTCTTTAAAAGCTTATAGCGTTAGGCCTTTTGGTGTCGGCTCCAAAGAAAAGGTAGGATGAATGCAAAGAAGAGAGTATAATAGAATATTTTTCGCACAATATTGAGCTTCTCTTCAACTTTTTCTAGCCTTGGCCACTTTCTTATTTGAATGTTTTCATTTTTTTTTACAAGGCTTTTCTCTACATCTTTTCTTATTGCTCATTCTTTTGTTCATTTTGTTTTTCACAATGAACTCATCTACATATACAATTCAGTGCAATGAATGAGATTCATTATACTCCCTTAGGGACGGATAAAATATTTCCTTTAGGCTCAATCCAAGGTAGGTATAATGAGTTAGCCAAAAATGTCGAATGAGGGTCTAATTATATGCAATGCATATACCATTCTTTTTCAGTAAGGCTCAAGAGGGTACACTAAGGAATGATGTAGACAAGGTAAGCTTGAAAGGCACAAACTGTCCAAAGATCGCCTAAATCATCTCCAAGTCAAGTTCCTAATTATAAAATTTCGCCACAAAGTGCTTCCAAATAAATTGTAGAGTTTTCTAAGATGCTCAAGACAAATCATAGTTAACACAAGTTTTCACTTTATTCAATACATACTTCACTCAATCATGACTCAAAACATGCTCAAACTATTCCTCAATTTTGACATAAGCTCGACAAAGGATATATACAAACAAGTTAAAAATTTTCATAACTCCTATCTAGATGGGGATTAATTTCATCATGTAGTACCGTTGCAAATCCAACTCATCATTTCTCAAGAATAACTCATTTTAAATTTTTTTTTATGTGATCAAAAACAATATAATCTCATGCTAGACTAGTCATGCAAGGAAGTAACACAAGACAACAACAGAAACCAGTAAACACCCCCCAAACTTAAATCAAGCTTTGTCCTCAATGTTTAAAAGAATCAAAAGGGAAACAATAAACTCCCCTGATCAAGACGCTTGCATGAGGGTTGAGGAAGATTTGCTTTGAAAGTTCCACTGATGTAAGGGTTTATCGCTCCAACTGAGTACCTAGCAAGATAAGAATGCAAATGGTAACATCGTCGACTCGAGAGATAAACAAACTAAATGCAAAAACTGAAAATAAACAAAACCCAATAGCAAAAGGATACGCTTGGGTTGCCTCCCAAGTCTTCATTCAGTATGCCCTCAATATTGGCAAGATTACAGTGTAAGCTCGTCGCCCCAACAACTTTCTTCATGAAATAGTAGGCGTGATAGAATGATTCTTGATTTGGCTTCATATCTTGGAGGATGTAGTGCGGTGAAGTTGGCATCAATGGAAAATATGGACCCACATATGGCATAGAACATGTCTCCATCGATGGGCTCAAATCAGAATCTTCGATCGTCTCTTCCTTCTCCAACATCACACTTGACTCATCTTCACATGCCAACTCCTCGGATGACATCTCTGAAGTAGTCTCAATCTCTTGACGAGGCTCAAGTTCCCTCGACTCTTCCACACTAGTAGGATTACTCCCCCAAACTTGGTTGGTTGAGGGATCATCATCATATAACCAAACTCGATTCGTCGCCTCTTGATTTGTAGCCCTCATCTCTTCCTCTTGGCAGCTAGTTGAAATTGTCTCCATGAGGACCGCCATTTGCTGCTCCAGGTGACACATAGAGTTGGTTTGGCACTCCAAACTATTCTCAGTTGATGCCATGAATCTCAATAAGGTATCCTCTAACTGAGTCGTGACATCTGCAGAACTATCTCTCCTCTCTTCGTGATGTTCAAATGGTTGTGGCGTATCAATAGGGTAGTGAAGCTCCGGTGGGTATTGGTGACTCCAACCTTGTAGTGAAGGATCACAATGCCAGTGATGATCGAAGTCCGCCATATCATTGAACAGGTGCACCACACTGTTCTCATCTCTATCAACCAGGGGACTCCCAGTCACCAGTGCTCCGCTCAATACCCATTCTCGTGTCTGTGCATCCAACCCGTTGAAGAAATATTGCAAGAGAGTATAGTTCGAAAAGTTGTGATACCGGAATGTGTTGGCCACTTCATTGAATCTCTCCCAAACAGCGTAGAACGGTTCGAAACGTTGTTGGACAAAGCTTGTGAAGGCTTGTTGATGTAGCATCTCCAAGTACCTCACAAGACAAACAAAACAAAAACAAAAATAAATTTATAATTTTTTTTTTTTCGAATGAAATAATAATAAAAAAAAAATTGGCTAAATTACAATTAACTAATCTCGTATGATATTATACAAATTAGTCCCCGGCAACGGCGCCAAAAACTTGACCGCTCTTTTTTTAAACAATTATTTCTCAGTGTAGCGATTCTACCGCAAGTGCACGGTGTCAAGTTTTAGTATAGTTAAATGAAAGTAAGGGTTGTCGAATCCACAGGGACTAACGTATAAGTACCAAATAAAACTAGTAAAATTATATTTAGCCTACGATTAAAAAGGAGGTAGATTAACTAATGCAAATTTAGAACTAAAGAACCCAAATAAAACAAGAATAAATAAAATAAATGGTTTCCGGATATGCAAAGGAATTTCTCTCGAGAAATTTATCTAGCTCTTCGTTCAACTGTGTTTTCGTCAATGATTCGTTTGAATAAGCAACTACTAAACAATCGATTCTTAAGGTGAAAGGATTTCGCTGTTATTCAATACACTCTCTCGAGCTGTAAAGAAACTAATATCAACTTAGAACAAGTAACTCTCGTTCACTTATTTACTAATCCGATATTGCAAAAATCATCAAAACCTAGTTACTCTAAACCTCTCGATTCAAAGTGCTCACGTATGTGATTTTATCTCTCGATCTCAATCTTAAACATACATCATGAATTATTGTAGCGTATTATAACGTTATCTCTCGATCTCGGATATAACTCACAAATTCAATCAAAGTTAGCTAGGCTTTGATATCATTAAGCATATAATTCATGAACAATAAGAAATCAATCCACTCAAACACATTCAAATGAATAACTCAAACACAATTATACTCAAACTCGATAAAATAAACTCAATTCAATTCAAATCAAATAAATGAGATGTTTAATTGTCTCTCAACCTCAAAAAGATCAAATGAATATGAAAATCAAATAAATCAGAGTTTAGAAATACGATAAATGTGGGAACAAATCCGCGTGTTGCACCGTAATCTCTTCTCTTGCTCCTTCCTTGCACTCCGGAAATGACTCACTCAAGCTCGGACGGAGAACGGAGGAAGATGACTTTTCCTCGGGTTCTTCTCGGCGGCTACTAGGGTTCTATCCTCCTAATTTTCGGCTCTCTCCCTCTCTGATATGATCTTTTTCTATATGGAAATGATCTCCCCTTTTAAAACCACCGAGAATCCATCAAATATGGAAGATAAGATTTTTTAAAAATTCGCTTATCGATCGATCGAAAAATTGTCCGATCGATCGGTGCACTGTTCATTTCAGCGTTTTAAACTCTCTGGCTCGATCGATCGATCGAAATTTTGGTTCCGATCGATCGAAATTTTGGTTCCGATCGATCGACACTTCGATAAACTTGTTGCTGAATTCTCTGCCCGAATCGATCGATCGAGAAATATTCTCGATCGATCGGTGCTTTGCAAAATCCGAATTCTTCTCTTTTTCTCTTTTTCGCCTCGATTCCACCCGTTTTCTTCATTTTAGCTCATTTCTACCATTTCCGACCTATTTTCCTGAAACAAGAAAATAAATACCAAAAAGCGTAATTTCATCCAGGAAAAATTATGAAAAACGGTAAGAAATTACAGCTAAAAACACGTAATATCTACGCCTATCAGTTTCCCATATATTCAGTTCCCGCCTGAGCCACAATTTCGACCATTCCCGCCATACCATCAACCACCACCACCGGATTATCCGCCACACCCACCGTACGAGCCTGAGGAGCCATATTACCCAGTACCACCTCCGGAGCATGATGAGGACGACGATCACTGACGATCGTCGTCGAGGTATGTGCTTTGCCTTTGCATTTATTGTTTACCATACATTGAGGGCAATGCATGTACTAAGTTTGGGGGGGTGTTTACTGTTTTCTGCTGTTGACTTGTGGTACTTCCTTGCATGACTGATCTATAATGAGATTAGATCGTTTTTGGGCATATAAATTTTTTTTTCTCTCTCGAAAATGAGTTCATCATTTAGAAATAATGAATTAGAATTGCAATGGTATTACATGATGATATTAATCCCCATCTCAACTTAAGTCTTGAAGATTTTGACTTGTTTGTGAATATCTTAGGTCAAGTTAATATTTCAAAAATTGAGGAATATTTTGAGCACTTTTGGCTCATGATTGAGTGAATTGTATATTGGAACAATTTTGTTAACTATGATTTATCTTGAGGATCTTAAAACACTTTAGAACCTAGTTGAGAGCACTTTGAGGCGAAATTTTATAGTTAGGAACTAGACTTGGAAATGATTTAGGCGATCTTTGGACCGTTTGAGCCTTTCAAGCTTACCATGTTTATATCAATCTCTTGTTCCTTAATTTGAGCATAAATGATAAAAGAATGGAGTATGTTTGACATACTATTCGCCCACATTCAACATTTTTTTGGCAACCTCATTATACCCACCTACTTGAGCCTAAATGGAAGATTTTTATCTTAACCCTAAGGGAGTATAATGATTCTCATTAGATGCATTTGAATTGCTAAACTTTGATGAGCTTATTGTTAAAAAATTTGATGCATGTAAAAAGAAAAAGATGGAAAAAGCCTTGAGAAAAAAAGTGAATAAATAAGACCCAAAGTGGCCAAGGCTAGAAAAAAGAAGAAGAGCTCAAAGTGTGCTAAAAAATTTGAATTTTCTATGATTATACTCTCTTCTTTATATTTCCCTATCTTTTCTTTGAAGCCAAACACCTAGGCCAAACATTACAAGCTTTAAAAGACCTATTAATCCAAGTCTATGGAATAACTACATTAGTGGAGAAGTGTTTGAAGAGTAGGCTTATGAAGTGTTTAATAGCATTATTTGATCCTAAATGTATATATGAAACTCATGATTGACATGAACACACACGCACGTTCCGCTTTTGCGATATATTGCTTGGCTTAGGAGAAAAAACTTCTTGTTAATTTTTGGATAGACTTATGATTGAAGTGTTAGTGGGATTTCTGAGCTTCTACGTTTGAGTTGCTAGGTTAATTCATTCAAAGTATTGATGATGAACTTTGCATTTTGATCTTAATGTTTGCTCGAGGACGTTTAAATCTAAGTTTGGGGGTTGATAGGGTTTATTATTACGCGTATTTGGGCTTTGATTTATATATATATTCGTGTAGATTCCGTGAAGATGTTATGCTTTTTGGTATTTATTTGATTATTTCAGGAATCTAGGTTGAATGTGGAAAAATTGAGCTACAAGGAAGAAAACGGATCAAATCAAGCCAATAAATGAAGAATTTGAGTTCTGACATTCTCGATCAATCGGAACAGGAAGTCGATCGATCGCCAAAGGGAGAAGTTTTGGCCAACATTAAATTTCAGAGCTCGATCGATCGGGATCACCAGCTCGATCGAGCGAGAGAGGCAGAGAGTTGGCAAGAAAATGTGAAGAAAGCTCGATCGATCGGAAGCTTCAGCTCGATCGATCGAGCGAGGCAGAGAAACTCATACTCGGAAGCTGAAGCGCTCGATCGATCGAGACATATCAACCGATCGATCGAGACGCAGAATTTTCTGAAAATAAAAGTCTTGATTCGGTTTGATTTTTGGAAACACTTCCATATCTCCCATCCTCTATAAATAAGGAAAAGAGGCACGAAAATTGCATCCATATTTCTGAATAGAGTCAGACCTAAATAAGAATACTTTAGCCGCCTTTCATCTACCCGGAACAAGAGAAGGTTGAAGAATCCTTTGAAGTGCAAGGAAGGAAGCGAGAGAAGAAAGATCGTTCAACGCACAGAGTCGCTCCTACGTTTATCGTATTTCTAAACTCTAGATTAATTTGATTTTCATAATTATTTGATGTTTTTGAGGTTGAGAGATGATTAAGCATCTTATTAATTTGATTTGAATTTAATTGAGTTTATTCTATCAAGTTTAAGGAATTTTGTGTTTGAATCTTTGATTTGGTTGTGTTTGAGTGAATCAATATATCAAAGCCTAGCTACCTTTGATTGAAATTGTGAATTATAATTGAGATCGAGAGATAATATTATAATACGCTCAAATAATTCATGTTGTACGTTTAAGATTTAGATCGAGAGATTAAATCACATACGTGGTCACTTTAAATTGAAAGATTTAAAGATCAACGGTTTTCATAGAGATTTATTCGGTATTAAATTGGTTTAAGTGAACGAGAGTTACTTGTGTCAATTTATTACTAGTTTCAATACAGCTCGAGAGAGTGTATTGATTATATTCGGAAATCCGCCACCTTAAGAATTGATTGATAAGTAATTGTTTTAACAAACAAATCATTGACGATACACAATTGAACGAACATCTTGATAGAGTTCTTGAGCGGAATTCCTCCGCATCTTCAAAGGAGTTGTTTTATTTTTGAGTTTTTAATTCTTTAGTTAATTAGTTAATTAATCATCTTTTTCGTATGCTAAATATAATTTTGCTAATTTTATTTGGTACTTATACGTTAGTCCCTGTGGGTTCGACATCCTTTCTTATATATCACTATACTAAAACTTGACACCGTGCACTTGCGGTAGAATCGCTACACTGAGGAATAATTGTTTAAAATAAAAGCGATCATTACCTAATATACTCAAACTTATATCCATTTAAGCTAGTTATTCCAAATGTTTAAAAAAATAAAAATAATATTTTTAGTATCGAAATTCTCTAGTTAACGATTACGAAAAATGAAATTTTGACACCCCCAATATTAGTTTTGATATTTAAAAAAATTGCAATAACTTGTTTACGTTGATCTAAGTTTGAATATGCAAGGCGGTGATGAAATGCAACGATAAATGCAGCGATAAATTTTCAATTAAAACATAAAATCGAGTCAAAATGATGCAAAGTGTTACAATTCATGAAAGTTGAGATGTAAACTGTAATTGTTTAAACAATGGTTGCAAAGTGAAATTTGGACTAAACTATAGGATGTTTTTGGTAATTTTTCCAAAGTTAAATTTAATGTGGTTGTAGGTTCCTAGTGCTTCTATGACCCTTGCAATGTTCTTCTCAATATGGGCCTCTTGTGTGAGTTGCACAACTAACTAATACGTGTGTGTGTATATATATATATATATATACATATATATTCTAATAATTTAGTTATACCTCAATTCCCGTTACAGAGCACTGTTTCAAAAGAAGTTGGGTCCAGTGAACAGGTATGTTAAACTTTTAGGGTGTATATTGATTGACTCGGATACATAGGATAATATATTGAAATCCTTCGTAACATAGAATTTGAGAATGGAATTTTCTGTTTGATTATGTGCTACATTTCTTGCTACACAAATATATTTGGTATATAATCGGCCCTGAATTTCATTTATTTTGCAAGTAAAATTTAGATAATTGAAATTATTATACAATATATATTTGTGTAACAAAAAATAAAACACAACATGCAGTAAATGATTTATTTACTCTAATTTGAAGTACCATTTTATTTGGAACAACCATTTATATGATTTTCTTGGCTAGGGTATTACACAAGGGTGTATTATGGGTGTTATACCTAGATAATAAATTCAAGAATAACACTGTAATTAAATTATAATCTTTACTAGAATAGAAGGGCCCATCCCGAGAAGAACCTAGCTCGCGAAGGGCATGCCCCGAGAAGGGCATGTCCCGAGAAGGACATATCCAGAGATTGGTATTTCCAAGGAAGGAAATGTCCCGAGAAGGGTAGATCCCGTGAAGGGCATATCCCGAGAAGGGCCTATCCCGAGAAGGGCATGTCCCGATAAGGACATATCCAGAGATTGATATTTCCGGGGAAGGAAATTTCTCGAGAATGGCATATCCCGTGAAGGGCATGTCCCGAGAAGGGCCTATCCCGAGAAGGACATGTCCCGAGAAGGGCATATCTCGTGAAGGGTAAGGCCCGAGAAGGGCATATCCCGTGAAGGGCATGCCCCGAGAAGGACATATCCAGAGATTTGTATTTCCAGGGAAGGAAATGTCACGAGAAGGACATATCCCGTGAAGGGCATGTCCCGAGGAGGGCCTATCCCGAGAAGGGCATGTCCCGAGAAGGACATATCCAGAATGTGGTATTTCCAGGGAAGGAAATGCCCCAAGAAGGGCTTCTCCCTCGAAGGGCATATCACGCGAAGGGCATGTCCCGAGAAGGGCATATCCAGAGAGGGGTATTTCCAAGGAAGGAAACGTCCTGAGAATGGCATGTCCCGCGAAGGATATATCCCGAGAAGGAATGTTCTTATCTCAAAATGTGGATATGAAATTGTAATAACAAGATCCTGAGAATCATGGGATCATGGAAGGGGTCATAAGATATCTTAAAATGATTACAAACGGTATGGGAGATCACGTCGCCTGTGGAAGTAATGATTAATAACACACCGGGAAAACAATCGAGATGTGACCAAATCTGAGAAGTTAGGAACAAGGCGACCCACTGTGGGTACGGTAATTACATATTAAAATAAAAAAAGAGGAGGATATAAGGACGAAAAAAAATGAAGGGGGATCTCTCTGAAAAAGCGGGCATAACCCTGCCCTCACAAGATTTTCAGATAACATTGGCGCCGTCTGGGGAAAAATATCTGACTCTAAGGCGTAGATATGGTGAATACGCGAAGAACACAGCCAAATAATAATCAAGAACCTGAAGAATCCTCAAGCGTTCGTCGGGAGCAACCCCGACAAAGTTTCCCAACGGTGGGAACAACTGAATAATCTGATTGCTGCTACTGTGGAACAAGTGGTGGATCATATTTTCCCCCTGGGTAAACATAAGTCACGAGGAACTTCCGAAAGGAGCAGCTACGAATCATGATGCCACCTCAAGCAACCAAGAATCCATTGCCCCACCTTTAAATGATCAAATGGATGAGCTAAGAGAACAAATCCATCAGATGAAGGAAGAACTGACTAAGCCTTCACCTGGCAAAAGAAATTAGCCTTTTTCTCTTGATATTGTGGAAGAAGCGCTGCCTAGCAACTTTCGATTCCCTAGCGTGGGGGAATATGATGGTAGTTCCGATCCCGAAGAACATTTGCGGCGCTTTGAGAATGCTTCCATATTGCACTGTTATTCCAATCAACTCAAGTGCAAAGTATTTCTCACCGCTCTCATTAAGTCCGCCTAACACTGGTTCAATCAGTTTTCGACGAGTTCCGTACTTTAGTTTACATCAGTTTTCCAGCAGCAAAAAACACAAGAAGACAGCCTTAAGTCTTTTTGATTTGAAACAAGGGGAAGGGGAGACTCTTCGTAATTATATCAAGAAGTTTAATGCTGCCTCTCTAGAAGTCCCCCACTGCTCAACAGAGATTCTTGTCAGTGCATTCATTCAAGGATTGCGAGGAGGGGAATTATTCCAATCTTTAATCAAAAAACCACCAGCAAATTTCGATGAGATATTGTCCAGAGCGGAGAAATATGTAAATGTAGAAGAAGCCCATAGACAGAAACAAGATGATTCTAAAGAAGTCGGACGAGGGGTGGAGAAAGTAAATCGGGCAAGAGATAAGAGGCTAGGAGATAAAGGCGGATCAGTTGGGTCGAATTTCTCAATTCACGCCTTTAAAGATGGTGAAAGAGCAACAAGTGAACATTTGTGAAGATTATCAATCATCACAAAGAGCAAGGTACCGGCCTTCACAAAACTTGGGAAAGTTTTGCACTTTCCATCAGCATAGCACACATGACACCAAGGATTGCAATGCACTTAAAACAAAAAAGAGAGAGAATATTCACAAGGTTTTCCTAGGCCCCTTACCCTAGTTTTTCTGGGCCCTAGGATAGGCGGCGTATCGGGGATGGTTCCTTGTGTCGAGCCACAAGCTCCTCCAGACAATGGTTAGGGATCCAGCCCGGCCCAGGCCCCAAACTTTCAGTATGCATCTCAGGAGGGGTCCCATCACGATAAAACCTCCCTTTTCGAGGAGTTATTAACATGATATCCGGTGGTCCCACGGATGGAGATTCGAATCGTGCGAGGAAGGCTAATAGCAGAAGGGAGAGTTATCTCGCCACTAAGTCTATTGATCATCATAAGGGACCAATTAACAGTATTGGGCCTATGGATCTTGAAGGCATTCAGACTCCCCATAACGATGCTCTAGTCATCCGAGCCACCATCTCGACATTTCTCAAGTTTTTGTAGATTCAAGGAGCTCAGTCAATATACTTTTCCAAGATGCCTTTGGTCAGATGGATCTAGGAGGCCATACACTGGAGTCAGTGGAAACAACATTATTTGGTTTTGCCGAACATACGGTGTACCCTTTCAGGCAAGTTATTTTACCCATGACTATTGGGTCAAATGACGTCAGAAAAACAAGGATGATAACCTTTTTAGTGGTGGATGCGTCATCCTGTGGAGGCCAGCTATGAATGAGTTCATGGCCATAGCTTCAACGTACCATCAAAAACTTGAAATTCCTCTGCAGGAACGAAAAGTGGAGAAGTGAGAGGAGATCAGCCTTCCTCCAAGAAGTGCTATGCAGAAACCGTAAAAATAGAGTTAAAACGAGCTAAAAAAAGAATATATGTCTGGCGTTAGTCAGAAAGGTCACGAAGTATTTGTGGTAGGAAGAGAAGACGTGCAATCTGTGATTGACGAGCAAGAGGAGGTGACCTTAAATGATAGCCAACCAGGGAGGACCCTTTGAGTAGCTAAAGATTTGGAAGCCAATTTAAAAGCTGATCTAATATCATGCTTGCGGGCACATGAAAACTCATTCGCAATGTCACCTTCAGACTTAAGAAGGATATCTCCCGATGTAGCGGAGCATGCCTTAAACGTACGAGATGATGCCAGGATAATTAAACAGAAAAAGTGTCATTTTGGTCCCGAGAAAGACAAAATCATAAGAAAAGAGGGGCGAAGGTTGTTGGAGGCAGGTCATATCCGGGAAGTCCAATTCCCCGCTTGGCTATCTAATGTGGTTCTGGCCCCAAAGTCTTCAGGTTGTAAGGACCACCAGTGCCGTTAACCCTCTATTGGTATATTAACCCATGTATTTAGTGCATACAATCATGTAATCAGGTGAAAAGAAACCATGCTACCATAGCATAACATACCAATAATAACATTCCTTACATAATGTCCACTTTCCTCCAACCAAGTCCACATACATATCATGCACCCTTATAATACACTAACATGTTCTCAGTTCATTTAGCAATTCAATAAATAATTGCATGCGACCAATAAATGAAAAGAGAAATGCCCATGCCCTTTATACAACCCATATACACATATATCAGTGCTCACATGCGAGCATCAAAAGAGTGAATGTGTATTTAATATATAAAGTACCCAACACAATACTGTCACTGACACTTCAGTCCTGGAAGTACCTCCAATCAATAGCTCGAGCTCAACTCCAAAGCCATCGATGTACCTATTCAACTGCCCCAACAGAGACAGCCTCCACACGGGGTGAGCATACCACTACCACCAATCCAAAAAGCACAATATTACAATACATAATTTACACAATGTAAAGGCTATGAATATTAAAAGACACTCCGTGGATGGCATCGTCCTCATCCGGGATCCCCTGTGCTGTTCCTGTTCTCACAATAACTGAAACTATCAAATTCCCAAAAGCCAGTTAATCATTACATTGATTAACAAATCCGTTCCCCATATATTGATACCATAATCAATAAAATCAAATCATTAAACAATGATTACAGATATTCCATATATCTCACTAATAGTTCCATAGTTCTATTTCATCGCTCGCTCCACAATAGCGACATTTTAATCTCACGCACGCTCAACAGCGGCGGCGTCATTACCGACGTTCGCTCAACAGCGACATCATCCCAATTATTGCTCGCTCAAAAGCGGCACCATATAATTCCCAATATATATCCATTTATTGCAAATTCAATTAACCATGCATTTCAAAATTGCAATAATATAAAAGGCCATGCTCGTACGTTATACGTACCTTATAATTCCGTAGTCCGAATCCAACCTTGCCTTAGTCCCGTGACCCGATGAATTATGTGCTAACACATAAATAATTCACAATTATTTACAAGCAAGCAACCACGAGCCCAAGCACGTTCACAACCCCAATTATCATCAATCCATGACGATTAACCATTTAAAAAGACCCCGAGCGAAGCATGCATCGAAGACTCAACACGAAATAAATCCCCAAAAATCAGGCACTGGCGATCGATCGCTTCATCCCAGGCAATCGATCGCCTCTCAAAATAGGCATTGGCGATCGATCGCTCCATTCAGGCGGTCGGTCGCCTCTCAGTGTATTTGGCTACTGCCTCCTGGCGATCGATCGCTTCATTTGAGGCTGTCGATCGCCTCACTGTTCATCTTCCTCAAATTTTTACCAACATCGTGGAGATCGATCACCCCGCGCTATGGATCGATCGCCTCGACCTGTTCCAGCCAAAAATGGCGTTTTTCTTGCAAAAACTTTCACAACAACAATCCTCACACCCCATACACTATAAATCCTCAACAAGGAGTCATAAAACCTCCCCAAAACACAATAATCCAAAAATCTTTAAAACCCAAAAACCCATACCCAACACTACACATTCTCAAATACTACAATACAATCAAATCGAAGATAAAAGAGAGGGAAAGAGTATTACCAAGTTATCTTCGAGAAATCCGGCTCCCAAACTCCATCGATTTTCTTCCATGGGAGAAAAGAGGGGAAATGGGTGGGGAAAGAGGCGCAGAAGATAGGGGAGAGAGAGAGAGGAGAATGAACAAAAATGCTTGAACACCGAGTCCATTTGGTATATATAGTACCAAAACTCCAAAATCCCGAGTCCTTCAGAAATACATCATGACTCAATAAAAATCATATGTGTTCAATAATTACCTCTCAATCTCAATTTCCATTACCAGCCCCAACTCAAAGTGCCCCGGACCCCAAATCATACCAAAAACCAAATTCTAAGTTTATCACTACGATGAGAATACAATCTCAATCATTGCATCCAAAGATCCCAAATACCCGATTTAACATCCTCGGGTGTCCCAACACCACAATTAATTCATAATTGCTACAATTAAAATCCATTGAGGATCATTACCACACCGGGATTAACATTATTAATTCCCGGGCATCACAATTATCCCCTACCAACAAAATTTCATCCTCAAAATTTGCACAGGAGTACCTCACGTACAGCCAAGACCACACAATCCAAACGGATTCACATCGCTGAATCATGAGCATATCATGAACTACACACCAACCGCGAGGACACCGACCTCACACCAAATCCTGGAATGGATTAAATCTCCCAAACCATCACAATCTCAAAAGAACATCAGCATACCCCGATGCTAACCACCCGAAAGCAGTCAGTCAACCCTAACTGCTAACCAAACGAATCATTTGTGATTCCAACATAGATATCGTCTCAATGATATCTCTACGACTTAGCTCACGATGTTAAACATACATTGCTATGACGGGGACCACTAGTACACTACAGTATACACATACTGAACCCGATTTCCGTTCTCCAAATCCATCTCCATCAACGGAGTAGTTGTACTACTTCGCAACTCGGATCGGCAACTCACGGCCATCGATCAACACAAACACATCTCTAAAGATGCCTACATCTGTGTGTTCCAAAAAATTACATCTTGGTACAAACATACCATCAAGACTCCACAATGTCTCAAGTTCCACAGTGGACATGCAAGAAAGATCAATTGCGTTCCCTCCAAGCGTGTCAACAACGACACCCAACAGATTGAATCCCGGCCATCCCTCGTTATCCCTAGGATTCAACAATCCTAGCACGGGGATGCTATCAAATTATCCAGTAAGAAATGTCCATAACCCCAATACGATAATCCCTCCTCAGAAGAAGTTACCGAACCTCACAATCATTCCTCAGAATACATCGTGTTATTGAGATTACCAATCTCAAGGTGCCACAATCTCTCACCAGAGATTCATTCATCCAAGCATACTAATCCGATGCTCGACAAGTACCAAAATGCTGGCATTCGTATACACCCACCGGTATACATGCCTACGCACCAACACCACATGCATACTCATTGCGCTCGGCTCGGGTATCTCTAATCATACCCATCACCCCCAACTACAACTGTCAATCCTCAAATATTCTCACATGTGGAGAATGATGATTGATGAATCAAAGACCAATGGTGTGGTTCCAACATCAACACCACACAAACCTACTCATCGAATCTCTTAAGGATTCCCAATAGGTATATTAATACCGCCTTCCTTGCAAGGAAAGTGTCATGAACCATGACCCTCCAACCTTGAACCACCGTTCGGAAAACCTAGATATTTATACCAAAACATATCTCGGAACCAATAAATACACAACTGATTCATAATTGCGCATCAATGCCACTATTACCAAATCGAAATCCATATACACAAGTATACCCATTCTAACAATGCTCTGTACTAATGCCATAGTACTCCACAATCTCTAGCATTTCCCCAGAGACGTCTCCTCGTACGTCTCTCGGAAAATAAAAAGCCATTACTCAGTCTAACACCAGTAATGCTTACCATGGCTGATTCACAATCAACCCACGATCGATACCAGCTGTCTCGTTGACAGTATATCCAAATCTCTCCAAGAGATACAATCAACACATCTCTTAGATATATCCCTATAGATCTTTATGCCAAGAATATAGGATGCTTCTTCAGTTTTTTTATGGAGAAATTAGTACATAATAATGCTTTAATAAATTAATCCAACACCATTCATAATGAGTAGAATGTCATCGACTTACAGCATCACAAATGTTGCCACACTACTACTAACGTTTTTCGTACACACATGTCACTTTTGGATTTTTAACAAAACTAAACACTTTGATAATGTTATCAATACGGATGTTCTAACTTTGGGATGCCTTCTTAGGCCTAAAAATGAACTTCTGGAGTTTGCAAACAATTTGCTCACTCCCAGTAGATGTGAAGCCATATGGCTATCGTATTTAAATATCTTCACATCCATCTATTATATCTCATTGTCATAATATGAATATATAGCTAATAAAATCCAAATAAACTCATTACAATCGATGAAAAGTTTCTCACAGACAACTCTTTGCCTATGAGAATAACCTTTTTCCATCAATTAAGATTTGATGGTCTCTACCTTCCCATCTACGCCAAACTTTCGCTTGTAGATCCATTCACAGCCAATGGGAACAATTCCCCAACGAGGATCTACTAAGGTCCATACCTTATTAGAATACATGGAGCCCATTTTAAACTTTATGGCATCCTGTCAATGTCCCGAATCGATGTTCAACATTGTCTCCTTGAAAGTCCTAGGATCACATCCATGGTCATAATCAATTTGACTACTTTCTAGGAGTAAATTAAATCTATTTGGAGTTTTTGAATCACTTTTAGATCTCCTTGATGTGTGTAGTTCAAAGGTTATGATTGATTCAATTAATTTCACCGTTTTAACATTTCCAGTGGTTTGTGATTCTTTAATTCTTTCGAGTTCTATCTTATTATTCAGTTCTAATAGAAGCATTTGCTCTAGAAAGATCGCACTCGTGGGAACGAATACTTTTGTCTCCAATTGATAATATAAATGTCAACAAAATAGCATAAGATGGATCAATCCAACTCATCTCCCACTGGTTGCTTCACATAGGTAGAACAATCTCAATATATATTTGGATTGTTTTTCAGTCCATATCGTATATGGAGTTTTGGTCACTGCATTGATATAAATTATGTTCAACAAATGTGTAACTTTATAGAGTTACTGGGAGAAATCACATTCTCTTTAAGATAACTATATCATCTTACACTAACATTTAGTGCTACACATACGTCAATATGAATCAAATTCAATGAACCTTCAGCACATGGTAAAGATATGCGGGGCTTAAGTTATCATTCTTTTTTATATTCTTTGAACATCATACTAATTGTTCATAAGTTACCAGATTCAATAAAACATTTATTCTCTATCAAAATATGAACAATGTTTTAATATGGAAAAAATAAACAATTGTACCAGTTCCAAACTAGTTCAATATTGTTTATCAAATAAATGTCTCAAACAACATTTGCAGCAACTCTTGCTACAATGCTTAGTCTTAGGTAGATTCAATCTTCCTAAAGCTTCATACTTCTCAATATTTACACTCTTTGTAGAATTGGTATCATATACCCAAGAAGTAGAATTAATAGAAACATTAACATTAATATAAAGTACACCCTTTCTAGAAAGCATCTGGTCTAGGTATTCCTTGCAGTCTTGTGTCAGTGGCTAGAAGTGAAAACATAGTTGATCCTTGTTCTTAGTTCTACTATATCTATTTTCGTCTTTTGAGGTAGGAAAGCACTTCCCTTCCTCATCTTTATCCTTTCTACCGTTGGTAGAAGATTCAACAAAAAGAACATATTTCTCCTTTGAATCAAGGACTCGTGAGTTTCGACCATTTTGACTATAAAACATCTGCAGCCTGTTGATGAGGTATTGTCACATTCAGATTTTCCAATTTCTGAACAAGATATATATTGATACATCATGCTCATGGACCAAAGACTCATCTTGTAGGCGAGACGAAATAGCTCTTTTGAGGTCCCGAGTTTCAGCAATCACGCTCATTCACCAAACAACATTTGTAGATGTTGAAAAATATAAATAGTGTGAGCAAATTCCTCATAGCTCTTTTGAAACCATTCAACATCGATGCTATCATATAGAACCTAGTCTCGAAATCATCATACAATAACTTCTCAAGTGCGGTGATCTTTACACCAGACGAACCAGAAGACACTTCAATATGAGGCTCCCATCAAGGATATATAGTTACTTTTTAGAAGCAAGCACTATTTTAAATTACGTAGTCAATCAAAATAATTTGGTCCGGTTAATTTGTTTGTATCGAGAATTGATGCAATTGGATCCACGGAATTACAATACTAAGAATAAACAGAAAATGTAAGTAAATATTTTAATTATTAATTAATTCAACAAAACCATGGACTTTAGTTATTGAATGCTCCTCCTAAATTTTTTGAATTCATCACCCTCATGACAAGTGAACGAAAATCATATATTATTAATGGGCTTGGAATCCAACTAGCTCAGGATAGCCTCGGGCGTGGGTCCACCGGCTCATGATACTAAAGGTAGATTACAATTGCATAATATGCAAACCCCAAGATATTTGTTTCGCCATTGGCATAACTATATGTGGGCAGGACAATTATGCCTTCTTACGTCAAACTAACACATCCCACAGATGGAAATGTCATGCCCAAAAGACCCCACGTGGGTGAGTAATATAAAAGATAAACATAACCACACCCTTAATTAAGTGACAATTAAACACACAACTTTCCCATGCCAGATGCCCCTTCACGTGGGTGAGTAAGACAATATGACAGAAGTAGCGTCTCACGACTTAACTATTAATGGAAGACAGGAAGCAACAAATCCTTTTGAGCTCCCCTTATCAGTTTGATATTAAAGTCTTGATTCACATTCAAAAGAGGATTTAGTAATTTTAAAATCTCATCAAGTGCTCGTCTGTTTATTTGCCGGATTCATGCAACTATGCTTTATTCATGCAACGTCATATGTACTAATAAAACATACAAACAAACATTTATCATACATCACATGAATAATGTGATGCCCCGAAATTAATTAATTACAATTTGGGCGTTAATTATGTTTATATGATGAATGACGTTGATAATTGATTTATGTGTTGAAATTAATTATCATGTTGAAATGCTCAGTCACATGATAGGCGTGACCCGGGGGTTGCATTTCAGGGTGCATGTTATGCATGTTAAAAAATGGGGTGTTAACATGATTTATTTGTATTAGTTGTTAATTATGAGGAAGATGTGAATTTAGTGAAAGTTTGTTGCATTTTGTAAAATGCTTTTAAAATATCATGTTGGGGTATTTTATACATCATGTTAACTTTGGGGTTCAAATTTTAATTAACTTATAACCCCTTTACCCCACTACACTTTATTCACTTTCCCCACCACTCTCTTAAATCCCCAAATCATTTCCCAACCCTAAACCCCTCCTCATTTTCGAAACTTGGCAAAAGTGGAAGAAAAAATCTTCACAAAACCTTTGTTGTGAGATTTATTGTAGGATTTGGAGTCCTTAAGAGGTATGGAACCCTTCCTAAAGTTTTTTATGATGTTTGGTTTGATTTTGAAGTGGGTTTTGATTGTTTGAAATGTGTTTATTTTGGGTTGGTGTGATTTTTGGATGGGTGTAAGATTTTTAGTTGTTTAATGATGTAAAGTGAAGGTTTGAAGTGTTTTTATGTTATTGGGTTGTTGGTGAAAGTGTTGGTGAAGATGGGGAAGAAATGTAGTGTAAAAATGGTGATTTTTCGATGTACAGGGATCGGCGATTGATCTCCCGTTTCAGGCGATCAATCGCGAGCCAGCAGTAGGCTCCAGAACAATTTGGCGATCGATCGCCACTTTTGGGCGATCGATCGCGCCAAAAGTGGTGATCGATCGCCAAGGTGTGAATTTTTCAGCATCGTCCAGTATGATCTCTCGATCAATCGGGCCTGGGCGGCGATCGATCGCGAGATGTAAAAAATATGTGTTTTTGATTTTTTGTGGGATTTTTGGATATTGGACTATATGTAGCTTCTAATATCGATTTGTATGGTTATGTAGAACCATCCCAGGTACCCACAACTTCAAGGAGATAAAGTTCTCCAATTTCTCCACTTTTGGAAATTAAGGTATGTAAGAAACGTACGGGCATCGGACGGTAACACATTCTTATACTATGACTACGCAATAATTGTATAAGTATTTACGATGTTTATGATGCTGATCATGATAAGTAAGTTTACGATGATGATGATTATGATGAGTAAAGATGATATGATGTTTATGAGGATGTTTATGATAAGATGATGATGTTATAAGATGATGATGTTTATAAGATGATGATGTTATGATGATGATGATGATGTATGTTTAACTATGTTATTGAGAATGGTTGAGTGTTCTGGTAGTCGTTATGGGAAAGCGAGGAAGGTACTTACCACTGACATAGCTAGCGAGGAGATTACATCCGCTATCAAGGTGTAGCGAGGGGTAATCACAGTACGCTATATGTCGAAGCGAGGGGGCCAATTGTTCCGCGGACATAACAAGGCCAGAAACATCCCCATTTCTCAATAACATTGTTGATTGCGAGCATATATGTGAAGTTTGATTTTAATCATTTATGTCAAGAACTAATGCTTATATGCATGACTATGAAACAGGGACAACCAAAGTGGGTTAATGCGATTAACCAGGAAGTATATGTTACGATTATTTCCATGCATTTATTTATATGCCATTACCTTATGATGCTAAGTAATGATGTACATGCTCATGATGAGTTGTTCCTGCAGGTACAGTTTTGGACTAAAGGCCTAAGGGTCGGGTTGAGGCAGTGAGCTAAAAGGAGCATGAATGAACATAGGATACAGGATTTTGATAGTCTCTACTCGAGGAGTAGTGTAATTCTATAGCTTTAACATTCATTACCGAGAATGTAATTATTAAGTTTTGAAATTTTATTTTTGGCCTGTAATCTTATTAGCTCAAAGCTACAACCGGTACCCTAAGATGTTATGAATGCATGTTTAGTCCATAATATGTTATTAGTATTATGTTAAGGTAGGAAGACCCTACATTAGTGGTATCAGAGCAGTGGTTAGAGAACCGGGAAAGAGTGAAGGGTAGCCTTAGCAATAAGTTAGCTAGGTGCTCACTTTTAAACATGTTTTGTGCATGTGTTGCATATGAAGTATATGATGTTATACTAACATGTTTTGTTTCTCTAACAATGTATTATATGAACTGTTTTTGGGTATTGTTGTTAACCATTGTCTTGCAGTATGGCAGCAAATATCGACATAGGAGACACGATGAGTGTGAATGCAAGTGCTGGACGTACCAATCACCTACCACCGCCAGCCTTGGGTGAAGAACCCTCTCTGAGCAACATTTACTACCTGGGGAGCTAAGTTTGGCTCAGTTCCTGACATACCGACCCTCGATGTTCGAAGGAACTAAGACAGGGGAACAGGCTGAGGAGTGGTTAGAGATGATCGAACAGATATTTGTGGCGGCTCCTTGTGCTAAGTCAGCCTGGATAATGCTAGCGGAGTTCCAATTGGCCAAGAAGGCGCTGATGTGGTGGAAGACCACATGATAGAGAAAGAGGCTCAGGGTCAAGAAATAAATTGGAAGCTGTTCAGAACTCGGTTTCTGACCCGCTATTTTTCAGCTGCTGCACGACAGGCTAAGGAAGATCAGTTTACTAACCTCAAGCAAGGTAACATGCCTGTGTCAGATTATGCTCTTCATTACTGTTCTTTGTTCAGATATGTAACCCACATCGCCGCAAGTACTCAAGCAAAGATGAGGAACTTCATGAAGGGCTTGAGGCCTGAACTGTATGACAGGGTGATAACTTATGGCCCTTCTTGTTTTGATGACGCCCTTTCACGGGCTGAGCTAGCTGAACTGCGAGTTGGTGCATATCCTGATGCTGTACCACCTCCAGCACCCCCTCAGAAATCTACTTATGATAATTTAAGGCCGAAGGGTGATCAGTTCAAGCCAAGGGGGAACACATCGGCTTCGAGGTTTAGTGGTAAGAGGCCCAAGAATCGTTGGAAAGGAAGCCGTAGGAATGATGCCCCATCGGGAAGAGGACAGTCTCAGGGAGACAGATTTGGGAAGGTTCGGTGCTCTATTTGTGGGCAACCACATTCTACAAAAGACTGCGTCGGTTGTTATGTTTGTGGCAATAAGGGCCACTTTGCTCGGCAATGTCCCAATCGAGAGGGACAACAGAACTCTACGGGGAGGCCTGCGGACAGAGCAGTACATCACAGGCCACCGTTTGTACCGAGACAGTATGGAGGTCAGCCTATGGGGCCACCTCAGGGGCAAGTTTATGCTTTGACAAGGGAGCAGGCTTCAGGGCTCCGGAGGAAGTGATAGCGGGTACGTGTCTTTTATTTACGCACCCTGCTTTTATATTGATAGACACAGGTGCGTCACACTCTTTTGTGTCGGCAAGTTTTGTGGAAAGGCACCACATATGCACTTCTCCGTTGCCCACGCCTCTTGTAGTCTCGACACCCACTGGAAGAAGTTTGATTACTGATCGGATTGTCTATGACAGCTTCATTTATTTTGAGGATAACGAACTAAGGTCAGATTTGATTGTTCTGGGAATGTCAGACTTTGACTGCATTGTGGGCATTGATGTTCTGAACATGTATCAGGCAGTTGTGAACTACAGGTAGAGGACTGTCTGATTCAGGTCTGATATGGGAGTCCAGTGGACATTCTTCGGGGATGGTTGTTGTTCTAAGATCCCGTTGATATCTGCTGTCAAGATGGCACAGTTGTTGGAACGAGGCCATATGGGATAGCTCATCTATGCTGTTGATGATACTGAAAAAAGGGAAGAATTAAAGGTTGAGGATGTACCCGTAGTGGCGGAGTTTCCTGATGTCTTTGCGGAAGAGTTTCCCGGATTCCCACCGACGAGAGAGGTCGAGTTTGGGATTGAGTTACTACCGGGGACGTCTGCCATTTCTCGTGCCCCATATAGGATGGCACCAGCGGAACTAAGGGAGTTAAAGATTCAGTTACAAGAGCTCCTTGATAAGGGCTATATACGCCCTAGCGTATCGCCCTGGGGTGCACCAGTCCTATTTGTCAAGAGGAAAGATGGTTCGATGCGGCTGTGCATCGATTACAGACAACTGAACAAAGCCACAGTGAAGAATAAGTATCCACTTCCGAGGATCGATGATTTGTTTGACCAGTTGCAGGGTACGAGGCTCTACAGTAAGATCGATCTAAGGTCCGGGTATCATCAGATTCGGGTAAGGGATGATGATGTTCAGAAGACAGCTTTCAGGACTAGGTATGGGCACTATGAATTCTTAGTCATGCCTTTTGGGGTGACAAATGCCCCAGCCGTCTTTATGAGTCTGATGAACAGAGTATTCCAACCATATTTGGATCAGTTTGTCATTGTTTTCATTGATGATATACTCATTTACTCCCGGACCGAAGAGGAACACGTGAAGCACTTGAGGACGGTACTCCAGATCCTTAGGGATCATCAGTTATATGCAAAGCTCAGCAAGTGCGAGTTCTGGTTGAGCAGTGTAGTGTTCTTGGGTCATGTTATATCTAACAGTGGGATATCTGTAGATCCCAAAAAGGTTGAAGCTGTGATGGAGTGGGCTGCACCCACTTCTGTACCCGAGATACGGAGCTTCCTTGGTTTAGCGGGTTATTACCAACGTTTCGTCGAGGGATTCTCAAATATCGCTAAGCCGTTGACACAGCTGACTCAGAAAGGAGTCCCGTTCTATTGGTCCGAAGCTTGTGAGGAAAGCTTCCAAGAACTGAAGCGTCGTTTGACTACGACACCTGTATTGGTGATTCCTTCTGAGAATAAGAGGTTTGCTTTGTACACGGATGCATCATTGCAGGGTTTGGGCTGTGTGTTGATGCAAGATAAGCACGTGGTGGCTTATGCTTCGAGGCAGTTGAAGCCTCATGAGACCAGACACCCAGTTCATGATCTGGAACTGGCGGCCATCATTTTCGCCTTGAAGATTTGGCGGCATTATCTGTTTGGTACGACGTTTACCATCTATACGGACCATAAGAGCTTGAAGTTCTTATTCACCCAAGCGGAGCTGAATATGAGGCAAAGAAGGTGGATGGATTTACTCAAGGATTATGATTGTGAAATTGAGTACCATCCTGGTAAAGCAAACTTGATAGCAGACGCCTTAAGTCGGAAGGTGAAGAGTACTGCTGAGGACGCTATGTGTTTATCAGCTATGATGACTTCTTATTGCCATCTGGGCTATGATTTTGTTGTGGACACGTCGTCGGTGCGAGTGTCGACCTTATTGGCTGAGCCAGACATATTTGAGGCTATCAGGAAAGCCCAGAGGTCGGATGATGAGGTTCAGAGATGGTCATCGATAGTACTTCAAGGACAGCCATCAAAGTTCAGAGTGGCTGAGGATGGTTCTTTGAGACTGGGTAACCGTTGGGTAGTCCCAGATACGCCGGAATTGCGTAGAGGAATATTGGAGCGAGCTCACGGTAGCCGGTTCCGTATCGACCCAGGAGGAAGAAAAATGTATAAGGACCTAAGTGGTCAATTCTGGTGGAGACGCGTGAAGCGTGATGTTATAGCTTTTGTCAAAAGATGTTTGATCTGCCAGCAGGTAAAGGCAGAAAGGCAGAGGCCTGGTGGCGAGCTGAAGAGCTTAGAGGTACCTGAATGGAAGTGGGAGCAAATATCTATGGACTTCGTGACCCACTTGCCAAGAACGGCCTCAGGATTTGATGCAATCTGGGTGATCGTGGATAGGCTGACGAAGATGGCTCATTTCATCCCTTACAGTATGTCCTTCACATACTTAAAGATGGCCCAATTATATGTACGGAATGTGGTGAGGTTACATGGGGTTCCAGTCTCGATTGTGTCTGACAGAGACCCAAGGTTTACTTCACATTTCTGGGAGGGTCTCCAGACAGCTTTGGGCACAGAGGTGAGACTGAGTACATCTTATCACCCTCAGACAGACGGCCAGACAGAGCGTACCATTCAGACCCTCGAAGATATGCTGAGGGCATGTGTATTGGAGTTTGATACTCCGTGGCAAGATTCATTACCACTGGTAGAGTTCTCCTATAATAACAGCTATCAGGCGAGCATTCAAATGGCTCCTTTTGAACTTCTTTACCGACGACGCTATAGGTCACCGCTGTATTGGGAGGACTTGACTAGTAAAGCGGTCGGAGGATCGGATATGATCAGGGATATGGAAGACAAGATTAAGTTGATACGCCAGAAGATGAAAGCGGCCCAGGATAGGCAAGCAGCCTATGCCAATAAGCGGCGACGACCACTAGAATTCCAAGTAGGAGATAAGGTCTTCTAGAAAATCTCACCCTTCAGAGGTGTAGTTCGTTTTGGTATACGGGGGAAGTTATCTCCGAGGTATGTTGGGCCGTATGAAGTATTGCAGCGTATCGGTTCATTGGCCTACCGTTTGGCTCTACCGCCGTCTTTATCTGGCATACATGATGTTTTTCACGTCTCTATGTTACGGAAGTATGAGCTAGACCCGTCTCATGTGTTACAGCCTACTGAAGTGCAGTTGGACTCAGATGTATCCTACGTAGAACGACCGGTCAGAATTATGGATCGTGAGGATCGCAGATTACGAAGCAAGGTTATACCGATGGTCAAAGTTCAGTGGGATCGTCGGGGTGTAGAGGAGGCTACGTGGGAGACGGAACGGCCTATGGTGCAGCATTACCCGGAACTATTTTCTGGTATGATTTATGTTTAGTTTCATTTTGGGTAAGTGCATGAGATTTCGGGGACGAAATCTTATAAGTAGGGGAGTATTGTGATGCCCCGAAATTAATTAATTACAATTTGGGCGTTAATTATGTTTATATGATGAATTACGTTGATAATTTATTTATGTGTTGAAATTAATTATCATGTTGAAATGCTTAGTCACATGATAGGCGTGACCCGGGGGTTGCATTCCAGGGTGCATGTTATGCATGTTAGAAAATGGGGTGTTAACATGATTTATTTGAATTAGTTGTTAATTACGAGAAAGATGTGAATTTAGTGAAAGTTTGTTGCATTTTGTAAAATGCTTTTAAAATACCATGTTGGGGTATTTTATACATCATGTTAACTTTGGGGTTCAAATTTTAATTAACTTATAACCCCTTTACCCCACTACACTTTATTCACTTTCCCCATCACTCTCTTAAATCCCCAAATCATTTCCCAACCCTAAACCCCTCCTCATTTTCGAAACTTGGCAAAAGTGGAAGAAGAAATCTTCACAAAACCTTTGTTTGTGAGATTTATTGTAGGATTTGGAGTCCTTAAGAGGTATGGAACCCTTCTTAAAGTTTTTTATGATGTTTGGTTTGATTTTGAAGTGGGTTTTGATTGTTTGAAATGTGTTTATTTTGGGTTGGTGTGATTTTTGGATGGGTGTAAGATTTTTAGTTGTTTAATGATGTAAAGTGAAGGTTTGAAGTGTTTTTATGTTATTGGGTTGTTGGTGAAAGTGTTGGTGAAGATGGGGAAGAAATGTAGTGTAAAAATGGTGATTTTTCGATGTACAGGGATCGGCGATCGATCGCCGTTTCAGGCGATCGATCGCGAGCCAGCAGTAGGCTCTAGAACCATTTGGCGACCGATCGCCACTTTTGGGCGATCGATCGGCGAGGCTGGTGGTAGCGCTTATCGCGTACGCCCAAATTAACCCTTCTCAAGTTAATAGCAAAAGTATGTAGTAGCGAGAGTATGAATTGATCCCACAGGGAATGTAGTATTTTTTTCGTGCCAATTTAAAAACGAATGGTTTCATTATTACCAATTACCAATCCCTAGTCAGTTCATCACAATGTATTTTAATGCCCCTCGCTTCACATATAAGCGGCATAGAATAAAATCGCTTCAATGGACATGCGGTACTCCCACCCCTCGCTTCACATTTTAGCGGCAAATTTTCTTTCCTCGCCTCATATGATAACCTCACTTCAATGTGACATGCGGTACTCCCACCCCTCGCTTCACATATAGCGGCACAAAATAAATAGCGGCAAGCATTAAAATCATCAAGGTGATAACCATGACTCATGGGATGTGCACCAATAATCATCATATGCATATACAATCATCATGCATAATTCAACATGTATTTGCATCCACCATGCACAATTCCATATATACTCGCATCCACAATGCATAATTAATGAGTATAATAGATACATGTACCGTTGGGTGCCCGTACGTCTCTTTACGTACCTTTCCAAAAGTGGGATTTGGTATGACTTTACTTCCTTGGTTGCGTCGCCACCTCGGATGGTTCTACACAATCACACAACCCAATATTAGAAGCCAAATAATAGCCAAATACCAAAAATTCAACAAAAAAACATCATTTCCCACATTTCAGCAGCTGGCGATCGATCGCTGCATCGAGGCGATCGATCGCGAGACTTACCGATCGATCGCCTTGATGTAGCAATCGATCGCCAGACCTCACTGGCTTGCGGTGATCGATCGTGCCATATATGACGATCGATCGCCTGCCTTACATTTTGCCACTGCCCTTCGCGATTGATCGCTGCATTTGTAGCGATCGATCACCACCTGCTGTGTGTGCGATTCTTCACCATTTTGGAGCATTTTCCAAGGTCCACCATTAAAACTTTAGGAAGGGTTCCATACCTCTTGAGGACTCCAAATCCTACCAATATCTCACAAACAAAGATTTGTGAAGATTTCTCCTTCCTCCGTTGCCAAATTTCGAAAATGGGAAGAGGTTTAGGGTTGGGGATGAAATTTGGGGATTTAAGAGTGATGGTAAAGTGAATGTAAAGTGATGGGTAAAAGGTGGGATAATGGGTTATAAGGGTTAATTAAAATTGTACCCCAAATATTAACACGATGCACAAAATACCCCAACATGGTATTTTAAAAGCATTTTACAAAAATGCACCAAACTCCCAATAAATTCATGTTTTCCAAATAATTAACAACCAACATGAATAACCCATGCTAAAACCCAGTTTTCCCAACATGCACAACATGCACCCTGAAATACACCCGCGGGTCACGCCTACCATGTGACTAAGCATTTCATCAAGATAATTAATTCCAACACATAAATCAATTATCACCATAATTAATCATATACATAATTAATGCCCAAATTGTAATTAATTATTTCGGGGATATCACAGAAGTACCAGAGCTGGTTGATTTAGCACGTAGCTCCAGAGTTGAGATCGAGCAGTGCATGGGAGGTGCTTCCAGGATTGAAGTACCAATAGCCGCATTCGGTAGAGTATCTTATACATTAAATACACGTTTATTCATTGGGTGCTCTCGTGTGAGTACGTTATTACGTGTATATGGAATGTATAAATGAGCAATGTCTTTTCTCTCTTCATTTATTTGTTTGCATGCAATTAAATCCGAAATTGCTAAATGAACTGTGAGTACGTTAGTGTATTGGTAGGTGCATACTATGAAAGTGGTTTTGGTTGGGGAAGTCGAACATTATAAGGTTCTAATACAAGAAATTTTATAGATGGTATATGATGATATGCTTGCATGTGGTTTCCTTCCCATGATAATATGATTGTATGTACTAATGGTATGGATTAATACACTGATAACGGGTTAAGGGCACGGGGGTCCTTACATATGCTATCATCGATTTTTAATCTTAATCGCTTGTATTTTGATTGATTGTTTGATAAGGGTTAAAATAGAACGCTTGTGCTACTTAACTAAACGTAAGGTGAGATAGGTCTTTGATTATTGGATCAAACGTCCAACGATGAATATTCATTAACACAAGAATTCACACCTCCTTGTGGGATCGATCCCTACTCACACTACTACATTATTGTTATCAATCTTGAGGATTGAGAGGGGTTAATTTGGGCGTACACGATAAGCGCACACCAAATTTTGGCACCGTTGCCGGGGAGGCATATATTTTTGTGTTAATTTTTTCTATTTTGTTTCTTTCTCTTTCTTTTTCGCCCACCGCTACTCTTGTTTGTTCGTGCTTACAGGTTGATTTCTGAGAAATCGGATCTTTTCATGGAGGACTATAGGCGACTAGACGAATTGGAGTATCTTGTGCACCAACTTGGCGTAGGGAGTGAACAAAGTGCATACAACTCAAGTTGGAGTGATCATCCCAATCTCAACTATGACAATCAATGGATGAGTCCACCTCCACCTTACATGCAGTCCTATCTACCGCCATACATACCGCAATATCCGCCATGGCCGGAACAACCTCAATAGCATACCCCTGGTGAGTCTTTAGAGGATCTTGTTTCAACACTTAATGATAGTACTTTGCAATTTCAACAGGAATTCAGGGCTAGCACTCAGAATTTGGGTAACCAAATGGAGCAACTTACTAAATCATCTGTTGGGAAACGATTTCTAAGTTTTGGTGATTACAAACACCTACTGGATGAACATCTACCGGATGGTGAAGAACTACCGGGTGAAGACACCTACCGGGTGAAGACACCTACCGGATGGTGAAGAACTACGGGGTGAAGACACCTACCGGGTGAAGACACCTACCGGATGTTGAAGACTTACCGGGTGATAAAGATCAACTGGATTGCTACCAACTGGATAGACATCAACCGGACAGACATCAACCGGATAAGCATCAACTGGATGGACATCTACTGGACAAACATCAACCGGATGATCTCACACTAAACAAAGTCATCAACTGGTCACTACCGAATGAATGACCAATTGAACAAAGAAGACCAGAGGAAGTCTAACCACCTAGTAAGAGCACTAAGCTACAAGACAAAAATCAGTTCAAACATTCTCTGACAAAGGTACAACAGAGCGGCGCACCCTGCTACATCCCCGCCACCATTACCGTCAGAACAAAAGAGCCGTTGCTCAAAATAGGAAAGAAGACCATCTAAATTTGGAAAGCTGATCTCTTCCTAATACAGAAAAGCTACCGTTGGACCACGAACCTTATAAATACGTCCAAGCAAAGAATGAAGAGGTTAGCTGAGAAATTATTCAATCTGAGAGAAACACTTCATTGAAAACAGAAAATCAACTTTCTGATATTCAAAAGTTCAGCAAAAGAGCAGACAAGCAGTGACACTGAAACTGTATCAGATTATCTCCAACTGAAGTCGGCTGCTCAAGAACACTCAAAGCTACTAGTCTATATTGTGAGAGTGTAATAGAATCTTGTATAATCAAATTAAGACGTGTGATTGCTAGGAGTTTAGGCCAAGCTGTGTGAGTGCCTAAGAAGGTTGTATACTGTAAAGTGTAAACCAAATCTTCTAGTGTATCCTTCCTGCAAAGGAAGAAGGGGAGACGTAGAAGAGTTGTGCTTCGAACTTCCAGAAACAACTCTTGTGTTATTTACTTATTGTCCATTTATTACTCAGTTTATTCCTCACAAGTCCAGCAGACGTCTTCCACACTTAAATCAAGTGTCTGCTGACTTGCCATACATTGAGAAGCTACTGTAACACTTAACAGTTTACAGTTAAGTTGAGAAAGAAATCAAAATTGAATCTAGTGTTAAACACTACCCCGATCCTAACAAGTGGTATCAGAGCCTAGGTCTTCTCAATCTTGAGAAATTACAAAAAACTGATGGCCTCATTCAGCAAGATTCCAATGTTCAAGAAGGATGAATATGACGATTGGAGAATCCGTATGCAAGCACATCTAAGTGCTCAAGATGATGATATGTGGTATGTAATCACTGAAGGACCCATGAAGATCATGAAAATCAATACAACTGCCTCTATCACAAGTGGTGATCCACAAATGGTAGAAAAGGACAGATCTCAATGGTCAAATGAAGAAAAGAAAAAAGCCAATCTGGACAACGTCGCTAAGGACATTTTGTTCAAAACTTTGGACAAAAATATGTTCAATAAAATAAAAATGTGATCCACAGCTAAAGAAATCTGGGAGAAGTTAGCCCAACTTTGTGAAGGAAATGATCAAACCAAAGAAAACAAGCTTACTGTGGCATTACAAAAGTTTGAGCATATCAAGATGATGAATGGAGAAACTCTCAACGAGTACGATGAAAGAGTGACTGGAATAATCAATGAACTCAGCAGTCTGGGTAAGGAGTTACCCAACAGAGAAGTCACCCTCAAAGTAATGAGAGGTCTCCCAAGAGAATGGGATGTCAAGACCATTGCTATGAGTTCGAATTAGGTATTCGGGTTGAAGATGAACCCAGTACCAGTCAGCCTACAAAAGCTCTCACTGCATCGGAGGCCATACCTACTGCAACAGAGATGACTCCAGAGAAAAATATGCAATGATGCTATGGCAATGTTCGTAAGGAAATTCGGGAAATTCATGAAGAAAAATCAGAAATCATATCCACGAAGGCAGAGCTTCAAAGGAAGATCAGAAGAAGAAGAGCGTGTATGCTTCAACTGCCTCAAGCCAGGGCACTTCATCGCCGACTGTACCAAACCCAAAAAGGATGATCACAAAAGAGGATCCAAGGATCACAGAAAATCCAAGGAAACTAGAAGATCATCCAAAAGGGACAGAGATCAAAAAGTTTTGGTGGCAGAAGAAAGCAAGAGCAAATGGGCTGATTCTGAATCAGAATCAGAGGAGTCAACCAGCTCGTCCAGCGAGAGTGAAGACGAGGAAGTCCACTGCTTAATGGCAAATGATGAAATTGAGGTACACGAGTCTAACCTATCTGAATTTACACATAGTGAACTTACCAATGCACTGCAGGACATGATCAATGAGTATCGGACGTTATATGAATCCTTTGAAAGCTATAAGACTGAGCACTCAATCCCAACGGAAACGCATAACAACAAACTTGATTGTGAACAATCAAATGAGTTGAAATGCTTAAGGGAAACAGCTAGTCTCCTAGTGAAAGAAAGAGATGAAGCCAAGTGTGCTTACCAGAAACTCAGCAAACTGGTCAGCACTTGGAATGCGTCACTACCAGAAAAAATGAAATGCTCGAGTCTATAAGACTTGCTAGTGATCGAACTGGTATAGGCTACAATAGCAATGGCAGCAATTCATCTGGTAACGAACCTCAGCTGTGTCTAAAGAAATGCAATGTTCAACCAATGAACTTTGTAAAATCTAGCACAGTATATGATCCCATTGAACTGGTTAAAGAACCTGTTAAAGCAACACTCATTAAGGAACAGGCATCACACCGAGGTATTGGTTATGTTGAACCAATCAAGAAAGCTAAACCGGGGCAAAAGTTCAGAAATGAACTTAAACCTACTGGTCGAGCAGCTAGAGAGGTTAAACCCAACTGGTACTACAATTGTATGCATGTCCAGAAGAGATATATGCTAAATAACAGGAACTACAAACCAAAAGCACATGCATACACTCATTATCACACTACACACTCCAGACCATCTCCCTCATTTTTAAATGCACACACATTTCAGAACACACACTGACCTAAACTAATCAGGGTCATACAAGTGTTGGTTCCGAAAGGACTAATCCAGTCTGGACCCAAGTAGGATTGGGTACAAATCATATTTATCGCTTTAATTGCAGAAAACTAGATTGCATCAAGTTCGGAGCTCAGAATGGTTCCTGGACAGCGGATGCTCTAGACATATGACAGGGAATGCATGCTTACTGTCTGAATTGGTGGACACCATCGGTCCAAGAATAACTTTTGGAGACAACGTGAAAGGTAGAACCGTGGGTAAGGTAAGATTATCTACGGTAACATTATTATTAAAGACATTCTGTTGGTTGAAAATATGTGTTATAACTTGATTAGCATAAGTCAACTCTGTGACAATGGTCACTCTGTGGAGTTCAACCAGCATTCATGCACTATCAAATCTACTGATGACAGTATATTACTTGTAGGAAGAAGGCATGATAACACATATAAAATTGATTGGAATCTTAATCAGCCTACATCCTCTACTTGCTTTGCTGCCATGAATTCTTCCAAAAATTGGCTTTGGCACAAACGATTGAGTCACTTAAATTTTAAAACTATTGCCAGTCTGCGTAAACTTGATCTAGTCATTGGACTGCCTCAAATTGAGTTCTCTACAGACAAGATCTGTGCAGCATGCCAGCTTGGTAAGCAAATCAGATCCTCCTTTAAGAACAAAGGGAGTAAATCTTCTTCTCGGTGCCTAGAGTTGCTGCATATGGATCTTTTTGGTCCTATACCAATAACAAGTCTAGGGGGAATGAAGTATACTCTAGTGTTGATAGACGATTACACTCGTTTTACATGGGTCTTATTCCTAAGTGGCAAAGATCAGGCTACTCCAAAGCTGATCAAACTACTTAAAAGACTTCAAAATGAGAAATCGTGTGGGATAGATCGAATTCGTAGTGATAAAGGTACTGAGTTTACCAATCAGTCACTCGAATCATATCTAGATGACCTTGGAATTAAACACGAATACTCTGCTGCTAGAACTCCTCAACAAAACGGAGTTGCTGAGCGTAGGAACCGCACTTTGAAAGAAGCTGCGCGAACTATGCTCGCGGAATCAGAAATATCGCAGAGATTTTGGGCAGAAGCTGTCAACACAGCATGTTATACGCAGAACAGATCAATGATTAATAAGCGAGCAAATAAAAGCCCTTATGAGATCTGGAATGGCAGTAAGCCAAATATTTCCTATTTCCATGTGTTTGGTTGCAAATGTTTTATTCACAACAATGGAAAGACTCATCTCACCGATTTTGATGCTAAATCTGATGCTGGAATATTCCTTGTCTATTCTACAGTTAGTAAGGCCTTCAGAGTATTTAATAATAGAACTCTTACTGTAGAATAATCAGTGCATGTAAAATTTGATGAACCTACTGACTGTACTGTATCTAATCTGCAATCAACAATTTAAGTTATCGACTGGAAAGCACTTATATTGATGAAAAAGTTGATGATGAGATAGATTACAGAAGCAGGACTGACTGCTCCTTGGAACCAGAAGTTCCTGAAGCTCAAACAGAGGAGTCTGCTGGCCAACAAGCACTGCAGCCAGCTACCAATGAAACAGTTGCATCTACCCCTGCTGCAGTAGAAGGAACAAATGAGAAAGATGAGTCTATCAGAACCTCTGATGTGCCCACTCATATCCAGCCAAGTGAAGAACTCAATCCTCATGGACCTTCGCTCCGGTGGAAGAAGGATCATCCACCCGAGCAGGTCATCGGTAACCCTCTTGCTCCTCTACGCACCAGAGGACAAATGATTAATGAATTTCTTCATGCTGCATTCATATCTCATATAGAACCTAAGAAGATTGATGAAGCTATATTAGACCCAAGTTGGGTAGAAGCAATGCAGGAAGAACTAAATCAGTTTGAGCGAAACAAAGTATGGCATTTAGTTCCACGTCCATCGCATCACACAATTATTGGCACTAAATGGGTATTTAGAAATAAGCTAGATGAAAATGGTACAGTAATTAGGAATAAAGCAAGACTAGTTGCACAGGGATACAGGCAGGAAGAAGGCATTGATTTTGATGAAACCTTTGCCCCTGTAGCCCGATTAGAAGACATTCACATATTTCTTGCCTTTGCTGCATTTAAGGACTTCAAGGTCTATCAGATGGATGTTAAGAGTGCATTTCTTAACGGCAATCTCCAGGAAGAAGTATATGTTGAACAACCTCCTGGATTTGAAAACCATCTGCAACCATCTTATGTTTATCATCTGAACAAAGCTTTGTATGGTCTGAAGCAAGCCCCCGGTGCATGGTATGAAACTCTATCAAAATATTTGATTGATCATGACTTCACCATTGGCACGGTGGACAAAACTTTATTTAAATTTACAAAGGGAGACCATACTCTGCTAGTTCAGATATATGTTGATGACATTATTTTTGGCAGTACTAACCCAAAATTATGTGAAAGATTTTCAAAGATAATGCAGGACCAATTTGAGATGAGCATGATGGGAGAATTATCATTTTTCTTAGGATTGCAAATCAAGCAATCCAATGAAGGAATTCTGATAAATCAGTCTAAGTACACCAAAGAACTACTGAATAAATATGGAATGAGTACCAGCTCAGCTGCAGCTACACCAATGAGCTCATCTGCCAAACTCGAGTTGGATAATTCAGGAATACCAGTCGAAGTTACAATGTATCGAGGCATTATCGGATCTTTACTATATTTAACAGCCAGCCGACATGATATCATGTTCGCAGTGTGTATGTGCGCCCGGTTTCAAGCAAATCCCAAGCAATCGCACTTCACTGCTGTCAAGAGAATTCTCAAATATCTGAAAGGGACAGAGAATGTCGGTCTATGGTATCCAAAGGACTCCAGTTTCAATCATATCGGATACTCAGATGCAGACTATGCTGGATGCAAAATTGACAGGAAGAGTACCAGTGGGTACTGTCAGTTCTTAGGAGACAGACTCATTTCATGGGGTTGCAAGAAGCAAACTTCCATCGCAACCTCTACAGCTGAAGCAGAATACCTTGCTGCAGGAAGTTGCTGTGCTCAGCTACTCTGGATTCAACAACAACTGCGGGACTACGGCATTGAGTCAACTGAAGCTCCAATCTTCTGTGACAATACCTCTGCCATAGCTATTACGTACAATCTAGTGCTCCACTCTCGAACAAAGCATATCGACATTCGTCATCACTTTATCAGAGACCATGTTATGAAGAAAGAAATTCGGCTGGAGTACATCTCCACTGAACAGCAGGCATCAGACATTTTCACAAAACCCCTACCGGACGCTAAGTTTTCCTTCTTTCGAAATATCCTTGGTCTAATTGATATCAATTCTTGATTATCAGTTGGTAATGTATTCAGGGGGAATTACTTGGTTTATTTGCATAAATTAAGGGGGAATTTCCGTTACAATTCTTTATCTTGGTTGTTTAAGCTCAGTTGGTAATCCAATGGTCTGCTGCAGTAGGTGTATACGTACCAGTAGGACTCTACATACCAGTAGATGTTCCCTACCAGTCGAACCCTACATACCAGCAGATGTTACCAAGTGTGCTTTGACTAAAATAACCTTCGATACCATTAACCTACTGGAACGTCGGAATTTAAATTCATCTTTTATTATGAAAATAAATTATTTGAATCCCGCCCAAATCCTATCCTTTAATTTTTCCTCAAATCGTTAGATGGTCGCCACGTACCCATGTGTACGCTCATCTACAGTACGACGTTACATATACTTTTACTTTTAACCGCCATTTCTTAGGTTTTTACTCTTTATCTTCTCCAACAATTCACTGCGATTAACCTTCTTTTCAGAAAATTCTATTCCACAGGATTGTTGCTGTTTTCTCCGCCTACTCTTCAGATATGTCGAAGAATACCCAACCTAGTTTCATAACTAATGTCGTTCATGTGGATTTTCATTCAATCTCCACATCATCTGATAAAGAGACGAAGGAACTATTTCACAAGTTGGATACCTCCGGTCTCTTAGTGATTCTAAGTCAGACTCCATCGTACGACAAAGACGATTTACTCAAGTTCTTCGCCACTGCAAAAATTGTTGATGACTCCGTGGTGGCATCCATCTCCGAACAGCTGGTTACAATCACCCAGACTGAATTTGCCACTCACCTATGCCTTCCCTCCACCGAACTTACTGATTTCTCCTCTATTCCAGTGGAGCTAAGGGAAGAGATGCGCACCATATTTTCTGACTCTTCAAATCGTCTTCCCCGTCCTCCGTTCAAGAAAGTATTAATGAAGAGTCATTTCCGACAAATGGCAGATATCATCTCCAAGGGGCTTCTGTGTAAAGCCGGGTCTTTTGATATCATAACCCCAGAGAAGTTCGATGTTATGAGTGCCATTTACAACGGCTTGGATATTAACTGGCCAGCTGTGCTATTCCAAGTTCTCACTGGTCTCATCGCCTCTGGAAAAGGTAAATCAGGTTTCGCCCTACCACTTAGCAGCCTTTTTGACAGCAAAAATATTAAGACCGGGGATCTCACCAAACTTCATCCAGGCAAACTCATAACTGCCAAGTTTCTTCAGCTTCACAGACAGAGGAGTGGCAGAGAGGTTGGGTTGACGAAGCGCCGATCAACTAAAGTTATTAGTGACTCTGAACAAACCATATCTGAATCGGCTGAGTCATCTCCTCCACCTCCTCCTCCTAAGAAGCCCAGAACAAAGAAAGGGGCTCCTCTTGCTTTAAAACAGAGAGTCATTGTGGCCTCTGATACCATCTCCTTCGCAGGACCTACGGAAGCAATCCCTGGTAGAGAACCCAGATCTGGAAGTCCTCCCCCCGAGGAACCAGCAGCATTACTTGCTTCATCGGCAATGGTAGTTGCCACAACCATGGCCCCTGCTGATAATCCTTCCGCAACGGTGAGTTCTCTACAAGGACCTGGCACTATCAGTTTTAGGACACCCAAGTCCTTGTGTCCTTACTGTAATCCAAAGACCACCACCCCGGGAAAAGGAAAGAATCTCATGGCTCCAGTGTCCTCACCTGTTGCCTTTGAGATACAAATAGTTATGGATACAGTCGAAGGCAAGCTGCAGCCTCAGCTAGAAGTCTTTGATCGATGGGTAAAAGCACGGGTGAAAATTTGATTTGATGACTTCACCCCTATCTTGGATCAGGCACGAGAAGATGAGAACCAAATTTTGGCTTATCTTCAAATCTCGGATCCTGAGAAAGGTCTGCAGCTGAGGGATCTCTTCCATTTGATGAACTATGTGGGCGAACTTCAAGTCCTAGTTGAATCTCGCCTTCAACAATTCAATATTGAGTCCAGATCAGCAAATCATGACCGAGCAGTTCTAAATGCTCTTGGACCAAAGTTGAAAATGGCTGAGCATGCACTTCACGATCTTCGCATATCAACTGGTCTTCACTCATGCTCTACAGCTGTAACTGTTGCAAGCCCCGATCCGTCTGATTCACAGCCAGCTACTACAGGATTGGAGATAACTACCACCGATGTGGCAATAGCTCCAACTGCCTTCGAGGCACCTTCTCCTGCCATAGAGATCACCTCTCCAACTGCTCAACCTTCATCCACTGCTCCCAGCCATACCAATGATCAACAGTTGCAACTGATGGTGATTGATCACGAGAATGTGGACACAGTAATTCAGACTGTGGTTCATCAAGTTACCATCTCTTCCGGCAATGATGAACCCAGTGAGTCCTCACATTCAAATGATCACACCCAGTCGTCTGCAGCCGTGCTGGACCAAGCCACTGATCGCACAATTGCTATCGCCTCAGACGCACCTACTGCACCAACTGCTGAAGCCCCTGCTTCACTCATCCCTGCAGTTATTTTGGATCAACCCGGAGTGATCACTACTGCTGCTGCACCTCATATTGAGGCTCTGGATCAAACGATGGCTCAAGATCCTTCAGAGGATTTCTTCGATTTTCAAACCTCTATCCCTCTGGAAGGACCACCTGACATTGCTGATCAGCTAGCACATCTTTCCAATGCAATATCTGCACTAGCCAGCGATGTCAACAAGCTTAAATAGGAAGAGCGCAATGCGACTCTTATTCTTGGCAGCCATCAGCAGCATAATGATACTCAGTTCCAGCTGGTGTATCGGGACTTGAACAACCTAACTACTACTGTCACCAGACTCCAGACCTTCGTTGCGGATGCTTTGCGGACTCATTCTCTCGGATAGGGCAGGCTCATCTTCAGATAAATCAGCACAGTGAATCTCTTCAGGCTGCCTCCTCTCTGGCTCTTGGAGATAAGATTGAAGATGCTAAGAAAGTCTTGACCGAGCAGCTGGCAACAATGCAGGCAGCATTTGCCTCTCAAATTCAAGATTTATGCAATAGCTTGCCTGCTGCTCCTCAAATTATCAGAAGACTGCCTGAGACCAGTAACCCTGCTCCTCAGTCCCAGCGAGATCCGAGTCCAGCAAGTCGCTCATCCACTGCAGCTGGAGCTTCACAACAGTCGAGACCTTCTCCTCAACAACGCCCTCGAAGTCCGCGCCAACCGCCTACTGAAAAGCGCGACTATTCCCGACATTGGTTAGGAAGGAAATAGTATCATTTCTGATCTCTTATTTAATTCCATTTATCTATTTACTGTTTACATTTGACTTTTTCAATAATTATCCTAACAACATTATTGTGTTCACACTTACTGAATTCTTCTATAAATTGAGACTCATTTTTGTTTTTATAACACGCATTCACTCATCATGATTACTTTCAATTCATTGAAAATTCCTTGGTTTCCACTTCTCAACTGTTTAGTTTCATGGGTTTATTACTTATCTAAATCAACCCCTCATGGGTTGATTACTTATCTAACCCAGCTCCATTAAGCTACAACGTTTAGATCCTGCTCTGATGCTCATCATCAGTCAGGAACTGCAATCAGGAGTTATATGGGTGCTGATGACAAAAAGGGGGAAAACAGAGATAGAGTATTTTCAGAGGTGAATCCATGAACCATGGAGGTCTGATGAATATACATTTGAAGTTTTTCCGCTCTGGAACAAGGTGGATCGAAGCTCTTCCTCTCCGCAACTAGGTGGATCGAAGCTCTCCGGTCTACACTGTTTGTTTCAAATTTTGTCATGTATCAGCTATATTTTGTAGCAATAGATTTGTATTATGTTAGATCTAGTTATAAGAAGTCATCTTAAATAAAGATGAATCTCTCTCAATTGTCCAGTTTGATTACAACTTGTAATCTGCTTATTTTTATAACAAATGAAAATTTCCTTTGTCTCCAAGTATTTTCAGGATTCACCGTTTAAATTACTCAAGTATGAAATCGTTATTGCTTAGTTTTGTCATCACCAAAAAGGGGGAAATTGTTGGGAAACGATTTCTAAGTTTTGTTGATTACAAACACCTACTGGATGAACATCTACCGGATGGTGAAGAACTACCGGGTGAAGACACCTACCGGGTGAAGACACCTACCGGGTGGTGAAGAACTACTGGGTGAAGACACCTACCGGATGTTGAAGACTTACCGGGTGATAAAGATCAACTGGATGGCTACCAACTGGATAGACATCAACCGGACAGACATCAACCGGATAAGCTTCAACTGGATGGACATCTACTGGACAAACATCAACCGGATGATCTCACACTAAACAAAGACATCAACTGGTCACTATCGAATGAATGACCAGTTGAACAAAGAAGACCAGAGGAAGTCTAACAACCCAGTAAGAGCACTAAGCTACAAGACAAAAATCAGTTCAAACATTCTCTGACAAAGGTACAACAGAGCGGCGCACCCTGCTACATCCCCGCCACCATTACCGTCAGAACAAAAGAGCCGTTGCTCAAAATAGGAAAGAAGACCATCTAAATTTGGAAAGCTGATCTCTTCCTAATACAGAAAAGCTACCGTTGGACCACGAACCTTATAAATACGTCCAAGCAAAGCTGAGCAATTATTCAATCTGAGAGAAACACTTCATTGAAAACAGAAAATCAACTTTCTGATATTCAAAAGTTCAGCAAAAGAGCAGACAAGCAGTGACACTGAAACTGTATCAGATTATCTCCAACTGAAGTCGGCTGCTCAAGAACACTCAAAGCTACTAGTCTATATTGTGAGAGTGTAATAGAATCTTGTATAATCAAATTAAGACGTGTGATTGCTAGGAGTTTAGGCCAAGCTGTGTGAGTGCCTAAGAAGGTTGTATACTGTAAAGTGTAAACCAAATCTTCTAGTGTATCCTTCCTGCAAAGGAAGAAGGGGAGACGTAGAAGCGTTGTGCTTCGAACTTCCAGAAACAACTCTTGTGTTATTTACTTATTGTCCATTTATTACTCAGTTTATTCCTCACAAGTCCAGCAGACGTCTTCCGCACTTAAATCAAGTGTCTGCTGACTTGCCATACATTGAGAAGCTAGTGTAACACTTAACAGTTGACAGTTAACTTGAGAAAGAAATCGAAATTGAATCTAGTGCTTATTCAACCCCCCCCCCCCCCCCTTCTAAACACTACCCCAATCCTAACATCATCCGATCAGATAGCAGCACAACCCACCAACTTTATACCCTCCCGGACGATGGAGGCACCACTAGAGAACATGGTTGCAATCGCCTCAAGGAGTGACGAAGAGGTAGGAACCTCAGGGGAGGTGGTACTGATGCCACCCAAGCTAGAAAAGGAAACACATGGGCCACTAAAAGAATTGGAGCTTGCACATCATGCATCTCCACAAGGTATGTCTCCAACAACCCCTTATGTTGAATATGATCATGAACCCTTTGAAGAGAAAAAGGAACTGAAGGTCGAATACTGTGATGAAATTGACATGTTTGACGACTTTGTCTCTGACGATGAGGAGAAGGAAACCCTTACGAAATGCACGGATCTAGGTATGTTCACTGTCCCATGCATGATTGGAAATAATAGAATTGATAAGGCCATGCTAGACTTAGGAACAATAAATGTTATGCCTTATTCAATCACACCTCTTTAGACCTAGGACCTCTTAAAAAATCTGAAATTGCTATTCAATTAGCAAATAGGTCTACTGTGCATCCTAGGGGAATACTTGAGGACATTCTAGTGAAAGTTGATAAATTGGTTTTTCCTGCTGACTTCTACATACTTGACATGGAAAATGATAATAAAAGCAGCCCTATTCTGTTAGGAAGGCCATTTTTGAAAAATTCCAAGTGCATAATAGATGTAAGTGGTGGTGCTTTCACTATGGAGTTTAATGGTGAGGTAGCTAAGTTCAATACTCATGATCCCGTTCATCCTCCTACTACTGATTATACTATTGGCATCACACATCACATATCACTAGAAAAATCACATATTGTCAGTGAGAATGAACATGGGGTAACTACTGATCGACCTGTTGACGAAGGAGGTATGGTAGAATTTTTGATTGATACTTCAAGTATTACTACTGCTTTACCAAATTCTCCTTTTAAAAATCTCAATTTTGAATTGCAGGTACCTGATGTTGAGCTGAACTTCATCCTGAAGCTCACGATACATCAATAGAAAACGAGGGGATGTGAAAAGGGTTGAGGACCTCCAAGAAGTATAATGCCAATAGACATCGCCTTCGAGCTGTCAGAAGGATACTGAAGTGGAAAAAGGTGGCATTGGAGACCAAACATGACCCACCATGAGCACGAGCATTGGAGTCGGGCCACCGACGTTAAACAGAGGCGTTGCTTGGGAGGCAACCCAAGGGGAGTTAGTTACCCTTATCTTTTTTATTTTTATTGCTTTAGTAGTTAGACTTTTCTCTTTTCTTGTATTTTTGCCTTACATTGGGGACAATGTAAGATTTAAGTATGGGGGAGGGATTAATGGTGTGTTATTGCTTTTCTATTACAAAAATACAAAAAAAAATCGAAAAATTTGAAAAATTTTGAACTCATAGTTAGTAAGGAATGCATGCTTAGAATCACTAGCCCATGATGAAACCTAATTGATGGCATGCATGCTTTTGAACATAGGTGAATTGTTAACCTTGGAACACTTTGAACTCTAATGAAAAGTGTGCTTTAACATAGTAGTTGAATATTGTGAGCACATTATTGTCATGACTTGTGAAGTGTGCATAGCTTAGTGAAGATTGTGTGAACTTTGTAATAGTCTTAAGAAGTCTCTAATACATGCCAAAACTTAACTACATGCTCTTTGAGGCGTATGTCTAGACTACTTGCGAACATGAAAGTGATATAGGCAATCTTTGATGCGTTTGAGCCTTTCAAGCCTACCATGTAAAGAAAATCAATCACTAGTACCCTTTTTGAGCTTTAATGCAAAAGAATGGTTGTATGCTAAGCATACAAACAACCCCCATTCGACATTCTTTGATTAGCTTATCATCATTCCCTAATAAGCCTAAATATGAATTCTAGCAATACCTTTGAAGGGAGTATAATGTGTTTCATTCACATGCACTTATGTATTCAATGATTCAAATGTTTGTGAGCTTCATTATCAAAAGAATGAAATGCATGAAAGAAAATGGATGCCTTGAAAAGAATTAATACAAATATGACTCCAAGAGGAGCCAAAGCACAAAAGAGAAAAAAAATGATTAAAGTTTACATTGCAAAAAAATCATGCAAGAAGAGAAGCTAATTATTGTGCATATCACCATACTCTCTTGTTTGATGCATCTTTTCCCTTTCTTTCATAAGCCAATACCTAGGCCAAGCTACAAGCTAATAAAGACCTACTTGATTTGCGTTTGCAAGTGGCTAAGATAGTGGAGAAGAGTGTGCAAGTGAGTTTATACTTGTGTTGGTGTATGACTTGAACTATTGTGAGTTACATTAATTGGATCTATAATTTGCACATGACATTTGTTTATGACCACACACGCACGTTCACTGCTTTGATAAGTATGAAATGTTTAGGGATTGAACTTGTTCCACTGTTAACTTTTCACCGCCTTTCATTACTATGCATGTTTAAAATTATTGAGGCATTAAAGTGAGAACATGTTATTTTGTTATGATGCTATGAGCCAAAAGATTGTAGTTTTGTCTGATTTGCTCGAGGTCGAGTAAAGTTTAAGTATGAGGGTATTTGATGTGACTAGAAATAGACACATCTATTGCACTTAATTGTCTACGATTTGGTATATTTTGATGGATAAATTGATACATATGCTACCTAATCGTATATTTGTGTAACTGTAGGAAAAGGTGAAGAAATCAAGCCAAAATGATGAAAGAAGGAGTAAAGTTAAAGAAAAGAAGAAAAAACCAGAATCTAAGACACATGTCGCTCCTTTCTCCTCAAATTTATATATATTCGAGCCAAGTTTTGGAAATGTGGTACATAGAAAAGTTCTAGAACATTGAGTTATCTTTGCGTGGAGAGCTGACTCGTCGAATTCAGAGTTTGTATGAGAAAGTTATGATCAAAATACGAAACTTGCCAGAAAAATGGAAGACATGCGTAATTACGCCATTATCAGGCGTAATTACGCCAATGCTACGACATGTGTAGGAGTAGCTACGCCATTCTACGCGTAATTACGCCAGAAATGCGAGAAGCCATAATTTTGACACATCATCAGGCGTATTTAGGCCATTTTCTGGCGTAGCTACGCCAGCAGAGTTTTGGAAAGTGTAAAAACTTGATTTCTTTCCTTCCCACATGGATTCTAACCTTCTCCATCAGCCTCCCTACATATATCCGTCGAATTTCAGACCTTTGAACCATCTAGATAGTTAGGGTAGAGTAGTTTAGGACAGTTTATATTTTTTCTTTCAATTTTGTTGAAGACGTTACGAAGATCGAAGCGAAGGCGGGATTGACACCTCGATGAGCGGAGATCGGATTTGTTTTCTTTCCTTTGTTTTTATTTATCGTTTTTCTTAGATTATGTCTCGCTAGTTTTTAATTCTTGGTTGAGGAAGACAAATCCTTGGATTTTATTTATCTTGGGGAGATTCTTACGCTTTAATTATCAATTTTATTGAGTATCAAGTGTTTTTCTGATTTTGTTGATATGATTGTTGTGTGTGTTTATTGGATTGACAACCTAATAACTTTCATGAAATCTAAAGCTAAATTAGATATCAAATAAGCAATCGTTTGATCCCTCTAATTTACGATGTAACTAAGATTGATGAATTTTCGCTTGTGAGTTTGTTAAATTCTTAGGAAGAACACTTGACTAGATTAAATTTAGACGCTTGAATTATGTTGTTTAGCTTCATCAATCTCAATAGTTCATATGCTATCATCGATTTTTAATCTTAATCGCTTGTATTTTGATTGATTGGTTGATAAGTGTTAAACTAGAACGCTTGTGCTACTTAACTAAACTTAAGGTGAGATAGGACTTTGACTATTGGATCAAACGTCCAACGATGAATATTCTAATGAAAAATTGAGTCTTTTGTGAATCGATGAAATAGATGATAATTCCAAGGAAGAGTCGCCGATACCAAGAATCGCTTTCATTAGTTAATCTTTGTTTTTAATTTTAATTAGTATAATTCAACATCACAACCCCATCCTTTATTATTCTTTTGTTTTGAATTTCATTAACACAAGAATTCACACCTCCTCGTGGGATCGATCTCTACTCACACTACTACATTATTGTTATATCTTGAGGATTGAGTGGGGTTAATTTGGGCTTACACGATAAGCGCACTACCAATATACTTCATTCACAAACAAGCAAAATAGTCATTAACACACTTATTGAACTATTCTTAAGTTTTGCAGAGCAGTATCTAATAATTATTGAGATCGAGAAGATCTAAACATTCTAGTTTACTTCTCAAGAACACTCAAGGATAAACAGAGCTTTTTATCTTGTGAGAGTGTAGTAAAAATCATTTTGTAATCTTTGTGATTATTGTGTTGCTAGAAGTGTAGGCAAATCTCTGTGGGTGCCTAAGTAGATTGTATACTGAAAAATGTAGACCAAAATCTTATAGTGTAACCTTCATATACAGGAAGAATGAGAGACGTAGAAGCGTTTGTGCTTCGAACTTCTATAAACATTTTGTGTCATTTACTTTCTACACTTTACCTTTCTGCCCCTTTACTATAGCCTATCAGTTCTTATCTCAAAGTCCAGTAGATACCTTCCGCACTATCTTTTAGTTGTCTATTACCTTGTAATCAATTGAGATCTTACCACAGTACTTAACAGTCTGCTGTATTTGAAATAAACGATAATTTGAGCCTAGAGTTTGTTCAACACCCCCCCCCCCCCCCCAATTTTAAGCACTACCTCGATCCTAACAAATGGTATCAGAGCAGGTCTTCTTAATTATGAGAATACCAGAACTGACTCATTCAACAAGGTTCCAATGTTCAAGAAGGATGAAAGTGATGATTGGAGAATTTGGATGCAAGCATCTCTAAGTGCTCAGGACGATGATATGTGGTATGTCATTACTGACAGTCCAACAACGATCATGAAAGTCAACACAAATGTGCCCATCTCCAGTGGTGAACCTTAGATTGTTAAAGAGGAGAGAGCATAGTGGACAAATGATCAAAAGAAAAAGGAGAACTTGGATAACGTGGCTAAGGACATCTTAGTCAAAACATTGGACAAAAACATGTTCAATAAAATCAAGACGTGTCCTACTGCAAAAGATATTTGGGGAAAGATCCCACAACTGTGTGATGGAAATGATCAGACGAAAGAAAAGAAGCTTATTGTTGCTCTACAAAAATTCGAGAACATCAAGATGATGACTGGAGAAACTCTCAACGAATACGATGAAAGAGTGACAAGAATTTTCAACGAACTCAACAGGTTGGGTAAAGAGCTCTCGAATAGAGAAGTTGCCCTAAAAGTCATGAGAGGTCTTCCAAGAGAATGGGATGTAAAGACCATAGCCATGGGAGAATCAAAAGATCTGAACATGATAGATTTTCATGATCTATTTGCTGATTTAAAGGCTTATGAGTTTGAATTAGGCATTAGAGTTGACGATGAACCAATTACAAGTCAACCAACAAAGGCCCTTGTTGCATCAGAGTTCCTGTCCACTGCAACATAGAAGACTCCTGAACAAATGTGTACTGATGCAATGTCGATGTTTGTCAAAAAAACTGGCAAATTCATGAAGAAATCCATAAGACTTATCAGTCTTATCCATGAAAGCAGAATTTTAAGGACAAGTTAGAAGAAGATGATCGTGTCTACTTTAACTGTCATAGATCAGAAACAGATGATCATGTCTACTTTAGCTGTCACAAACTAGGACACTTCATCGCCGATTGTACCAAATAAAAGAATGATGATCAAAAAAGGACTTCCAAGGACTACAAGAAGTATAAAGAGAAAAGAAGACAATCCAAGACAGATAAAGATCAAAAAGTCCTTGTTGCTGAGGAGAACATGAGTAAGTGGGCTATAGATGTCAAACGGGCCGGGCCGGGTTCGTGCGGCCCGACACTGTTTCTTGCCGGGCCGACACGGCCCGCAACAGAGATGGGTCGCCGGCCCGACACAACCAGTCTTCCTTTTCGCCAGGCGCGACACGACCCATAAGCCCGTGGCCTATGGGCCGTGCCTCGGTCCGTGCCATGCTGGCACGGCGCAAATCATATTCTTTTTTTTTTTTCGTTTTTAAATTTTTTTTGTTTAATTTTAATTATATAAATATAATAATATTATAAAATATAGATTGGCATATTATACTTTTAAAATAAAAAAATTATTGACTACTTAATGAAAAACTACAAATTACATATAACAAAACAAAATAATAAATTACAAAAGAGTTTAAAAAAATATGCTAGTTTTCTTCATTTTCATAATTCCATCGGAAGAAACATCATGTTCTCCCAAACCTTGTAAGCGGTTATAAGCATCCAACCAATCTTTTAAAAGAATACACATCTCCACAGTGTTTGGTTTCATTCTACTTCTTTTTTCATCAGTGACTCTTCCACCTGCACTAAACAAGACTCCGATAGAACTGTGGATATCGGAGGAGTTAGTAGATCACGTGCCATTATGGAAAGTACTAGTCAAAGTCTAGCATTATCTTTCCACCATGCCAAAACATCAAAATTTTCTAATTCTTGTTCACTGAAATTTATGACTTGGTTTAGATATAACTAAAGCTCAGTAAATGAAGATGTATTAGAACTAGAACTAGAAGAAGCAGAAGTAGTGTCGTGTCTTCTTCTTAACATTGTTCACACAGAACCGTTACTACTAGTAGCACCACTAGTACCACTTTCTCTTACTCAAATTGATCTAGAATTATGTAACTAATCATATAAAGAAAACAAAGCAAACAAACATTTATTAATGCGCTCTTTCTCTTGATTAATATTAACCTTTTCAATAGCCATGTTGGTGTAATAAGATTCTATTATAATTTCTACACTATATCATTTTAATCTAGGATCCAGAATTGATGCCAAGCAATTCAACATAAGAATAGTTTTCCAATATTTTTAAATTTATACTCCATTGGTTCGACAATACCTGTAAAAACGGATCAGATCTATGTAATGCAAAACATTCACTAATTTCATAACTTTTATTCAAAAATACTGAAGAAGTTGGATAATAACAGTCCGAAAATAAATTGGTAGTATCATAAAAATGTTCTAAAAAATTATAAATATTAGAAGCAATTTCTCAATCAGTTTCTTCAATATGAAAATGTTCGACCATCCTTTCATTAAAAAATAAAGTGATCACATTTCTATAAGGTAAACATGCTTGCAACATTAAATATATGGAATTCCACCTATTAGGAACATCATAAGGAAAATCTTTATAAGTCATACCATGATAAATGCATGAACTTTTGAAGTCTTGTTTTCTAGCAACTGAACCATTAAGAAATTTAAGAGTAGTCTTTATTTTTCTTTAAATGAAGCTCAAATGGTTTCAATCCATCTTGCACACACAATTTTAAAATATGACATGCACAAAGAATATGAAAAATATCACCATTTAAATTGGTTTCAAATAAGTTTTTAATATAGTAATTGCAGCGGTATTATTAGTTGCATTATCAAATGAAGTAGAAAAGATTTTATTACTAATATTATATCCATTAGTAACTTGCATAATGGCATTAGAAATAACTCACCCGTATGAGGCCTGTCAATTTTATGAAACCTAAATTTTTTATATGTAACACCCAGTTATCATCAATCTAATGTCATGTAACACAGAGATATGATGCATTGCCAAGATAAGTTGTCCAAATATCACTTGTTAGAGCTATTTTCGAAGAAAGATTACCTAAATACGTAATTAAATTTGCTTTATATTCATTAAAAATTGTGAATGCATCCGATTTAATAGTATTCCTTAAAAATCGTTTATGTTAAGGTTGCAAACCTAAATGAATATAATTAGTGAACTTCGCATCCACCCCCATTGAAAAAGGTTTCTCCGCCCATACTATGTATTTAGCTAATTCTCCCCTATCTCTTTCAACATTATAAGTGAAAATACCTAAACTTGAACTACTACTACCAGTACCAAATTATGAAAGAGTAGTTTGGTTACCATCAGTTGATTCTCTTTCACATTTAGCCATGTGTCTTATTAAATGACATGTACCACCAGAAGAAGCATATGCATAATATTTTTTACATTTTTTACAAACTGCCATTGATCCATTTCCCTCAACATTTTCTACATCGAATAGTTGACATACATTACTAGTTTTTTTTTTTTGATGTTATTCTACTTGATGATTGAATATTTGGTGTGCTTTCTTCATTTTCTTGAAATTGATCGATTTCATCATCATAATTCACATTATAAAATGAATCAGCCATTATGTATATAGACTACAATTATCTAATGCAACAAATATAAAAGTTACCAAATATTTGCTCGGAGGAGTATTGACTTTGTTGCTTGTGCTTGTATTGGCAAACGTAAGACGCACTCTTTCTTCTTGTGAACAAATTGAGAGTATAGTGTTTCAAGTATATAGAGCTTAGAGATTGAGAGGATAAAATGTTTCCTCACCACACACCTATTTATAACAACCAATTTTTTTTTTTTTAAAAAAAAAAGCCTTTGAAAGGCATTTTTTTTACCGTTGGCCATTGGCGATCGATCGCCAGTTATGTGGCGATCGATCGCCGAGCCCGTGTATAGCCTACTGCCTCTCGGAGATCGATCGCCACATAATTGGCGATCGATCGCTGATTAGTTAAAAAAAAATCTACAGTGTCGTGCCGTGCCAGCCCACGGGATGGCATCCTTTGGCCCGGCACGACCCATGTTCCGGGCCTTGCCTGGCACGACACGACACTGTAGCAAAACGGTCCGTCTCGTGCCGCTCCATGTTGTGCCTGCCCGTATCGTGCCTCATGCCATCCACTCCATTTGACATCTCTAAAGTGGGCTGATTAAGACTCGGAATCAGAAGAATCATCAAGCTCCTCAAGCAAAGTGAAGATGAAGGAGCCCACTGTCTCATGGCCAATGATGACAGTGAGGTAACTGATTCTAACTTTTCCGAATTCACTCATATTGAACTAAACACTGCAGACATGATAAATGAGTATACTATTGTATGAGCCCTTTGAGAATTATACGACTGAACATTCTAGCCCAGTTGAACAGCAGGACAGTAAACTTGATTGTGAACAATCAAGGGAGCTGGAATGCTTAAGGGCAAAAGTAAGTCTACTCGAAAAAGAAAAGGACGGAGTTAAATGCGCCCACCAGAAACTTATCAATTTGATTCGCACATGTAACACATCAACCGCTAGGAAAGACAATTACTAGAGTCGATTAGGCTTGCTGGCGATCTTGCTGGCATAGTGTAATGCCTCGATGTGAATCATCTATGCTTACTATGATTATTACGTAATTATGTGATAATGATGGGATGATGTGGACTCGGGTTTGGGTTGTACCGAGTATGAAAAATGAAATGTTAGTGACAGAATAATGTTCATGATATCTTTGGACAAAGAATTAGTGATATATATGGCTTGTTAAACATGTAGCAAGGGAGCTATGTTATGTATAGGAATGACATGATTACATCCTGTTAATTATTACTTAACCCATACATTTGAATGTGAGTTTGAAATGTGATGTACATGTGCATGGAATTTCAGATGGATTTGAGTGTCCATATTTAAAGAGAAAATCAGATTGAGAACACATACTTACACCATAAAAACCTACAATTCTCTACAAGCTCCTCCTTAAGCCCTTACTTGTCCTTGCTTCTTTTCTTGACTTGGAGTTTGAAATCACAAGGAAAGCTTATTGAGTAGCAACATCAAAGTGATTTGGTATGAATTTAATGATTTGTGAACTTGTATACACATATATATATGTAGGATAGGTTGTAAAGTGATGTTGAAGTAAGTTTGGAATTACTTTAAATGGAATTAAAGAGTATGGACTTGTGTTTTTATGCAAGAAATGTGCATAGCATGCTTTAGTGTAACTTTGATGCAAGTTTAGAAGTGTGATAGAAAGCATGGAGGTAGAACCATGGGGATAAACTTGAAAATCGCCAAAGTATGAAATTTTGTAATCGAGCGATCGGTCGGTAGATGTACCGATCGATCGCTGAAACAGGGGAAATGTAAGGCGGTTCATGTAGCGACCGATTTCTGAATGTGACCGATCGATCGCTTGAATGCCGTAACTTTTGTATGACATTCAGATTTAATACCGATCGATTGCTAGCTTTGTACCGATCGATCGCTAGGGTGAGCGATCGATCGCTAGGAGTGACCGATCGATCGTAAGTCCCATATTATGAAAATGTTGTATTTTATTAGTAATGGTTTCATAGCATGGTTGATGACATTATACATTGTTGGTATTTATGTAGCATCATCACAGGGGACGGGATAACGAGGCTGTTAAACATTGACGCCCGATTTCTATCTTTTGTGTCGCAGAACAGGTACGTGTTGACGTACGAGTATCGATGTTATTGTGATGATGACATTGAGATTGGATTATATGATTGATGATATCATACAGGTATACATTCATGATGATATACATGCATGTTGTTGAGCTTGTTGCCACGATAGGTATGCCAATGTTGGGCATATGCTTTGGCATGAGAGGTATACTCCGGTTGAGTATATGCTTGGACTGTTATACTGTGTGAGGACATAAATATAATGTAAGGACCCTCGTGCCCTTAACCCATTATTAGCGAATTAGCCCATGCAAACCATGGCATAAAATACCATTTATAAAATTTCTTGCATCCTTTCATTAATATTAAGCTTTTCCCAACCAAGTCCATTTAACATATCATGCACTCATGTAATACACTAACATGTTCTCAATTCATTTTGTAATTCCTAATAATTGCATGCATCACATAAATGAAAAGAGAAATGCCCTTGCCTTTTTGATACACGTATACTTATTTGATGCTCGTATGTGAGCATTATTAGGTGTATATGGTTTGTAGAAAAAGGTTGCTAATATGAAGATGTGAGGAGGTTCCACTGACATATTGAGCTGAGATAGGCAAAATATATTTGTCCCGTTATAACAGTGTGATAGATGAGACATGTCATGACATATTTGCATTTGATGACGCATGATACAGAACAATCATAGTTGATGGTTTACGATAATGCTTTATCGTTTTATATTAATTATTGCACTGAGATAGTTGTTCATCTATACTCATGTTGTGTGATTGTTTCTGTAGGGATTCATAGATGTGGTAGGATGGGATTGTGAGTTGAATTCCGCTACGAGCTGAACCACTGCATAGGAGTTGTACTTCTCGTTAGGTTGTTTTTATGTACATGTGTTGTATATTATGCACGTAATTTGTAACTGTTGTAACAACCTACCTAGTAAAACTCTTAACTCAGTGTGTTTTATTATTTAAATCCTACTCACATATGTATAATGAATTGACACATAACGGATTAAGTACCGAGGACCGAGGACCCCACATTAGTGGTATTAGAGCAATGGTTTGAGAACGGGGTGAACAAGGGTAGAAGAAGTGTATTAGGGAGTTACCTAATTACTTGAAAGCATGTTGAGAGTATTGATATGATGTTATACTGACATGCTTTATATATTTGTCTGTTGTTGTTAACTCTGGATTTGTAGTAATGGCAGACAGAATAACTCACGATGACGTTGGGGATGCCATGAGTGGCAATGCTAGTGTTGGGTTGGCGCCTGTGCCACCGCCAAAGTAGGGCAAGGGCCAGTAGAACAGGTACTGTTACCTGGGGAATTGACACTGACCCAGTTTCTGAGTTATCAACCACCTCGCTTTGAGGGTACTGAATCAGGGGAACAGGAGGTGGAATGGTTTCGCTTTCACTTATATGCAAACAAACCATAATTTGGATCTATAAATATATTTTTTATTTTATAAGGAAATTTTTATTAAAAATTTAGTACAAGAAGTGCTCAATTAAAAAGTACAAGGTGATAACAATTAGGGATGACAATGGGATGGGTCCAGACCCGGACCCGCATTGAACCCGCCCCGCCGGGGCGGGTCTTGACCCGCTTCAATCGGGTTTGGAAGCGGGGCGGGGTGGGTCCTGGGATTGGCCGAACCCGCCCCGTACCCGCCCCGTTGCCATTCCTAATAACAATCGAGAGAAAGCGAGAAATTCACTCAAGACGTAAAATGGATTCATCAACCTACAAATATTAATTTAACAATAAAATTCTCTTAATCACCAAAAATCAACTTAAGTAAATATATCAAAATATTAATGTATCAAATTCCCCCACGATTGAATATTACTTGTCCTCGGGTAAGACAAAACAAAAACTTAAGGAGTTCGAGCTCCTATTTTTCGCAATGGACATAACCTTTTTATTCACTTTTATGCCTCGATAATTAAAACTTGAATGATTAAGAAAGACGTTAAAATGCTAACAAAGAAACAAACTCAATCCCTAAACATCTCATACTTGACATAACAGGGAACGTGTGTGTATGTGTATGATCATAAACAAGTGTCATGCACACCTCATAGGCCCAATCAATGCAAAACCCCATAATAACTCAAGTTGCACACCAATACACATATAAGCTCACTTGCACACTATTATCTACTATCTTAGCCACTTACAAACACAAATCAATTAGGACTTTATTAGCTTGTAATGTGGCTTAGGTGTTGGCTTGTGAAAGAAAGGAAAATGATATAACAAATAATAGAGTATAATTATATGCACAAAATGAGCTTTTTTTCTTTTTTCATGATCCTTCTTCTTCTCTCTATTTTTTCATGCCTTGACTTTTTTTGGATCTTGTTTTTGTTTCTCATCGGGCTTATTTCATCTTTCTTTCTTTTTTTTAACGTCTTTGCTCATTTTGACTACATATATTTTTCTCTCTCTTTAAAGGTATGGATTAAGATATCACATTTAGGCTCATTAGGAGGTTGATAAGGTAGACAAATAGAATGAGGGTTCGTCGTATCCTTAATATACAACTATTCTTTTGCATTTAGGCTCAAAAGAAATACTAGGGATAATTATGTTTACATGGTAGATTTGAAAAACTCAAGTGTCAAATATCACAAATATCATTTTCATGCTTGCGCATGATCTGGATTTATACTCAAAGAATATGTAAGATGCACTATGGGCCACTTAAGACTACCACATGGTTCACACGGCCTTCACTATGTTATGCACACTCACAAGTAAAGACGCATTCATGCTCCAATATTCAACGGCCATATGAAAGTATGATTTGTGTTAGAAATCTAAATGTTCCAAGGTTAGCAATTATCTATTTGCAAAAGCATGATTATCATCACTTAGATATCATCATAGGCTAGTGAGTCGTATTATATTCACCACAAACTCTGAGTTCTAATTTTTTTTAATTGTTTGATTTTTTAATATAAAATTAAAAACCAAGTCATAAAAATGAAAACTAAGTCATAATTCCTTCATCCACACTTAAATATTATATTGTCCCAAATGTAAGGTAAAATTCAAGGAAGATAAAACAAAAAATATAAACGCAATAAAAATAAAAATAAAAGAAAAATAGTTTAACTCCCATTGGGTTGTCTCACAAGTAGTGGCCCTGTTTATTGTCGTTGGCCCAACTCCATGCTTTCTTGTTCACTCGATGATGGGTGGATCCTCGAGAGCTACTTCTCCCACTTCTTCTAATTCCTGTTAGATCACTAAGTTTTGGTATAACAAAGAAACAGAATTGATGCTTAAACTAGCCGATGAATCCGTAACGATCTCCAACTAATTTAGTGCAGATGGGGAAATTGTTGGGTAAACATGTTTTGATTTATCAAATCAGAAGAACTGATGATTGAAAATCTGCTGAACTGATAAGTCGAGAAGACTCAACTTATGGATGACAAGTGCTGGGAACATAACTAATAAAGTATGAAGACATCAGTTCAAGGCTAGAAGTACAGAACTGATGAGTTAATACCATCATCCAAGATTCTCAGAATTAAGACGTTGACTGACAAACTAGCCGTTGGATATCATAAGATGAAAGTTAGCAGATCAACAGAATAACATTAAATGCAACAATACATTTCTAAGCTAAAGTTAGTGGAGCACTGAATGTTATCAGACAAAAAGGCTCAAAGTATTGTAGACATCAATACAATACCTCGTAAATTAGTCCAACCATTGTAATATTTTAAAGTATAAAGACCAGTATGCAATGGAATAAAAAAGGAAGAATATAGAAGAATTCAAGAAGAACATGAGATATAATTATGCTAGGCATTTAGATCGTAAGAGCGGCCTTGATCTAAGTGGTTTTGTACAAGTGTTTAATAAATCAAAGTCTTCTAGTGGAATACATTCATGAAAGGAAGAAGGTGTGACGTAGAAAGATTAAGGGGTGAGTGTTTGGATAAACAGCCAGCAAGCAGGGGCCAATCGAATATCATAAAACATACATACATCCGTACATAACTTCGTGAATAGCATATTTTGGAACACATATCAGAACATAACAGAGCATATGTACTATTTTTGAGATTTGGTGCAGAGTTCATTTGGTGCAGAAAGCTTCGAAATTGGGTCCTTCTTCTTCTCTGAAATAGCAAAATGTGTGTGTATATTTTTGAGATTTGGTGCAGAGTTTATTTTTGCTTTGGGAATACTGGGTAGTTATATGGTTAAAAGTCTGGGTGTTACAACACATGATCTCAATTTACTCTGTCATGATTCCACTTCAATATCAAACCCCTGAAAAATTCTCGTAGTTGAAGCATCCATTGGTAACTGATAATTAGTGGGTTTTGACCAAGTCATATGTAGGGCTGAAGAAATACATAGGTAGAGCTTGTAGGTTGCTTCGCAGGTTGAGCTGATGGACTTCCTTCACAGGTGGAGCTGATGGAAGTTGAGCATAGGTTGAGCATATGACAGGTTGAACTGATGGTTATCTTGTGTATGTAGAGCTGATGAACTCGCGTAGATAGAGCTGATGGATTATGGCACAAGTTGAGATGATTTCATAGGTTGAACTGATTGCAAAATGAGCTGATTAAAGTATATGTTGAGCTGATGGTTTCTATCATAAGTTGAGATGATTGCATAGGTTGAGCTGATTGCAACTGAGCTGATTGAAGCATATGTTGAGCTGATGAATCTGATAGGTAAATCAGTTTAGAACTGATTTGGCACAGCTGATGCAACTCTGAACTGATCTGATTGGTTGGTATAGCTGGTAGAATATGGGTTTTCACAAAATGTAATGTCATCTACATAAATTTGAACCACCAGAGTGTGGTCTCCTTTAGCAAAACTGAAAAGAGTGTAATCCACAGAGCCCGTCTGAAAGTTATGTTCAATCAGAAACTGTGACAGAGTGTCATACCAATCTTTGGTGCTTGTTTAAGGCCATACAATGTTTTGTTCGATTTATATACATTACTAGGGAATAAATTATTAACAAAGCCATGAGGTTGTTCAACATACACCTCCTCCTAAACCATTTAAGAATGCACTTTTAACATCCTTTTCAAACACAGTAAAAATTCTTATAAGAGCATAAGCAAGAAAGATTCGGATAGCTTCTAGTCGAGCTATAGGTGCAAAAGTCTCATCAAAATATATTCCTTCGTCTTGTCTATATCCTCGAGCAACTAATATAACCTTCATGCTAATTAGATCATTAAGTTTGTTTCTATACACCATGTTGTTCCAATGGTAGTTTGATTGTTTGGTCTAGATACTAGTTCACAAACATCATTTCTTTTGAATTGATTTAGTTCTACCTACATTGCTTCTATCCAGCTATGCTGAGTTAGAGCTTCATCTATCTTTTTAGGTTATAAGGAAGATATGTATGCAGCATGCAAGAACTCATTTCTCATTTGATTTCTAGTTCTTAGAGAAGCAACAGGGTTACCAATAACCTGTTCAGGTGGGTGTGTTTTACTCCACCCAAAACCAGTTAGTGAGGTTGCTGAGAAGTGCCTTGAATATCATTTGAAGCAGCATGGGTTTCACCAATAAGAACTCCAGTAAATGTTGCAAAGTCTACTTGATCCGCTTCTACATTATCCAACTCAGCTGGAGGTTCTGGTACATCTAGTTGTTTTTGCCACAATCAATGTTTATTATCTTCAGAAGCACAAAAACACACAGGATTATCATAATTCCAATAGCTTTTATAAGTATTACTAAGTCTAATTCCTACTAGCAGAGCATTACCATCAGACGATTGAACAATGCACGTGTGTTTGTGAAACTCTACTATATATCCATTATCACCCAACTAACTTATGCTTATTAAGTTATAGCACATATTTTCTACTAGCAACACATCATTGATAATAATGTTACAATGGACAAACTTACCCTTACCCACGATTTTACCTTTTGAGTCATCTTCAAATGTTATCTTGGGTCCTTCATGTTTTTGCACTTCTGAAAGAACTTTGATATTTCCCGACATATGTCATGACACCCATTGTCCAAGTACCATACAGACTTCTTGATTTGCTCTTCTTTGGACACCTGCAAGCATACAAAAAACTATTGGTACCCAATTTTACTTGGGTCCTGATTGGATTACCCCTTTTGGAACCCACATTTGGATTAGCCTAACAGGCTTCGGTTTATGTGTGTCAAGCTGAGTGTGTGAATAAGCATACAAGTGTGCTGGTTTGTGTGTGTTGTCTTACATAATGTATACTTCTTTACAGGCAATCTACTTCTCTGTTGAATAGGTTTTGAGTTATAGTACTTGGCTGTTCTACCTTGCTTAGGTCTAAACACTCTCAAACCAGGTCCAATGGACATCCAATTTGATTGTGTTTTTGACTTAGCTTGGTCAACATATCAAAGGCCATGATGTACAACCTTATTGTAGAATGAGAGTGTTGTTATAGGCTCTCAGACTCATCATATATCGTACTGGATCTTAGAAAATTTATAAATTTGTTTTTGCATTTGTCCAGCTGGGGTTGAGTACATTCTTTTGAAGTTGTGCAGTCATTACTACTAAGCCTAAGCCAATTTTATCATTAGCATGCTTCTGTAGTTCCTGCATTTTTTTCAAATGAAACATATGACTTATTCCACGTGTTTACCAAGACCGATAGTTTCTTTTCAGAAATAAGGTTTTGATGTTTCACATGAAATCTCTCATTCTCACTTTTAGGCTTAGTCACTTCGGCTTTAAGACTCTCAAATTCAATCTGTTATGTACAGCTGAGCGTATTTGATTTATCTGTTAAGCCTTTGTACTTTGCCTGAGTTTTCTCAAATTATTAGATAAAGTCTTGTACTCATCTACCATGTCGTGAAGTGTTTTAATGACATCATCTCGTGTGGATTCACTAGAGTTGAAGTCAAATACCTCATCCTTGTCTGAATCTATATCTTCAGGAGCCATGAGGCACTGCACGTAGTCATCTTCAGTTTCACTACAAGATTCTTCTGATTGGTCAGACTCTGAGTCCGAGTTAGACCATTTGCTCTTGTTTTCTTATTCTTCTATGAGTACCTTCTGATCACTCTTCTTCTTTGAGGATTTTCGATCTTCCTTATATACTTCTTCTTCTTCTTCTCATCGTCACTCTTCGGACAGGTACATTCTGTAATAAAATGTCATGTCTTGCCACAGTTGTAGCAAGCTTGGTCATTGTTAGTAGTAGAGTCCTTCCTAGGTGTGTTTCTCGAGAAGTGGAGTTCTTATTGTTCTTTGACTGAATTTTTAACAAAAAAGGACATAACATCTTTACTTAGTTGTTCGGCAGACTTTTCTGAAGGCATCTCCGCTGCAGCAGCAGTCAAGGCTTTAGTTGGCTAAACAGATGATGCCTCAACTTCCTCATGAATTCGAGGAAACTGAGTCATATGCCTTCAGGTCAGCGAACAAATCATGAAGTTCAATCTTGTTAAGATATTTGGACTCTCGCATAGCTATTGTTTTGACATTCCCTTCCTTGGGAAGAGCACGCATAACATTGGGCTTGAGCAATCAGGGCGGACCTGTGCTAAATATTTGACAGGGCCTCATACACCTGTGCTTAAGCAATCAGGGCGGACCTGTGCTGATATTTTGCCAAGGCCTCATACACTTGGGCTTGAACAATCAGGGCGGACCTGTGCTGATATTTGCCAGGGCCTCATACACCTGGGCTTAAGCAATCAGGGCAGACCTGTGCTAAATATTTGTCAGGGCCTCATACACCTGGGCTTAAGCAATCAGGGCGGACCTGTGATGATATTTTGCCAAGGCCTCATACACTTGGACTTGAGCAATCAGGGCGGACCTGTGCTGATATTTTGCCAAGGCCTTATACACTTGGGCTTGAGCAATCAGGGCGGACCTGTGCTAAATATTTGCCAGGGCCTCATACACCTGGACTTAAGCAATCAGGGCGGACCTGTGCTGATATTTTGCCAAGGCCTCATACACTTGGGCTTGAACAATCAGGGCGGACCTGTGCCAAATATTTGTCAGGGTCTCATACACCTGGGCTTGCTCCGAATATCCCATCCGAACTCCCCATCATCACATCATCCGAATAAGTTCATCCAAAATCCAGAACAAATAAAGATCCCGAGCTGATGAATAAGGCCTTACTGCGAGATTCCACGCCCGAGCTGTCATAATATGGCCTTACTGCAAGATTGCATGCCCGAGCTGTCATAATAGGGGCTTACTGCAAGATTGCATGCTCGAGCTGTCCGGTAGGGGATTCTGCAAGATTGCATGCCCGAGATGGTGATCCTGTCCTGGAATAATAATAAAATAGCACTGCACAAATATATACTCAAATCAGTTGGACAGGAAAAACCATAATTAAGGCGTAGCGATTAAGCACCCAAGTTGAACTTGATTGCTGAGGTCTAGCTGATACCTGAGGTGACCGAGCTAGGGTGGATGAGAAGAGCTCATTGTAGAGGCCGGGCTGATGTGGATGGGGGCTAGCTGGCATGGATGATACCGAGCTCACTGTTGAGGCCGAGCTGGTCGAGGTTTCCGGGCTGAGGTCGAGCTAGGGCCGATTAGGCGAGCTCATTGTAGAGGCTGAACTGATGTGGATGAGGCCGAGCTCACATGGATGAGGCCGAACTCACTGTTGAGGCCGAGCTGGGGCCGAGCTGGGGCCTAGGTGGCCGAGCTTGGGCCAAGGTGAGGCCTCGGTGGCCGAGCTGAGATGGCTCGACGTTAGGTATTGATTTGATCTGTGTCACTGTTAATCTGCTCCAATCCTGCAACAACAGCTCCTAACGCCCCAAAAACCAAATGCTAAAGCAGCTCAATTCTCCAAAAATTGTGGTCAGCTAGGGGGAAGAGGTATCCCCAGAGATCTGAGGCCTGATGTAGCATCTCGAGAATCATTACACTGCCGTTTCTAAAGTGCAACCCAAAAGCATAACAACTTTCATACAAGGCTGCACCCCAATAACCAAAACCTTTCCCCCTTTTATCAAACCCGTCGCCACCGCTTACCATATGTTTTTCTTCTCCAGAACTTAGAAAACCCATCTCCCAACAGAGATGCAACCCTCAAACCATCCTTCTCCTCCCCATATCTCAATGTCTTGAGCTCACGTTCCCACGAACGGCGCCAATTGTTGCCTCGGATTTGGTAGGGTAGAAGTGTATTTCATCTAAGCACGAAACAATATACAAAAAGTAAATGAGACCAGATTTTTTACGTGGAAAACCCCAAAAGATAGGGAAAAACCACGGGACCTAGTCCGGTATAAATTTCATTATAAACAAGTGTGTGATTTACAGTGTTTTCTTTACAAAAAATGAGCTAAGAAATGAAAATGATGAAGGGGGAAGACCTCGGTTGCTGCTTGTTCTTGAGGAGGAAGGAGACATGCTCTCTTTCCCACCCCCCCCCCCCCCCCCCCCCAAGATAGAGGTGTTGACCTTCCCCATGCCATCTCAACCCTCATGCCTGTTCTCTCCCGGAAAATCTGTCCGTTGCTTTGTGAGAGTTATTTGGTATTTATATGAGAATGGAGGAGACAACCTGTAACTACCTACCCAAGGTCTAGGGGACATTGTCTGATGCTGAAGGTAGGGGTCAGAGTCCCAGTGATGAGGACCACAAACAACTATTGCACTCTTTGTACGATTTCTGCAACTTTTAAGATATTATTCGTATAGAGAGATTTGTTATGTGCCTCTGATTTATGAGATCACTCCTCAGGTGTAGATCTTCCTCGAGGCCAACCTGGGGGTGGCTGAGGTGGAGGTCATCCTCGAGGCCGACCTGGGGTGGCCGAGGTGGAGATCATCCACGCGGCCGAGGTGAAGATCTTCCTGAGGCCGAGCTGGGGTGGCCGAGGTGGAGTTCATCCACGCGGCCGAGCTGGGGTGGCTGAGGTGGAGATCTTCCTGAGGCCGAGCTGGGGTGGCCGAGGTGGAGATCTTCCTCAGGCCGACGTGGGAGTGGCCATGGTAGATGTCTTGCCCAAGTCAAGTCTTACAGAGTCCATACTTTTACCAGGGTAACAGTGTATCCATCATTATTCCATGTGTCCCATAAGAATGAGATAATACCTAGGTTAGGAGTCTTCTAGGAGATTTGAATCTTATGTTTCGAAATTTGAACTCAGGCTGTTATTTTTGTATAAATATGACTAATTGGAATAGAGATCATCATTAAATTTCCTTGAAAAGAGTTCGCAAAGAGATCGAGAGCTTATATCCCAACGAGCCTCAAATCCACTTGTCAAAATAGTGTTACTAATCTCGACAATTATCCAATTAATTGTCACTTAACGAGATTCATAACAACTGGCGGTAAGAGATTATCTTTTAATGATAATATCGGTCTCTGAGTGTGGGAATGTGAACTAATGTCGCATTTAGAGTCATGAGTCACCTGCTGCACGCGTTCCTTTGTCCACTTTTTGCGTTGACTCTAAAATGGTACAGGGAACACGGTAATTTTCCCCCAGCTCTGTTAACTGGGTGAGCAACTTTTTTTTAGTACAATACTACACTATTTTGGAGAGTATTTTGGAGAGGGGAGTGAAAGTTATCGAACATGAGACTTCTTTAACAGTCAAAAGAGTATGGTGTCAGTAGGGGCAAAACATTTCGACCTGGGTGATGAATTTTTATTTGTTATATGGGCAGTTATTTTGAGAGACACGATAAGGTTGTTGGCTTAGGTATAATAATAGTGATTGACGAGTGTTTATAAAGTTATTTTGCAAAAAGAACTTTAAAATATTTATGGTTAAATTCTATGGATTTGTTTTTAAAATCCATAAAGATGATCTTCCTAGGAAGTCATTCAAAAACTGGATTCCGTTCATCATACTTGATTTCTAAATACAAAATTTTAAAGTTGTGGTGCTTCAAATGCTTTTGAAATTTGTTGGTTTGTAGAGACTACCTTAAAACCTACTAAAATCCTTCGTTTTTTTGTTTTCGTATTAGGATCAAGAATAAACTGTAAAATATATGAAAGCTCTGATCATGTGATGGTTTTTTTAGTTCTTTGCTACCTACAGGGGAAGCACATATTTCGTGCCGACTTCACAAGATCAGGAAACTATAGCAGCTAGCTTAGTTATGGAGGGTTTATCTGGACAGTGAGTTCTTTTTATGCTCTCTGTGCGAATTGTGGGTAGACATCATCTTATTCCTTTCTTAAATCTTTTTTTTTTTAATGCAATAGATGTTATAGATCAATATTTATTATCCTGTCCATTTCTCCTTTAATTCGTTGTCTTTCTCGAGCCATCATGAGCTGTATTTTGTTTAAATACTCTGCACAACAGTCCACTTATATTTATTTTTGGTGAAAATCTTTCAAGAAACATGAATTTATGTAGAATAATCTGCAATGGATGCCTTCTTTTCACTGAAAACCGTTTTTCTTATAATGGATGGGAATCCGAGAGTGAGGGGGGTGATTTTCTCACGCCGAGGAACCAGGCCGGCGAAGAAAAAGACTGTCATTATTGGTTTGAAACATGATAATTGCAGCAGGGAGATGCTGCTTCGTTTGCTGAATTTGATAGTTGTGAGAGGGGATAGTGTTGTTGCTGTTCATGTCCAGCAGTCCGATGACACTTTCGATCCCAATACATTTCACATCCACGAAGACATCTGTAAATCTAAGCAGGTTGTAATGCCTTTATACTTCGTTATCGACTAGGAATTTGGCGAAGTTGGAGATTCTCTTCTTATTGTTGTTACTGATGTTTCAGGTGGATTTTGAAGTAAAGATTTGTGCTGGAAACTGCTACATAACTGAACTATCCCACCTAGTTCGAATGAATTTTGCAACGATTCTGGCAATTGGATGCAGTAGTCAAAGGTAAAAGTGGAACCGTCAGTCGAATTCACACACAAGCTACAAGAGAGCGATTTCTTACTGATTTTATACTCCTCTGCAGCCCTGAAGATTCGGCCATCGCAGGATTCTTGAAAGCATTGCCTCCCACTTGTGACCTATTGGTAATGGATAATGGAGGAAAAATCCTTTTCCAGAACTCGGGAACTTCACAACAAGGATCGACTAATAGAGTTCTTCGATCTTCCTTATCATCTCGGGTATCTTCATCCTACTGCTGTGGCCAGCCAGAAAGCAGACCTCTGTTCAAAAAGTTTTTGTCAATGCCTAGTTCCTCTACATCTTCATCATCAGAACTTACTGTTATCAAGAAGAATACTCAGCACCATCATTTTTCCCCAAAATTCTTCCAGAGAGTGGCCATGTTAGAACTGAATGGGCAAATCAGGCGCTTCATGTATGAAGAACTCAGTGCAACAAAAAGTTTTAGTCCCAATACTTTAGTCGAGGAACGGGACAATATTCAAGTCTACCAAGCCATTCTCCAGAATGGTCTTTCCGCTGTAATTAAGGTTATCAAAGGCTCCCAAGATTCCGAGGAAATCATCTGTAGAGAATTGGAAATGCTGAGTGGCTTGAAGCATGACAACATAGTTCAACTTCTTGGATACTGCTGCTGTGAGGAGATGTTTGCAATTGTTTACAACTTACAGGATTCCAGTCTGACGCAAAGGCTCAAACAACTGATTTGGCGCGAGAGGGTGAAAGTTGCGGTTGGAGTAGCCAAGGCATTAGAGCACCTCCATTCAAGTTATCCTCCAATAATTCACAGAGATGTAAAATCATCTAAGATTCTACTTTCTGAAGACTGCGAACCACAAGTAAGTCCTGTTTGAGCTGCATTATGGTGTATAATTAAGGTTATCGGAGTTGTTGCTGCAACAGATAAGCACAAAAACCTGCAAAATTTCAGATTGTTAGTGTTTTTACTTTCAGCTATCAGATTTTGGAGCTGCCGCAGCACCTGATCTTCAAAATGGGGAAACAATTTCTGTCTGCAACATGCCAGTTTATGTGAGTGGCTCATTTGGATACCTGGCCCCCGAGTACGTGATGTACGGCAAAGTTGATGAAACGATCGATGTATACTCTTTTGGGGTTGTGATCTTGGAACTAATTACAGGAATTGAGGCAATTCGCACAAGCCCGGGCTCTAATCAAGAATGCTTAGTACTATGGGTAACGAAAACTGAGTTCTCGATGAATAATCTCTATGAAGTTGATGCGATATTCTTATTTATGAGAATTATTTTACTGCGGGATCTCTATTAACCCCAATGCAATGTGCAGGCAAGGTCTCGTCTCAACAGCGGCCTATCTGAACGACTGATAGACCCGAACCTTCACGGAGACTACGACAAGAATGAGATGAAAATAATGATGGCCGTGGCTCGCCTTTGTCTGTTGCATTCATCTTCCAGAAGACCCACAATGAAAACGGTAACATTCAGCTCATATTAGCTTAAATGAATTTTCTTGATTCTACATAATATGTATATCAATCAAAAGCTGATATAGCTTTTTTTTCCTATTGAATTTGCAGATATTGCGTTTGCTGGAGGAGCCAGATTATTGGTTGGAGATGCAAAAAATGAGAGACGAGCATGTTAATCGAATTGGACGCAAATATGGCGCCTATCCAGATCCTTGCAATTTTCTGCTTGTAGACGACAACTGACTGGTCATTTCATGTCAAGAAAAACGGTCATATTTCCCTCGTCTGTACATTCTACTAATGTCTCCAAGATTCTTAATTCATATACACTTTTCTTGCCATGATACATTGATACTTGTAATATGTTTGGTTGATCCAGTGGTTGGTTGAAGGCTTGAAGTTTTGCAGCTCTGTACTATCATTAATTGTAAAAGGAACGCCCTTGCAATATGGTAAGTGTTATTGCCAAAGCAACAAATGCAGTTTTGAAAAAATCCCAATTTTACCTTCTTGCAAAATAATTAATGCATCCTATAATACTTTATATTAATTGTCTCAATTCTTAATTTATATTTTAACTAATTTTACCCTTCATTTCATTATTTCCAATAAAAATATTTAATTAATATATGTGTTAGTATTTTATGATTTTAAAATTTTCATTTATTATTTATTAAATTTTTTATATAATTATGTTGAAATCGTTGATTTCGTTTAATACCTAAAAGAGTATATGTAATAAAAAATAATTCAAATCTACGCTTCAATATAAAAATATAAAATATATACATTAAAATTTAAATATTTAGTATAAAAATGTTATAACTTGATTTCAAAATTTTATAAAATAATAACCATCTTAGTCAAGACCTTTAAAAACTAACCTTCTAAATGCACCAATTAGTGAGAATTTAAAATGTTAGTTTTTAAATGTCTTAACTAAAAGGGTTAAAATTGTGAGTAAAACGAATTGTTCTTTTATTATAAATTGACTGACCATATAATTGGTGCATTTTAATTTGATTCGGTTACTTCAAAAATTCGGTTTTAATTATTAAAAAATTTGATTAATATCGGGTAACCGAATTAATTGCAATAGCTAATTTTTATTTTTTCTACTTTTTAAAATCAACATATCTTATTATTTAATTGTTTTATTTTATAATTTTTTTAAAATAAAGTTATGAAATTTCTTATATAAAATATTTCAATTTTCATAAACATATTTGGATTATAATATTTTTTATCACTGATATTGTTTTAGATAGTAAAGGAATTCAAATCAAACCATTTCAACATTATTATATTAAACTAAATAAATAATATGCAAAAATTTTAAAATCACAAGATAAATTAACACATATATTAATTAAATATATTCACTGAAAATAATAAAATGAAGGGTAAAATTGGTTTAAAATATAAAGTAAAAATTTAGACAAATAATATAAGGTAAAAATTGGGGTTATTTCAAAAACTAACCCAAAAAAAAATTGTTTTTAACAAAATAACCCAATTTCAAAAAAGTTAATAAAGTAACCCGAGACGCCAACCCAATTGGCGTCTTTGATGTGTCACGCCAACTGGGTTGGCGTGACCGTAAAAAAATAATTGTCACGCCAACTGGGTTGGCGTGACCTTTGTTTTTATCCGGTCACGCCAACCCAGTTGGCGTGACCATTAATTATATTAGTCCTGCCAATCCAGTTGGCGTCTCTATTTGTGCCCTATAAATACAACCCTCCGCCTCCTCATTTCTCCCACACAATTCACTCGAGTTCTCTTTTAATATTTTTGTTATATGATAAAATTTTGAGTATGCTTTGTAGTTGCAGCTTTAGCTGATCTTCTACATCAGAAAAGATTTTATTAGCTACTAGTAATATTTAATTATCTATAGTTATCAAAATATGTATATTCAAGTTTTATTTTATTGGGGGGGGGGGGGGTAATATTATACAAGATTCTGAGTTCGCCCGATATGATCGTGGTCCATCAAGAGGTACAACCATACGGCGTACAATTAATTTTCTACAATTATTAAATAAAGTATATGATATCACTGGGTTCGATCGCAACCAGTTTCTTTTAAAATTATATGCTAGGCATATGTTCAAAGATTTTTCGGGGTTACGTCAGACTATTTTACCCATAGATGATGATTACAATTTAGCATGGCTACTTGATTCAGAACATGGTCAAGTTGCTTGGAATTTTATATACAAGCAGAACCAAGGAATTATGATTCTATTCCAGAAATGCCAATGAGTAGCAGTTTTTCAGAAGGATTGATGACATCTATTATTCAAGAGACGTCTGTTGCTCGACATCAAGCTGAGGGGTCATATAGTGGTAGAGACCGAGATGATCATCTAGTAGATGTTGATAATGTTGCTGATGAGCCACGAGCAGACAGTTTTGCTGATTTTGGTGATCAAGTTCATTCTGAACCAGGGGGGATTCCATCTGATGATGAGGCTGATACTGATGATGATGAAGTTGATATTGGTATGATGGCAGAAGCAGTTGAAATCCAAGAAGAGGAGGCACCAATGAAACGAGAAGTGTCAGTTACAACCATGACAAATGATCGTAATCTTTATCCAACAATCCCGTTCTTTTCCATGACACATCCAGAAGTTTTTGGAGATTCGATCGACAATCCAACAGGCCGTTGGGGGAGTTTTTATGATTACTCCAAAGGTGAAATCTATTGCAACATGGTCTTCAAAGATAAATTTTATCTGCAGGCAGCTGTGAAGGATTTTTCAGTACGTGTTGCAAAACGTGAGTACCACGTTGTTAAGATTACAAAAACATTGTGGAAAGTAATATGCAAACACGGTACAGAGGATATACCTTGCAGATGGTACCTGCGTGCATGTTTGGATAAAAAAGTTGGGTTATTCAAAATAACCAAATATGGTGGTCCTCACACTTGTCTGCTGAGTGAGCTGTCGCTTGATCATTCGAACTTGGATAAGAACATGATTGCTAGCTTGTTATTGGGAATCGTTCGTCGTGATCCAGCTTATGAAATCAAGTATGTGATTCAAACAGTGAAAGATAAGTATGGATTTGAAATATCATATGCAAAAGGTTGGCATAGTTTGAAACGTGCAATACGGAACGTGTATGGAACCTGGGAGAGCTCGGTCAATAAATAACCTTTCTATATGGGAGCTTTGCAAAAATGGAATCCAGGCACAGTCGTGGAGTGGGATCATCTTGATAATGCAAGACCAAGAGAAAAAACTTTGAGTTATGTTTTCTGGGCCTTCCAAACGTGTATAGATGGTTTCCGGCACTGTCGTCAAGTTATTACAGTGGATGGCAGACATGGGTTGATGAGGCGTGAAATACGTTTGATCATACGACTGATGCAGTGGTCGAGGAGTATAATAATCTCCGTACATGTCGCTGGCATATGACGAAGATGGACCTGGCATATATGTCAGGACATTGCTTGATGGGCCAGCATCACCAACAACCGCATGCATCTACTGTACTTGTTCTTCGTCACTCACATGCATCGGTTGTACCTGTTCTTTATGAGTAGCATGTCCCTCTTCGTAGGGCGAAAAGTTTCTATCGCGTCGTTCCTGTGCGACATGCAACACATGTTGTATTACATTTCTTACATCACTAAATGCATCCACATACGCCCCTATGGATTGTTCCTCAGCGATATTACGGTCGCAGGTAACAGTTAATTGCGACAGCTGATCAATCTGAAATGAGTGAACAATTTTTATTAAGTTGTTAAATCTAAACACAATTTTCAAATATGTAATACATATGTAATAAATCAACATACCACGTGTTGCCATGCGGGGCCATCTCCATGTTGATAACCAGTCTCCACAAATTGTCGTTGATGGCCAATGAATCTACATGTTACTCGTCCATACCAGTCATTGTACCCGACAATTACACCCTGTCCAGCTGAATCATATCGCGGGCTGTCCACGGTATGAGCATGTGCATTAACCCATATAGTCATGTACCGCCTATGGTGCGCAGACCAGTCATTATTTATGTGAGGGCCTGGTCCTAATCAGAGGTTTAATTAACACACGATTGTTCTATTAACGTAAACAGCGGAAGATTTAGTTAAAAACTTTCAAAAAGTGACCCTCAAAATTTTTCGCAGTTTGTTTCTAAAACATTTCCGAATAGTGAAAATATGTATTTCC